>CM077665.1:359262030-359862030 GCA_039707655.1 Elymus sibiricus
GGCTCGAATCTTCATCAACAAACATCAACAACAGCGGACGACTCGCCGCTCTAGTGCTCGGTGGCCAACATCAAGAACGCCCCTCACACGCAGACTGGAGGGCAGCAGGAACATCCTTGTTGTGATCGTCTCCGACGGTGACTCAGAAATTATCTCGAAGATCCCTTTGGTGGAAAGATGCGAAATCAAGTTTTGCTATCATCTGTTAAAATTTCATCATGTTCCAACGGTTGGATCTCTTACACCGAGTCAAACACTGAAGCCTTGTCGGAATCTGACGGAACTCGACACGGTCTTAGTAAAATAATCACCGAGGTTGACTCGGAAATCAATTGGAAGATCCCTCCGGTGAAATCATGCGGAATATAATTCCACACTACCCCTCAAAATTTCAGCCAATTCCAATGGTTAGATCTCCATCAGCAACTCGCGCATTGTAGCAAGTTTCAGATCTAGGTGAGTTCGCAAATCCAAATCACAAATCCGGATATCAACTCCATCGGCAATACGGTTAAGTTCAACCTCTTCCTCGCCGACACGCCGGCTCTGGCTACACTGACTCCGTTGTGATCAAGACAAAGGCATAGTTCAAAAAATCTGGGCAATTACTATCTGACGCAGAGTCCGTATACGGATCATCCGTCATCTAAATACAGCACGTGATATTCATCCAGTTTATTTTATCAGTACATATTAAATTCCTTCGAGAACAATTACTTTGGCCTGCAATATTTTTATGCAGGACAATTATTCATTACAAAAGTGCATTATACCGCGGAGATGGAGTGCGCGCCAGCATCATTTTGCTCAACGGACTCGCGCACCGGCTTCCAACGCCGCGGCTGACTCGCACGTACGTGCCGTCTTACAACACCGCGGCCGACCCACGCGTTCGCGCTGGTTTCCAATGTCGCGGCCATCTCGCGCGTCCGCGCCGTCTTACAACGCCGCGTACGACTCACCTGTCTGCACCAGCTTACAACGTCGTGGCCGACTCTCGTGTCTGCACCAGCTTACAATGCATGACCGACCTGCATCACCACGCCGGCTTACAACGCCGTGCACGACTTGCCTATCTGCACCAGCTTACAACGTCATGGCCGACTCTCGTGTATGCACCAGCTTAAAACGCCGTGCCGACCCGCATCACCACGCCGGCTTACAACACCGCGGTCGACTCCCGCGTCTGCGCCAAGTTACCGGCCAGCTCTCGCCTCTACGTCAACAAGCCGGGGCCGTGCTCGACCATACGAGCCGCCCAACGGATGCGCGCAAGCCGCCGCCCTGCGGTCCGGTCTACATCAACACGCCGGGGCCACGCTCGCCCATGCGAGCCGTCTAATGAACGCACGCAAGCCGCCGCCCCCATGGTCCGGTTTACTCCAACAACGCTGGAGCCAAAAATAAATATATATCTATTACCAGCCTCCACTCGTGCTGGGTTGCCCAATGGATAGGCGCATTGGCCTGCCATCCCCACTTTCCGGTCTGCTCCACCACAATAAAAGAAATGGGAGATCCATCCATGGAGGAAACATCCCTGGAGAAGCTGCAATTTGAGCCGGCCACTGTTGAGCCTGCGATTCAAATCCCAGCGGCAAAGAAAAAAATGATGGCCTTGGAGGAGCCAAGAGAGCCGGACAAGGAGATAATAGCAACAAATGGGTCCAGAGGCGTATGAACTCAATTTGGGTAAAAATGGCTTTGTTATGCCAAGGACATATGATGAGCATCGAGAAGATCATTAACTCGCCGACCTCTGGCCTCAATAAATATCATCTTTCAGCTGTCAACTCTACAACGGCTTAGGCAATAGCCAAGTATGAAGACTCTCAAGCCAATTCCTCGAGTCGCCTTAAGACTCGGGGGCTACACAGATATGACTCGGCAGATTCGACCGGGTTGAAAAATTTTAAGAACTCCGGGTCATTGGAGGGAAGATAACCCGGTCCCGGGAGCTGCTGCCTTATTGGCAAATAATTAAAAGTCGCCCAAGAGGACTAGCTGTCATGATGCGCAGTTCAAACATGGGTGTCCTCCCTTATTGGCGAAAAATTAAAAGTCGCCCAAGAGAGCTAGCTGCCACGATGTGCAGTTCAAACATGGGTGCCATGCCTTATTGGTGAAAATTCAAGGTTGCCAAAGAAGACTAGTCGCCATGATGCGCAGTCTAAACATGGGTATCCTGCTCAATTATGATCAGCGGAATCAAGCCGGCTTATCTGGACCCCAGATGTTTTGTAGTAGTAGCATTGTCTCCTGTATATCCTATGCTGAGCATTTCCATGATCATATGGTCACTTGGGGGCTTCCAACTCACCGAGTTTAGCTTTCTCACCCTCTTGACCCAGCAATAACGCCACAATATATCTTGGTTAAACCTGCATGTCTGCTTGATGCTACTCCGCTTAGGTGACCCGGTGTACTCTTGACAAGTCAATCGTTTTTATGACCCTGAACTTGTCTTGGTTAAAACACCGGCTTATGTCACGTGAGAGCCGGCTTACAGAAAGCGAGGATACTCCATGGGCTATTAAGCCAGCTTCATTGAAACTTGGTTAAACCTGCCTGTTTGCAAGATGCTACTCCAACCCTGTGTACTCTCGATATGTCAATCCATATGGACCCTGAACTTATCCAGGTTAAAACATCGATTGGGTCATGTGAGAGCCGACTTATAGAAAGCAAGGATAAACCAGTGGCTATCATGCTAGTTTCATTGAAGTAAAGACTCAAGCCTCGAAAGCGGGCATTTTTTATCATATACATACATCATCTTGCATTGCATCATTGCACAATGCATCATACATACATATCTATATTTGTTTATGTTGCAGAAAGCCGGTTTTCAAACCGGGTTACATCGTAACTTCTGCAGGAACAAATAAATCTCTGCTAGCCAAAATGGTCGGATCTTCATCATGGTTTACCATAACTAGTATTAAATAATTGGGGTTTCCAAGCCAGCTCAGAAGAAACGATTACTCTCGAAGAGCTGGTCTATATTGCTGAGCCAGCTTATCACATATAATGTCGGGTCATCTAATTGACCGGTTCTTGGATTTTTTCGACTGGTGCTCTATAGTAAACTACAACACTTATGAATTTCTCGGACATATATTTGCCGGGTTGCACCGCAACCACGAGCAGGGATTTCATTTCAAGGACAAAGGCATTAATCAGGGATATTCATACAAACGATAAAATACCGGGTTACGTTATAACCACGGGCAAGGATTCAATCAAGTCAGATCAATATCAGTTCAAGAGAAATTCTGAAGTATATTATGATGGGTTATATTATTCTCACACAGTCCCAAGTCGCTGCAGGCATACGACCCGGCACTTGGGGGCTACATCATATGATGTTTTTCTTTCCAAAGGAGAAGTACACGTAAGTCCCGAGTCGCTGCAGGCAAACGACCCGGCACTTGTGGGCTACACTACTCAGATCAAATTTTCTAAAGTCCGAAGTCGCCGCAGGCAAACGACCCGGTACTTGGGGGGCTACATTGTTCAAGTTTCTGAAATCCTAAGTGACTGTTGGCAAATGACCCGGCACTTGGGGGCTACATCAGTCAATTTTGGCCTACAAAACATCAAGTCTCATGTAGCCGTGAACACTCAACATGGCACTTGGGGGCTAATGCTAGTCGCTTTTCAAATCATCATATTATCAGAAGACCTGGTTATCTCAAGAAGATGAGCCGGCCCTTGAGGGCTACACATTGCTCCTCAAGTTTGCATAATCAGATCTACAAAGTCCCGAGTCGCCGCTGGCAATCGACCCGGCACTTGGGGGCTACACCGGCTGAAGTTTCATGAGCATAAGACAATTACAAGTCCCAGGTTGCTGCATGCAAGACAACCTGGCACTTGGGGGCTACAACATTCAATTGTTTCAATAGATCATAAGAACCAAATTGAAGACTCGACCCATCAAATATTGATGAGCCGGCCCTTGGGGGCTACACATGTGAAATACAAAACATTCAGTTTATGACTGGTGACTCAGATGAACAACCCGGATTTATCCAAAGTTGCAATATTTATAGCAAGTCTTAAGTTATCACTATGTTCCCCTCTTAAGACTTGGGGGCTACAAGTAATATGGATATAAGGGAGGTACACCTTCAAGTTCTCAGTTTTGAGCAAACCGGGTATCATATTCTTAGTGGAGAAATTTGCAAAGTTTATCTCCTCCAAGCTATTCATAGAAAGGCCCGGAGAGCCGACTCAACGATCGGAAGCTATATTAACAGAAACAAGCACCAATTCATCACAAGGTATAAGGACTTGGCCTGGATAACTCAAGAAGACCAATTATATGACCCAACATGTGTAACAATCATGACCCGGTATCATCAATCTCTATAAACTCGGCAATTTCGACGATCGCAACGCGACAAGTTCTACATCCTCAACCCGGCTGGACATCAGATGAATATCTTAACTCTAATATTTTTGTCAAGCTAGAGCATTGGAAGCCGACTCAAATGGATTATTTTTCCCCAATATTTTTCTGGGGGATTCCATTGAATAAAGCGCCTGGATTTTTCGCATTGACAAAGTTTGACATATTTGCTAAAAAGATTTGTTATGAGATCATGGACACATATCAAGGTGGCGGAGATCATGTCACGGTATGGAATAAACTCAAAAACTGCATGACCCGATTTTTTTTTGACTTGGTCGGGTTTTTTCACACAAGGAAATGACAAGGACTTAAGGATGAACATATGGCGGCTCAGAGGAACCCTCGACCCGCGCACAACCTGTCAAATTTGTTCTTGTTTTTATTTTTCAGGATAAGTTTAACATGGATAAATCCAAATTAAACTTGGGGCTAATGTCGGGGATATACCCCGCGGTATAACCCGACCTGAAGTATGACCCGGCCGGGACTTGGTGCCTCATCGGTAACCCGCCCGGACTTGGTGGCTCATTGGTGATCCGGTCAGTGGGTCGGACAAGCGGCAAGGCCCAAGGCCCAGAAGGCGTCTCGTGAGAGGGCCGGCTCAAGGAGAGGCCTGGACGGCCGGCTCACGGAGAAGGTCCAAGAAGAGCAAGACCCGGCAAGGGAAGCAAGACCCAGACTTGTATCCGGTTTGTAATAGAAGATAGACTAGTCCTAATCCTACTAGGACTCTACATGTAAGCCAGCTCCTTCAACTTATATAAGGAGGGGCAAGGCACCCCAAGAGGGACAAGTGAAGTCGAGACATACAAGTCTTAGACAAGAGACAAGTAGAAGTTCTCGAGATTAGAGGTAGCAAAATAGCACCCTTGTAATCGAGATCATCATCATCATCAATACACACAAAGCAGGACATAGGCTTTTACCTCCATCGGAGGGGCCGAACCTGGGTAAAATACGCGTCTCTCGATTCCGTCCAACCCCGTTCAAGCCGCCACCGAGTTGCGTTGGCCTCACACCCAAGTTCTCTCATGAGGACATCTGCCGTGACAAAACCACGACAACAGTCGTCCAACGAATGGTTGTGAGGGGCGGCTAGCCTGGGAGCAACCTAACATGATAAGACATAAATGCCCCTAATGATATGGCCGTTGTCAGGATAAGATCCTTTGGATAGCTGGCGCTAAGCACAACAATGGTCAGAAATTTGAACTCTCAAATTTGCCGGGGCTCTCAGAGTCGTCACGGTAGGCACATCGCACTGGCTAAGTCCTAACTCCCCAGTCAGACCAAAGTCGTCAGCGACCAGAAGAACTTCGTCTCTGTCACTGAAGAACTTTTATGCATTGTAGGAGATATCCAAAGTCTTCACTCGAAGGATTAGGAATGTAGTATTTGAGCATCACTTGGAAATGCGTCTATGCTTAACCTAGATCCCTTTTAACAGTACGGTGTTTCCTATGACTCAAGAAAAGAAGAAATGAACTATAAAAACAAAGTATTTAAGCTTCAAATCCTCGCATTAATTTCTTCACGGTCACACCAAATTCTTCACTTCAATTTCTTCAAGAAATGTATCAAAGTCATCACTTGAAGAAATACATTTTTAGGGGTCGTCTTACATCGGTTAAACTAAACTCTTCAGGGACTATAACAATTGTGTACACTCACAAACTCATTAGTCCATTAACACATTTGTCTTCAATACTCCAAAACCACTAAGGGGGCACTAGATGAACTAACATAAACCCCCTCCAATTCGGCCTCCCCCTTCCTTCCACAAGGAGGAAGGGGCCTCCTCTACCTACTAGGCCCAAGTGGCCCAATTCTTCTTCCATCACTTGGCCTTTTATGGCACGTTGATATTAAATTAAATATAAAAGCATTCTAATAATTATTAGACCCTTTTATATATAATTTAACAGCCCCATAAACATTTCCACCTATATATTATTTATCTTTAATAGCCGGTATTACCCTGTACTCTCTGAAACCCTTCCGGTGACCCAAAAATGCTTCCGGTTCCTCTCGAAACTATTTCGAATATTGATGAAAAAATTCCATAAATAAATCCTCGATACTCTCGTCCTACTAACACTCAGTGGATCATGCTTACCTTAAGCTTGTGACCCGGTAGGTTCGGTAATTCACAGACATGAACGAAACCCCTTCGTTCAATGACCGATAACGGAACCGTGTACATCCATATCGACCCCTATGAGTACACGAATGATATTCGAGTGAACCTTTGCTTACCATGTGACATTCCCTTTTCTTCGCAATACTTTACAAAATCCGAGAAGGATCGGTATCATCTTGAGTCATTCACATGCTCACTATACAGTTATTCTCGTTACCAGTTTTGTTCTTGTTTCTCGTTGATGTGTTCCAGCATCCCCATGACATAGTCACCTGTGTATGGCCAGACGATGACGGATGCCGTCACACAGAGAGGGCCCTAAGAATATCTCTCCATCATCAGAGGAGAAAATCCCACTCTCGAGCTCTCTAGTCCCTTGTCAAACTTTCTGATGAACCTGTAACTTGTCGTTATGATCACCTGTTTACATATGATGTTTGAGCAACCCCAAAGCTCATTGCACGGTAAGAAGTGACTATGATACTCTCATGGTCTAAGGAACATAAAACACACGTTAACGCTCCGTGTTATAACAATTGATTTCAAATGATTATATCTCAAAGTATAACAAACAAGTTTGGGGCAATTAAGTATGATCGTTCTAACATCACACTCTCAATGTTTTTTTTAGGATCATCGTTACACTTAATGATATCCTGAGATCCAGAAAACATGATCACCAACAACACTTGAGCTAGTCTTAGAGGCGAGACCAACAATCTTATTTTACTATTTATCATTCCACACGTGCATATTTGTTTTCCACTGAATTACATATTCCAGGATCATATCAGTTATAACATAGAATATAATCTCTTAATCATGAATATGGAAATATAATAATACAATATTGTTGCCTCTAGGGCATATTTCCAACAGTCTCCCACTTGCATTAGAGTCAATAATCTAGTTAGCACATTTTACTTTTACAATTAGCACATTTTACTTTTACACCAATGGCAATCCGGTGTGAGTCCATGCGTTGCTTGTGGTATAGACTTCGTCATATCGAATGTGACAACTTCAGATCTGTGTGTATCATTTCTATTTACCATGATTTCACAAGAATTCATAATTTTGTGAATCTGACCTTGTATGAATTGAATCACTGGTAGAACCTTTGATTCCTAAGACTTAGGTATGGAACCACTATTAAGAACAATGTTCCATTGGCACAATCATCTAAAACCGTACCAAGTTAATAAATAAACTTTTGATTCATTATCCTCCATTGTTGCTTCTAAAGCGACAATATACTCAGCCTTCTATTATATGATTCACGACAATAACTTTCTTGGACCAATTCCAACTTACTGTGCCACCATGAATCATTTAATTGAAATAAAAAATCGCTTGGAGCATCTATGAAGATTTTTATCGATGTACTACTTACATCGAGCATGTATGGATGTAATTCTTACACAATATCTTCTTTTTCTCCATATGCGAGAAACATGTCGTCAGTACTTAACGACATTTTTACTGTTGTCCTGTGATCAACAATTTGACCATTGTGGTAACTTTACTCAGAACTTACTTGGAGTACCAGACATATCTGGTTATTTACATACCATGGAATGTAATTAACACAAGTGTGATTGAAATCATGCGTTTCACTCATCAGTATTTCAGGGTACTGATTCTTGGTTAAAAACTCCTTCCATGTCACTTTGACAAGAAACTCTTCTTGGCTTATTTTTCATACTAAACATCTTTAGTATCTTGTCAATATGTATTTTGGCTAAACCTGATTAGACACTATTATCTCCATAGATTGTTATGTCTAATACCAAGGCTATATTGAGTATGTACTTTGCTAAAAAACTAGTTTCAATAAAGTCTTAATTCGTTTCAAGAATTTATATAATTTCCAATCATCAATGTGTCATGCACACACAGTGTTTAGAAATATTATCATGCTCCCACTTATTTTCTTGCAAATACAAGTATCTTTGCTTTCCTCGATGAAATCAAATTATTTGACCATTTCATAAGAACAAAGATTCCAACTCCATTATGCTTGCTTCAGTCCATTATAGGATCTCTTGAAGTTTGCACACTTACTAGTATCCTCTGGATTGACAAAATTACTTTGGATCATACCATATATACAATCCCTGTTCTATTTCCATATCATGGGAATCCTTTTGACATTCATCTATTATATCTCATAACTGAAATATGTAGCAATTGCTAGTTTAACATGAACTGACTTTTAAGTATTGCTATGATGAGACAATCTTATTATAGTTAATCCCTTGATCTTGTCATAAACTATTTGCAACAAGTCAAGCTTTATAAAAACCCTTTTATCTTTGTCAGTTTATAGATCCATTACAATACATTATAATCTAGGTCTTCTGGAGGGTTCACCAAGTTCTAAACTTGATTCAGGTGCATGGATACTATCTCAGATTATTTTGACATATAGCCATTTCCGGAGTTAGGGGCTATCAACGCTTCTCTGTGTATCATAGGTTCATTGTTTGTTTCAAAAATATTTCGTCTGCGCACCACGAAGTTTTGCACGAACTCAACCTATATAGTTCAGTTGCAAGTTCGAACGAAGTCTCTATACCTCACGTAGAGGCTTTCGTATCGGCCGCTGTAGGAAATTCTAGAACCACTTCTAGTGTTTCTTTTCTTTGACCTGATTATGAAGATTTTGTAATCTCGTCGAGTTGCACTGTCGTCCCACTCACTCTTTTGCAGAAAATATTTTCTTCAAAATTTCCGCACTCCGTGGCAAAACACTTTGCCTCGACATAGCGGTAAAGGAATACCCAACCATTTGGGATAACCAACAAAGTAGCACTTATCATTTCATATCTTATATGGTGTCATTTCAACAGTTTTGATGGCGCTCTTTTCGGTGTAAAAGGCACAATCTCTAAAGCATCACATTAAAAGTATATTGGCAAATTTGATTAATGGCATATTTGATCTCACTATGTCTTACATAGCTTGATTAAATCTACTCAAAACACTCTACTCTTAGTAGTGTTCTGGGAGGTGCAAGCTATGAAATTATTTTCATTGCTCATTAGACATTCGCTAAACTTGTAACTCATTTTGTTTATGCAATCCAATTGTAGAAATATAACTCTCTTGTTACAATAATTCCTACTTCATTCTGAAAACCTTTTGAAACATTTCAAAGGATCCATATTCATGTCTCAATAAGTAAATATAAACATCTACTTGAGTCATCCTTGAAGATCGATAAATCCATTGCTTGCAACAACACTTTTTGGACTACACACATCAATATGCAGATTTCCAATTATTTTTATTGCTCGTTCTTTATGGCATGTGGATGGTATTTTAGTTTTACTTCACTATTTGGACGAAAGTTGCAAGTGTCAGATGATTCATAATCAAATGACTTAAAAATCCATCACTATGGAATTTCTCCATGCTGTTATCTCCAATGTGACTAAATGAGTGCCACACATCTGTCGTATTCTTTTAGTCTTGCAACATTTATCGTCAGTGTATTGGATGTACAATTTTATCATCAATATGCATACCATACATCTATTCACAATAGTAATTAGGACTTTTGTTCATCACATTGAACAACTATTGTTCTCTCATGAACAACCTCCTTGCATTTACTATGCAATGGGCTAGAGTGTATAAAACTCTAAAATGAATTATGACAATAAATTACAGAGGTAATATGTTGATGAGAAGTACTGTAACTTTTACAAATTTTCCATAAGATATTTTAACCTCATTATTTGTTGATCATTTAGGCCGTAGTAGTTCTTGCATTGATTCGCAACAATATGCAATCGAGTTGGTATCCTTGTGATCAACTTTTAACCACAATACCGAAGAATTTAATGATTAACAATTTAATAGTAATTCCCAAGAATTATACTTTACATGACCAACTTTCTGTGCATCTCATAACTTGTATGACATTCATACCCGTGCTGGACATTCCAGTGTTCTTTTCTTTCTGCCTTTTACTTCTTATAGTTTTACTTCCAATATTTTTCCTACTCACAGAAGAATCATCCAACTTTAAGAGTGGTGTGATCCTGAACTTCCCTAGGCATGTAAGTCTCATTACATCCTTTGAATTTGTTCTTTCTCTTTAAGTTCTCACCATCAACTCATGACTGGTGTTCTTCTAGATCCTAAACATTTCAATCTTAAACATGGTTGAACGCTTCAACATAACTGGCAATCAAACACTTCTTTCGATATCACATATCTTTTAGCCTTTGTTTGTTTCTGAAAACAAATTTCAGTTCCAAGAATATCACATAACTATCACAAACATTTTGAAGTTCGGGTTTGTTGGAAGCAAGAAGACCGTAATACCTTTTGGATCGAAGGACGCGAGTCTCGTCATCCATAGCATCAGCAAGAAAGTATCATAAGCATGTGATACGTCTCCAATGTATCTACTTTTCCAAACACTTTTGCTCTTGTTTTGGACCCTAATTTGCATGATTTGAATGAAACTAACCCGGACTGACGCTGTTTTCAGCAGAACTACCTTGGTGTTATTTTTGTGCAGAAATAAAAGTTCTTGGAATTGGACGAAACTTTTTGTGAATTTTTTCTGGAATATATAATGAATTTTGGAGCAAAGAACTACCAGAGAAGGGCTGCCGTGGGGTGATATGTCTCCAACGTATCTATAATTTTTGATTGTTCAATGATGATATATTATCATTCTAGGATACTTTTTGGGTCTTTATTTACCAATTTATAATATTTTTGAGCAATAACCTATTGACCCAGTGCCCAGTGCCAGTTGCTGTTTTCTGCATGTTTTTCACTTCTCAGGTTTAAAGTACCAAATGAAGTCCAATTGCCACGAATTTTTTTGATGATTTTTTCTGGACCAAAAGAAGACCTGGGAGATTTGGAAGAAGGCTGGGGGCCACACCAGGGCCCCACAAGCCAACAAGGTGCACCCTGGGGGGGGGCCCTGATGGCTTGTGCCCCCCTGGGGGCTCTCCCGACCTCGTTCTCGGGCCTATAAATTCTCATATATTGCAAAAACCCTGGAGGCACTCCCGAAACCCTTTTTACACCGCCGCAAGTCTCTGTTCCACCGCGAGGCCATCTGGAGCTCCGTTCCAACACCCTGTCAGAGCGGGGATTGATACGTCTCCAACGTATCTATAATTTTTGCTTGTTCCATGCTGTTATATTATTGATGTCTACTACGCAACCTTCTTCTTGTAGACTCTTGTTGGGCCTCCAAGCGCAGAGTTTTGTAGGACAGTAGCAAATTTCCCTCAAGTGGATGACCTAAGGTTTATCAATCCGTGGGAGGCGTAGGATGAAGATGGTCTCTCTCAAACAACCCTGCAACCAAATAACAAAGAGTCTCTTGTGTCCCCAACACACCCAATACAATGGTAAATTGTATAGGTGCACTAGTTCGGCGAAGAGATGGTGATACAAGTGCAATATGGATGGTAGATATAGGTTTTTGTAATCTGAAAATATAAAAACAACAAGGTAACTAATGATAAAAGTGAGCAAAAACGGTATTGCAATGCTTGGAAACAAGGCCTAGGGTTCATACTTTCACTAGTGCAAGTTCTCTCAACAATACTGGCATAGTTGAATCATATGTAAATCCCTCACGTGCGACAAAGAGTTCACTCCAAAGTCACAAATAGCGGAGAACAAACGAAGAAATTATTGTAGGGTACAAAACCACCTCAAAGTTATCTTTTCCGATCAATCGTATGAGCTATCCCTATAAGTGTCACGAACAGCCCTAGAGTTCGTACTAAAATAACACCTTAAGATACACATCAACAAAAACCCTAATGTCACCTAGATACTCCAATGTCACCATGAGTACCCATGGGCTTGATTATATGATATGCATCACATAATTTTAGATTCATCATGTTCAATCCAACACAAAGAACTTCAAAGAGTGCCCCAAAGTTTCTACCGGATAGTCAAGACGAAAACGTGTGCCAACCCCTATGCATAGATTCCCAAGGTCACGGAACCCGCAAGTTGATCACCAAAACATACATCAAGTGGATCAATAGAACATCCCATTGTCACCACGGATATCCCATCGCAAGACATACATCAAGTGTTCTCAAATCCTTAAAGACTCAATCCGATAAGAAAACTTCAAAGGGAAAACTCAATTCATCACAAGAAGATAGAGAGGGGAAAACTCCATATGATTCATCTATATTAATAAAGCTCGCGGTACATCAAGATCGTGTCGTCTCAAGAACACGAGAGAGAGAGATCAAACACATAGCTACTGGTACATACCCTCAGCCCCGAGGGTGAACTACTCCCTCCTCGTCATGGAGACCGCCGGGATGATGAAGATGGCCTCCGGTGATGGTTTCCCCCTCCGGCAGGGTGCCAGAACGGGCTCCCGATTGGTTTTTCGTGGCTACAGAGGCTTGCGGCGGCGGAACTCCCGATCTAGGTTTCTTTCTGGAGGTTTCTCGATTTATAGGAGTACTTGGCGTTGGAATCAAGTCAGGGGGGTGCTCGAGGGACCCACAAGCCAGGGGGCGCGCCCTAGGGGTGGGCGCCCCCTAGGCTTGTGGCCTCCTCGGGACTCCTCTCCGGTATCTCTTTGCTCCAGTATTTTTTATATTTTCCAAAAATATTCTCCGTAAATTTTCAGCCTATTCCGAGAACTTTTATTTCTGCACAAAAACAACACCACGATAGTTCTGCTGAAAACAGCGTCAGTCCGGGTTAGTTCTAATCAAATCATACCAAAATCATATAAAATTATTGTAAACATGGCATGAATACTTCATAAATTATAGATACGTTGGAGACGTATCAGCATCCCCAAGCTTAATTCCTGCTCTTCCTCGAGTAGGTAAATGATAAAAGAAATAATTTATGAAGTGTGAATGCTAGCAAGTGCACAAGTTTGATCAATGATAATTCCAATCACTTTTTCTAGCATCAATATAAACCATAAACAGTAGCTCATCTCATAAAACTTCTCATGATCAAGTTACAAGCTATTCACATGTTAAAGTATAGACCAGAAAGTTTCTTGAAAACTAACAAACCATATTCCTAGTCATCGAACAATTGCAATTCATCTTATTTTCAGGAAGGGTCTATGTAAGAGCTTTGATTTAGCAAATTCCACATACTCAACTATCATATAGTCTTCCATGATTATTGACACTCAAAGCATATTTTTAGAACAAATAGCATCCATCGAACACAGAGAAATATAGGGTCTTAATGTTTCGCCTCCCAACTTATTTATCATATAGATAATTGTCAACAATAATAATTCATGATCAAATATATTTGTGTGGATATATATGTCTAGATCATTCCCCAACACATGACGCTTGCCAAGAGAAAAAGGCAAAATATAGGAAGTGGTGAAGATCACCATGACTCTTGCATAAAGGTAAGTACTAGAAAGTAAAAGATAGGCCCTTTGCAGAGGGAAGCATTGATTTGCAGAGGTGCCAGAGCTCGAGCTTTTAAAACAGGGATGAATAATAATTTTGAGCGGTATGCTTTCATTGTCAACATAACAACCTAGAGATCTCGGTATCTTCCATGCTAGATACATTATAGGCGGTTCCCAAACAGAATGGTAAATTTTTTACTCCCCCTCCACCAATCAATCACACTCCACGGCGAGCCGAATCCACGGGTACCGTCCATACAAACAAAAATCCTGGGGGAGTTTTGTTTCCTTATATTTTGATTTGATTTTTGAGCATGGAACTGGGCATCCCGAATACCAGCCACTTTCTCGTGAATGATAGTGAATCAACACATATCGTGAGAATAACCCACCTAGCATGGAAGATACTGACAGCCCCTAGTCACTATATGAGCGATTCGGGCATACAAAACAGAATATTATTTGAAGGTTTAGAGTATGGCACATGCAAATTTACTTGGAACGGCAGGTAAATACCGCATATAGGTAGGTATGGTGGACTCTCATGGCAAAACTGGTTTAAGGGTGTTTGGATGCACAAGTAGTATTTCTACTTGGTGCGGAAGTTTTGGCTAGTATGAGGTGGAAGCAAGCACCACATGTTGGAGGATCCATAACAATATAACTTCTATACAAATATACCCAAACATAACTCATTAAGTTGTCTTCCTTGTCCAATTTTAATTAATTTGCTCGAGTTTGAAAATAATTAATGAGCTCACAATCTTAAAAGATTTCCAAGATAGTATATTTATATGTGGAATCTCTCTTCCTTCAATATTCTTTCATGAATTGTTCAAGTGACCAATGCGGTGTTTGCTAACTTTCAATAAATTTTACCACCTATACTTATTATGTGTGAAGTCATTACTCCCCATGGGATAAGTATATGAAGCATATTTAATTTCAGATTTATGATATTCAATTCATTCAACCATTTACTCATAGGATATAAGTGAAGCACGAGAGTGAATGACAAACTACTCCAAAAAGATATAAGTGAAGATCAATGCGTAGTCAACAATTAAATAACTATGTGAAGACTCTCTCATCTAAGAATTTCAGATCTTAAGTATTTTATTAAACAACAAGCAAAAGAAAAATAGCACTCCAAGAATAGCATGCATCATGTGAACGAATAAAAATTTAGGCTCAACATAGGCTAACCGATAATTGTTGATGAAGAGAGGTGGGATGCGTAGCATCCCCAAGCTTAGATGCTTGAGACTTCTTGAAATATTTACTTGGGGTGCCTTGGGCATCCCCAATCTTGAGCTTTTGTATCTCGTTCAATCCTCTCATATCATGGTTTCACCTATTCTCAAAAACATCATCCACACAAAACTTGAAAAGAACCCGTGAGATAGGTTAGTACACATAATAATAAATCAACTCTTTATGTACTGCCAAGACAAGTTGCATAATAATTTTCAAACATTAGGTACTTTATACTATCATTTCCACAATTTATATCTACCAATATAGGCTATGGAAACTATAGGATAAGTAGATAACGAAACTATGACAGCAATCTGTCCAAACAGAACAGTCTGTAGAAATTTATGAAAACAGTGTACTTCTGTAACTCAAAAAATTATGAAAATTTAGGGAATGCTAAGTAATTTATATGAGAATACTGTGTAAAAATTTCAGAAACTTTCCACGTTCCAGTAAAATATGAAAATTAAAACACTACAGCCAAAGTTTCTGTTTTTACACAGCACTCATCAAAACATGCAATGCAAGCATCCTAAGACAATTCTTGGAACTTTTTATTGAAAAACAAGATTATAAATAACACTTAACAGAGAACAACAAAATAATATGACGCTCCAAGCAAAACTCATATTATGTGATGAATAAATATATAGCTCTAAGTATGATATACCGATAGTGTTGAAGACGAAAAAGGGGATGCCTTCCGGGGCATCCCCAAGCTTAGGCGCTTGAGTCTTCCATGGATATTAACTTGGGGGTGCCTTGGGCATCCCCAATCTTAGGTTCTTATCACTCCTTATTCTCCTCATATCGGTGTCTCACCCAAAACTTGAAAACTTCAATCACACAAAACTTAACGGAACTTCGTGAGAAGGGTTAGTATAATAAATAAAGATAATTCACTTAGTTACTGTCAAGACAAGATTCATAATTGTTCCCACATGATACCTACTGTATTCTATCATTCCCATAATTTATATCACTGAATATAAGTTATGGGAACACTAAAACAAGCAAACTATGCATGCAAAACAGAATCTGTCAAAAACAGAACAGTCTGTGAAGATCTGTAGTATAGCCAATAATCCCTGTCTCTAATTTTTTTGAAAAATTAGGACAACCTGAAAAATTTGTATATGAACACTGTGTAAAAATTTCAAATCATCATCACTTTCCAGTAAAAAATGAAAATTCCTGTACTTGAGTCAAAAGTTTCTGTTTGGTTCAGCATCAATTCTACTCATCTTGTGAGTCATCCCAAAGGCTTTACTTGGCACTTTATTGAAATAAAATATACAAAACATGATTAATACAGTAGCTTAATCATGTGAACACACAAAAACAGAAAGGAAAAGTTTTGGGTTGTCTCCCAACAAGCGCTTTTCTTTAATGCCTTTTAGCTAGGCATGATGATTTCAATGATGCTCACATAGGAATAATAATTGAAACATGCAAAAGAGCATCATGAATCTCATTACAAGCACATTTAAGTCTAACCCACTTCCTATGCATAGGGATTTTGTGAGCAAACAATTTATGGGAGCAAGAATCAACTAGCATAGGAAGGCAAAACAAGCATAACTTCAAAACTTTGAACACATAGAGAGGAAACTTGATATTATTGCAATTCCTACAAGCATATGTTCCTCCCTCATAATAATTTTCAGAAGCATCATGAAGGAATTTCACAACATAAATATCACATAAAGCATTATCTTCATGATCCACAAGCATAGAAAATTTGTCACTCTCCACATAAGCAATTTTCTTCTCATCAATAGTGGTGGGAGCAAACTCAGCAAAATAACTATCATGTGAAGCATAATCCAATTGAAAATTAAAATCATGATGACAAGTTTCATGGTTATCATTATTCTTTATAGCATACATGTCATCACAATAATCATCATAAATAGGAGGCATGCTTTCATCATAATAAATTTGCTCATCAAAACTTGGGGGACTAAACATATCATCTTCATCAAACATAGCATCCCCAAGCTTGTAGCTTTGCATATCATTAGCATCATGAATATTCAAGGAATTCATACTAACAACATTGCAATCATGCTCATCACTCAAAGATTTAGTGCCAAACATTTTAATAACTTCTTCTTCTAACACTTGAGCACAATTTTCATTTCCATCATTTTCATGAAAGACATTAAAAAGATGAAGCATATGAGGCAACCTCAATTCCATATTTTTTTTGTAGTTTTCTTTTATAGACCAAACTAGTGAAAAACAAGAAACTAAAAGATTTAATTGCAAGATCTAAAGATATACCTTCATGCACTCACCTCCCCGACAACGGCGCCAGAAAAGAGCTTGATGTCTACTACGCAACCTTCTTCTTGTAGACTCTTGTTGGGCCTCCAAGCACAGAGTTTTGTAGGACAGTAGCAAATTTCCCTCAAGTGGATGACCTAAGGTTTATCAATCCGTGGGAGGCGTAGGATGAAGATGGTCTCTCTCAAACAACCCTGCAACCAAATAACAAAGAGTCTCTTGTGTCCCCAACACACCCAATACAATGGTAAATTGTATAGGTGCACTAGTTCGGCGAAGAGATGGTGATACAAGTGCAATATGGATGGTAGATATAGGTTTTTGTAATCTGAAAATATAAAAACAGCAAGGTAACTAATGATAAAAGTGAGCAAAAACGGTATTGCAATGCTTGGAAACAAGGCCTAGGGTTCATACTTTCACTAGTGCAAGTTCTCTCAACAATACTGGCATAGTTGAATCATATGTAAATCCCTCACGTGCGACAAAGAGTTCACTCCAAAATCACAAATAGCGGAGAACAAACGAAGAAATTATTGTAGGGTACGAAACCACCTCAAAGTTATCTTTTCCGATCAATCGTATGAGCTATCCCTATAAGTGTCACGAACAGCCCTAGAGTTCGTACTAAAATAACACCTTAAGATACACATCAACCAAAACCCTAATGTCACCTAGATACTCCAATGTCACCACGAGTACCCATGGGCTTGATTATATGATATGCATCACACAATTTCAGATTCATCATGTTCAATCCAACACAAAGAACTTCAAAGAGTGCCCCAAAGATTCTACCAGAGAGTCAAGACGAAAACGTGTGCCAACCCCTATGCATAGATTCCCAAGGTCACGGAACCCGCAAGTTGATCACCAAAACATACATCAAGTGGATCAATAGAACATCCCATTGTCACCACGGATATCCCATCGCAAGACATACATCAAGTGTTCTCAAATCCTTAAAGACTCAATCCGATAAGAAAACTTCAAAGGGAAAACTCAATTCATCACAAGAAGATAGAGAGGGGAAAACTCCATATGATTCATCTATATTAATAAAGCTCGCGGTACATCAAGATCGTGTCGTCTCAAGAACACGAGAGAGAGAGATCAAACACATAGCTACTGGTACATACCCTCAGCCCCGAGGGTGAACTACTCCCTCCTCGTCATGGAGACCGCTGGGATGATGAAGATGGCCTCCGGTGATGGTTTCCCCCTTCAGCAGGGTGCCGGAACGGGCTCCCGATTGGTTTTTCGTGGCTACAGAGGCTTGCGGCGGCGGAACTCCCGATCTAGGTTTCTTTCTGGAGGTTTCTCGATTTATAGGAGTACTTGGCGTTGGAATCAAGTCAGGGGGTGCTCGAGGGACCCACAAGCCAGGGGGGCGCGCCCTAGGGGGGGGGGCGCCCCCTAGGCTTGTGGCCTCCTCGGGACTCCTCTCCGGTATCTTTTTGCTCCAGTATTTTTTATATTTTCCAAAAATATTCTCCGTAAATTTTCAGCCTATTCCGAGAACTTTTATTTCTGCACAAAAACAACACCACGGTAGTTCTGCTGAAAACAATGTCAGTCCGGGTTAGTTCTAATCAAATCATACCAAAATCATATAAAATTATTGTAAACATGGCATGAATACTTCATAAATTATAGATACGTTGGAGACGTATCAATTATCATTCTTGGATGTTTTACAATCATTTTATAACAACTTTATATCATTTTTGGGACTAACCTATTGACATAGTGCCAATGTGCCAGTTGCTGTTTTTGCTTGTTTTTTTACTTCGCAGAAAATCAATATCAAACGGAGTCCAATCGTGATGAAACTTTTTGGAGATTTTTTCCGGACCAGAAGACACCCAGTGGGCCAAACAACTGTCGGAGAGGTGGGCTGTGGAGAGCACAACCCACCAGGGCACGTCAGGGGGCCCCGGCACGCCCTGATGGGTTGTGCCCTCCTCGGCTCCCTTCCGCACCGCCTCTGATGCCTATAAATTCTCAAATATTCAGAAAACCCTAGGGGAGTCGACGAAACACAATTCCAGCCGCTGCAAGTTCCAAAACCGCGAGATCCAATCTAAACACCATCACAGATGGGTTCATCTTCCTCATAGGTGCCTCTCCGATTATGCGTGAGTAGTCCACCATAGACCTACGGGTCCGTAGGCAGTAGCTAGATGGCTTCTTCTCTCTCTCTTATGATTATCAATACAATGGTCTCTTGGAGATCTATTTGATGTAAACTTTGGCGGTGTGTTTGTTGGGATCCGATGAATTTTGAGTTCATGATCAGTTTATATCCATGAATATTATTTGAGTGTTCTTTGATCTCTTATATGCATGATTACTTATAGCCTCGTATTTCTTCTTTGAATCTTTGGTTTAGTTAGGCCAACTAGATCGATTTTTCTTGCCATGGGAAGAGGTGCTTTGTGATGGGTTCGATCTTGCGGTGTTCTTTCCCAGTGACAGAAGCGGCAGCAAGACACGCATGTATCGTTGCTATTAAGGATAACAAGATGGGGTCTATTCCTACATGAATATATCTTGTCTACATCATGTCATCATTCTTATTGCATTACTACGTTTTTCCATGAACTTAATACACTAGATGCATGCTGGATAGCAGTCGATGTGTGGAGTAATAGAGGTAGATGAAGGCAGGAGTCGGTCTATCTATCTTGGACGTGATGCCTATATAATGATCATCGCCTTAGATATCGTCATGACTATTCGATTTTCTATCAATTTCCCAACAGTAATTTGTTCACCCACCGTGCGCTATACTCATGAGAGAAGCCACTAGTGAACCCTACAGCCCCCGGGTATATTTTTCCATCATATTGCTTTCCGATCTACGTTTTTTGCACTCTTTGTTTTCAGATCTACAAAACCAAAAACCCAAAAATATATTGCTGCATATTTACTCTTTTTATTTGTGTTCTTGAAAGATCTATCTCTCCTATCTATCACTACCTAATCTATCTTATTACCGTAGAGAGATTGACAACCTCTCTTTCGTGTCGGGTTGCAAGTATTTGTTGTTTGTGTGCAGGTGCTGCTTATTGGGTGTTGGTGATCCTCCTACTGGTTCGATAACCTTGGTTTCATAACTGAGGGAAATACTTACCGTCGCTGTGCTGCATCATCCCTTCCTCTTTGGGGAAATACCGACGCAGTCTCAAGCCACGTCAAAGGAATTATGAATGCTTTGCTTTGTGTGATTTGGGTGCTAGTGTTTCCACGATTCCGAAATCTCTATGTGATGTGCTTGGTCTTACCAACATTGAAGAATGCTCTCTTAATTTGCACTTGGCGGATTCTTCTATTAAAAAGCCTTTGGGAAGAATTAATGATGTTCTTATTCTTGCAAATAGTAATTATGTGCCCATTGATTTTATTGTGCTTGATATTGATTTCAATCCGTCTTGTCCCATTATACTTGGTAGACCATTTTTACGCACTATAGGTGCCGTGATTGATATGAAAGAAGGCAATATTCGTTTTCAATTTCCCTTGAGAAAGGGTATGGAACACTTCCCTAGAACAAGAATTAAGCCACCATATGAATCAATCATGAGGGCATCCTATGGATCCAAAACCAAAGATGATAATACTTGAATCTATCCATTATGCCTAGCTAGGGGCGTAAAACGATAGCGCTTGTTGGGAGGCAACCCAATGAATAAATAAATTTTTGCTTTTTCCTTTATGTTTTTGTGTGTTGACAAAATTATGCCTCTGTTATGATTGTGTTTTTATGGTTTATTTAGTGTTTGTGCCAAGTAAAGCCTTTAGGATGATTCATAGGATGAGTAGAAGTGATGCTGAATCTGAAACAGAAACTTTAGGTCCAGTATATGAATTTTAATTTTTTTCTGGAACGTGATCTTGAGCTGAAATTTTAACATAGTGTTTCTATACAAATTACTTACGTTGTCCTAATTTTTCAGAATTTTTAGAGTTACATAAGTATGGGTAGAGTACAGATTACTACAGACTGTTCTGTTTAAGACAGATTCTGTTTTCGTTGCATTGTGTGCTTGTTTTGATGAATCTATGGTTTGTATTGGGGGGTATAAGCCATGGTAAAGTTAAAATACAGTAGGTATAATGCAATAATAAAATATGAATGGGTTTGCAACAGTACCTAAAGTAGTGATTTGCTTTCTTATACTAACGGATCTTACGAAGATTTTGTTGAGTTTTGTGTGATTGAAGTTTTCAAGTTTTGGGTGAGATCACGATGGATGAAGGAATAAGGAGTAGCAAGAGCCTAAGCTTGGGGATGCTACCGCACCCCAAGATATATCCAAAGAGAAACAAGCAACTAAGCTTGGGGATGCCCCCGAGTGGCATCCCCTCTTTCTTCTAACAACCATCGGTATTTTACTTGGAGCTATATTTTTATTCGTCACATATCATGAGTTTTGCTTGGAGCGTCTTGTATCTTTGCTTGCTTTGTTTGTTAGTTTTCCTTTGTATCCTTTCTGTACACACCTATTTGAGAGAGCCACAATCATGCTATGATTTGTTAGAATTGCTCTATGTGCTTCACTTAAACTTTTTAAGCTATAGAATTGCTCTAGTGCTTCACTTATATCTTTTTGAGCACGGTGTGCTTGGAAATTTTTGTAGAAATACTCTCATGATTCCCTTAGATTAATTTGAGAGTTAGTAAATTTTGAAGAAATCCTCTCATGCTTCACTTATACCTTTTTGAGAGATGAAATCTTTAAGCTCATGTGCTTCACTTAAATTTGTTTGAGCTTGCCAAAAAGCAATGGCAATATATGAAACTAGTCCCAAAGTGATAGATATCCAAGGAGGATATATAAAAACTTTCATGAAGATCATTGGACAAATTAAACTTGATTCCTTGTAATAGTTTTGAAACATGATGATAGTAATATGTGAGTCATGTTGATGAGTAATTATGCTTAGTAGGAATATTGGTGTTAAGGTTTGTGATTCCCTATGCATGCACGAAAGTCAATAGTTATGCAATGAAGTTACATCCTACTTGTGGTGCATTATTCGGTGTTAGTTATGTTCAATGCTCACTTATGTGAATTTTCGTTTCATGGTTTGGTTGCTTCCCAATCTATTTGCTAGCCTTCATTTGTACTAAGTAGAAATACTACTTGTGCATCCAAAATCCTTAAACCAAGTTTTGCCTTATGAGTCCACCATACCTACCTATATGCGGTATTTCCATGCCGTTCCAAGGAAATTTGTATGTGCCATCTCTAAATTTTCAAAATAAATTTTCTCTTTTGTGTGCTCGTATCGCTCATGAAACGGTGGGGGGTGTCCAATATTTTTCCATGCTAGATGTGTTATTCTCAAGATGAGTGTTTATTCACTTGTCATTGCACGAGAGTGCAGCGGTAATAGGGATGCCCATTCCTGAAATGAAAAAGAAAAAAAATATTTAGTTTATGTTGTCAAATAATAAATTCCTTGGAAAATGTTGGTATGGAAGGCAACCGTGGATACGGCCCGCCATGGAAAGTGAAAGTTTGGTGGAAAAAATAATAAACTTTATTTTCTGTTTGGGAACCTCCAATGATATATCTAGCATGGAAAGTATTGTGAACTACTTTGTCGTTTTCGTTGACAGGAAAAGCATGCCACCCAAAATATTTTTCTCTCTCAATTTTAAACCTTGAGCTCTGGCACCTCTACAAATCCCTACTTCCCTCTGCGAAGGGCCTATCTATTTACTTTATGCAATTTTTATTTTTGCTTTGAGTCTCCATCTTCTCTTATAAGCACCAACTAGGGGGCACTATGATCGTACTTGAGCATTGGGCATAGTTAATATTTGAGTGTGTTTCATGAATGGATCAATGATTGAGCATGATGGGCTAGGGATAACTTTCTTTAGTGTTGATATTTTGAAAGACATGGTTGCTTGTTGGTATGCTTGAGTATTGAAGTCATTATGTTAAAACTAGACTATTGCTTTGAATCATTATAAGTCCAAATGTCCATGCTATACAAAAGAAAAGAATGTGATGAACATGTTAGGCAGCATTCCACATCAAAAATTCTGTTTTTATCATTTACCTAGTCGAGGACGAGTAGGAATTAAGCTTGGGGATGCTGATACGTCTCCAACGTATCTATAATTTTTGCTTGTTCCATGCTGTTATATTATCATTCTTGGATGTTTTACAATCATTTTATAACAACTTTATATCATTTTTGGGACTAACCTATTGACATAGTGCCAAAGTGCTAGTTGCTGTTTTTGCATGTTTTTTTACTTCGTAGAAAATCAATATCAAACGGAGTCCAATCGCGACGAAACTTTTTGGAGATTTTTTCTGGACCAGAAGACACCCAGTGGGCCAAACAACTGCCGGAGAGGTGGGCTGGGGAGAGCACAACCCACCAGGGCGCGCCAGGGGGCCCCGACGCGCCCTGATGGGTTGTGCCCTCCTCGGCCCCCTTCCGCACTGCCCTGATGCTTATAAATTCTCAAATATTCGGAAAACCCTAGGGGAGTCGACAAAATACAATTCCAGCCACCGCAAGTTCCAGAACCGCGAGATCCAATCTAAACACCATCACGGAGGGGTTCATCTTCCTCATAGGTGCCTCTCCGATGATGCGTGAGTAGTCCACCATAGACCTACGGGTCCGTAGGTAGTAGCTAGATGGCTTCTTCTCTCTCTCTTATGATTCTCAATACAATGGTCTCTTGGAGATCTATTTGATGTAAACTTTTGCGGTGTGTTTGTTGGGATCCGATGAATTTTGAGTTCATGATCAGTTTCTATCCATGAATATTATTTGAGTCTTCTTTGATCTCTTATATGCATGATTACTTATAGCCTCGTATTTCTTCTTCGAATCTTTGGTTTAGTTAGGCCAACTAGATCGATTTTTCTTGCCATGGGAAGAGGTGCTTTGTGATGGGTTCGATCTTGCGGTGTTCTTTCCCAGTGACAGAAGGGGCAGCAAGACACACATGTATCGTTGCTATTAAGGATAACAAGATGGGGTCTATTCCTACATGAATAGATCTTGTCTACATCATGTCATCGTTCTTATTGCATTACTCCATTTTTCCATGAACTTAATAAACTAGATGCATGCTGGATAGCGGTCGATGTGTGGAGTAATAGAGGTAGATGCAGGCAGGAGTCGGTCTATCTATCTTGGACGTGATGCTTATATAATAATCATCGCCTTGGATATCGTCATGACTATTCGATTTTCTATCAATTGCCCAACAATAATTTGTTCACCCACCGTGCGCTATACTCATGAGAGAAGCCACTAGTGAACCCTACGGCCCCCGGGTCTATTTTTCCATCATATTGCTTTCCGATCTCTTTGTTTTCAGATCTACAAAACCGAAAACCCAAAAATATATTGCTGCATATTTACTCTTTTTATTTGTGTTCTTGAGAGATCTATCTCTCCTATCTATCACTACCTAATCTATCTTATTACCGTAGAGAGATTGACAACCTCTCTTTCGCGTCGGGTTGCAAGTATTTGTTGTTTGTGTGCAGGTGCTGCTTTTGGGTGTTGGTGATCCTCCTACTGGTTCGATAACCTTGGTTTCATAACTGAGGGAAATACTTACCGTCGTTGTGCTGCATCATCCCTTCCTCTTTGGGGAAATACCGACGCAGTCTCAAGCCACGTCAGGGATTGATCACGGAGGGCCTCTACATCAACCTTGCTGCCTTCATGATGATGTGTGAGTAGTTCACCACATACCTACGAGTCCATAGCTAGTATCTAGATGACAATCTCTCTATCTCTGGATCTTCAATACAATGATCATCACATCTTTGTTTTTATCTATCAAATGTAATACTATTGTGCGGTGTGTTTGTTGGGATCCGATGAATTGTGGGTTTATTTTCAGATTATTCATGAAAAGTATTTGAGTCCCCTCGGATTATTTAGATTCTTATTTGGATGATCATTATAGCTTCGTAATGCTCTCCGATTTATTGATGTGCTTTGGCCAAGTAGATTGATCTATCTTCAATGGGAGTGGTGCGTTGTGGTAGGTTCAACCTGACGAGTTTCTATATCCCAGTGACAAAGTAGGGGACAAGATGTGTCTTTGTGTTGTTGCTACTAAGGATAACATGATGGTGTTTATTCATATTGCTTGAGTTTACTTTGTCTACATCATGTCATCGTTCTTCATGCATTAGTCTGTTTTACTTAATACTCTAGATGCATGCTGGATAGCGGTCGATGAGTGGAGCAATAGTAATAGGTGTAGGAAGGAGTCAGCCTATTTGTTTATGGACGTGATAACTATATATACATGATCATTGCTGTGAAAATCGCATAACTATCAGCTTTTCTATCAATTGCCCAACAGTAATTTGTTACCCGCCGTATGCTGCCTACATGAGAGATGCCGCTAGGGAAAACTATGCCCCCGGGTCTATTCACTTATAAATTCATAAACACTACTATTACGTTGCTGCCTTTATTTACTTTTTATTTTATTTTGCAATTTACAATTATCTACAATTATCTACACAACTCATTTGCTTGCAAATAACGAGATCAAGGGGATTGACAACCCTCTTGCCCGCGTTGGGTGGAAGTTGTTTGTTCTTTTGTGTGTAGCCGCTGAAGACGGTTGAGGATTGATATTCCTATTGGTTCGATGAACCTTGGTTTCATAACTGAGGGAAATACTTACCCACTTTGTGCTGCAATAACCCGTTCCTCTTCACGAAAAACCCAACGCAGATCACAAGTATCAACCATACCTACCTATATATGGTATTTCACTGCCATTCTAAGTAAATTTGCATGTGCCACCTCTATACATTCAAATGAACATCCGTTTTGTGTACTCGTACCACTCATGGAGCGATGGGGCGGTCATTATTTTTCATGCTAAGCGGGTTATTCTCAAGATGAGTGTTTATTCACTTGTCACTGTACGAGAGAGGCTGGTAAAAAGGGTGCCCAGTCCTGCATAATACAAAAATAAATGAACAAAAACTCCCCCTAGAAAGTTGATTGTTTGGAAGGCAACCTTGGATTTGGCCAACCATGGAATGTGTTTGAATGGTGGAGGGGGAGTAAAATTTCAATTCTGTTTGGGAACCGCCAATAACGTGTTTAGCATGGAAGATATTGAAAACTCTGTTGTGATGTTGACAGGAAAAGTATACCACTCAAAATTACATACTTATCTCTGTTTTAAGCAATGAGCTCTGGCACCTCTGCAAATCCTTGCTTCCCTTTGTGAAGGGACAATCTATTTACTTTTATGTTATTTACTTTCATGTTATTTAATTTTCATGTTGAGTCAACTCTTATTCCAACCCCAGTCTATTAGTTGGCAAACATCATGTGGTGGGGAAATATTCAAACACATATATCCAGTCAAATATATTTGATCATGATTCATTATTGTGGACAATTATCTTCATGATAAGTATGTTGGGAGGCGAAACATTAAGCCCCTATCTTTCTCTGTGATCGATGGATGATGTTTGTTCTAAAAATATGCTTTGAGTATTAGCAATCATAGAAGACTATGTGATAATTGAGTATGTGGAGCTCTTACTTAGACTTGATGATGCATTGAAATTGTTTGATGACTGAGAACATGGGTTGTTAAGTTTCAAGAGAATGCATTGTTTGAACCATGACATGTGAATTGATTGCTACTTTATCATGATGATTTTTATGAGAAAAAGTTGCTCGTTATGATGCTAGGAAAAGTGATTGGAATTATCATTGATCAAACTTATGTACCATGCTAGCATTCACACTTCATAAATTACTTCTTTTATCATTTACCTACTCGGGGACGAGTAGGAATTAGCCCCCCGATGCCTTTAGACTCTTTCGACAATGAGATATTGTCGATATTCTGTAATTATGTAGGGGGGACATGATATGCCATGGTAGTAGGTGAAGGCATTTTTGCTCCTGCAGAAGTTTCACTTATTCGACCTTGACTGTGAAGGTGTGGAGCCGAATTATGGACATCAAGAGTTGCGTATGGTGCCAAAAAATTAGTAGCATGAGGTGTAGCATATGATGTTTGAGGGTAATTGGTCGAATAACTAGTAGTAGCATGACCAGTTCCTCTATCCACCAGCATGTTTGGATTAACATACTGCAAGTTATTTGCCGATGAATAAAAAGTTAAAACACTTTGTTGCATAATATTGGAAGTTCCTACATGGGGTGTTTCAGCTTGATTAACAAAACTCATCATGTTGTTCATTGGCATACAGATTTGTGGGGTTGCCGATGCATGGGAGTTGGGCTACATATGTTGCATGTTGCTAAAATTATATGAAGTTGAAGTATGGAGATTATTTTGAATCGGCTGTTGCACATAATTAGATGCATGATTCATAAAA
Organism: Elymus sibiricus; assembly: GCA_039707655.1. NCBI lineage: Eukaryota > Viridiplantae > Streptophyta > Magnoliopsida > Poales > Poaceae > Elymus > Elymus sibiricus. The sequence continues at coordinate 359,289,930 of CM077665.1, forward strand.
CTAGGGCTAGCCAATACATTATGCTCATTAAACGATCTAGCAACAACATATGCATTATTTGCATCTACATAAGTGAATTGAGTATTCACATTACCTTTCTAGATTGTAAACCCTAGATGACCTCTTCCTAGCAAGAACGGGCTGGAGACCGTTCAAAGCTTCGTCCCCAACGGAGTCGCCAAAAACTGTGTTCGCACGTGAATACATCACCATGTACCTCCAATGCCGAGGGTGATGCACCGCAGCTCACGTCGAAGGAGACCCATCCGAAAGAGCGGTACATAAGCAATTCGGCGGGCGCTTTTGAGGACCCGAAAACCTACGCGCCTGGGAGGGACCCCGTGTGAACGCACGGAGGCTGTGGGCTGCCCTAGGTCAACCTGATCGCCCCTAGGGCCTCGTGGATCGATGTCCTTCGAGCGAAGAACGAGGAAGAAGAAGAACACGGGAGAATGTAAAAGATAAAGGTAAAAAGTGGTAGATTGATTGTTCGATTGTGTGTTGTTCAATCGGCCGCTACCTCTCATCTATTTATGAGGCGGTTGGACTTCCTGTAGAAGAAAAGGACTCCAAATCCCATCCAAATCTTTCCAAAATTTACCGAACTCGGATTTAGGTAAGTGTGAGATAGCAGTTGGATTTTTGGGTCTCACAGGCCACAAATGACCTCGGATGAAGATGAGCCAAAAAACAAATTTAATCATTTCGACGAGGCAAAAAACTTTATGTTGAATGTTTTTCAATTCGAAGCCATCCCGAGGGCCAAATCGCTCACGCAAAACAGGTAATCTGTGGTGCTACCCATCATACACGTGTCTGATTGGCGCGCCAGGTTTTGCTCGTGGTGGGGACGCACTCCGATGGCTCTACTTTTGCATATGCCCTCGGCTTGAGACAATTTTTATATCAAAATCAATCGTTTCGACGAGACGAAGATAGTCCGTGTAGAATATTTTCTCATATGAGGTCGTTTTGGATGCGTAATCGGACGAACAGTACTCTGAATATGAAATCTTAGTTCTTCAAAGATGTTCATGTCAACACTATGATTTTTTTAGCCGAATAGTTTTGGCCTTCAAGATGAGATCGGGTGGTGATGGCCCAAACTTCAAAGATGTTCATGTCAACACTACGATTTTTTTTCATGTAGAGCACTTCTTAATTAGAATCCATCTTAGTAATGTTTTCTTGCATGCCAAAATATGGTGTCAACAGGATGTACGGACGAGACGGAAAAGTGGAGACGAAGAGGGTAGGTCGGGCTAGGTCGGGGACATTTTGAAGAGATTTGGGTGCGGGCCATGCCTATCAGTCTGAAGTGGCGGGTGCATCCGGGCGTCCCCATATCCACCCCACCTATGGGCTGGGTATGGGGTGCCATTCATCCCACTCGTATAGGGCCGGTTTGAGGTGGCTGGTTGGGTGGCAAAACAGCGACCGAGCCATTCGCTCGGACATATAGGAAGAGTTTGAGGGGTCCGGTTGTAGATGCTCATAGGGGACAATCATGAAAAACCCCAAATTGTTAACACAAAAAATAAGAATAAGGAAAACACAACAAATGTACCGTTGCCCAAACTTGACCTCCATAGCCAACATGCCTGCAACCCAGATATACGTGAGCAGGCTCTTAAGAGATGCCTCCAAGAAGGAAAAATGACACCCACGGGCGCTGTGGAGATGTAGGCATCGACCGCTATTGAGCAATAAAGCTTTCGCCCAGAAACCACTCATGCCCCTCCGTCGAACCTTTGGGTAGGGCCTGATCAATGGAATAGGAGATGGTCTGTGGATTCTTGATCTTGCTTGTAAAGGGGGCAAAGTCCGCAGTTGCGCCACTCATGGCAAATTAAACGATAAAACGTCCATATTTTGTTTTGATGGACGAGCCATGCAAAGAATTTGCACCTGGGGGTTGCTCACACCCTCCACACATAGTAGACCAAATCCGAGGAAGTGAGGTCCTCAAACCGTGCCTCATAGGCAGAGGAAGCGGTTTACTTGCCATCCTTGGTGCATTTCCAAATAATGGAATCCTCCACATCATTGTAGTGAGTGACAGTAAATATTTTCTCCCGGAGATCAACAATCTGTTGAACATGGATAACGTTGTGACCATTGCCGATGTCAATATTCAAAATCTAGAGGTTGTTAGCAATTTTTCCTGCCGGATAATTCAAAGTTGTTACACATACTCTCGCGAGGCCACAAATCATGCAACCACTAATAGTTCTAGAACCTAACATAGAGCCCACCACCATTGGTGACACAAGTGACAATCGTGAATAAGCCATGGTCCTCCTCCATCCACGACGTTCCCATACCAATCCAAGGATTTTTTTATCTTTCCACTCAAACTATAGCCACCGAAGACGGAGAGCTTTAGCAAATTTGTCCAAGTTGAGAACACCCAAACCTCCACATTTCTTCGACATGCAAACATGATCCCAATTAATTTTTCACTTGCCTCCGAATACCTTGTCTATGTTCGCTCAAAGATAGGTGCGACGAATACTATCAATTTTCTTCAACACCTCCACCAGGATATCAAGGGGGTGTAGGATGGTAAATGAAAATGGTGGTGAGGACGAACTTAGCAAGAACAACTTGGCCCACAGAAGCCACATGCCTTCCTTGCCAAGGGGGGAGTGATATCTCCTTTTTATTGATCCGGTGTTGGAACATAAAATGGTATCCCGCACCCATTTCCCCAGAGGTGACCTTGGGTATCGAACCCACGAGAGGAAGATTCCCTTGAAGCAATGGTCTCTAGCAAGCTTTTGCCAAAGAGTCAAATCCAGATTTTGACCGGATCAACAAGCAAATAGTGTGTAAGGGCATATTTATGCCCTAATGGTTTTGGTGATTGATGACAATACATTTGCGGACTAATCGTGTGCATTAAGCTTTCAGAGAATATCAGGTGGCACGAGAAGATTATCTTACCCCTCAGGAAGCTAAAAAGAAGACGGTGTCTTTTCGACGATTTAGTGTCGGTGGACTTAAGTCGTAGGAAAATTTGTACTATCAAGAGGGGGTCCGCAGTGGGAAAGGTTGGGAGGAATCATCACGTACACACTCACACCCCCATTCGTTTCCCGGCAACATGGAGTCTCTGTCCTTGCCCTGCTCTCTCTTTCTTTCTCTCAGTGGTAGTACCGGTCTGGGAAGCGGTAGTACTGCGCGCAGCCGGTACTTCCGCCCCAGCTGGCGGTAGTACCGCTGAGGGAAAGAGGGGAGGACTGGGCACCTCTCGCGAGGCATCAGACACATATCTGGGAGTGTATGGTGCCCCGCGCCAGCACCCAGCCGCAGCGGTAATAGGGGCGGTAGTACTAAGCGGTACTACCGCCGCCCCTTCTACTGGTGCTCTTGTTCACAGATGGGCGGTAGTACCGCCCCAACCAGCGGTACTACCGCTTGCCCGTGACTGGTACAGAGGTAACGGGCAGATTCCCCCACCCACTATATAAGGGGTCTTCTTCCCCAAGAAGCCTTACCTCTTATCCTTCCCCAAGCTCCATTGTTGCCCAAAGCTTATTTTTGCCCGATCTCTCTCCCTAGCCAACAAAACTTGTTGATACTCTAGGATTTGGTTGAGAGGGCCCCGGTCTACACTTCCACCAAGAGAAATTTGATTCCCCCCACTAATCCCTTGCGGATCTTATTACTCTTGGGTGTTTGAGCAGCCTAGACGGAAGAGGTCACCTCGAAGCCATAGTCCATTGTGGTGAAGCTTCGTGGTGTTGTTGGGAGCCTCCAATTCAGTTGTGGAGATTGCCCCAACCTTGTTTGTAAAGGTCCGGCTGCCGCCTCCAAGTGCACCACTAGTGGAATCACGGTACCTCGCATTGTGTGAGGGCGTGAGGAGAATACGGTGGCCCTAGTGGCTTCTTTGGGAGAATTGTGCCTCTACACTGCTCCAACGGAGACGTACTTCCCTTTACCGGGAAGGAACTTCGGTAATACATCCTCATCTCCATCGGTTCCTCTTGTGGTTATTTCTTACCTTTACTTCGTGCAAGCTACGTACATTGTTTATCTTGCTTGCTTGAATTGTTTGTTGTGTTTAGCATCATATAGGTTGCTCACCTAGTTGCATATCTAGCCAACCTATTTATTGCTAAGCATAAATTGTTAAAGAAAAGTTAGAAACTGGTAGTTGCCTATTCACCCCCCTCTAGTCAACCATATCGATCCTTTCAATTGGTATCAGAGCCTCGTCTCTTTATTAAGGGTTTCACCACCCGAAGAGTATGGTTAACGACGGGGACCGGCCGGTTGAACTCCCCGAGGCCATGGGTGTGAACACGGTATCTCGTGAGGATTTAAACGAGGCCATGTCCTCGCTTAAATCCTCCATGACGACCGAGGTCAAATCCATGTTTAAAGAATTCCTTGATACTCTTAAACTTTCCACTGATGCGGTGCAAGTGGCTAATCCCACTAACTCGACATCGGATGTCAACTCCGGTAAGGAGGGGGCTAGTGCTGATAAGGACACTCGTTCTCAAGGAATTAATGGGTCGGGGACCTTTGCCTCAGTTCCCCCTCCCTTGGTCTATGGAGGACCGGTGCACCCACCTCATATAGTTAATCTCGGTCCTCCTCCTAAACTTGTTAAGAATGATTTTGCTAATTGGGTTTTTCGTATCAAGTCTCATTTGGATCACAGCTCAATTCAACTCATGAGAGTCATTGAAGAAGGATACTATCCTCGTGATCCACGCAACCTCACTCCAAGAGAAGAGGCTGATAAACAGCTAAATTCCTCCGCCTTGTTCATACTCCAAGCTGCAGTTCCTACCGAAGACCTACCTCACCTGCGTCCCTTCACTGTTGCTAAAGAGTGTTGGGAACACATTGTCTCCATGTACAAGGGCAGCTCAAGCATTCAACGGTCGAACTATGAGGTCGTGCTTGATCAGTCAGATGAGTTTGTAATGATAGAAGATGAGGAACCGCGTGAGCTCTATAGGAGGGTAACTACTCTTGCCGTTGCCCTCCGAGATCATGGCAGCAAGGATGTGGATGACACCTGGATCAAGCGTAAGTTTCTGAAGGCCATCATGCCCTTCAACAAGGCCATGTCCGCCGTCATCCGCCAAAGACCGGACTTTCACAACTTGTCCTCTAGCGATGTGTTGGATGAATTTATTGCAATGAACATCTTGAACACGACCGCAGACAATGCTCTTGCTCTTGTGCAACGGTCAAAGAAATCATCTCCCAACCTTGCTTTGAAGGCCAAGGTCAGTCAAGAGGAAGAGGAAGAAGAAGAAGAGGAGGGTTGCCCCGAGGACACCAAATATGCTTACCATGAGCATATGGCTCTAGCGTCTAGGCAATTCTGGGGCAACAAGAGAAACACAAGGCCCAACTTCTCCAAGAACAACTCAAGCGGGTCAAAGGGCAAGCAACGTGTGAGGACCTGCTACAACTATGGTAATGTGAGTCACTTTGTGGTGGATTGTCCATATGAGAAGAGGGAAGACAATGGTGGCAAGCTAATCCGCAAAGATAAGGCCAAGTCTTTCCCCAACAAGACCAACTTCACCAAGAAGGCTCCTCACAAAGTTTTGGTGGCTCAAGAAGAGTATGTTTCCGATGATGACGGAGATGACGAAGACACAAGTGGTGAAGGAATGGCAATGGCATCTGTGGCGATTGCATCTTCTACCCCAACAAAGGTGTCACTCTTCGATGCCCCCAACGAGAACCACATTGCTCGGTGCCTCATGGCAAAAGGTATCACCAAGGTAACCTCCAATGCCAAAACCTCAAACATTAATACGTCTATTTCTTCCACTCCATCTTTAGATTGTGTGGATGAACATGAGGAGCAAAAGAGAGTGAGAATGAGTTTGACAAGTTCTTATGTAAACTCAAGGGAGAATCCAAGAAGCACTTCGTTGCTCTCTTGGAACAACTTGGTGAGGCCAATGAGACTATTGATTCACAAGAAGAATATCTTGAGGAGTTGAGAGGGCATAGTCGTGATTATGCCGACGAGATAGCAGATCTTTCTATTGCTCTTGAGGAAGAGCGAGGTCTTTGTTTGACTCTTGAGGAGTCACAAAATGATGACCTTGCTAAATTACGCAAAGATTATGATCATGCTATCGTTCTTAACCGTGTGCTCAAATCTGAAAAGGTTGCACTTGGGATTGGGCATGATTGTCTCAAGGATGAGTTTGACACACTTGACAATGCTCACAAGGCATTGAAGAGTGTTCATGCTTCTCTTAAGGAGTCGCATGATCAACTCCAAGTAAAACTCACTAAGGAAATTGCTACGTGTCCTCCTTTTGTTTTAATTGATAATGCCTCTGCTGCTAACCCGTGTTGTGAGCATGCACATGTTGTGGAGGAAAATGCCAAGCTGAAAGAGCAGCTTGAGAAAGGCCTTGTGACATGTATCCAAGGTGAGAAGAATCTCAATGACCTTTTGAGCAATCAAAAGGAAGTGGTTGCAAAGGAAGGAGTTGGGTTTGCACCCAAGTCCAAAAAGAAGAAGAAGATGAAGACCACACAGGTTCCTCCGCTCAAGGAAACATTTGTCAAAGCGGGGAACATTACTCATGAGAAGAAGAAGGACAAGGTTGTGAGTGATAGTGCCAAGAAGGGCAAGATCACTCCCTCCAAAAGGGCCAGCGATTTTAACCCCTCCTATGTTTTGTGCCGTGCTAGTGATGGACATGTTTATGCCAAATATGTTGGTTCTTCTTATGAGTACATTGAGTGGTCTATTTGGGTTCCTAAGACCCTTGTCACTAACATGAAAGGACCCATTCAAGAATGGGTACCTAAATCCAAGCATTGATCTATCGTAGGACTTTGCTTCCGGGGGAGTCTCATGGTTGCTCGATAGCGGAGCAACAAATAATATGACCGGAAGCAAGGACTTGGTGGTGGATGTTCAACCCGATGCATCCGTGGCCACCCAAGTCTCCTTTGGCGATGACGCAATCTCAAAGGTATTGGGTCTTGGCAAGGTGGTTATCTCTCCGACTTTAACCATTGAGAAAGTCATGCTTGTTGAGACCCTTGCATACAATTTACTTTCCGTTCGTCAACTTGCACTCATGGGTTTTAGTACCTTCTTTGGCATTGATACCGTGACCCTTTTGTGGAGCAAGACTCTTAAAGTAGCCTTTGTTGGGCATGTCGAAAACGGTCTCTATGTGATTAACTTCTCGGAGTGACCCACTAAGACCGCGACATGTCTAATGGCTAAAGTTGATGTGGGATGGCTTTGGCATCGCCGCCTAGCCCATGTCAATATGAGATCTTTGCAAAGTCTCCTAAAAGGGGATCACATTCTTGGACTAACAAATGTGATTTTTGCTAAAGATCGTGCTTGAAGTGCTTGTGTCAAAGGAAAGTTACATGAAAAGGCTCATCGTCCTACTACTACAATCTACTCAAAGAGGACCTTAGAGCTCCTTCACATGGATCTCTTCGGTCCTCCATCTTTTGACAGTCTTGGAGGAAGAAAGTATTGCTTGGTGATTGTGGATGATTACTCAAGATACACATGGGTATATTTCTTCAAGAAGAAGAGTGAGACCCAACAGACCGTCATCAACTTTGCAAATGAAGTCCAACGGCAACATGAAGCAAAGATCTTGATGATTAGAAGTGACAATGGCACTGAGTTCAAGAACTACACCTTGGATGAGTTTATCAGTGATGAGGGGATAAAGCACCAATATTCCACACCTTACACCCCTCAACAAAGTGGTGTCGCGGAGAGGAAGAACCGGACGTTGATGGATGCGGCAAGAACCATGATGGCAGAGTTTAAATCTCCGTACAACTTTTGGGCCGAAGCCATCAACACCGCGTGTCATGCATCAAATCGGCTCTATCTCCGGAAAGGCTTGAACAAGACTCCATATGAGATTCTTAACGGGAACAAGCCCAACCTCAAGTACTTTTGGGTGTTCGGTTGTAAGTGTTTCATTCTCAAGAAAGGTGTTCGTTTGTCAAAATTCGAATCTAGAGCTCATGAGGGCATATTTGTTGGGTATGTTACAAACTCTCATGCTTACCGTGTCCTCAACAAGTCCACGGGACTCATTGAGGAAACGAGTAACGTAGAGTTTGATGAAAATAATGGCTCCCAAGTGGAGCAAAGTGGTCTTTGTGATGTAGGTGATGAAATTCCTCCCCAAGCCATAAGAAGAATGGGTGTGGGATACTTCCTACCCGTTGAGGAACCCCTTGTGTCTGAAGGAGAAGGACAATGTTCCACTCAAGTGGAACCATCACCGACGCACGACCCACACACTTCTGAAGAACAAAATGAAGGTCCTCAACCCCGTGATCAAGATCAAGGGCAAGATCAACTAAATGGTGATGATTCTACATCACATGATGCTCAAGATCTTGCTCACACCCCCGTGCAAGCTCAAGATCAAGATGAAGCTCAAGACCAAGATCAAGCTCAGGATGAAGGTCAAGCTAAAGATCAAGACCATGCTCAAGATCAGGAGCAAGCCGGTGCTAGTACCGAAGTTCGTCAAGTTACCAAGCCTCAACTTTCCATGGAGGAAATTCTTGAAAGACGAGCTGCCAAGATCGCTTCCAAACTAAGAGTCAAGCAACACCTATTAAAGAATGTTTATGGAAGTTTGAAGAGAGGGGTAACTACACGTCATCAATTAACAAACTTTTGTGCACATCATGCGTTTGTTTCTTGCTTTGAACCCCTCAAGGTACAAGATGCGCTCGAAGACGAGGAATGGCTTGAAGCCATGCATGAAGAAATCAACAACTTCGAGCGCAACAAAGTGTGGCGATTGGTGCCAAGGCCAAAGGAGAAGCACAATGTCATTGGAACCAAATGGATCTTTAAGAACAAGCAAGATGCACATGATATTATTATTCGCAACAAGGCAAGACTGGTGGCTCAAGGCTACTCCCAAGTCGAGGGCATCGACTACGGTGAAACCTTTGCCCCTGTTGCTCGCCTTGAATCTATTCGCATGTTGCTTGCTTATGCCTCTCATCATGATTTCAAATTATATCAAATGGATGTGAAGAGTGCTTTTCTTAATGGTCCACTTAAGGAGTTGGTATATGTCAAGCAACCCCCAGGGTTTGAAGATCCCAAGTTCCCCAATCATGTATATGTTCTCGATAAGGCACTCTATGGCCTTAAACAAGCCCCACGTGCATGGTATGAGCACCTTACCGAGATGTTGCAGGATCGTGGGTTTGAAATTGGGAAAATCGATCCCACTCTTTTTACTAAGAGGGTTAACGGGAACTTGTTCGTATGCCAACTATATGTAGATGATATTATGTTTGGTTCTTCTAACAAAGCTTTTAATGATGAGTTCGCCGCACTAATGACCAAAGAGTTTGAGATGTCTATGATGGGAGAGTTGAAGTTCTTCCTTGGATTCGAAGTCAAGCAACGAAGCCAAGGAACCTTCATCAACCAAGCAAAATACACTCAAGACATGCTCAAGAGATTCAAGTTGGATGAGCTCAATCCTCCCAAGGCCAATACTCCAATGCCGCTCGCCAACTTGACAGTGATCCCAATGGTAAAGCTGTGGATCAAAAGGTATATCGCTCCATGATTGGATATCTGCTTTACCTTTGTGCATCTAGACCGGATATCATGTTGAGTGTGGGAATTTGTGCACGATTTCAATCCGGTTCAACACTGCAAGACGAAGCATATTGAGATTCGTCATCACTTCATCCGGGATCACATCAAGCGTGGAGAAATTGATCTTATTCATCTCTATACCAAAGAACAGCTTGCAGATATTTTCACGAAGCCATTAGATGAAGCAAGATTTCGCGAGTTAAGGCATGAGCTAAATATCATCGATTCGAGCAATGTGGCTTGACTTAGTGCACACCCCACCACACTCATCATTATGTCTTGTTTAGATGTAGGCATGGATTTAGGGGGAGTCTAGTTCTCTTAATGAACTATGCCTCCTCCTATTATGCATAAAGTAATCAAACTCTTTCACATTCGTCATTCTTGATGGTTATTGTGCTTCAAAGACGAGTTTTGGTCATGGGCCCAAGGTTCAAATCTTCGCGGTGCCATACCAATTGACTCAAACATAGGTGGCCTCGGCCACCACCCCTCCTAGCGAGGCATTTGCTTTTTGAGAAGCACATTTTTGTGGTTTCAAGGTCTCTCCAACCTGCTTGTTTTGATTATGATCGGAGTTATCAAAATGTTTTTCTGTTGGTTCCTCAAAGATTTGTTGTCTCCAACCTCTTTTCCAAACGACACTCTTGCATAAGCCTTTTTGATTTGCTCGTATTTCTGTCCCAATATCACCCTGGGCGGTACTACCACTGTCTTGGGCGGTAGTACTAAGCGGTACTACCGCTGAGTCCAGCGGTACTACCGCTCATGAGGTTCGACGAAGGGATATGGGGCGGGGCAGGGGAAGTGGAAATTTCCCCATACCCATTCACCCCTCTCTCTCGTGGCTCTCTCTCTCTAAGGCGCTTCCAAGGCCACGGAGGCCGTCGCCGGTCCTCCGATTCCGGCCAAGCTTTCGCAAAACCGTCCGGAGGAGTCGATCTCCAACCCTCCCTCTCGCCATGGATGCCGGTATTGTCCCGTTTTTCTCTCCCTAGGTTCTCCTCTTTTTGAATCTAGGTCTTGGACAATGCGTGGTGTTTCCATCTATTTTTGGTCAAATCCGAGCGTGATTCTCTTATAAAATATTGCTAGGAAGTATTTCTCAATGTTTAGCAGTCAAATATGTGCATTTGACATCCCCGGTAGTACCGGATCTCACCGCGGCTGTAGGTTCACCTACAGTTTTTGCCTGCGCGGTACTACCGCCCCTTGGAGTGGTAGTACTAAGCGGTAGTACCAAGCGGTACTACCGCTGGTGACATCGGTACTACCGCTGGTGATGCCAACTGCCCATGTTTTTCTATTAAAATCTTCAGAATTGCTTTATTTTTTGTCTGGCTTATGCAAACTGTTTTACCCTCTTTTCCTCTCGTTTGGTGTTCTCGTTTGGTTTCCAGGTGGTAGTAGGAGGAACCCGAGTCGTGAGACAGGATCCAAGCGACCGCGCACCACAGAAGAAGACAGCTCAGTCAATCCTCCCAAGCAGCAGACGAAGAAGACTGCCTCCAAGAGGTCGCAACCATACCTGGACAAGATCCCTCTCAAAGATTACTGGGCCATTCGCCGTCGCGATCCATATGTCACTCCTCAAGAGAATGTTGTTCGCAACCGTCCCTTCTGGACCAAGCAGCAGTTGTGTATTTACAATGACGTGCTTCTGGGTAAGGAAAACATCTTTGTGCCAAATGTCAAGTCGATTGATATGGAGTGCTTGGAAAAGAATGCCCAATACTTTGGCCAGGCTATTGAGCTCTGTCAGAAGCTTCAGATCACCCATCTCATGGAATTCAACAAGGACTTTGATGCTGAGATGATTGCAGTGTTTTATGCTACCGTTCACTTTGGGACTGATGATGACATGACTTTGACTTGGATGACTAATGGGAGGAAGTTGTCTGCTACATGGAAGGAGTTCATGGACCTTCTTCATGTTGAGGACAGGGGGCTCGATGACCCTGTCGGTTTCCGCCCACACAAGGAATCTACGGCAACTCACAAGCGCAATCTTTGGCCCTACTCCACTGAGAAGGTATCCTCCACTACTGGCAAAGCTACTTATGTTCTGCAGCCGTTCCTTGATATTATGCACCGCATATTCCGGAACACCTTGTTTCCTCGTGTTGGCAACTTGGACATGGTGCACTCCTACCTGGTGGATCTGTTGCTCTTCTGTCAGCATATGAAGGACTCTGATGAGGTGCCTGCTCTGGATATTTCTCACATCATGTGGTCTGAACTCCACTCTGCTGTCTTTGATCGTAAGGTTCCTATTTATGGCCCATACCTGATGCTTCTTCTTGAGAGAACGTGGGCTAAGACCAATCCAGGCATCATCTTTGAGCATGGTGAGGTGGTTTCTCATAAGGTTGTGCAGCTCCATCAGAAGGACAAATGGGCAAACTATGTTGCTCCCGAGGCTGTTTTGGCCGATGATGATGTTGAGTTTGAAGATGAGGATGACGAGGATGATGAGGACTTTGTGGTCCAGGGTGGTGCGGCTCCTCGTTCTGCACCTTCTCTGGCTGAACCATCTTGGGCTAAGAAGCTCAAGGAGAAGATGAAGAAGTTGTTCTGTTTATAGGCTAAGGGTCAGTACATGGCTCATGTTGCTGAGAAGGAAGCTAGACGGTGTCACAAGGCTCTTGGCAGACACGTTGGGTTGGGGGTTCGCAGTGGTTCTGAGGAATATATTACTGATGAGGAGGTCTGGATCTCACGGCACTGCAAGGGGGACTCTGAGGATGATCTACCTAGCTCTTCTGCTCCGGCTTCGCCTGGCACCGTTTCCCACACTCCAGAGTCTGGAGAGTACTGATGATGGGTCCTTGTGTTCTGCCACCTGTGTGTCTTAGTCCTCCCTGCCCTTTTGGTGTCTCGCTGCCAAAGGGGGAGAGAGTGTAGGGATTTGCCGAGTCACGAGCATGCGTTTGCTTTCTGTGTTGCCTTCTTTTATGTCATTGCTCGTGAACTCTTTCTAGTTGCCTTGCTTTGCTTTGCTTATGGTTGTGAGACTTCAGTCACTTCGTCGTATGGTGTAAGACATATGCTACCTGCTATTATCTCGTTATGTCTTAAATATTATGTGAGTCTTCCCTATCTTGTGCCTTTTACCTTACTCACATATATTGTCTTGCAATCATATCTCTCTCGTATATCTCTTATTGCAAGTAGTCGTCGGTCTATAAAATATAGGGGGAGTGTTGATCCTATGTTTGTGCACTTTGCATTCCAAAAGCATATCTAAGAATAGTGCACACATCTAGGGGGGCCCGTCTATATTTTCTAAGACCTTGGGGTTTGCTTCTACTCTTATATATTATTCTCTGTGCAAATCCTGTGTTGTCATCAATCCACCAAAAAGGGGGAGATTGTAAGGGCATATTTATGCCCTAATGGTTTTGGTGATTGATGACAATACATTCGCGGACTAATCGTGTGCATTAAGCTTTCAGAGAATATCAGGTGACACGAGACGATTATCTTACCCCTCAGGAAGTGATACGTCCATTCTGCATCATGCTTTTATATTGATATTTATTGCATTATGGGCTGTTATTACACACTATGGTACAATACTTATGCCTTTTCTCTCTCATTTTACAAGGTTTACATGAGGAGGGAGAATGCCGACAGCTGGAATTTTTGACTGGAAAAGGAGCAAATATGAGAGACCTATTCTGCACAACTCCAAAAGTCCTGAAAAGTTACGGAGAATTATTTTGGAATATATAAAAAATATTGGGCGAAAGAAATACCAGAGGGGACCCACCAGGAGGTCACAAGCCAGGGGGGCGCGCCCTACCCCCTGGGCGCGCCCCTGTGGCTTGTGGGCCCCCTGGCAGGCCTCCGGTGCCCATCTTCTGCTATATGGAGGGTTTTGACCTGGAAAAAATCATAAGAGAGCTTTCGGGATGAAGCGCCGCCGTCTCGAGGCGGAACTTGGGCAGAACCAATCTAGGGCTCCGGCGGAGCTGTTCTGCGAGGGAAACTTCCCTCCCGGAGGGGGAAATCGAAGCCATCGTCATCACCAACGATCCTCTCATCGAGAGGGGGTCAATCTCCATCAACATCTTCACCAGCACCATCTCCTCTCGAAACCTAGTTCATCTCTTGTATCCGATCTTTGTCTCAAAACCTCAGATTGGTACCTGTGGGTTGCTAGTAGTGTTGATTACTCCTTGTAGTTGATGCTAGTTGGTTTACTTGGTGGAAGATCATATGTTCAGATCCTTAATGATAATTAATACTCCTCTGATTATGAACATTAATATGCTTTGTGAGTAGTTACGTTTGTTCCTGAGGACATGGGATAAGTCTTGTTATAAGTAATCATGTGAATTTGGTATTCGTTCGATATTTTGATGAGATGTATGTTGTCTCTCCTCTAGTGGTGTTATGTGAACGTCGACTACATGACACTTCACCATTATTTGGGCCTAGGGGAAGGCATTGGGAAGTAATAAGTAGATGATGGGTTGCTAGAGTGACAGAAGCTTAAACCCTAGTTTATGCGTTGCTTCGTAAGGGGCTGATTTGGATCCATATGTTTCATGCTATGGTTAGATTTATCTTAATTCCTTTTTCGTAGTTGCGGATTCTTGCGAGAGAGGTTAATCATAAGTGGGAGGCTTGTCCAAGTAAGGGCAGCACCCAAGCACTGGTCCACCCACATATCAAATTATCAAAGTAACGAACGCGAATCATATGAGCATGATGAAAACTAGCTTGACAGAAATTCCCATGTGTCCTCGGGAGCGCTTTGCTTTATATAAGAGTTTGTCCAGGCTTGTCCTTTGCTACAAAAAGGATTGGGCCACCTTGCTGCACCCTTGCTACATTTGTTACTTGCTATCTGTTACGAATTATCTTATCACAAAACTATCTGTTACCGATAATTTCAGTGCTTGCAGAGAATACCTTACTGAAACCGCTTGTCATTTCCTTCTGCTCCTCGTTGGGTTCGACACTCTTACTTATCGAAAGGACTACGATAGATCCCCTATACTTGTGGGTCATCAAGACTCTTTTCTGGCGCCGTTGCCCGGGAGTGAAGCGCCTTTGGTGAGTGGAGTTTGGTAAGGAAAAATTTATATAGTGTGCTGAAATTTACTGTCACTTGTTACTATGGAAAATAATCCTTTGAGGGGCTTGTTCGGGGTATCTTCACCTCGACCGGAAGCACAATGAGTTGCTCCTCAACCTATTGAACCTACTGAAAATATCTATTATGAAATTCCTTCGGGTATGATAGAGAAACTGCTAGCTAATCCTTATGCAGGAGATGGAACACTACATCCTGATTTGCATCTGCTCTATGTGGATGAAGTTTGTGGATTATTTAAGCTTGCAGGTTTGCCCGAGGATGATGTCAAGAAGAAGGTCTTTCCTTTATCTTTGAAGGAGAGGGGATTGACATGGTATAGGCTATGTGATGATATTGGATCATGGAACTACAACCGATTGAAATTGGAATTTCATCATAAGTTTTATCCTATGCATCTAGTTCATCGTGATCAGAATTATATTTATAATTTTTGGCCTCGTGAAGGAGAAAGTATCGCTCAAGCTTGGGGGAGGCTTAAGTCAATGTTATATTCATGCCCCAATCATGAGCTCTCAAGAGAAATTATTATTCAGAATTTTTATGCTCGGCTTTCTCGTAATGATCAATCCATGCTCGATACTTCTTGTACTGGTTCCTTTATGAAGAAAGACATTGCATTCAAATGGGACTTATTGGAAAGAATTAAACGCAACTCTGAAGATTGGGAACTCGACGAAGGTAAAGAGTCAGGTATAAACCTTAAGTTTGATTGTGTTAAATCCTTTATAGACACCGATGCTTTTCGTGAATTTAGCACTAAATATGGACTTAACTCTGAGATAGTAGCTTCTTTCTGTGAATCTTTTGCTGCTCATGTTGATCTCCCTAAGGAGAAGTGGTTTAAATATCATCCTCCCATTGAAGTGAAAGTAGTTGAACCTATTAAAGTTGAAGAAGAAACTATTATTTATAATGTTGATCCTGTTATTCCAGCTGCTTATATTGAGAAACCACCTTTCCCTGTTAGAATAAAGGAACATGCTAAAGCTTCAACTGTGGTTCGTAAGAGTTATACTAGAACACCTACACCCCCTGAACAAATCAAAGTTGAACCTAGTATTGCTATGGTTAAAGATCTCTTGGTTGATAATATTGACGGGCATGTTATTCATTTCTGTGAAGAAGCTGCTAGAATTGCTAGACTTGATACTAAAGATAAACATAGACCTATTGTTGGCATGCCTGTTGTTTCTGTTAAAATAGGAGATCATTGTTATCATGGCTTATGTGATGTGGGTGCTAGTGTGAGTGCAATTCCCTTTACCTTATATCAAGAAATTATGAATGATATTGCACCAGCTGAATTAGAGGAAATTGATGTCCCCATTAAGCTTGCTAATAGAGATACTATAGCACCAGTTGGGATTGTTAGAGATGTTGAAGTCTTGTGTGGGAAAATAAAATATCCTACTGA
This sequence comes from Elymus sibiricus, assembly GCA_039707655.1. Classification (NCBI taxonomy): domain Eukaryota; kingdom Viridiplantae; phylum Streptophyta; class Magnoliopsida; order Poales; family Poaceae; genus Elymus; species Elymus sibiricus. Next base: position 359,306,076 of record CM077665.1, read on the forward strand.
TTTTCTTGTTCTTGTTTCCCCACAAGATGATTTTTGTCCCATTATATTTGGTAGACCCTTCTTGAATACTGTTAATGCTAAGATAGATTGTGAGAAAGAAACTGTTACTGTAAGTTTTGGGGATGTGTCTCATGAGTTCAATTTCTCTAAATTTCGTAGACAACCCCATGATAAAGAATTGCCTAGTAAGGATGAAATTATTGGTCTTGCTTCTATTGCTGTGCCTCCTACTGATCCCTTAGAACAATATTTGCTAGACCATGAAAACGATATGCATATGAATGAAAGGAATGAAATAGATAAGATTTTCTTTGATCAGCACCCTATTTTGAAACACAACTTGCCTTTTGAAATACTTGGGGATCCTCCTCCACCCAAGGGTGATCCCGTGTTTGAGCTTAAGCAATTACATGATACTTTGAAATACGCTTATCTTGATGAAAAGAAGATATATCCTGTTATTATTAGTGCTAACCTTTCAGAGCATGAAGAAAAGAGATTATTGAAAACTCTGAGGAAGCACCGTGCTGCTATTGGATATACTCTTGATGATCTTAAGGGCATTAGTCCCACTCTATGTCAGCATAAAGTTAATATGGAGCCTGATGCTAAACCAGTTGTTGATCACCAATGACGGTTAAATCCTAAAATGAAAGAAGTGGTAAGAAATGAAATATTAAAGCTTCTGGAGGCAGGTATAATTTATCCTATTGCTGATAGTAGATGGGTTAGTCCCGTCCATTGTGTCCCGAAGAAGGGAGGTATTACCGTTGTTCCTAATGATAAAAATGAATTGATCCCGCAAAGAATTGTTACAGGATATAGAATGGTAATTGATTTTAGGAAATTAAATAAAGCTACGAGAAAAGATCATTACCCTCTACCTTTTATTGATCAAATGCTAGAAAGACTATCCAAACACACACACTTCTGCTTTCTAGACGGTTATTCTGGTTTCTCTCAAATACCTGTGTCAAAATAGGATCAACAAAAGACCACTTTTACTTGCCCTTTCGGTACCTTTGCTTATAGACGTATGCCTTTTGGTTTATGCAATGCACCTGCTACCTTTCAAAGATGTATGACTGCTATATTCTCTGACTTTTGTGAAAAGATTGTTGAGGTTTTCATGGATGATTTCTCCGTTTACGGAATTTCTTTTGATGATTGCTTGAGCAACCTTGATCGAGTTTTGCAGAGATGTGAAGAAACTAATCTTGTCTTGAATTGGGAGAAGTGCCACTTTATGGTTAATGAGGGCATTGTCTTGGGACATAAAATCTCCGAAAGAGGTATTGAAGTTGATAAAGCTAAAGTTGATGCTATTGAAAAAATGTCGTGTCCTACAGATATCAAAGGTATAAGAAGTTTCCTTGGTCATGCTGGTTTCTATAGGAGGTTTATTAAAGACTTCTCTAAGATTTCTAGGCCTCTCACTAATCTTTTGCAAAAAGATGTTCCATTCGTTTTTGATGATGATTGTGTAGAAGCATTTGAAATTCTTAAGAGAGCCTTGATCACTGCACCTGTTGTTCAGCCACCTGATTGGAACCTACCCTTTGAAATTATGTGTGATGCTAGTGATTATGCCGTTGGTGCTGTTCTAGGACAAAGAGTTGATAAGAAATTAAATGTTATCCATTATGCTAGTAAAACTCTAGACAGTGCTCAAAGAAACTATGCTACCACTGAAAAGGAATTTCTAGCAGTTGTGTTTGCTTGTGATAAGTTCAGACCTTATATTGTTGATTCCAAAGTAACTGTTCACACTGATCATGCTGCTATTAAATATCTTATGGAAAAGAAAGATGCTAAACCTAGACTTATTAGATGGGTTCTTCTGCTACAAGAATTTGATTTGCATATTATTGACAAAAAGGGTGCTAAGAACCCCGTAGCAGACAACTTGTCTAGGTTAGAAAATGTTCTTGATGACCCACTACCTATTGATGATAGCTTTCCTGATGAACAATTAGCTGTCATAAATGCTTCACGTAATGCTCCATGGTATGCTGATTATGCTAATTACATTGTTGCTAAATTCATACCACCTAGTTTCACATACCAACAAAAGAAAAAGTTCTTCTATGATTTAAGACATTACTTTTGGGATGATCCACACCTCTATAAGGAAGGAGTAGATGGTGTTATTAGACGTTGTGTACCTGAGCATGAACAGGAACAGATCCTACACAAGTGTTATTCCGAGGCCTACGGAGGACACCACACTGGAGATAGAACTGCACACAAGGTATTACAATCTGGTTTTTATTGGCCTACTCTCTTCAAGGATGCTCGTAAGTTTGTCTTGTCTTGTGATGAATGTCAAAGAATTGGTAATATTAGTAGACGTCAGGAAATGCCTATGAATTACACTCTTGTTATTGAACCATTTGATGTTTGGGGTTTCGATTATATGGGACCTTTTCCAAAGTCTAACGGGTATACTCATATTCTAGTTGCTGTTGATTATGTTACTAAGTGGGTAGAAGCTATTCCAACTAGTAGTGCTGATCATAACACTTCTATTAAAATGCTTAAAGAAGTTATTTTCCCTAGATTTGGAGTCCCTAGATATTTAATGACCGATGGTGGTTCACACTTTATTCATGGTGCTTTCCGTAAATTGCTTGCTAAGTATGATGTTAATCATAGAATTGCATCTCCTTATCATCCTCAATCTAGTGGTCAAGTAGAATTAAGCAATAGAGAAATTAAATTGATCTTGCAAAAGACTGTTAATAGATCTAGAAAGAATTGGTCTAAGAAACTTGATGATGCCTTATGGGCTTATAGAACTGCTTACAAAAATCCTATGGGTATGTCTCCGTATAAAATGGTTTATGGTAAAGCATGTCACTTACCTCTAGAACTAGAACATAAAGCTTATTGGGCAATCAAAGAGCTCAACTATGATTTCAAACTTGCTGGTGAGAAGAGGTTATTTGACATTAGCTCACTTGATAAATGGAGAACCCAGGCCTATGAGAATGCCAAGTTGTTTAAAGAAAAGGTTAAGAGATGGCATGATAAAAGGATAAAAAAGCGTGAATTCAATGTAGGTGACCATGTCTTGCTATACAATTCTCGGTTAAGATTTTTTGCAGGAAAACTTCTCTCTAAATGGGAAGGGCCTTACATTATCGAGGAAGTGTATCATTCCGGTGCCATCAAGATCAACAACGCCGAAGGCACAAATCCGAAGGTGGTAAACGGGCAAAGAATCAAACATTATATCTCAGGTACTCCCATAAATGTTGAAACCAATATTATCAATACCATAACTCCGGAGTACATTAGGGAGACCTACCAGAACGTTTCAGACTCCGAAAAGGAATAGGTATGTGGTACGGTAAGCAAACCGACTCCAAAACTTTTTCAATAGCAGTTTTTCTCCGTTTTGGAATATTTAAAAAATTAGGAAAATTTAAAGTAGTCCGAAAAGTGCACGAGGAGGCGACAAGCCAGGGGGGCGCGCCCTACCCCCCTGGGTGCGCCCCTGTGGCTTGTGGCCACCCCGTGCACCCTCCGGACTCCGTTTTCTTGTGGTATACTCCTTTAGGTCGGTAAAAATTAATTATATAATCTCCCGAAGGTTTGGACCTTCGTATCACGATAATACATCCTGCTTTCGTTTTGAGCTGTTTCTGCAACAGATTTAGAGCAAGATGTCTTCGCAAGAGTCGGTCGGGGAGAGCCGTGCCTCTCGCCTGACACCGGGGCCCGGAGCATACAGCGAAGCCAACCACTTCGGGCAGGCCACGGAGGAAGAGATGGAGGCCGACTTGAAAAGGATGGATGCCATGGAGGAAGACCAAGAAGTTACCTCTCGTCTACAACCTGGAGCCATGTTGGAGGAACTTCAGAGCTCAGCAATTCCGAATTCGGTCATCCCTCCCAATGCTAAATTTCTTACTTATGAAAATATGAAAAAGAGTGTTGCTTCTTCCCCCGCAGCAATGAAACATCCATGGGTGATGGGAGCTCTAACCGTCACTGGAAAACTTCGCAAGGAGATAATGGATCTTAGACAGCAAAATAACAAGCTTGAGGAGGAGAATCGCATTCTAAGGGGCATCATCGCCAAGAATATAACATCACCACCTCCGAAGAAAGGCAACTAAACGCATGGGTATGGGCACTCCCCTTGGCTTGTGCCAAGCTTGGGGAAGGTTCCCCAGTATCGTATCACCATCACATCTTTTACTTTCTTCGTTTTTCTCAGTTCAATCCTTTTGGTTATATCTTGATCTAGTAGAATAAAGTTTCTAGGGTGATCTAGTTTTAAGTTTTGCTTTATGTTCCCCCTATGTAAGCGAGTCCGAGAGTTATATAATAAAAAGTAGTTTTGAGTTGAGGGCTTTGCTTGCTTGCTATGATCTTGAGAAAAAGAAATATAAAAGAAGAATAGAATAAAAGCAAAGAGTATATATGATGATCTTATGGGGAGTGATGACTTCACATATAGGAAGTATGTCGATTGAAATTTGTTGTGAGTTGACAAACATAGTGATTGGTCATTGTTGCAATTAAAAGGAAGTAATAAAGAAAGAGAGGTTCACATATAAATATATTATCTTGGACATCTTTTATGATTGTGAGCACTCATTAAAATATTATATGCTAAGAAGTTGATGTTGGACAAGGAAGACAACATAATGAGTTATGTTTGCTTATTTCCGAATAGAAGTTATATTGTCATGGATCCTTTAACATGTGACGCTTGCTTCCACCCCATATCAGCCAAAACTTCCGCACCAAGTAGAGATACTACTTGTGCATCCAAATACCCTTAACCCAGTTTTGCCATGAGAGTCCACCATACCTACCTATGGATTGAGTAAGATCCTTCAAGTAAGTTGTCATCGGTGCAAGCAATAAAAAATGCTCTCTAAATATGTATGATCTATTAGTGTGAGGAAAATAAACTTTATACGAACTTGTGATATGGAAGAAATAAAAGCGACAGACTGCATAATAAAGTTCTCTATCACAAGCGGCAATATAAAGTGACGTTCTTTTGCATTAAGAGATTGCCCATCCAACTATAAAAGCGCATGATAACCTCTGCTTCCCTCTGCGAAAGGCCTATCTATTACTTTTACTTTCTAGTACTTACCTTTATGCAAGAGTCATGGTGATCTTCACCACTTCCTTTATTTCGCCTTTCTCTCTTGGCAAGCGTCATGTGTTGGGGAATGATCTAGACACATATATCCACTCGGATGTGGGTGATCATGAGTTATTTCTGTTGACATTACCCTTGAGGTAAATAGTTGGGAGGCAAAACTATAAGCCCCTATCTTTCTCTGTGTCCAATTGAAGCTTTGATCTCATAGGTACCGCGTGAGTGTTAGCAATTATGAAACACTAAAAGATGATTGAGTATGTGGATTTGCTTTACAAGATCTTATATTGACTCTTTCCGACGTTATGATAAATTGCAATTGCTTCAATGACTGAGATCATAGTTTGTTGGTTCTCAATAGAGTTCTTGATTCATACTTTACCTTGTGAATGAATTGTTACTCTAGCATAAGAAATTATATATCAATAAGTATTGCTGTTCTAGAGATGATCATGATGCTCTCATGTCCGTATTTTATTTTTTTGACACCTCTATCTCTAAACATGTGGACATATTTATCGACTTCGGCTTTCGCTTGAGGACAAGCGAGGTCTAAGCTTGGGGGAGTTGATACGTCCATTTTGCATCATGCTTTTATATTGATATTTATTGCATTATGGGCTGTTATTACACACTATGGTACAATACTTATGCCTTTTCTCTCTCATTTTACAAGGTTTACATGAGGAGGGAGAATGCCGGCAGCTGGAATTCTGGATTGGAAAAGGAGCAAATATGAGAGACCTATTCTGCACAACTCCAAAAGTCCTGAAAAGTTACGGAGAATTATTTTGGAATATATAAAAAATATTGGGCGAAAGAAATACCAGAGGGGACCCACCAGGAGGTCACAAGCCAGGGGGCGCGCCCTACCCCCTGGGCGCGCCCCTGTGGCTTGTGGGCCCCCTGGCAGGCCTCCGGTGCCCATCTTCTGCTATATGGAGGGTTTTGACCTGGAAAAAATCATAAGAGAGCTTTCGGGACGAAGCGCCGCCGTCTCGAGGCGGAACTTGGGCAGAACCAATCTAGGGCTCCGGCGGAGCTGTTCTGCCAGGGAAACTTCCCTCCCGGAGGGGGAAATCGAAGCCATCGTCATCACCAACGATCCTCTCATCGAGAGGGGGTCAATCTCCATCAACATCTTCACCAGCACCATCTCCTCTCGAAACCCTAGTTCATCTCTTGTATCCGATCTTTGTCTCAAAACCTCAGATTGGTACCTGTGGGTTGCTAGTAGTGTTGATTACTCCTTGTAGTTGATGCTAGTTGGTTTACTTGGTGGAAGATCATATGTTCAGATCCTTAATGATAATTAATACTCCTCTAATTATGAACATTAATATGCTTTGTGAATAGTTACGTTTGTTCCTGAGGACATGGGATAAGTCTTGTTATAAGTAATCATGTGAATTTGGTATTCGTTCGATATTTTGATGAGATGTATGTTGTCTCTCCTCTAGTGGTGTTATGTGAACGTCGACTACATGACACTTCACCATTATTTGGGCCTAGGGGAAGGCATTGGGAAGTAATAAGTAGATGATGGGTTGCTAGAGTGACAAAAGCTTAAACCCTAGTTTATGCGTTGCTTCGTAAGGGGCTGATTTGGATCCATATGTTTCATGATATGGTTAGATTTATCTTAATTCCTTTTTCGTAGTTGTGGATTCTTGCGAGAGAGGTTAATCATAAGTGGGAGGCTTGTCCAAGTAAGGGCAGCACCCAAGCACTGGTCCACCCACATATCAAATTATCAAAGTAACGAACGCGAATCATATGAGCATGATGAAAACTAGCTTGACAGAAATTCCCATGTGTCCTCGGGAGCGCTTTGCTTTATATAAGAGTTTGTCCAGGCTTGTCCTTTGCTACAAAAAGGATTGGGCCACCTTGCTGCACCCTTGCTACATTTGTTACTTGCTATCTGTTACGAATTATCTTATCACAAAACTATCTGTTACCGATAATTTCAGTGCTTGCAGAGAATACCTTACTGAAACCGCTTGTCATTTCCTTCTGCTCCTCGTTGGGTTCGACACTCTTACTTATCGAAAGGACTACGATAGATCCCCTATACTTGTGGGTCATCAGGAAGCTAAAAAGAAGACGGTGTCTTTTCGACGATTTAGTGTCGGTGGACTTAAGTCGTAGGAAAATCCGTACTATCAAGAGGGGGTCCGCAGTGGGAAAGGTTGGGAGGAATCATCATGTACACACTCACACCCCCATTCGTTTCCTAGCAACATGGAGTCTCTGTCCTTGCCCTGCTCTCTCTTTCTTTCTCTCAGCGGTAGTACCGGTCTGGGAAGCGGTAGTACCGCGCGCAACCGGTACTTCCACCCCAGCCGACGGTAGTACCGCTGAGGGAAAGAGGGGAGGGCTGGGCACCTCTCGCGAGGCATCAGACACATATCTGGGAGTGTCTGGTGCCCCGCGCTAGCACCCAGCCGCAGCGGTAGTAGGGGCGGTAGTACTAAGCGGTACTACCGCCGCCCCTTCTACTGGTGCTCTTGTTCACAGATGGGGGGTAGTACCGCCCCAACCAGCGGTACTACCGCTTGCCCGTGGCTGGTACAGAGGTAACAGGCAGATTCCCCCACCCACTATATAAGGGGTCTTCTTCCCCAAGAAGCCTTACCTCTTATCCTTCCCCAAGCTCCATTGTTGCCCAAAGCTCATTTTTGCCCGATCTCTCTCCCTAGCCAACAAAACTTGTTGATACTCTAGGGTTTGGTTGAGAGGGCCCCGATCTACACTTCCACCAAGAGAAATTTGATTCCCCCCACTAATCCCTTGCGGATGTTGTTACTCTTGGGTGTTTGAGCATCCTGGACGGAAGGGGTCACCTTGAAGCCATAGTCCATTGTGGTGAAGCTTCATGGTGTCTTTGGGAGCCTCCAATTCAGTTGTGGAGATTGCCCCAACCTTGTTTGTAAAGGTCCGGCTGCCGCCTCCAAGTGCACCACTAGTGGAATCACGGCACCTCGCATTGTGTGAGGGCGTGAGGAGAATACTGTGGCCCTAGTGGCTTCTTGGGGAGCATTGTGCCTCCACACCGCTCCAACGGAGACGTACTTCCCTTTACCGGGAAGGAACTTCGGTAACACATCCTCGTCTCCATCGGTTCCTCTTGTGGTTATTTCTTACCTTTACTTCATGCAAGCTACTTACATTGTTTATCTTGCTTGCTTGAATTGTTTGTTGTGTTTAGCATCATATAGGTTGCTCACCTAGTTGCATATCTAGCCAACCTATTTATTGCTAAGCATAAATTGTTAAGGAAAAGTTAAAAACTGTTAGTTGCCTATTCACCCCCCTCTAGTCAACCATATCGATCCTTTCATAGTGATTCAAACACTTATTATATTTGGTCTTAATGCTTACAACCATGTATTTGCGTTGGGATCAAATAGGATATTAATTTGCGCTTGGGAAGTCACCCATCAAGATGTGCTTGTTTCATATCGGAGCGGGGGATGTGTCCAAATAACGTCTTGAACGACACGAGTCCTGCATCAAGAATCAGTTGACCTACCAATGGCCCTATCCGTCTCGTAGGGTTGCCCCGATAATTAAGATAATCAAATCAGACAAAAGCATTGGATATTTAATGACTACAGCTCATGAATCCCTAAGGATATGATCGATGTTACCCTACTAAACCTTACTGTCACCGATGTTCGGTATAACACTTCACGGTCTCCTTGCTCCTAGTCTCACCAGTGCTCAATCTCCAAGATCCTGGGTACCTGCGGGGATGAAGATCGCGGACAAGACAAGAGACACTTCACAAAATGTAACAACCCGAACCTGATAAGATTCGATGTCTCTGTGCTTACCGCGCTAGTCCCTGGATCGATTCGCTAGCACACACAATACATAAGAATATCAAAGTAACAAGTGCATCATTTACTACAACATATGATCCAGTATTTTATGATGTATTATAATCTCTTAGCACATAGGTATCTTTATTCAATAATAACTGCGGAAATGTAGCATAAACAAACAATGAATCCCATCAATGCCCATTGGCGAGATGCCGAGTAAAGACTCGCGACCCTACTGTATCTCACTGATCATCTAAATATCCTGCAACATGATAGGTTGCAGCCACAAGGGTCAATACATTGAATGCATTGGCAAATCACACAAATGATAAAGAAAACCTACACCTACAAGCAAGATATGACAAACAAAACACTCAAGTTGGTTTGCAGAAGATGGTCTTCACCTACCTCCACTAAATGATCAAGGTTACTCACATACAATCATCACAAATTTTCCCGCCCATGAGAACACCAAGGATCCTAAGTTGACATGACAAGAACTTTACAAGTCTCTCAAGTGCGCTCTATCAGTGGCGTATTCTCTAGGAACAATAGAGCGCTCTGCCAAGGACACATTCACCTGATTTAAATCCCGAACTAGCTCAAGCGCGCTCTGTCAATGTCACATTCTCTAGGGACAATAGAGCGCTCTGCCAAGACGCATTCACCTGATAAAAAGTCTCTAGACTAAAGCTATAAAAACTCACCACTTTCATGAATCACTCGACACCCAAACCACGTCTACCATAACAATGCTAAGTGCACAATCACTCAATACAAACAATACACAAAAATTACACCACGGAATATAATGATCAACCAAACATATATCATCACATAACTACCACACATGCATAGCAGGTATGTAGGATTCGATATAATCAAAAGTGCAAACTTGCCTTGAAAGGTGCTGAAGTACTCTAACGCTTAATTCTGGTCCGCGCCACACTCCGGACAATCTATACGTTCAACGAAGGTATCGATAAATAAACCGTACTCACATAACACTAAAATAAAGTCGATAGCAAATAATTAAAATAAAACTCCAATAACAGAAACATATCAGTAGGTAAATATAACCTACAAGCTAATAGAATCATGATGCAAATGGAATCAATTAAGTTGGATAAACGGTTTGAGAGATATGGACTCCAGAAGATTAAATTCAAATTTAATTAGTTCAAAAGTGTGGAAATTTGGTTTTACTGGATGCTCCTGGTCAATACAAGTACACAGAAAAAAAAATCGATGAATTTGGATTTACAGAACTCAAGTTATAAGAAAATGAAAATTATGCTAAAATCTGCCAAAAACTATGATGAAGCTGCTGCAAGCGGGTGCCACGTGGCTCAACCTGGCAATTCAACCCATGGGTACGGCCGCCCATGAGCATCCGACCCGAATGGGTAGGGTATGGGTCATCATCTTCGCCCATGGGTGACCCGATTAGTCGTGGATAGGGTATGGGTCTTCATCTATGCCCATGAATTACGCGATGGACGACCCGATTAATATTAACAATTAATATAACTATTTTATTTAATATAATATGTGGGCCACAAAATAAAAATCTATATCTATATCTATACCTCTATACCTACTAATAAAGCAAGGTGATATTCTTGGTTTCGTCCCGCATCTAATCCTACGTTATGCGTTTTAAAAATTGAAATACACGAGGTGGTACTAATATGTGAAAAACGATTTGCACGGCCTATTTTTCGTCCGTCGATCGGCCTCACGCTGTTAACTTGGGCCGCCATGAGTTTGTCCATTACCATATGGGCCCAACTAGGCCTGGTCTTATCTTGAAAAAAAGAGCGATTAGTGGAGCGACATGACGGCTCGAACACACAACCAGGCGGTCCATCTCCAATGTTGCAGCCAACTGGCCTAGCTAAGCCCTTTGCTTTGAAAGGAAGTTTTAAATAGTCCCACATCAGTTGCATACATTAAATCATCCCAATTTATATATGTCTTTGTTGCTCTTGGGTATCAAGGAGGCGTCTCAGGAATCAATAAGCGAAATTGATGAGCAGCAGGTCCAGCTTATTCCTAAAAAAGAGGATTTCAAACGACTTCTATGGGGGAGATAACGAGATAAGAGGAATAACATATAGGGAATGGACCTATATATGGTCGGATAATCAGCGATGGAAGAGAAAGACGCAGACGTTCTCTGCACTAAGCGACGAGGCATGGCAGAAGTGGCCTCCCTGCCCGATGCTCACACCAGAGAGCCTGAGTGCCGGCGAGCGAATTGGCTGTTTATGGCCACAAATTGGGCATCGCTGTTATTGTTATTTGAGAGTTGCTTGCAGTCGTCAGATGGTGGGTGAACAGCGATGCTAATTGGGTGCCCCTTACGTCTCCTTCTATTTTTTTCTGATGCACGGCCAGGCCACTCTATTTTGTACGGCAGACTTGCAGCTAGCATGATAGAGAAGAGAACGGATCTGTTTTATTTGTTCTGAAAAATAGATGAAGAGAAGAATAGCATGCAGACCTGTAAGTCAAAGAAAAGGGATCTGTTTAATTTGTTCTGAAGAATAGATTAACAGAAGGACAACGTGCATATCACTTAGGCGGTTGACTTGTGAGGAGTTAGTTTGAACACACGAGAAGGTTTTGTATTTGCTTCCTACTTGGTATAAAATGCAAGTAATTTTTCTTCAACATTCGTTAAAGTGAGTGAAGCGGATGTGTTTTGAAAATAATCACATCCCTTTGCTGCTTCAATTTTTGATTTACATACAATTACACAATTATGTACTTATTTACCGTTGCGTAATTTGAGTTCATGCATAGGGTACATATGTCTTACCCCCCTATTGTTATGATAGGACTTGCTGCTATTGTACATATGTTTATTGTACATATATTTTTTATGACAGGACTTTGTTTTCACGAGAAGCAACATCTGTATGAATTAAATTTACGTGTGAGTCAATACTAAACAAGAAAAACTTCAATTTTATGAGGGTGCTTGGCTTTAGCCCACGAAGACAGGCAGGTGGAGTTTCACAATTTACAGAACGCGCGCACACAGACAGGTGAAGGGCTACGCCGTCGGCACTCACAGAACGCGCGCACGCGCACGCCCAGTTCCCTCACGCCCGCCGCTGCACCATAGACGCAGTCGCTGCTGCGTTTGCTCGCCGGCAGCAAGTCCGAACTCCGGCATCTTGACGAATAAAGGCAGAGCATTGGGGAGACACGCTCCTGCGTTAGAGGCCATAGCCACGGTTAAACCGCATCCGGTGCGGACGGGGATCCTCCACCCAAGCAGCGAGGGCCTGCCTTCTGCAGTTGTCGTCTCCGACCATGACGAGATCCTTCAACATCGAGATCGAGCATATCCAAAAGACAATAATATGGATAAGGGCTTGTACCTGCAACAACCAGCAAGGAGATTTCATAAAGCAACACAACACCCATCGCCACCACGGTCGCCACAACAAAACGAAGATGACTAGCATCGGGGACAATGGGCCTATATAGACCCTTGAGGCCTCCCGACGACGGAGTGTGCGAGGATGAGCCCAACGTGTTCCTCTGTTTTTCTGTCCAAGTTCCACATCTTTGGCATTTTCATCATCACCTTCCGCTGGCTGCAATACCATTAGTCCATAACACCATCATTTCATGTATGGGTTCGTCAAAGACTCCGAGTGAAGCCATGAAGGTTGTACAACAACACCATGTGACATACAACCTGTGCAGGCAGCTGGTCACGATTAAAGTGCTAGCCAAGCATAGGAAATACGACCTCGACTCTCTGTTTCGTTAGCTCTGTTGTCGTGGGCTACTAGGAAAAGAACTTCCCAGTCGGTAAGATGTTTCAACTAATTGGCCAATTGCTCTGCAGAGTTTGTTGTTATTTTACTACGGAGTGACAACAGTATTTTTTTGAGGGTAGTGACAACAATATTTACTCTGTTGTTTGGAAGGGTGGTAATTTTTTCAGCTTTCTATTGTTTTTATTTTGTAGGTATAATTTGTTTTGCTAAGAAAAGGTTAATCAGGTGATTAAGTCAGATTTTTTGGTGTGGCTCCTAAAATAGTAGAGACTATTGGTAAAAGATGTAAAGTTTAGAGCTTGCGATGAGTATACAACAATATAAAAACAACTAACTTTTGAACTTGATTTTGCCGGTGCAATGGTACTTGGATGTGAGAGATTTTGATATTTGGTCATTCAAATTTAGTCATTTCAATATTTGTTTTCTCCCGTTGCAACGCACGGGCATGTTTGCTAGTACATATAAGCAAAGACATGTGTATATACGCTATACAGAGAACCCCAAACACATGCATCAGACCGGTACATGTCACGCTTCAAGTTAGGAAAGTAGAAATTATATTCTTAGCAGCCCAACAACGCAGCCTTTAGGCCGGGCATGCAAAGGAGAAGTATTCGGCCCATCTTCATGCAATCGACAGGCTGCTGGCTTCCAGTAGTAGCGATGGCAACTTCCGTGGTATTAGTACCACCTCGAGAGTGGAAGTAGGGTCACAAAGGAGGGGTGCCTATATAACAACCACCACAGTGCTGAGCTTGCATGGGCGTTCTGTTTCGGTGACTTTAAACATAATATTTTCTGCGCCTTACTGTTCGGAAGAAATGAAATTAATATCAGTTAGAATGCTTGGAATGTATGGAATTATTTTGTTTTAACATTTAGCTTATACCCAATGGGTACCTGAGTGGGTCGGGTGGCCCGATGGGTTTGGGCATGGGTCTGAGCTATGACCCATGGGTAGGGTCATGGGCGGGCGATGTACCCGATAAGATATTCGGGCATGGGGCTGGGAAAGGTCTACTCGACCTTACCCGACCCGATTGCCAGGTTGACACGTGGCGCAACGCTAGAAGCTGAAAAGTGTCCGCTGCGGTGGCTAAAGAGAAAACCGAAGTTATTTAACAGAAAATGATTCAACCTAAAAAACAGAGGATATAATCTAAGTTGTTTAAACTCAATCTAACAGACATGGATGCTCATCGGGTAAAGAACAGAGGAAGCCCACCGGACTTGGGGAAGAACGGTGCCGACGGCTCAGTGGTGATGACGGCGATGATTTCGCGGGTATCCGGTGATGAAGAAACCACGGGAGGATGCTGCGTTCAACGGTAGTGATCTAGGTTGCGTCAAAAGCGACAGGGGCGACCTTTGATGGCGGTAGTGCTGCAACTATGGCGTGGCGGTGTCCGAGAGCTCCAGTGGAACTCGGACCTCGTCCTAGAGCTCCTCTAAACGAATAAAAGGGTTAGGAGGGCACCGAATATCAGTACCAAGAAAACTGCGTTGAGTATGGGGATTTTAACCTCTCGGTGGTGACGGAACGCACCGGCGACAGCTTGTGTCAGCGGTGCACTTCAGTGAGATCGAGATGAATGTACAGGGAACGAGATCTTTTGATTTTTCCAAAAATCGGCATAGAAGGAGGAGGTGAAATATATATAGGCTCAAATCCGTGCAGAAAGGGCAATAAACTTACTGATTCAATTTGGATCGGGCACGGTGGAGATCTCGTGCGAGGACAGGACACAGGCGGAAGGAGGAAGATGACGTGTGGGCCAGAGCATTCAGCGGCACACGAAGGAAAAGAAAAGAAAAGAAAATAAAGGCAGTGGTGCTGGGCTGCCTGCTAAGAGGAAATGGGCCGCAGGCAAGCTGTTTGCTGCGCACATGGGCAAGGCCCTGGCTGGGTTGCTGTGTAGCCCAACGGCACATGATGCCCATTTGATTTTTTTTAAACTTTTGCTACAAGAAGTAAATTAGCTAATAAAGTAACAAATTAAATATTAAAAAAATAGCGCATAGTAAAAATACTAGGAATAATATAAAGCACATCCTACATTTTTTGACTCTAATGAAAGTTCGAAAAATTATTTAATGCAATAGGAGCCCATAAAATACATTATTACAAACTCTAAATAATTTTGAGTTTCTAAAAATTCCCAAAATTAAATCCTTTGAACTCCAAATAATACTCTGAGCATTACCAGCTATTTTTTCATAGGGGATAGTTCATATTATATCCTCTCCAAATATTTTGCCTTGAGTTTGAAACACTTTGAATATTCAGAAGAAAAAAAAATACAAATAGGCATAGAATTCAAGATGCAAGAGAATGATCCTATTAACATTCCAAATCTAAAAATTTGGGATGTTGCATGAAACAATTTTATTTCACACATGCTGATGAGGACATCAATACCATTGTTACACCCACAATCCTTGCTGCTATAAATACTAGACTAATTACTAGAGCTCACGCACGCCAATTGAATTACCATGTACTTTTGTTTCTTGGGAACAATTCTAATGTTCATGAGAATATGATGATGCTTCCTACATTGGATACATTTGTGTTGATTACTAATGAAGAGCCTAGCATGGACGAGAGGGATGACCACTTGAGCAGGATCAAGCATGGAGATGAAGGCCCGCGTGAAGAGAACCAGAACGACGTTTCTAGTGCAGATTTCAACACTTTGAAGCCTCCTTGATGACATCCAAGGACATGGACGAAATATTCAAGACGCCTTTCATAAATTTCGTCCATAGCTTATTATAGGTGTTGCGCCACATTACTTTTGGGTCAGGCCTATGTAATTTCGAAATACAACTTTCTAGGGTGGTTATAGAGTCCGTTTGTAGGGGAAACGACTCAGTAGGTCTTTTAGTCCCACCTTGCCAAGGATGGACGAAATCCCCTCCCTTGTCCCCTATAAATATAGCCCTCCCTTGTCCCCTATAAATATAGCCCTTAAGGCATTGTTTAGACTTGGGTTTTGTTTATATTAAAAGTTTGCCATAGCTGCAACTTCGTGTCCTTCGTTTGTGTTCTACGACGAGACCAAGACATCACAGAACCCCACTTCCATTAATAAAGCTTTCCTCTTATATTTGCAATATTCAGATTGCAATTCAGTTCCTAGCTCGTTCTTCTTTTGCGTGCAGGAAATAGACCTTTGTTGTGAGGTTGATCGTGCTCTGGCTTGGTCAATAACCTCTCGAAGTTGGTTTAGCGATTGCTAAGGCGCGACGTCCTCGTACGTTCGTAGTCCGATCGTCAAAGTCTACTCCATCGAAAACGATAGCCACCATCTCATTGTAAGACGATACACCTTCGCCTCTATCAACTGGTATCATATTTTCAGGTTGCTCGGTGTGATTCTTCCAGTTTTTCGTAGTCTAGATCCCATCTGATTTTCTTACCTACAGTCCATGAAAAAGCCACCAAGAAATTAGGGTTAGTTCCTCATATCCGAAACAATTTGAGCCTTTTGCAATTTTATCTTCAGTGTTTTGCTTTGTTGAATTTGCGGTCGCATAGTCGTGTCAAGTTGTTGGTCTTAGCATCTAGTCATTTAGCGTTTCGAGCTTTGTTCACAAGTTATCACGCCGCCGCCACACCATCTTCATCGATGCTGCCGTATACCAACACCACAACATTGTCATCGCCGCTGCCATATACCACCACCATACCATCATCATTGCCGCTGCCATATACCACCACCATACCATCATCATCGCCGCTACCATATACCACCACCGCACCAAAGCCATCAATCCGAGTCAATATATAACACCGCCTATCCGCCACCAATCTGAGTCCACATATACCACTGCTAATCCGCCACCAATCCGAGTCCATCACATCGTCGGTTTGCTTTCGAGATCCATCTGTATCCATATTCGTATTTCCTTGTCTGAGTAGGTTTCAGATTTCATCAATCTTTCTCCATGCATAAAAGGGGGTGATTTCCGAAAAAACGAGTATGGAGACCCCCGGGCAGTTTTTAGGCCAAAATTTCGGCGGGTGAAAATATTTTTTGCATATCCTGTTTTTAGGCCTTCCGGAGTGCTTTGAGGCACTTCCCATCATAGTGATTTTTTCTTGCACTTTTTGCTTGTCGCTGCCCTGATTCCTAGAAAAAGTGATCAACAAAAAATTTCGTGCCTACCCTGTTTATACGCTTTGGAAAGAGTTTTGAGACACTCGCCATTATAGTGATTTTCTGAGAAAAAAGAGCGCCAAAAAAAGAGGAAAATATATATTCAGAGTGTGGTTTTCCCTCGATTACGTGCCGCGCCGTGATTTTGTTGGTGTTCTAGGCTCGCGTCTCTAGTCAGTTCTAGCCTAGGACCAACACATCACCGTCGTTGAGCGTTTATTCAACTTTGCATCTCTGAATTGATTATTGCTGACCTTTTTGCTACCATATTATAAGCCATCCCAGGTCCACATACATCTACGTCATGCGTTGAGTCCACCTATTAATCACTCTATCCAAGCTTTTGAGAGTTTTGACTACAACGGTTGCTGATCACTGCCTGCTGCTTGGTAAGAACTGTTAAGAATTTGTGATTCGCTTGATGAATTTGTGACTCTCCACCATACCACCACCACTCCCTAGTAGTCTGTAGGATCATACTCTTGTGTGTTTCTATTGTTCCTAACCATGACATGATCACATGCCGACGAGCTAGACTGGGAGAGCATGACGAACAAGGAGCTCCATGATAAATTTCAACAGATGGTGGGTGAACAGGTGCAAGACGTGATGAATAGCCTTGGAGAGGCCATGGCCAAGCTAGATAGTTTGGAGAAGACGTTCGACACCAAGATTAAGGCCAAGTTCAATGAGTTGCTCGCACGTGTACCCCCGGCTGCACCTGTCACACCTCTGCAACAACAACACTACCTTCCAAATTACGTGGGATGCGCACGACGTGTGCCTCTCGAGCAAGGCCAACATTCTGGTGTCGCTGCTACTGCTGAGACTTCAGTGGTTGCTGCTGCTACTAGCATTAACCAAAACATTGACTACGATGGTAATTATGATGAGGAAGAAGAGGTTGCTCCAAATCAGAACTACAAGCAACCACCAACACAAGCACCAGGTCATCCACGTGGCTACAATCGCAACGGTAGGGCTGCATGATGTCTACTACGCAACCTTCTTCTTGTAGACTCGTGTTGGGCCTCCAAGCGCAGAGTTTTGTAGGACGGTAGCAAATTTCCCTCAAGTGGATGACCTAAGGTTTATCAATCCGTGGGAGGCGTAGGATGAAGATGGTCTCTCTCAAACAACCCTGCAACCAAATAACAAAGAGTCTCTTGTGTCCCCAACACACCCAATACAATGGTAAATTGTATAGGTGCACTAGTTCAGCAAAGAGATGGTGATACAAGTGTAATATGGATGGTAGATATAGGTTTTTGTAATCTGAAAATATAAAAACAGCAAGGTAACTAATGATAAAAGTGAGCACAAACGGTATTGCAATGCTTGAAAACAAGGCCTAGGGTTCATACTTTCACTAGTGCAAGTTCTCTCAACAATACTAACATAGTTGAATCATATGTAAATCCCTCACATGCGACAAAGAGTTCACTCCAAAGTCACAAATAGTGGAGAACAAACGAAGAAATTATTAACCACCTCAAAGTTATCTTTTCCGATCAATCTTATGAGCTATCCCTATAAGTGTCACGAACAGCCCTAGAGTTCGTACTAAAATAACACCTTAAGATACACATCAACCAAAACCCTAATGTCACCTAGATACTCCAATGTCACCACGAGTACCCATGGGCTTGATTATATGATATGCATCACACAATTTCAGATTCATCATGTTCAATCCAACACAAAGAACTTCAAAGAGTGCCCCAAAGTTTCTACCGGAGAGTCAAGACGAAAACGTGTGCCAACCCCTATGCATAGATTCCCAAGGTCACGGAACACGCAAGTTGATCACCAAAACATACATCAAGTGGATCAATAGAACATCCCATTGTCACCACGGATATCCCATCGCAAGACATACATCAAGTGTTCTCAAATCCTTAAAGACTCAATCCGATAAGAAAACTTCAAAGGGAAAACTCAATTCATCACAAGAAGATAGAGAGGGGAAAAATCCATATGATTCATCTATATTAATAAAGCTCGCGGTACATCAAGATCGTGCCATCTCAAGAACACGAGAGAGAGAGAGAGAGATCAAACACATAGCTACTGGTACATACCCTCAGCCCCGAGGGTGAACTACTCCCTCCTCGTCATGGAGACCGCCGGGATGATGAAGATGGCCTCCGGTGATGGTTTCCCCCTCCGGCAGGGTGCCGGAATGGGCTCCCGATTGGTTTTTCGTGGCTACAGAGGCTTGCGGCGGCGGAACTCCCGATCTAGGTTTCTTTCTGGGGGTTTCTCGATTTATAGGAGTACTTGGCGTTGGAACCAAGTCAGGGGGGGTGCTCGAGGGGCCCACAAGCCAGGGGGGCATGCCCTAGGGGGGGGCGCCCCCTAGGCTTGTGGCCTCCTCGGGACTCCTCTCCGGTATCTTTTTGCTCCAGTATTTTTTTATATTTTCCAAAAATATTCTCCGTAAATTTTCAGCCCATTCCGAGAACTTTTATTTCTGCACAAAAACAACACCACGGTAGCTCTGCTGAAAACAGCGTCAGTCCGGGTTAGTTCTAATAAAATCATACCAAAATCATATAAAATTATTGTAAACATGGCATGAATACTTCATAAATTATAGATACGTTGGAGACATATCAGCATCCCTAAGCTTAATTCCTGCTCGTCCTCGAGTAGGTAAATGATAAAAGAAATAATTTATGAAGTGTGAAATGCTAGCAAGTGCACAAGTTTGATCAATTCCAATCACTTTTTCTAACATCAATATAAACCATAAACATTAGCTCATCTCATAAAACTTATCATGATCAAGTAACAAGCTATTCACATGTTAAAGTATAGACCAGAAAGTTTCTTGAAAACTAACAAACCATATTCCTAGTCATCGAACAATTGCAATTCATCTTATTTTCAGGAAGGGTCTATGTAAGAGCTTTGATTTAGCAAATTCCACATACTCAACTATCATATAGTCTTCCATGATTATTGACACTCAAAGCATATTTTTAGAATAAATAGCATCCATCGAACACAGAGAAAGATAGGGGCTTAATGTTTCGCCTCCCAACTTATTTATCATATAGATAATTGTCAACAATAATAATTCATGATCAAATATATTTGTGTGGATATATATGTCTAGATCATTCCCCAACACATGATGCTTGCCAAGAGAAAAAGGCGAAATATAGGAAGTGGTGAAGATCACCATGACTCTTGCATAAAGGTAAGTACTACAAAGTAAAAGATAGGCCCTTCGCAGAGGGAAGCATTGATTTGCAAAGGTGCCAGAGCTCGAGCTTTTAAAACAGAGATGAATAATAATTTTGAGCGGTATGCTTTCATTGTCAACATAACAATCGAGAGATCTCGGTATCTTCCATGCTAGATACATTATAGGCGGTTCCCAAACAGAATGGTAAAGTTTTTACTCCCCCTCCACCAATCAATCACACTCCACGGCGAGCCGAATCCACGGGTACCGTCCATACAAACAACAATCTTGGGGGAGTTTTGTTTCATTATATTTTGATTTGATTTTTGAGCATGGGACTGGGCATCCCGAATACCAGCCACTTTCTTGTGAATGATAGTGAATCAACACATATCGCGAGAATAACCCACCTAGCATGTAAGATACTGACAGCCCCTAGTCACTATATGAGCAATTTGGGCATACAAAACAGAATATTATTTGAAGGTGTAGAGTATGGCACATGCAAATTTACTTGGAACGGCAGGTAAATACCGCATATAGGTAGGTATGGTAGACTCTCATGGCAAAACTGGTTTAAGGGTGTTTGGATGCACAAGTAGTATTTCTACTTGGTGCGGAAGTTTTGGCTAGTATGAGGTGGAAGCAAGCACCACATGTTGGAGGATCCATAACAATATAACTTCTATACAAATATACCCAAACATAACTCATTAAGTTGTCTTCCTTGTCCAATTTTAACTAATTTGCTCGAGTTTGAAAATAATTAATGAGCTCACAATCATAGAATATGTCCAAGATAGTATATTTATATGTGGAATCTCTCTTCCTTCAATCTTATTTCATGAATTGTTCAAGTGACCAATGCGGTGTTTGCTAACTTTCAATAAATTTTACCACCTATACTTATTATGTGTGAAGTCATTACTCCCCATGGGATAAGTATATGAAGCATATTTAATTTCATATTTATGATATTCAATTCATTCAACCATTTACTCATAGGATATAAGTGAAGCACGAGAGTGAATGACAAACTACTCCAAAAAGATATAAGTGAAGATCAATGCGTAGTCAACAATTAAATAACTATGTGAAGACTCTCTCATCTAAGAATTTAAGATCTTAAGTATTTTATTAAACATCAAGCAAAAGAAAAATAGCACTCCAAGAATAGCACATATCATGTGAACGAATAAAAATTTAGGCTCAACATAGGCTAACCGATAATTGTTGATGAAGAGAGGTGGGATGCGTAGCATCCCCAAGCTTAGATGCTTGAGACTTCTTGAAATATTTACTTGGGGTGCCTTGGGCATCCCCAAGATTGAGCTTTTGTATCTCGTTCAATCCTCTCATATCATGGTTTCACCTATTCTCAAAAACTTCATCCACACAAAACTCGAAAAGAACTCGTGAGATAGGTTAGTACACATAATAATAAATCAACTCTTTATGTACTGAAAAGACAAGTTGCACAATAATTTTCAAACATTAGTTACTGTATACTATCATTTCCACAATTTATATCTACCAATATAGGCTATGGAAACTATAGGATAAGTAGATAACGAAACTATGACAACAATCTGGCCAAACAGAACAGTCTGTAGAAATTTATGAAAACAGTGTACTTCTGTAACTCAAAAAATTATGAAAATTTAGTACATGCTGAATAATTTATATGACAACACTGTGTAAAAATTTCAGAAACGTTCCACGTTCCAGTAAAATATGAAAATTCAAGCACTACAGCAAAAGTTTCTGTTTTTACACAGCACACATCAAAACATGCAATGCAAGCATCCTAAAAGCAATTCTTGGAACTTTTTATTGAAAAACAAGATTATAAATAACACCTAACAGAAAATAATAAAATATAATGACGATCCAAGCAAAGCACATTTTATGTGACGAATAAAAATATAGCTCTAAGTAAGATATACCGATAGTGTTGAAGATGAAAGAAGGGATGCCTTCCGGGGCATCCCCAAGCTTAAGCGCTTGAGTCCTGCTTGGATATTACCTTGGGGGTCCCTTGGGCATCCCCAAGCTTAGGTTCTTGTCACTCCTTATTTTCCTCATATCGGTGTCTCACCCAAAACTTTAAAGCTTCAATCACACAAAACTTAACGGAACTTCGTGAGATGGGTTAGTATAATAAAGATAGATCATTCACTTAGGTACTGTCAAGACAAGATTCATAATTGTTACCACATGATACCTACTATATTCTATCATTCCCATAATTTATATCACTAAATATAAGCTATGGAAACACTAAAACAAGCAAACTATGCATGCAAAACAGAATCTGTCAGAAACAGAACAGTCTGTGAAGATCTGTAGTGTAGACATACTTCCCTGTCTCTAAAAATTCTGCAAAAATAGTACAACCTAAATAATTTGTATACAAAAATTGTGTAAAAATTTCAGATCATTATCATGCTCCAGTAAAAAATGAAAATTCCTGTACTGGAGTCAAAAGTTTCTGTTTTGGTTCAGCATCAATTCTACTCATCTTGTGAGTCATCCCAAAGGCTTTACTTGGCACTTTATTGAAATAAAAGGCTCAAAACATGATTACTACAGTATCTTAATCATGTGAACACACAGAAACAGGAAGTAAAAGTGTTGGGTTGCCTCCCAACAAGCGCTATCCTTTAATACCTTTTAGCTAGGCATGATGATTTACATGATGCTCACATAGGAATAGTAATTGAAACATGCAAAAGAGCATCATGAATCTCATGAAAAGCACATTTAAGTCTAACCCACTTCCTATGCATAGGGATTTTGTGAGCAAAAAATTTATGGGAGCAAGAATCAACTAGCATAGGAAGGCAAAACAAGCATAACTTCAAAACTTTGAACACATAGAGAGGAAACTTGATATTATTGCAATTCCTACAAGCATATGTTCCTCCCTCATAATAATTTTCAGTAGCATCATGAAGGAATTTCACAACATAACTATCACATAAAGCATTATCTTCATGATCCACAAGCATAGAAATTTTACTACTCTCCACACAAGAATTTTTTTCCTCATGACTAATAGTGGGAGTATCATAAAAGAATTGAATACTACAAATTGGTTCCACATTAAAAGAGTAATATTCAGTAAAAGGATATTCATAATTATGACAAGTATCATAATAGTAATCATCACTCTTTTTCATCGCATAAGTATCATCACAATAGTCATCATAAGTAGGAGGCATGCAATCATTATAACAAATTTGATCATTCAAAGTAGGGGGAATAAAAAGATCATCTTCATTAAGCATAGCATCCCGAAGCTTGGGACAAACATTAATTGCAGCAAATAAATTCTCAAACATGTCATTTTCTTCAAACATAGCATCCCCAAGCTTGTGGCTTTGTATATCATAAACATAATCACTCTCATCATTAATAGTATGAATAGCACCAATAGTATAGCAATTATTATCATCATCCTCCAAGTTGGTGCCATAAATATTTTCAAGATTATAAGAAGTATCATTATCTTCCTAATCATAATTATCACAACAAGCAATAGGCATAACAAAATCATCCTCAAGTGTATCATCTTCCACAACTATTTTTGATTCATTCTCATGAGGCCTATCAATAATGGGAGCAACATTATTTGGGAGAGATACCTCTTTACCTTTACTTTTCCTTCTTTTCTTCTTCTTCTCCACATTATGTGTGGGTTTATTTAATTCCTCCAAGCTTCTTTTTGAAGAGGTTGGTTGAATAAAAAGCTCCTCCTCGTTACCTGATTCATCATAAGAAAAAATAGGAGGATATTGGGAAACCTCTTCGCCTTCATTAGTATTCTCTTCATATTCTATTTGTTTTCTTGTCTTTAAGTAATTGGCAATATAAGGATTCTCAATGCAATTTACCACGCGATACATATAGATTTCATTTAGATCAAAATCAATCATTTTCATGAGAACCCAAGCTGGAACATCCTTAGTTTTATGTTTCATTTCTTCATACCCCAAAAATAGACTAAGTTCATTATGATGCTCAAGGGTAATGAGGTTATCACAATTTTTGGACACAATCCGATCATGAAATAATTCACATTGGAAATTAAAATGACCACTTTCATTGCAAAGTTCACAAGGATGGCGAGAAATATTAAGTCTTTCAGCACAAACATATAGCCTCTCTTGCAACCATTTAGTTTCTAAATACTTATGCCTCTTACAAAATCTATGTTCCCTTTTAGGCATGTCTTCACAAACTCTATGCACTCCACAAAAATTTACATGCTTATAAGAAATCTTTTTATCATGACTAGTGCAATCATCATTAGTACTATGGATATTCAAAGAATTCATACTAACAACATTGCAATCATGCTCATCGCTCAAAGATTTAGTGCCAAACATTTTAATAACTTCTTCTTCTAACACTTGAGCACAATTTTCCTTTCCATCATTTTCACGAAAGACATTAAAAAGATGAAGCATATGAGGCAACCTCAATTCCATTTTTTAGTTTTATTTATAAAACCAAACTAATGAAAAACAAGAAACTAAAAGATTTGATTGCAGGATCTAAAGATATACCTTCAAGCACTCACCTCCCCGGCAACGGCGCCAGAAATGAGCTTGATGTCTACTACGCAATCTTCTTCTTGTAGACTCGTGTTGGGCCTCCAAGCGCAGAGTTTTGTAGGATAGTAGCAAATTTCCCTCAAGTGGATGACCTAAGGTTTATCAATCCGTGGGAGGCGTAGGATGAAGATGGTCTCTCTCAAACAACCCTGCAAGCAAATAACAAAGAGTCTCTCGTGTCCCCAACACACCCAATACAATGGTAAATTGTCTAGGTGCACTAGTTCGGCGAAGAGATGGTGATACAAGTGTAATATGGATGGTAGATATAGGTTTTTGTAATCTGAAAATATAAAAACAGCAAGGTAACTAATGATAAAAGTGAGCACAAACGGTATTGCAATGCTTGAAAACAAGGCCTAGGGTTCATACTTTCACTAGTGCAAGTTCTCTCAACAATACTAACATAGTTGAATCATATGTAAATCCCTCACGTGCGACAAAGAGTTCACTCCAAAGTCACAAATAGTGGAGAACAAACGAAGAAATTATTGTAGGGTACGAAACCACCTCAAAGTTATCTTTTCCGATCAATCTTATGAGCTATCCCTATAAGTGTCACGAACAGCCCTAGAGTTCGTACTAAAATAACACCTTAAGATACACATCAACCAAAACCCTAATGTAATCTAGATACTCCAATGTCACCACGAGTACCCATGGGCTTGATTATACGATATGCATCACACAATTTCAGATTCATCATGTTCAATCCAACACAAAGAACTTCAAAGAGTGCCCCAAAGTTTTTACCGGAAAGTCAAGACGAAAACGTGTGCCAACCCCTATGCATAGATTCCCAAGGTCACGGAACCCGCAAGTTGATCACCAAAACATACATCAAGTGGATCAATATAACATCCCATTGTCACCACGGATATCCCATCGCAAGACATACATCAAGTGTTCTCAAATCCTTAAAGACTCAATCCGATAAGAAAACTTCAAAGGGAAAACTCAATTCATCACAAGAAGATAGAGAGGGGGAAAATCCATATGATTCATCTATATTAATAAAGCTCGCGGTACATCAAGATCGTGCCATCTCAAGAACACGAGAGAGAGAGATCAAACACATAGCTACTGGTACATACCCTCAGCCCCGAGGGTGAACTACTCCCTCCTCGTCATGGAGACCGCCGGGATGATGAAGATGGCCTCCGGTGATGGTTTCCCCCTCCGACAGGGTGCCGGAACGGGCTCCCGATTGGTGTTTCATGGCTACAGAGGCTTGCGGCGGCGGAACTCCCGATCTAGGTTTCTTTCTTGGGGTTTCTCGATTTATAGGAGTACTTGGCGTTGGAACCAAGTCAGGGGGGGGGGGTGCTCGAGGGGCCCACAAGCCAGGGGGGCACGCCCTAGGGGGGGCGCCCCCTAGGCTTGTGGCCTCCTCGGGACTCCTCTCCGGTATCTTTTTGCTCCAGTATTTTTTATATTTTCCAAAAATATTCTCCGTAAATTTTCAGCCCATTCCGAGAACTTTTATTTCTGCACAAAAACAACACCACGGTAGCTCTGCTGAAAACAGCGTCAGTCCGGGTTAGTTCTAATAAAATCATACCAAAATCATATAAAACTATTGTAAACATGGCATGAATACTTCATAAATTATAAATACGTTGGAGACGTATCACTGCACCACCCCCTCAAGTTCGAGATCATGACAATGTCCCTAAACTTAAATTGAGTATTCCATCGTTTGAGGGTAGATACATTCCTGATGTATATCTTACTTGGGAATTAGAAGTTGAACAACATTTTACATGCTTGCAATATCCCGAGGATAGACGTGTTGCTGCTGTTGTTTGGGCATTAACTAGTTTTGCTTGTGTTTGGTGATCTGAACATTGCAAAATATATCATGATAATATCCCTACTACTTGGGCTGCTTTGAAAACTGATATGCGTACTCGTTGGGTTCCACCATATTATCAACATTAATTACTTCAAATTTTGCAACGTTTACGACAAGGGAAAAATTCTGTAGAGGAATATTATCAGGAATTACAAACTGGCATGATTAGATGTGGTATTGTTGAGGATAATGAAGCTATGCTTGCATGTTTTATGGGTGGGTTAAATAGAGAGATTCAGACCATTATAGAGTATAAGGACTATAACACTATCACTCATTTATTCCATCTTCCTTGCAAAGCTGAACGTGAAGTGCAGGATCGACATGCATTGGCGCAAACTATTTTTTCTGCAGGACGATTTTCATCATGGACGTCACGTACGTCATCTACTTCCACACGTCCTGCTACAGTACCGACTACATTAGCCACCAACTCCAACCGAGATAGCAGAAAACAGGAACCACCAACACCCCCGCCAAGGGAACACCTTCGTGTCACACAAACAGTTCTTCTTCATCCATGGCATAAACAGGGCAAACACATGAGGTTATTTGTCGTCGTTGCAAGGGTGGAGGTCACTATGTGAGAGAGTGCCCATCCAAGCGTGTGATGATCGTTACTGAGGATGGTGGATATGAGTCCGCTAGTGATTATGATGAGGAGACGTTGGCTCTTATTGCAAGTGAAGAACATGGTGTTATGATCATGAACAAGAGACACAATACATGGCTGCTGACTACGCTGACAGGTATGAAAGTTTAGTTGCTCAACGTGTTTTAAGTGTGCAGGTAACACAGGCTGAGCAAAATCAGAGGCACAATTTGTTGCATACAAAGGGAGTTGTGAAGGAACGATCTATTCGCGTGATCATTGATGGAGGGAGTTACAACTTGTCTAGCATGGAGATTGTGGAGAAGCTGTCTCTCACCACCTGACCACATCCTCATCCTTATTACATACAATGGTTCAACAACAATGGCAAGGTTAAGGTAACACATATTGTTCGTGTGCATTTTAGCATTGCTACATATGCTGATTATGTTGATTGTGCTGTGGTACCTATGTAAGCATGCTCCATTCAGGGACGGATTCAAGGGGGGACGAGGGGGGGGGGGAGCGAGACCACCCCTGACGTTCGCGTCACCCCTTAATCACGATCAGTTTTGTTCGCTAATTTGTCTCGATGTAACTGCTCCTCACTTGCTTTGCCCCCCTATGGCTTTTTTAGCCTGGGCCCGTGTATTTTTTAACAAGCGGATTGCATGCACAAGGCCCAAATTCCAGAATAAGTTAAAAGGAAAGCAGCCCATAGTGGAAGCAAACCAGGCTACTAGTGTACGAAACCCCTCAAAAAAAATTACTAGGGTAGGAAGTACGGTAATACGCACGTACGAACAGTTTTCAGATCTGCTCTCACCGATTCGTTTCCAACATGTTGTTCGAGCCTGCCGTCGACCGCCATCCGCCATCTAGATCGAGGATCGTCTATCGAATCTCTCTGTTGAGAAGGGAAGGGGATATGCAACAGCCTCATGTTGATCCAGCGAGCATTCTGGCCGGCCGGCCGCGCGGATGAGCGATCAAATTAAGGTTAGTTTAACATTAGATTTGTTCTCATCTTTCAATCATAGAAGTGTCTCATAAATCATAGCGACCAAATTAAGGAGTAGATATACAGACATTAACAACTAGCTACAACATTTTCATCTTTGATAGTGTCTCATAAATCACATTTTGAATTAACCATCTAGGGGCCTGTTTGGACCAGTGCCAGACAAAACTTTTGGTTGTGACCAAAGTGATAGTTCTGTTTGATTGAGATCCAATTATATGGCTCTTCCCAGGTTGAGTACCTCTCCCGTTTACACAACCAAATTTTTGAGAGGTGTTGGAGCATTGGGGGTCCTTTTCTCCACCAAATTTTTTTCATGGGTTGGTTGGCTTGGTGACACAACAGAATTGCAATGGATCCTAGATCTTTCAACATGTAGTACAATATGTATCTATCTATCCCATGATTTTTAGGCTTCTAGTTCCTGCCAGCTATATCTATTTTCTGGCTCCGTCCCTGGCTCCGTTTTACTTGGTAGACCATGGCAATTTGATAAAAATTCTGTACACCATGGTAGGACAAATCAGTATACACTTGTTCATAAGGATAAAAATATTACTTTGCTTCCTATGTATGTTGACCAAATTTTGAAAGATGACATTGCTAGAGGTAGTAAAGCAAAACAGGAGCAAAATAAGAGTGAAAATCAGATTGTGGCTAAAGAGTTTGAGCAACACAATAAGCCTAACAAACCATCATCTAGTGTTGCATTTGAGATAAAATTGAAAAGTGGGTGTTTACTTGCAACCAAATCTGATATTATAGATCTGGACTTTACTAAATATGTTTGCTATGCTTTTGTGTGCAAAGAGGAATTTGAGGACATGCCTCCCTCTGTGCCTCTTGCTGTCACTACCATTTTATAGAAGTTCGCTGATGTCTTTCCACATGACGTGCCACCGGGATTACCACCTATTCGATGGATTGGGCATAAGATTGACTTAATTCTCGGTGCATCGCTACCCAACCATGCGCCATACCATACCAATCTAGAGGAGATGAAGGAGATTATGCATCAAGTACAGGAGCTGCTCGACAAAGGTTATATACACGAATCCCTAAGTCCTTGTGTTGTTCCTATTATTATAGCGCCGAAAAAGGATGGTACATCGCGTATGTGTGTTGATTGTAGAGGCATTAATAATATTATTATTTGTTATCGTCATCATATTCCTAGGCTAGTTGATATCTTGATGAATTAAGTGGCTCTATCATTTTCTCTAATGTTGATTTGTGTAGTGGATACCATCAAATTCGTATGAAATTAGGAGATGAATGGAAAACAACATTTGAAACTAAGTTTGGATTATATGAGTGGTTAGTCATGCCTTTTGGGTTAACTA
Organism: Elymus sibiricus; assembly: GCA_039707655.1. Taxonomy (NCBI): domain Eukaryota; kingdom Viridiplantae; phylum Streptophyta; class Magnoliopsida; order Poales; family Poaceae; genus Elymus; species Elymus sibiricus. The sequence goes on from CM077665.1 coordinate 359,335,623, forward strand.
ATGCACCTAGCATTTTCATGACATTAATGAACGAGGTTTTACGTGCTTTCATTGGATGATTTGTGGTGGTCTATTTTGATGATATACTGATTTGTAGCAGATATTTGGAGGAACACTTGGAACATTTACGTGGTTCTTTTATTGCTCTACATGATGCACGTTTGTTTGGTAACCTTGGGAGGTGCACCTTTTGCACTGACCGAGTGTATTTTCTTGGCTATGTTTTACTCCACAGGGAATTGCAGTTGATAAAGCCAAGATTGAAGCTATTGAGAGTTGGCCGCACCCCAAAACGGTCACACAAGTGAGGAGTTTTCTTGGCCTCGCTGGTTTCTATAGGCGTTTTGTGAGAGATTTCAGCACCATTGCTGCACCTCTCAATGAGCTTACAAAGAAGGATGCGCCTTTTGCTTGGGGTACCGCACAGGAAGAAGCCTTCACAGTATTGAAAGATAAGTTAACACATGCTCCTTTACTCCAACTTCCTGATTTTAATAATACATTCGAGCTTGAATGTGATGCTTGTGGAATTTGATTAGGAGGTGTGTTATTATAAATTGGTAAACCTGTTGCATACTTTTCTGAAAAATTGAGTGGCCCTAGTTTGAATTATTCTACTCATGATAATGAATTATATGTTCTTGTTCAGACTTTGGAAACATGGGAACATTATTTATGGCCCAAAGAATTTGGTATAGATTCTGATCATGAATCTTTGAAACATATTAAAAATCTTGCAAAATCGAACCATAACATGCTAAGTCGGTTGAATTCATTGAGACTTCCCCTTATGTCATTAAACACAAGAAGGGTAAAGAAAATGTTGTTGCTGATGCATTGTCTCGTCGTTATACTATGCTTTCACAACTTGACCTCAAATATTTGTTTTGGAGACCATCAAACATCAATATGTGCATGATGCTAAATTTAAAGATGTGCTGCAGAATTGTAAAGAAGGGAGAACACAGAAGATGTTCCTCATTAATGATAGATTTGTGTTCCGTGCTAACAAGCTATGCATTCCAGCTTGCTCCGTTCGTCTTTTGTTGTTGTAGGTGTTGGAAATATGCCCTAGAGGCAATAATAAAGTGGTTATTATCATATTTCCTTGTTCATGATAATTGTTTATTATCCATGCTAGAATTGTATTGATCGTAAACTCAGATACATGTGTGGATACATAGACAACACCGCGTCCCTAGTGAGCCTCTACTAGACTAGCTCGTTAATCAAAGATGGTCAAGGTTTCCTGACCATAGACATGAGTTGTCATTTGATAACAGGATCACATAATTAGGAGAATGATGTGATGGACAAGACCCAACCGTAAGCATATCATTTGATCGTATTAGTTTATTGCTACTGCTTTCTTCATGTCAAGTATCTATTCCTATGACCATGAGATCATGCAACTCCCTGACACCAGAGGAATGCCTTGAGTGTATCAAACGTCACTTCGTAACTGGGTGATCATAAATGTACTCTACAGGTATCTCCGAGGGTATGTGTTGGGTTGGCATGGATCGAGACTGGGATATGTCACTCCGTATGACGGAGAGGTATCTCTAGGCCCTCTCGATAATACAACATCACAAGAAGCTTGCAAGCAATGTTACTAAGGAGTTAGTCACGGGATCTTCTATTACGGAACGAGTAAAGAGACTTGCCTGTAATGAGATTGAACTAGGTATGGAGATACCGACGATCGAATCTCGGGCAAGTAACATCCCGCTGTACAAGGGTAACTGCATACAGGATTGATTGAATCCTTGGCACCGTGGTTCGATCGATAAAGATCTTCGTGGAATATGTAGGAACCAATTTGGGCATTCAGGTCCCTCTATTGGTTATTGACCGGAGAGGTGTCTCTGTCATGTCTACACGATTCTCGAACCCGTAGGGTCCGCACGCTTAACGTTCGGTGACGCTAGAGTAGTATTGGGATATGTGCGTTGGTGACCGAATGTTGTTCGGAGTCCCGGATGAGCTCCCGGACGTTAGGAGGAGCTCCGGAGGTAAATATTTATACATAGGAAGTCCTGTTTTGGTCGCCGGAAAAGTTTCGGGCATTATCGGTATTCTACCGGGAGTGCCGAAAGGGGTCCTGGGGTTCAGCTGCCCCGGGGGCCCACATTGGCTGAAGGTGGTGCATCTTGGCCTATATGGTCCAGGGGCACCAGCCCCAAGATGCCCATGAGCCAAGGAGAGGTGGAGGAGGAAGAGTCCTAAAGGGGGAAGGCACCCTCCTAGGTGCCTTCGGGAGGGAGGAAACCTCCCTAGGACCATGCCCCCTCCTTGGAGGAGGGGCTAGGGCTGCGACCCAACCCCCCCCCCTTGCCTCCTATATATAGTGGGGGAGAGGGAGAGGCTGAACAGACAAATTCCCACGCCCCGGTGGCAGCCCTCCCTCTCCCGTTACTCCGTTTTCTCCTAAGATCGCATCTACGGTAGTGCTTGGCGAAGCCCTACCGGGATTGCTCCACCACCATATCCACCACGCCATCGTGATGGTTGAGATACCATCTACTTCTCCTCCCTCGCTTGTTGGATCAAGAAGGAGGAGACGTCATCGAGCCGCACGTGTGCGGAACGCGGAGGTGACGTCCGTTCGGTGCTAGATCGGGATGGATCGTGATTGGATCGCGAAGACGTACGACTACATCAACCGCGTTTCTTAACACTTCCGTTTAGCTATCTACAAGGGTATGTAGATGCACTCCCCTCTCGTAGCTATACATCTCCATGGATAGATCTTGCGTGTGCGTAGGAATTTTTTTTGTTTCCCATGCAACGTTCCCCAACAGTGGTATCAGAGCTAGGTCTATGCGTAGATGATATGCACGAGTAGAACACAAAAGATTTTGTGGGCATTGATGTTCAAATTGCTTACCTCCTTAGTCTTATCTTGATTCGGCGGTATTGTGGGATGAAGCGGCCCAGACCAACCTTACTTGTCCTCGTACAAGAGACCTGTTCCACCGACTGACATGTAACCTAGTTGCATAAAGTTGGCTGGCGGGTGTCTGTCTCTCCCACTTTAGTTGAATCGGATTCGACAAAGGCGGTCCTTGTAGAAGGTTAAAAGGCAACTTGATTATCACCGTTGTGGCTTCGCGTAGGTAAGAACGGTTCTTGCTAGTTACCCATAGTAGCCACGTAAAACATGCAACAACAAATTAGCGGACGTCTAACTTGTTTTTGCAGGGTATGTTGTGATGTGATATGGCCAAGATGTGATTCGATATATGTGATGTATGAGATGATCATGTTTTGTATAGTTATCACGACTTGCATGTCGATGAGTACGGCAACCGGCAGGAGCCATAGGGTTGTCTTTAATTCATTTATGCCATTTGCTTTACTTTATCGCTATGAGTTAGCAATAGTTGTAGAAGCAATAGTTGGCGCGACAACCACATGACGACACGATGATGGAGATCATGATATTGGAGATCATGGTGTCATGTCAGTGACGATGAAGATCATGTCGGTGCTTTGGAGATGGAGATCAAAAGCACAAGACGATGATGGCCATATCATGTCACTTATATGATTTGCATGTGATGTTTATCCTTTTATGCATCTTATTTTTCTTAGGACGACGGTAGCATTATAAGATGATCCCTCACTAAAAATTCAAGATAAAATTGCGTTCTCCCCGAGTATGCACCGTTGCGAAGGATCGTCGTTTCGAAGCACCTCGTGATGATCGGGTGTGATAGACTCTACGTTCGCATATAACGGGTGTAAGCCAGATTTACACACGTGGAATACTTGGGTTAACCTTTACGAACCTAGCATGTACATACATGGCCTCGGAACACAGGAGACCGAAAGGTCGAACATGAGTCATATAGTAGATATGATCAACATGGAGATGTTCATCGTTCAAACCACCTCATCTCACGTGATGATCGGCCTTGGGTTGGTGGATTTGGATCATCTCACACTTAGACAACCCGAGGGATGTTGATTTGAGTGGGAGTTCTTTAGTGATATGATTAATTGAACTCATTATCATGAACATAGTCTAAAGTTGTCTTTGCAAAATTATGTTGTAGATCAATGGCTCGCGCAGTAGCTCCCCTGAATTTTAATGCGTTCCTAGAGAAAGCTAAGTTGAAAGATGATGGAAGTAACTATGCGGACTAGGTTCATAATCTGAGGATTATCCTCACGGCTTTGCAAAAGGCTTATGTCCTTGATGCACCGCTCGGTGACCCACCCCCTCCAGTGTCGTGTGGAGATGTTGTGAACGTCTGGCAGGCGCTTGCTGATGACTACACAATAGTTCAGTGTGCCATGTTGTATGGCTTAGAATCGGGACTTCAAAAGCGTTTTGAACACCATGGAACATATGAGATGTTCCAGGAGTTGAAGTTAGTATTTCAAGCAAATGCCCGTATCGAGAGGTATCAGACCTCCGATAATTTCTTCGCCTGCAAGATGGAAGAGAATAGTTCTGTCAGTGAGCACATGCTCAGAATGTCTGGGTACTACAACCGCTTGAATCAGCTGGGAGTTGATCTTCCGCCAGAGACAGTCACTAATAGATTTCTCCAGTCACTGCCACCTAGCTACAAAGGCTTCGTGATGAACTATAATATGCAAGGGATGAACAAATCAATCTCCGAGCTGTTCACGATGCTGAAAGTCGTGGAAGTAGAAATAAAAAAGGAGCATCAAGTGTTGATGGTGAATAAAACTACTAGCTTCAAGAAAGGCAAGGGAAAGAAGGGAAACTTCAAGAAGGGTGGCAAGCCAGTTGCCGCTCCCGTGAAGAAACCCATGGCTAGACCCAAGCCTGAGACTGAGTGCTTCTACTGCAAGGGGACTGGCCACTGGAAGCGGAATTGCCCCAAGTACCTAGCTGATAAGAAGGCTGGCAACGTCAACAAAGGTATATTTGATATACATGTTATTGATGTGTACCTTACTAGCTCTCATAGTAGTGCCTGGGTATTTGATACCGGTTCAGTTGCTCATATTTGTAACTCGAAGCAGGAACTACGAAATAGACGGAGGCTGGCAAAAGACAAAGTGACAATGTGTGTCGGAAATGGTTCCAAGGTTGATGTGATCGCCGTCGGCACGCTCGCTCTTCAATTACCATCGGGATTAGTTTTAAACCTAAATAATTGTTATTTGGTGCCTGCGTTGAGCATGAACATTATATCTGGATCTTGTTTATTGCGAGACGGTTATTCATTTAAATCAGAGAATAATGGTTGTTCTATTTATATGAGTAAGATCTTTTATGGTCATGCACCCAATGTGAATGGTTTATTCTTGTTGAATCTCGATAGTAGTGATACACACATTCATAACATTGATGCCAAAATATGCAAAGTTAATAATGATAGTACCACTTTCTTGTGGCACTGTCGCTTAGGTCATATTGGTGTAAAATGCATGAGGAAACTCCATGCTGATGGACTTTTGGAATCACTCGATTTTGAATCGTTTGATACATGCGAACCATGCCTCATGGGCAAGTTGACGAAAACCCCGTTCTCCGGTACAATGGAGTAGGCAAGTGACTTATTGGAAATCATACATATTGATGTGTGTGGTCCGATGAGTGTTGAGGCACACGGTGGATATCGTTATTTTCTTACCTTCACTGATGATTTGAGTAGATATGGGTATATTTACTTAATGAAACACAAGTCTGAAATGTTTGAAAATTTCAAGCAATTTCAGAGTGAAGTAGAGAATCATCGTAACTAGAAGATAAAGTTTCTACGATCTGATCGTGGTGGAGAATATCTGAGTTATCAGTTTGGCATACATTTAAGACAGTGTGGAATTGTTTCACAGCTTACGCCACCTAGAACACCACAGCGTAATGGTGTGTTCGAGCGTCGTAATCGTACTCTATTAGATATGGTGCGATCTATGATGTCTCTCACTGATCTGCCCCTATCGTTTTGGGGTTATGCATTAGAGACAGCCACATTCACTTTAATAGGGCACCATCTAAGTCTGTTGAGATGACACCGTATGAATTATGGTTTGGCAAGAAACCTAAGCTGTCGTTTCTTAAAGTTTGGGGCTGCGACGCTTATGTGAAAAGGCTTCAGCCTGATAAGCTCGAACCCAAAGCGGACAAATGCATCTTCATAGGATACCCTAAGGAAACTGTTGGGTACACCTTCTATCTCATATCCGAAGGCAAAGTCTTTGTTGCCAAGAATGGATCCTTTGTGGAGAAGGAGTTTCTCTCGAAAGAATTGAGTGGGAGGAAGGTAGAACTTGATGAGGTTGTTGAACCATCACTTCAGTTGGAGAGTAGCACGCCGCAGAAATATGTTTCTATGGCTCCCACGCCAAATGAAGAGGAAGCTAATGATGATGATCATGAAACTTCAGATCAAGCTACTACTGAGCCTCGTAGGTCGACAAGGACTTGTACCGCCCTTGAGTGGTACGGCAATCCTATCTTGGAGGTCGTGTTGTTAGATAACGGTGAACCTACAAGCTATGAAGAAGCAATGGTGGGCCCGGATTCCAACAAATGTCTAGAGGCCATGAAATTCGAGATAGGATCCATGTATGAGAACAAAGTGTGGACTTTGGAGGACTTACCATATGATCGTAAGGCCATATAGAATAAATGGATCTTTAAGAAAAAGACGGACGCGGACGGTAATGTCACCGTCCATAAAGCTTGACTTGTTGCAAAAGGGTTTTCATAAGTTCAAGGAGTTGACTACGATGAGACTTTCTCTCCCATAGCGATGCTTAAGTCCGTCAGGATTATGTTAGCAATAGCTGCATTTTTCGATTACGAGATCTGGTAGATGGATGTCAAAACAACGTTCCTTAATGGTTTCCTTAAGGAAGAGTTGTATATAATGCAACCGGAAGGTTTTGTCGATCCTAAAAATGCTGACAAAGTATGCAAGCTCCAGCGATCTATTTATGGACTGGTGCAAGCATCTTGGAGTTGGACTCTTCGTTTTGATGAGGTGATAAAAGCGTTTGGGTTCATACAAGTTTTTGGAGAAGCTTGTATTTACAAGAAAGTGAGTGGGAGCTCTATAGCGTTTCTAATATTATATATGGATGACATATTGCTGATTGGAAACAATATAGAACTTTTGGAAAGCGTGAAGATATATTTGAACAAGAGTTTTTCAATGAAAGACCTCGGAGAAGCTGCTTACATATTAGGCATCAAGATCTATAGAGGTAGATCAAGACGCTTGATAGGACTTTCACCGAGTACATACCTTGACAAGGTTTTGAAAAAGTTCAAAATGGATCAGTCCAAGAACGGGTTCTTGCTTGTCCTTCAAGGTGTGAAGTTGAGTAAGACTCAATGCCCAGTGACTACAGAGGATAGAGAAAAGATGAGTGTCATCCCCTATGACTCAGCCATAGGCTCTATCATGTATGCAATGCTATGCACAAGACCAGATGTCAGCCTTGCCATAAGTATGACCGGAAGGTTTCAAAGTGATCCAGGAGTGGAACACTAGATAGCGGTCAAGAATATCCTCAAGTACCTGAAAAGGACTAAGGAAATGTTTCTCGTTTATGGAGGTGATCAAGAGCTCGTCGTAAAGGGTTACGTCGATGCTAGCTTTGACACAGATCCGGATGACTCTAAGTCTCAAACCGGATACATATTTATTCTGAATGAAGGAGCGGTAAGCTGGTGCAGTTCCAAGCAAATCTTGGTAGCAGATTCTACATGTGAAGCGGAGTACATAGCTGCTTCAGAAGCGGCGAAGGAAGGAGTCTGGATGAAGCAGTTCATGACAGATCTCGGAGTTGTGCCCAATTCACTGGATTCGATGACTCTCTTGTGTGATAACACTGGCGCTATTGCTCTAGCCAAAGAGCCCAGGTTTCACAAGAGGACCAGACATATAAAGCGCCGCTTCAATTACATCCACGATTACATCAAGGAGGAGGACATAAATATTTGCAAAGTACATACGGATCTGAATGTTGTAGACCCGTTGACTAAACCTCTCTCATGAGCAAAACATGATCAGCACCAGAACTCTATGGGTATTAGATTCATTACAATGTAAATCACATGGCGATGTGAACTAGATTATTGACTCTAGTGCAAGTGGGAGACTGTTTGAAATATTCCCTAGAGGCAATAATAAAGTGGTTATTATCATATTTCCTTGTTCATGATAATCGTTTATTATCCATGCTAGAATTATATTGATCGGAAACTCAGATACATGTGTGGATACATAGACAACACCATGTCCCTAGTGAGCCTCTACTAGACTTGCTCGTTAATCAAAGATGGTCAAGGTTTCCTGACCATAGACATGAGTTGTCATTTGATAACATGATCACATAATTAGGAGAATGATGTGATGTACAAGACCCAACCATAAGCATGGCATTTGATCGTATTAGTTTATTGCTACTGCTTTCTTCATGTCAAGTATCTATTCCTATGACCATGAGATCATGCAACTCCCTGACACCGTAGGAATGCCTTGCGTGTATCAAACGTCACTTCGTAATTGGGTGATCATAAAGGTACTCTACAGGTATCTCCGAGGGTATCTGTTGGGTTGGCATGGATCGTGACAGGGATTTGTCACTCCGTATGACGGAGAGGTATCTCTGGGCCCTCATGGTAGTACAAAATCACAAGAAGCTTGCAAGCAACGTGACTAAGGAGTTAGTCACGGGATCTTGTATTACGGAATGAGTAAAGAGACTTGCCGGTAACGAGATTGAACTAGGTATGGAGATATCGACGATCGGATCTCGGGCAAGTAACATACCGCTGGACAAAGGGAACTGCATACGGGATTGATTGAATCCTTGGCATCGTGGTTCGACCGATAAAGATCTTCGTGGAATATGTAGGAACCAATATGGGCATCCAGGTCCCGCTATTGGTTATTGACCGGAGAGGTGTCTCGGCCATGTCTACACGATTCTCGAACCCGTAGGGTCCGCACGCTTAACGTTCGGTGACGCTAGAGTAGTATTGGGATATGTGCGTTGGTGACCGAATGTTGTTATGAGTCCCGGATGAGATCCCGGATGTCACGAGGAGCTCTGGAATGGTCCGGAGGTAAAGATTTATATATAGGAAGTCTTTTTTTGGTCGCCGGAAAAGTTTCGGGCATTATCGGTATTGTACCAGGAGTGCCGAAAGGGGTCCAGGGGTCCACCTGCCCCGGGGGCCCACATGGGCTGAAGGGTGTGTGTCTTGGCCTATATGGTCCAGGGGCACCAGCCCCAAGAGGCCCATGCGCCAAGGATAGGTGGAGGAGGAAGAGTCCTAAAGGGGGAAGGCACCCTCCTAGGTGCCTTCGGGAGGGAGGAAACCTCCCTAGGCCCAGGCCCCCTCCTTGGAGGAGGGGCTAGGGGTGCAACCCAACCCTCCCCCTTGCCTCCTATATACAGTGGGGGAGAGGGAGAGGCTGAACAGACCAATTCCCATGCCCCGGTGGCAGCCCTCCCTCTCCTGTTACTCTGTTTTCTCCTCAGATCGCATCTACGGTAGTGCTTGGCGAAACCCTGCCAGGATTGCTCCACCACCATCTCCACCACGCCATCATGCTGGTTGAGATCCCATCTACTTCTCCTCCCTCGCTTGCTGGATCAAGAAGGAGGAGACGTCATCGAGCCGCACGTGTGCTGAACGCGGAGGTGCTGCCCGTTCGGCGCTCGATCGGGACGGATCATGATTGGATCGCGAAGACGTACGACTATATCAACCGCGTTTCTTAACACTTCTGGTTAGCGATCTACAAGGGTATGTAGATGCACTCCCCTCTCATAGCTATACATCTCCATGGATAGATCTTGCGTGTGCGTAGGATTTTTTTTGTTTCCCATGCAACGTTCCCCAACAACAGGAAGCGCATGGAGGAGGATTAATGGGACACTTTGGCGTGAACAAGATGGAGGACGTACTTGCTACACATTTCTTTTGGCCAAAGATGAGACAGGATGTTGAGTGATTTGTTGCTCGCTACACTATATGTCAAAAAGCTAAGTCACGACTCAATCCTCATGGTTAATATATGCCTTTGCATGTACCCAGTGTTCTATGTGAGAATATATCTATGGACTTTGTTTTAGGTTTACCTCGAACAAAGCTGAGGAGGGATACCATATTTGTTGTCGTGCATAGATTTTCAAAAATGCACACTTTATACCATGTCATAAAAGCGATGATGTTGCTAATGTTGTTGATTTGTTGTTTCGTGAAATTATTCGCTTTCATGGTGTGCCAAATACAATTGTTTCAGATTGTGATACTAAATTTCTTAGCCACTTTTGGAGATGTTTATGGGCTAAGTTGGGGACTAAATTGCATTTTAGTACTACATGTCACCCCCAAACTGATGGACAAACAAAAGTAGTTAATAGAACTTTGTCTACATGCTTAGGGCTGTTTTGAAGAATAACCGGAAAATGTGTGAAGAATGCTTGCCTCATATTGAATTTGTTTATAATCTTTCACTGCATTCTACTACTAAGATGTGCCCTTTTGAGATTGTGTATGATTTCCTACCTCGTGTACATATTGATTTGTTGCCTCTTCCATCTTCGGAGAAGGTTAATTTTGATGCTAAACAACATGCTGAATTGATCTTAGAAATGCATGAGTTAACTAATGAAAACATTGAGTGTATGAATGGTAAATATTAATTTGTTGGAGATAAGGGTATAAAACATGTTGTCTTTGCACCTGGAGATCTTGTTTGGTTACATTTGCGTAAGGATAGGTTTCCTGATTTGCGCAAATCAAAGCTAATGCCATGTGTTGATGGTCCTTTTAAGGTGTTAGAGAAAATAAATGATAATGCATATAAACTTGAGCTTCCTGCAGATTTTAGGGTTAGTCCCACTTTTAACATTGTAGATTTGAAGCCTTATTTGGGTGAGAAATATGAGCTTCCGTCGAGGACGACTTCATTTCAAGAAGGGGAGGATGATGAGAACATCAATACGATTGTTACACCCACAACTCCTGCTGCTATACATACTGGACCAATTACTAGAGCTCGCGCACGCCAATTGAATTACTAGGTACTTTCGTTTCTTGGAAACAATTATAATGTTCATGAGAATATGATGATGATGCCTAAATTGGATACATTTGTGTTGATTACTAATGAAGGGCCTAACATGGACAAGAACGATGAACACCGGAGCAGGATCAAGCATGGAGATGAAGGCGCGCACGAAGGGATCCAGAACAACATTTCTAGTGCAGATTTCAACACTTTGAAGCCTCCTTGATGACATACAAGGACATGGACGAAATATTCAAGATGCCTTCCATAAATTTCGTCCATAGCTTGTTATAGGTGCTGCATCACCTTATTTTTGGGCTAGGCCCATGTAATTTCAAAATATAAATACCTAGGCTGGTTATAGTGTCCGTATTGTAGGGGAAACGACTCAGGAGGTGTTTTAGTCCCACATTGCCAAGGATGGATGAAATCCCCTCCCTTTTTCCCTATAAATACAACCCTTAAGGCACCGTTTAGACTTGAGTTTTGTTTAGATTAGTTTGCCATAGCTGCAACTTCGCGTCCTTCGTTTGTGTTCTTTGACCACACCAAGATGTCACAGAACCCCACTACCATTAATAAAGTTTTCCTCTTATATTCGCAATATTCATATTGCAATTTCAGTTTCTTGCTCATTCTTTGTTTGCGTGCAGGAAATAGACCTTCATGGTCAGGTTGATCGTGCTCCGGCGTGGTCAATAACCTCGCGGAGTTGTTTAGCGATTGCTAAGGCGCAACGTCCTCATACGTTCGTAGTTGGAGCGAGGCACAAAAGCTAGGGGTTCTCCCACAGATAGGATGAAGATGCCCTTGGGTTGTGGCCTTGGTGAGTAGCTGGTGAAGGGGATGAATCACCAGGATGAAGAGGAGAGGGGACAAAAGATCCTCCTAACGGAGGCCACACATGTGCTTTAACGAATCGCTCACACACCATTGAGCAACACTCTCGAGGAAGTCATGGAGAAAAGGGTCGAGACCCAATCCCTAAATCTGCTCGGGAAGCCATGATGCCTCAATAAGTCCATAAGAAAATCCCATCTCATTGTCAAATGCTTTCTTAATGTCAAGCTTAAAAAGCGAGGTCAGAGTGTTGCTTCGATGGAGCTTTCTCGCCAAGTTTTACACGTACATGAAATTATCATGACTACTCTTCTTTACAAAGATTCTTTGGGCATTGGAGACAAGGTTTTTCATATCCGATGCAAGACGAGTAGCCATCATTTTGGCAAAGATAATGGCAATGACATGGATGAGGCTAATGGGACGAAAATCCGAGATGCACTCCGCCCCATCTTTCTTTGAAATAAGGGCAACGTTCTCCGAGTTGATACAATGGAGGTTGGAGGTACGCAAGTTTGAGAAGTGGTTGGTTGCGATCATAATCTCACCTTTGATGATCTCCCAACAATTCTTAAAGAAGGCCCCAGAGAAGCCATCGAGTCCCAGAGTTTTGTCACTGGGAAGGTCGAAAATAGACTGATATGTCTCCAACGTATCTATAATTTTTGATTGTTCCATGCTGATATATTATCATTATAGGATACTTTTTGGGTCTTTATTTACCAATTTATAAGATTTTTGAGCACTAACCTATTGACCCAGTGCCCAGTGCCAGTTGCTGTTTTCTGCGTGTCTTTTACTTTTTAGGTTTACAATACCAAACGAAGTCCAATTGCCACGAAACTTTTTGATGATTTTTTTTGGACCAAAAGAAGACCTGGAAGCTTTGGAAGGAGGTCGGGAGGCACACGAGGGCCCCACCACACATCAGGGCGCACCCTAGGGGGGCCGCGCCCTGATATGTGGTGCCCCCCTCATGGCTCTCCCGACGTCCCTCTCTGGCCTATAAATTCTCTAATATTGCAAAAACCCTGAAGGCGGTCATGAAACCCTTTTTCCGCCACCACAAGTCTCTGTTCCGTCGCGAGGCCATCTGGAGCTCCGTTCCGGCACCCTGCCGGAGGGGGGATCGATCACGGAGGGCCTCTACATCAACCTCACTGCCCTCATGATGATGTGTGAGTAGTTGACCATAGACCTATGGGTCCATAGCTAGTATCTAGATGGCAATCTCTTTATCTCTTGATCTTCAATACAATGGTCATCACATATTCGCTTTGATCTATCCGATGTAATCCTATTGTGCGGTGTGTTTGTTGGGATTCGATGAATTGTGGGTTTATGTTCAGATTATTCATGAAAAGTATTTGAGATACCTCTAATGTATATTGTCTCTTAATTGCATGATCATTATAGCTTCGTAATGCTCTCCAATTTATTTATGTGCTTTGGCCAAGTAGATTGATATTTCACCGGTTGGAGTGGTGCGTTGTGGTAGGTTCAACCTGACGAGTTTCTATATCCCAGTGACAAAGTAGGGGACAAGATGCATCTTTGTGTTGTTTCTACTAAGGATAACACTATGGGGTTCATTCATATTGCTTGAGTTTACTTTGTCTACATCATGTCATCGTTCTCCATGCATTACTCTGTTTTACTTAATACTCTAGATGCATGCTGGATAGCGGTCGATGAGTGGAGTAATAGTAATAGGTGCAGGCAGGAGTCGGCCTATTTGTTTATGGACGCGATGCCTATATACACATGATCATTGCCGTGAAAATAGCATAACTATCCGCTTTTCTATCAATTACCCAACAGTAATTTGTTACCCATCGTATGCTGCCTACATGAGAGATGCCGCTAGGGAAAACTATGCCCCCGGGTGTATTCACTTATATATTTACAAACGCTACTATTTACTTGCTGCCTTTATTTATCCTTTATTTTATTTTGCAATTTATATTTATCAACAATTATCTACACAACGCATTTTCTTGCAAATAACGAGATCAAGGGGATTGACAACCCTCTTACCAGCGTTGGGTGCAAGTTGTTTGTTCATTTGGGTGCAGCCGCTGAAGATGGTTGGTGATTGATATTCCTATTGGTTCGATAAACCTTGGTTTCATAACTGGGGGAAATACTTACCCACTTTGTGCTGCAATAACCCGTTCCTCTTCACGGAAAACCCAATGCAGATCACAAGTATCAGGAAGGATTTCTGGCGCTGTTGTCGGGGAATATCATCATCAACTATCAAGTAACTTCACACAAATTTTCATTCACTTGTTCTTCTTTTTATTTGCTATTATATTTAGATTGTCTCATAAAAATCAAAAATACAAAAATATTTATCTTTGCTTGTTACTAGTTTACTCCTTTGCTTGCTTGAAGTTGCTACCATGTCTGATTCACTACAGGAATCAGCTACTTTGCCGTCTGCCATGGCAGATGACAAAGGATAGGTTCACGGACGGCAAACTCCTTTGCCGTCTGCCAGCAGACGGACCCACTTCCAGCAAAGCAAACTACGGTAAAGGGCTACTTTGCCGTCAGCATAAGTAAAGTGGACGACAAACGCCTTTGTCGTCTGCCCTATAGGCCCTGCAGACGGTACAGTGTGTGGACGGCATAGCGTTGAGGTTAACCCCGTTAGGTGGCTAACGGCAGCCTTTACCGTCCGCCCCCAGACGGCAAAGAGACAATCTCCTTTGCTGTCTGCCAGAGACGGCAAAGTTTCCAAATGGGTCATCCGGCCTCAGGTGGCTACTGGCATACTTTGCCGTCTGCCAGCCGACGGCAAAATGTCATACTTTGCCGCCTGCCAGCCGACGGCAAAGTGACCAAATGGATCAGACCTAGTGCTCCCAGGTTACACAGGTTGCTGCCACGTGTCACCTTTGCCGTTGGTGGCAGACGGCAAAGCTCCCTTTGCCGTCGGTGGCAGACGGCAAAGTGCCTGTATTGCCCCTTTTTATTCTGTTTTTTGTTATATCCAAGCATTTTCACAGGCAATATATATGATATATATATATATATATATATATATATATATATATATATTTCACAGGGCAAACAATGTGTGCAAGTTTCACAGCAAATATATGATATCCAACACATAAGAAACTATATCCCTGCCATATGGATATGATAATCCAACAAACATACCAAATCAAAAGTGCAAGTTTCACCATATTACAATAGTTTCATCCATGCATACATAGTTTCATCCATATTACAATAGTTTCATCCATAGGTAGCAAGTTTCACATTGTTCATCGATACAAAATCAAAACATAAAGTAAACACAAGCATTCCATCAATGCAAGCTTCCGTGAAGTGAATCAAATCTGCAAAATGGGAAATAAGAAAGTTAGAAGAAGAAGACTAGAAGAAGAAGAAGAAGATCTAGAATAAGAAGGAGAAGAAGAAGGTCTAGAAGAAGAAGAAGAAGAAGAAGAATAATAATAAAAAGAAGAAGAAGAAGAAGAGTTTTTCTTCTCTTTCTCTTTCTCCTCTTGTTTTTCTTCTTCTTATTGCTTATTTGTGTCATTTTAGAGCTAACCTAGGTAATTATGCCATTTTTGACCTAACTAAGTTATTGTGTCATTTCAAAAGAAAATAAGCTAAGTATATGACATTTATGAGGCTACCAAGGTTATTATGCCATTTTGGAGCTAAGTAAGCTAATTATGCCATTTTTGACATCAGTAAGCTAAGTACATGTAATTATTGAGCTAACCTAGGTAATTATGCCGTTTTTGAGTTAACTAAGCTTATTATGTCATTGTGGAGGAAACAAAGCTAAGTATAGGTCATTTTAGAGCTAACTTAGGTAAAATAGGTCATTTTGGAGCTAAGTAAGCTTATTATGTCATTTTGGAGGAAACAAAGCTAAGTATAGGTCATTTTAGAGCTAACTTAGGTAAAATAGGTCATTTTGGAGTTAAGGAAGCTTATTATGTCATTTTGGAGGAAAATAAGCTAAGTATATGACATTTTAGAGCTAACTTAGGTAAAATAGGTCATTTTGGAGCTAAGGAAACTTATTATGTCATTGTGGAGGAAACAAAGCTAAGTATATGGCATTTATGAGCTAACTTAGGTAAAATAGGTCATTTTGGAGCTAAGGAAGCTTATTATGTCATTTTGGAGGAAAATAAGCTAAGTATATGACATTTTAGAGCTAACTTAGGTAAAATAGGTCATTTTGGAGCTAAGTAAGCTTATTATGTAATTTTGGAGGAAAATAAGCTAAGTATATGACATTTATGAGCTAACTTAGGTAAAATAGGTCATTTTGGAGCTAAGTAAGCTTATTATGTCATTTTGGAGGAAAATAAGCTAAGTATATGAAATTTATGAGCTAACCAAGGTTATTATGCCATTTTTGACCTAAGTAAGCTAATTATGTCATAAATGAACTAAATAAGGTAAGTATAGGTCATTATGCATTTGTTAAGCAAAACACTAGAGAAAACTTACCGTCATCACGGAGGTGAAGCACCGGTGTTGCTCGTGCCGGTTACACCTGGAGAAGGTTCGTGCGATGCTTGGCTGGAGTTACGCTGCACCAAAGATGATTTGCAATGTCTCGTTAGCATGATGATACTCAAATGTTAAGACTAGTAACTAATGACCATTCAAATGAAACTCACAGTGGTCACCGGAGCAATGACTGGCATCGGCGGAGGGGTCTGACCGGTCTTCTCGCACACAGACTACACATTTGGTTTTGACGAGTCAGTCATATTAGTTAGTAATGAAACGAACATTACGTGCATGATTTGGCTAACATGCAGAAGAAACTTACCACGAGGAGCTCGTACATGGCCCGGTGAGCCGCGTCATTCCATGCCCTATCCTCTTCCAACAACCTAGCCGTCCTCTCCTCCAACTCCCTCTCCTTCTGCGCCGCCTGCTGGTCCCTAACATCCAGAATCGCCTGGGTAGTCTCTCTCTCTCTTTTTGAAGAGCAGCCTGCAACACCACTCCTCGTTAGCATTGTAATCATCTTTGTTCGCACACACAATGTAATGGAGGAAAGATATCTGAGTCCATATAACTAACCTCGATGGCGAGCTCGACTAGCCATGGACGAGGCCTTATCTCAGGACAGGAGCTCGTTTGGCGCGCCTTGATCTCCCGGAGGTTGCGAGGACAACGTATAAGTCCATCTCCAATGGCTATCGAGCCATGGGGCCTCCCGCCACCAACTATCATCACCAGCTCTGGATCAATAGGATGCTGGCTCGGGTTAAAGTCCTCCCCTTTCCTCACCTTCCCCTCATCTCTGTACCTCACGAGCTTGTGGTGGGAGGATATGTTGGTGAACTTCTCAGGATGATCGAGGTCAGACTCAGAGAATGCCTTGGCCTTCTTGCACGAGGCAGTATGGCCATGGCATAGAGGTCGTACACCTCTGGCACCTCCGTGTTATTGTGTTGCGCCTAAAAGAGAGGAACAAATTATTAGTAAAGGGCTCAAGCTAGCATCAAGAATGAATTGCATGAATCATGAAGCAAACCACATACCCCGTTCTGCCCGAACTGATATAAGTTGGCGCTGCCTTGATGGTGTGGCACACCGGTCCTTGGCATTGTTGTGGATGGCTAGCCATTCGTCTGAGCACCAGTCATCCACCAACGCCTCCCAACAATCCATCTTATCCGCACACCATCTCGGGGGCACCTAAGTTAGTAAAGAGAAATTTGAGCGCTACGCCTACGAATCAAATCAAGGATACTAAGTACAAGGCCTTAAGAATAGGTAATTACATTCATGTACTGCTCCTTCTGCAGAAACTTTCCGCGGCACGAGGACTTGTCCTTCTTAACACCACGCGAGGCATAGTAGTCTTGAACAGCCTGCGGTCGAGCCTCGTGCCGTAAGTTCTGTAGTAGGCGACTGCACTCGGCATCGATAACCTTTGCCGCGGCCTCCTCGTATCCCTCCTCACACCTGTAGAAGGTCTGCAATCGAATGAGACAACACTGATTAGTACAATAACTAGCTATTGTTGATTTTTAATTGTGTAAAGGAGAAATTACCCAAAACTTTCTGATCACCATGTCGGCCCTCGTGTGGCACAAGACACCGTCGATCGTCTCCTCTGGCGGGGCCGGAGCAGCCAAGTAGTGCTCCCAGCTCAATCCTAGCTCTGGAAGTTGACCCTCACCGGGCAACGTGACAAACCCCGGGAAGTTTTGCCGGCAAATCACACCAAGGACGGTGTTGGGCCTGCGGACATCCCTGGCGTGTTTCCAACCCCTGTAGTATGACAAAGCCAACACATTAGATATTTGAAGAAACATGAAGGCAAAAGGTTAAAAAAGAGTAAATGCACTTACTTCTCCCCATCAGGCCTAATCGACCACCTCTGCTCGCGGGTCGCCGGCACGGGCGGGAGCCGTGTACTACCACGCTGGTAGACGGTGGCCCCCTCAACCACCTCGTCCTCGCTATCAGAAAACCGATCCCCGCCACCATCAGCATGGCCACTCGGCTCCTCCTGACGCAGATCCGGCCAGGTATCCCATGGGGTCTGCTGGGACGTAGCCTGATCCCTGCTCTGCTCCGGAGTCTCATGGGACGAAGCTTCTGGGACAGGACTCTCGTGGGTCGAAGGCTCGTCGACCCGAGGTTCGTGGACAGGAGTCCGCATAGCCTCCACCTCAGACGGGTCCACCCTAGCAGTCATGTGCTCGGGTGAATCAGCTGGGGGTGGCGGCGAGGAAAGCGTAGCAGCCTGCGTAACTCTCCCGCGGGCACGTGTACCTCTACCTCCTCCTCTCTTCTCCCCCCGACCTCCTCTCCCGGTGGGCAACGATGCCGACGAAGAAGCACCCGCCTGTGTCTGCAAACTATCGAGCAACGCTCTCCGGAGAGAATGGGGTGGAACGGAAGTACCCCTTCCAGCACGCGCCGACGAAGAAGGAGCCACGGATCGCTCTGGACCCGCGCGTACCATCTTTCAACACCTACCATGACAAAGAGTAAACAAAATTAGTACAACATAAAATAATTGAATACCAACATGAATAATAATATGTATATAATTTAAGTGCATCATCATCATTTATATAATAAAAATTGAATACCTGACATGAACTAATAATAATCTTGATCGTCTATATATGCTCTGGGATCAATAAATGCATCATCATCATCACTATCATGAATGACTTGCTCATCGGGAACATCGGGAACAACATGTGGAAGGCCTCCTTTATGTAATCGATCAAGCATTGACAGGTCATCCGCAGTAGTAACATCTTCTTGTTCCGGCTCAGGGGTGAAGTCGGATTCACTGTCACTGTCTACTTCAATGTTCTGGGGTGAAATAGAGCGGTTCTTGAAACTTTTTTTGGAAAGACGTGTTTCTTGGAAGAATTCTCCTTCATATGTGTCTGGGTTAATGTGAGGTTCATAATCCTCTTCATTGGGGGGAGGTGGTCTAAAACGTGGCGGCACTTCATAAACGACATCCCAACCATTCAGATTTGGATCAGTTTGGCAGGCCCAAGGTAGATAGAAAACTTGGGTCGCCTGTTGAGCCATAATATAGTCATCGGGAACATCTAAATGGGTGCTTTGTTTGATTTCGACTAGCCCTATATGTTCATCAGTCCTTCTAGTCTCCTTCGGCTGGAACCAATAACATTTGAAGACTACGACGTTCGGTGTGTTTTCACCATAGAATAGAAGTTCATAAATTGCTTCAACTCTTCCATAATACTCGGTACCTCCGTCGCCAATAGCAGAGACACAACAATTTGTAGACTTTTGGTCGGCCATAGATAGCTCTTTGCCAAAGGTACGAAAGCGATACCCGTTGATGTCGTATTTGTCAAATGAACGGACCTTATAGTCAAAACCATTAGCGACTTGTCTCAATTCGGCGTCCATAGACTCTGAATTAGCCTACAAGTTTAATACGAAAGGATTGTTACATTAGACGCAAATTAGACAAAGAAATGAAATGGTCTAATGGAAATTACCGTTTGTTTGAACCAAGAGATGAAACTGG
This sequence comes from Elymus sibiricus, assembly GCA_039707655.1. Lineage (NCBI taxonomy): Eukaryota > Viridiplantae > Streptophyta > Magnoliopsida > Poales > Poaceae > Elymus > Elymus sibiricus. The sequence continues at coordinate 359,355,516 of CM077665.1, forward strand.
GATAGCCGCCTCCATGCTTTGCCAGAAGCTCATACTCTTCGATGGAATCCTTTTGGATCACTGCTCCATCCGAGAATTTGGCGACGTATCGACTATATCAAATATCCGAGAATAAGAGCAGTTCAAAGGAATTAGAAGTTGTGAAACAATGTACCGAGAACTTACTCGATGTATGGCCTCACTTCTGTTAGGTTGTTAAAGATATACAACGAAATGGTCCGCCATTCTTTGACATCCAATGCTATTGCTTTCGAAGCACCGGCTGGTGCGAGCTTCCCTTTGAATAGGCTGAGGTTGGATCAACCTTTTTTAGGGTCGTCAGCATTGTACCGAGGCTTCGGATTATGCAAATGACAATTTTTGGCTTCGTAGTGTGCTATCACGAAGTTTGCCGCCTCCTCAGTAATGAATGCCTCGGCCATCGATGCTTCAATTCTACGTTTATTTTTACATTTTGCTCGAAGCGTCTTCTGCATCCTCTCAGTTGCGTAGCACCAACGATTTTGCACGGGCCCCTCCAATCTTACCTCGGTCGGGAGATGCAAAATCAAATGCTGCATTGGATTAAAGAAGCCCGGTGGAAAGATCTTCTCTAACTTGCAGATCAACTCCGGCGCCAACTCTTCTAGTTCATCTAGCACGCCAGGCGATAGTTCTTTTGCACAAAGAGCACGGAAGAAATAACTCAACTCTGCCAGTACTAGCCATTCATCCTCAGGGATAAAGCCACGCAACATCACCGGCATTACCCGCTCAAACCATATGTGCCAATCATGACTCTTGAGACCAAATATTTTCAATTTGTCAAGACTCGCTCCCCTCTTTAGATTCGCTGCATACCCATCGGGGAACATCAACTGCATTTTCACCCACAAGATCATTTCCCTCATAGCTGGCCTTCCAAGATTGAACCATGCCTTTGGCTTCGTCTAGTTCTGCTTTCCTTTCGGTTGTCGCATGTTTTGTAACGGTCTATCACATAGAGCCTCCTGATCGACTCTAGCCTTAGGATTATCCTTTGACTTCCCCTTTATGCCGAACAATGTACCAAAAAGGGCCTCGGCGATATTCTTTTTAGTGTGCATCACGTCGATGTTGTGTGGGCAAAGGAGGTCTTTGAAGTAAGGCAGATCCCACAAGCATGTCTTGTGAGTCTAGGCGTGTTCCGAATTATACCCTTTGAAATACCCTGGACGCTCTGGATCAGGCTCGAGAGCGTTTATCTGATCCAGGGTCTGTTTGCCTGTCAACGCAGGTGGTGCAGAGTTTTTCACAACTCTACCTTTGATGAAATTCTTCTTGTCTTTTCTGAACTTATGGCGAGGATCCAGGAACTGTCTATGCAAGTCGAAGCAAGAAAACTTGCGACCCGCCTGCAGCCAACGGAACTGAAGAGCTGCCTTGCATGTGGGGCACGGGAACCTTCCATGCACACACCAGCCAACGAATAGCGCATACGCCGGCAAGTCATGCATCGAGTACATGTACCACACATGCATCATGAAGTTTTGTTTTGTAGCGGCGTCGTATGTCTTGATCCCATTATCCCAAGCTTCTTGCAATTCATCCTTAAGCGGCTACATGTACACATTCATATTCTTCCCCGGATAGTTGTGCCCTGGAATTATCAACGTCAGGAAAATGTTCTTTCTTTTCGTAATCTCTCCAGGGGGAGATTGAGTGGAATGACAAATACAGGCCAACAACTGTATTGGGTTGCCGTCATACCAAACACATTGAACCCATCAGTGCTGATGGCGACTCGAGGATGCCTTGGATCTGCCGCTTTATCCTTATGTAATGCATCGAAGTGCTTCCAGGCAAAAACGTCTGAAGTGTGTACCAACATCTGATTCCCATCTGCATCTAGTTCGGTTCTTTTGCCCAATTTGTGCCATGTCATCTGTCTGGCCGTCTCTTCGACCGTGAAAAGACGTTGAAGTCTTGGTACGATTGGCATATAGCGAAGAACATTAACGGGGATTTTGGTCTGATTCTTCTCACCCATACCGTTGTCTACCACAACATACCTGGAAGACTTGCAAATGGGACAATAGTTCAAGTCTGCATACTCAAGCCTAAATAAGGCACATCCATTCTCACAGGCATCTATCTTCTCATAGGGCATCTTAAGTACACGGAGGATTTTGTCCGAATGGTACATGTTTGCAGGAAGTACATGGCCTTTGGGTAGAAAGCGTCCAAATATTGTCATTATCGCGTCGTAGCATTCTCTTCCCAGGTTGAATTGAGCCTTCAGAGCCATTACTTGCGCGATGGCATCCAGCTGACAAAGCTCAGTGTGCTCATGGAGAGGACATTTTGAAGACTCCAACATTTCATAGAATGCCTTTGCAGATTCCTCCATCTCATCGTCCGAATCCCGAGCATCATCAAAGTCTTGCACCATGTCTTCGATACCGGTACCATGCTCGTCGGTGCGACGACGAACCACCTCAGCTCTGGCACGTTGGGCAGACTCACCATGAAAAGTCCACACCGTATAATTAGGCATAAAACCCACTTCTGCAGGTGTTTACCCATTTCATCCTCTATCTGCTTTTTAAAGTTGTCGCACCGGGGACAGGGGCACCATGTTATATCCTGACCATTTGCAAATGCGGCTCTCACAAACCCCTTGGTTTTTGTTAACCATTCTTTGGTCATGTCTTTCTGACTAGCGTGACCGGTGTACATCCACGCACGATCACTCATCTTGCGTAGCTACTAGACATGCAAGAAATATATATATAATTCAGCATATATATTCATCAGTTAATCAAGTTTTTGTCAGTTTTATTACGTCCATGCAACCTACACGCTAATAGGTAAAGATAGGTCCTAATCCCACCCGAGTATGTGTAGATTGGGTTCGTTTTCCCATGCTCTGCTCCGGATCCGACGCAGAATTTCGACAACACCTCCCCGCTGTTCTCCTGATACACATCTCGGCAATAAGCAGAGAGGATGTGTACCCGGAGAACAACAGGGAGGCACTGACGAAATTCCGCATCGGATCCGGAGTGGAGCATACGGGAAAACGAACCCAATCTACACATACTCGGGCTGTCCATGGATAACGTTGGACAATTCGAAAGGATGGCGGTTATAAATATGCAAAGACATGCATATTTATAGATGCCGCCCTTTCGAATGGGAGACGCATACTGGTCACGCATACTGTTGAATTGAAGACACCTATAGCTAGCAAGTTTCATCGGCACGAAGACCGGAACAGAGCAAATTAAGGGGGGAGGAGATGTCATTTGTGCTCACCCACGAACGCAGCAGGGGAGCTCGTCCAACGCACGGGGTAGGTCATCGAACACCAGACCCTCGCAGCGACGAAACAACTGCACATTGAAATCCACCCGATCAACACAAATATGATGTTTTCCATAACAAAATCGGAAAATATATGACCTAACACATAATTACAAAACTATGACCCCGTCGGCCTCTGGAAGGAAGAAGAGCACCTTTTCGGTCAACAGGAGGCCGAAGAGGTGTCGGCGGTCGGGGGTCGGGGGTCAGTGGCGTTGGGGGCGGCGTATTAACAGTTGCGCGGAGTGTCATGCCGGGGTGTCGTGTCTGGGTGTCGGAGTGTCGTGTCGGGGTGTCGGGGCGTCATGTCGGGTTGTCTGGGCGTCGTGTCTGGGTGTCGGGGTGTCATGTCGGGGTGTCGGGGTTCTTGGCGGGGCGTCGTGTCGGGGTGTCGGGGCGTCGTGTCGGGGTGTCGGGGTGTCGTGTCGAGGTGTCGGGTTGTCGGGGTGTTGGGGTGTCGGGGCGTCGAGGTGTTGGGGTGTCGTGTCGGGGTGTCGGGGCGTCGTGTCGGGGTGTCGGGGTTTCGGGGCGTCGAGGTGTCGGGGTGTCGTGTCGGGGTGTCGGGGTGTCGGGGCGTCGTGTCGGGGTGTCGGGGCGTCGTGTCAGGGTGTCAGGGCATCGTGTCGGGGTGTCTAGGCGTCGTGTCTGGGAGTCGGGGTGTCGTGTCGGGGTGTCGGGGTGTCGTGTCGGGGTGTCGGGGCGTCGGGGCGTCAGGGTGTCGGGGTGTCGGGGTGTCGTGTCGGGGTGTCGGGGCGTCGTGTCGGGTGTCGGGGTGTCGGGGTTTCGGGGCGTCGGGGTGTCGGGGTGTCGTGTCGGGGTGTCGGGGTGTCGGGGTTTCGGGGCGTCGTGTCGGGCTGTCGGGGCGTCGTGTCGGGGTGTCGGGGCGTCGTGTCGGGGTGTCAGGGTGTCAGGGTGTCGTGTCGGGGTGTCGGGGTTCTTGGCGGGGCGTCGTGTCGGGGTCTCGTTTTCTTCTTCTTCCTCTTCTTCTCTTTTTCCCTCTTCTTCCTTTTCTTCTTCTTCTTCTTCTTCTCTTCTTCTTCTCTTGTTCTTCTTCTTCTTCTTCTTCTTCTTCTTCTTTTCCTTTTTCCTCTTCTTCTTCTCCTCTTCTCCTCTTCTCCTCTTTTTCTTCTTCTTTTCCTTTTTCCTCTTCTTCTTCTCCTCTTCTTCTTCTCCTCCTCTTCTTCTTCCTCTTCTTCTTTTCTTCTTCTCCTCTTCTTCTTCTTCCTCTTCTTCTTTTTCTTCTTCTTTTTGCACTAACCTAATTAACCTAAACTAACACTAACCTAATTAACACTAGCCTAATTAACACTAACCTAACTAACCTAATAAACTAACCTAACTAACTAATTAACTAACCTAACTAACTAACTAACAGAAAAAAAAGAAGGGGGCGGCCGGTACTCACCGGAGGTGGTGGCGGCGGCCGGGGCGGCGGGGGCGGCCTGGGCGGCAGGCGGCGGCCGGGGCAGCGGGGCGGACGGTGGCGGGGCGGCCTGGGCGGCAGGCGGTGGCCGGTGGCGGAGGCGGGCCTGTCGGGTGGCGGGGCTTCTAGCGGCGGGGCGCCCGGCGGCGGGGCGGCCGGTGGCAGGGGCGGGGTCGTCTGGCGGCGGGGCGGCCGGTGGCAGGGGCGGGGCCGGCAAATCAGACCAAGGACGGAGTTGGGCCTGTGGGCACCCTTGGCATGAGTCCAACCCCTGCAGTATGACAAAGCCAACGCATTAGATATTTGAAGAAACGTGAATGCAAAAGGTTAAAAAAGAGTAAATGCACTTACTTCTCCCCCTTAGGCCTAATCAACCACCTGTGCTCGCGGGTCGCCGGCACGGGGGGGAGCCATGTACCACCACGCTGGTAGACCTTTCCCCCCTCAACCACCTCGTCCTCTCTATCAGGAAACCCATCCCCGCCACAATCAGCACGGCCACTCGGCTCCAGCCAGCTATCCCATTGGGTCTGCTGGGACGTACCCTGATCCCTGCTCTGCCCCGGAGTCTCGTGGGACGAAGCCTGTGGGACAGGAGTCTCGTGGGACGAATCCTGTGGGACAGGAGTCTCGTGGGACGAAGGCTCGTCGACCCTAGGCTCGTGGACCGGAGTCCGCCTAGCCTCCTCCTCAGACGGGTCCACCCTAGGCTCGTGGACCGGAGTCCGTGTAGCCTCCTCCTTAGACGGGTCCACCCTAGCAGTCCTGTGCTCGGGTGAATCAGCTGGGGGTGGCGGCGAGGAAGGCGTAGCAGCCTTCCTACCTCTCCCAGCATGGGCACGTGTACCTCTCTTCTTCCCCCAACCTCCTCTCCCGGTGGGCAACGACGCCGACGAAGAAGCTCCCGCCTGTGTCTGCATACAGTCGGGCAACGCTCTTCGGAGATGCTGTGGTGGAAGGGAAGTACCCCTCCCACCACGCGCCGACGAAGACTGAGCCGTGGAACGCTCTGGACCCGCGCCCACCATCTTTCAACACCTGCCATGACAAAGAGTGAACGAAATTAGTACAACAAATAAAAATTGAATACCTGACATGTATATAATTTAAGTGTATCATCATCATGTATATAATAAAAATTGAATACCTGACATGAACTAATAATAATCTTGATCGTCTATATATGCTCCGGGATCATCATCATCACTATCATCAATAAATGCATCATCATCATCACTATCGGGAACAACATGTGGAAGGCCTCCTTTATGTAATCGATCAAGCATTGACAGGTCATCCGCAGCAGTAACCTCTTCTTGTTCCGGCTCTTCTTGTTCCGGCTCAGGGGTGAAGTCGGATTCACAGTCGCTGTCTACTTCAATGTTCTGGGGTGAAGTAGATCGGTTCTTGAAACGTTTTTTGGAAATACGTGTTTCTTGGAAGAATTCTCCTTCATATGTGTCTGGGTTAATGTGAGGTTCATAATCCTCTTCATTGAGGGGAGGTGGTCTAAAATGTGGCGGCACTTCATAAACGACATCCCAACCATTCAGATTTGGATCAGTTTGGCAGGCCCACGGTAGATAAAAAACTTGGGTCACCTATTGAGCCGTAATATAGACATCGGGAACATCTAAATGGGTGCTTTGTTTGATTTCGACTAGCCCTATATGTTCATGAGTCCTTCTAGTCTCCTTCGGCTAGAACCAATAGCATTTGAAGATTACGACGTTCGGTGGGTTTTCACCAGAGAATAGAAGTTCATAAATTGCTTCAACTCTTCCATAATACTTGGTACCTCCTTCGCCGATAGCAGAGACACAACAATTTGTAGACTTTCGGTCGGACATAGATAGCTCTTTGCCAAAGGTACGAAAGCGATACCCGTTGATGTCGTATTTGTCAAATGAACGGACCTTATAGTCAAAACCATTAACGACTTGTCTAAATTCGGCGTCCATAGACTCTGAATTAGCCTACAAGTTTAATACGAAGGGATTGTTGAATTAGCCGCAAATTAGATGAAGAAATGAAATGGTCTAATGGAAATTACCGTTTGTTTGAACCAAGAGATGAAACCGGGATAGCCGCCTCCATGCTTTGCCAGAAGCTCATACTCTTCGATGGAATCCTTTTGGATCACCGCTCCATTGGAGAATTTGGCGACGTATCGACTGTATCAAATATCCGCTAATAAGAGCAATTCAAAGGAATTAGAAGTTGCGAAACAATGTACCGAGAACTTACTCGATGTACGGCCGCACTTCTGTTAGGTTGTTGAAGATATACAACGAAATGGTCCGCCATTCTTCGACATCCAACGCTATTCCTTTCGAAGCACCGGCTGGTGCGAGCTTCCCTTTGAAGAGGCTGAGGTTGGATCGACCTTTTTTAGGGTCGCCATCATTGTACCGAGGCTTCGGATTATGCAAATGATGATTTTTGGCTTCGTAGTGTGCTGTCACGAAGTCCAGGCGTGTTCCGAATTATACCCTTTGAAATACCCTGGATGCTCTGGATCATGCTCGAGAGCGTTTAACTGATCCAGGGTCTGTTGGCCTATCAATGCAGGTGGTGCAGAGTTTTTGACAACTCTACCTTTGATGAAATTCTTCTTGTCTTTTCTGAACTTATGGCGAGGATCCAGGAACTGTCTATGCAAGTCGAAGCAAGAAAACTTGTGACCCGGCTGCAGCCAATGAAACTGAAGAGCTGCCTTGCATGTGGGGCACAGGAACCTTCCATGCACACACAAGCCAACGAATAACGCATACGCCGGCAAGTCATGCATCGAGTACATGTACCACACATGCATTGAGAAGTTTTGTTTTGTAGCGGCGTCGTATGTCTTGATCCCATTATCTCAAACTTCTTGCAATTCATCCTTAAGCGGCTGCATGTACACATTCATATTCTTCCCCGGATAGTTGGGCCCTGGAATTATCAACGTCCGGAAAATGTTCTTTCTTTGCATAATATGTCCGGGGGGGAGATTGTGTGGAATGACAAATACAGGCCAACAACTGTATTGGGTTGCCGTCATACCAAACACATTGAACCCATCCGTGCTGATGGCGACTCGAGGATGCCTTGGATCTGCCACTATATCCTTATGTAATGCATCGAAGTGCTTCCACGCAAAAGCGTCTGAAGTGTGTACCAACATCTGATTCCCATCTGCATCTAGTTCGGTTCTTTTGCCCAATTTATGCCATGTCATCTGTCTGGCCGTCTCTTCGACCATGAAAAGACGTTGAAGTCTTGGTATGATTGGCATATACCGAAGAACATTAACTGGGATTTTGGTCTGAATCTTCTCACCCATACCGTTGTCTACCACAACATACCTGGAAGACTTGCAAATGGGACAATAGTTCAAGCCCGCATACTCAAGCCTAAATAAGGCACATCCGTTCTCACATGCATCTATCTTCTCATAGGGCATCTTAAGTACACGGAGGATTTTGTCCGACTGGTACAGGTTTGCAGGCATGACATGGCCTTTGGGTAGAAAGCGTCCAAATAGTGTCATCATCGCGTCGTAGCATTCTCTGCCCAAGTTGAACTGAGCCTTCAGAGCCATTACTTGCGCGATGGCATCCAACCGACAAAGCTCAGTGTGCTCGTGGAGAGGACGTTTTGAAGACTCCAACATTTCATAGAAGGCCTTTGCGGATTCCTCCATCTCATCGTCTGAATCCTGAGCATCATCAAAGTCTTGCACCATGTCTTCGATCACGGTACCATGCTTGTCGGTGCGATGACGAACCACCTCAGCTCTGGCACGTTGGGCAGACTCACCATGAAATGTCCACACCATATAATCAGGCGTAAAACCCCACTTCTGTAGGTGTTTACCCATTTCACCCTCTGTCCTTTTTTGAAGTTGTCGCACTGGACACAGGGGCACCAGGTTTTTCTCTGGCCATTTGCAAATGCGGCTCTCACAAACCCCTTGGTTTTTGTTAACCATTCATTGGTCATGTCTTTCTGACTAGTGTGACCGGTGTACATCCGCGCACGATCACTCATCTTGCCTAGCTATTGGACACACAAGAAATATATATATATATATATATATATATATATATATATATATATATATATATATATAGATAGATAGATAGATAGATAGATACATAATTCAGCATATATATTCATCAGTTAATCAAGTTTGTCAGTTTTATTACGTCCATGCAACATACACGCTAATAGGTAAAGATAGGTCCTAATCCCACCCGAGTACGTGTAGATTGGGTTCGTTTTCCCATGCCCTGCTCCGGATCCGACGCAAAATTCCGGCAGCACCTCCCTGCTGTTCTCCTAATACACGTCTCGGCAATAAACAGAGAAGATGTATACCCGAAGAACAACAGGGAGGCACTGGCAAAATTATGCATCGGATCTGGAGCAGAGCATGGGAAAACGAACCCAATCTACACATACTCGGGCTGTCCATGGATAACGTTGGTCAATTCGAAAGGATGGCGGTTATAAATATGCAAAGACATGCATATTTACAGATGCCGCCCTTTCGAACGGGAGACGCATACTGGTCACGCACACTGATGATTGAAGACACCTATAGCTAGCAAGTTTCATCGGCACGAAGACCGAAAGAGAGCAAATTAAGGGGGGGGAGGAGATGTCATTTGTGCTCACCCACGAACGCAGGGGAGCTCGTCAAATGCACGGGGAGGTCGTCGAACACCAGATCCTCGCAGCAACGAAACAACTGCACATTTAAATCCAAAGATGAGTAACATAGCATTATTGTTTTTTCCGTCAACCTAACTAAATATTTACAATAGGATGCCACCGCCAAATTGTAAAAAACGATTCGCACTGCTTGTTCCCCGCAACAACCCCTAACCTAAAGAGTTATCATTTAGGGTTTTTCCCTCGACACCGAGGCACCCGCTAACCTAAACAGTTGTCATTTATTGTTCCATCGACGCCGAGGCACCCCCTAACCTAAATAGCTGTAATTTAGGGTTCCATCGAAGCCGAGGTATGCCCTAACCATAATTGACGTTATTTAAGGTTCCGTCCACGTGGAGGCATCCCTACCCGAAATATATGTCATTCAGGGTTCCGTCGACGTCGAGGATCCCCTAACCTATATAGATGTCATTTAGGCTTTCGTCGACGCCAAGGCACCCCCTAAACTAAATAGTCGTCATTTAGGGTTCCATCGACGCCGAGGAACACCCTAACCCGCTCGTCCCCGGGCGCCCTCAGGTATGGCGACGCACGGTCGACGGGTCAGCACGCCGTCTCTTCTGGTTTCGGAGACCTCTCCTCTCTGCCTCTCCTCTCCTCTCCGAGGATGCTGCTGATGAGGTCCGCCGCCGCCCTCTGCTCCTTCACCTCCATGCTCCTCCGCCGCTTCACCTCCTCCTCCTCCGCTTCATACGCCATCTGCCGACAGGCCACCCTGGCCCTCTCTTCCCTATCCTCCTCCTCCTTCTCCTCTTCTTCTTCTTATTTTTTCATCTTTCTTGTTCTTCTTCTAATTATCTAAACCTAAACCTAAACCTAGAACTAACCTAAACCAAACACTAATTAACCTAAACCTAAACAAGAAAAAACAGAAAAAAACAGAAAAAGCTCACCTTGAGGGCCGGTGGAGGAGGGCCGGTGCGGTGGTGGAGGAGGGCCGGCGCAGGGGGAGGAAGGCCGCGGGGAGGGGGCGGCGCCGCGGCCTACTCCGGCGGTGGAGCGGCATGGGGAGGGGGCGGCACGGTGATGTTGGGCGTCGCCGGGAGGGGGAAGCCATGAGGAGGGGGCTGGCGAGGGGAGCCGACGCGGGGAGGGGGTGGCACGGTGGTGGGGGGGCGGCGCAGGGAGGGAGGAGCCGCGGGGAGGGGGCCGACGCGGTGGTGGGGGCGGGGAGGGGGGCGACGCGATGGTGGGGGGCGGCGCGGTGGTGGTGGGGAGAGGGGGAGAGAGCGTAGGGAGGGGGCCGGCGCGGTGGTGGTGGGGCGGCGCTGTGGTGGTGGTGGGGCGGCGCGGGGACGACAAAGAGGGGGGAGGCGGACGGCAATGACGTAGCCGACGGCAACCATGCAGTCCACTTAACCCACGGTGCAGTGGGGCCCGCCTGGTCTCTTTGCCGTCTGCCTGGTGCATCTTTGCCGTCTGCCAGCGGACAGCAAAGATCGAACTGATGGCAAACAGAATCTTTGCCAGCAGTCAGCTCTTTGCCGTCTGGTTTCGGGAAGCTGACGGCAAAGAACAGGCAAACGGCAAATCCTCTGATTCCAGTAGTGATTTTGAAATTAGTGGTGTTTCCGCCGCTAGTGCGGAAGCCCTTGAACATCCAACTTCACCTTGTGCTAATAATGCAAAAAGAAATTTTGATGAGTTGCTAAGGAAAAACTTGATAATCTTGCGGATGATGACCCTTCTAAAATTGAACCCACTATGCAAACAAAGAAACTTCGTATAGGTAGTGGAAATATTATTGGCAAGAGTGTGATTCAAGATTTTTTCACTTGTGCGGGATCATTACCATTGATGGGTGATTCCATTGTTACTATAACTACAAGTTATGCGGATGCTATATCTATGCTTATAGCACAATTGGAAAGACAATTTGTCCATATGCATCCTTTCATACAATGGTTGTTTCTAGAATTCTCTAATATTCGAAGCTCGTACTAAGCGTCTAGCCACTATATTTCTTATTCAAGAATTTGGCAATATCATGCAAGAGGCTAGTGATATATTTGCTTACTATAGGGTCAATTGTGAGTGCTCACCAATAGAAGGAATCCTTTATGAGTTGGAAGGTATAAGAAAACTAAGATCCACGGGCTATGCTGCTTATGATGAAAACCTTAGAAAGAAGGTTCCACCTAATGTCCTAGTTGATAAAATCTCTAAACACAATGATCAATTTGCTATACCAAAACTTGGAATGGGTTATGAGCTTGAGAAAGAATTAAGAAAATACCTTCATCGAAATCTATACAACGAGGAGATAGTTATCACCTATGAGAAACCTAAAGAAGAGCCTCCTATTCCTCCTGAAATAGATCTCTCGGATCCTTGTGTTGTGAAGTTTAGTCCCTTCAATTATTTTTGCTTACCTATTAGAAAACTTGCTGCTGAAAGAATGGAATATGATTATAGCATGATGGATCGTTTCCGTGGCTATTACAATACTTGAAACTATGCATTATGCCTAGCTAGGGGCATAAAACAATAACGCTTGTTGGGAGGCAACCCAATAGTTATCTTCAAATTTTTGCTTAAACTTTCTGTTTGTTTTTAATAACATGATTATTTCCTCTGTAATGATTATATTTTTGTGTTTAAATTAGTGTTTGTGCCAAGTAAAGCCTTTGGGATGACTCACAAGATGAGTAGAATCGATGCTGAAACAAAACAAAAACTTTTGACTCCAGTACAGGAATTTTCATTTTTTCTGGAGTGTGATAATGATCTGAAATTTTTACACAGTGTTTGTATACAAATTTTAGAGGTTTTCCTGATTTTTTATAATTTTTAAACTTACAGAAGTATAGGTTCTCTACAGATTGCTACAGACTGTTCTGTTTTAGACAGATTCTGTTTTTGCTTGCATAGTTGCTTATTTTGATTATGCTATGGATTGTATCGGGGGGTATAAGCCATGTAGAAGTTAGAATACAGTACCTATTATGCATTATTTAAATCAGAATCAATTTATAACAGTACCTAAAGTATGCAATATGTTTCTTATACTAACGGACCTAACAAAGTTTTGTTGAGTTTTGTGTGATTGAAGTTTTCAAGTTTTGGGTGTTATCATGATGGACAAAGGAATAAGGAGTAGCAAGAGCCTAAGCTTGGGGATGCCCAAGGCACCCAAAGGTAATATTTTAAAGGATACTCAAGCGTCTAAGCTTGGGGATGCCCCGGAAGGCATCCCCTCTTTCGCCTCAAATCCATCGTTATGTCACTTGAAGCTATATTTTTATTCATCACATGATATGAGTTTTGCTTGGAGCATCATTTGCTTTTGTTTTATTTTACTTTCAGTTTGTCACAATCATTTTTTGCTGGACACACCTATTTAAGAGAGACACACCTTCATCATTTTTTGTTAGAATACTCTATGTGCTTCACTTATATCTTTTGAGCTTAGCAGTTGCTCTAGTACTTCACTTATATCTTTTTGAGCACAGTGGCGTGCAGATTTTATAGAAATGATTTCACTCACGTTCTTCACTTATATTTTTTGAGAGTTAATAAATAGTGACGGTAATTCGCATGGGTCATAAGACTAGTCCAAAAATATTAGGTATTCAATGAGTGATAATCAAAACCATCATGTAGCACATATAGAGAAATTGTGGGTCAGTGATATTGATGTGGTAATATGAAATAGCCATGAGTTCATAATTGTTAAACCGTAGAAGTGTCGATATTAAGAAAGGTTGACCTTTTTGTTCATCTAAAAATTAAAGAGGCATGGTGATGATGTGTGAGCATTTCTATCCCTCGTTGAAATCCTAGTGTTGTTTCGGGTCGGAAGCGCGCGATGGTTAACTCCTACCAACCTCTTCCCTCGAGGCATGCGAGTAGTACTTTGATTTAGGATAAACCTAATAAAACCTTGCAATAAGTATATGAGTTATTTATGACTAATGTGAAACCATGGACATACGCAATCTCACCTTCTCATATTTGCTAGCCTTTTCGGTACCGTGCATTGCCCATTCTCACCTCGATGATAGGTGCAACTTTCACCGGTGCATCCAAACCCTGTGACATGATACGCTCTGTTGCACATAAGCCTTATTATACCTTCCTCAAAACAGCCACCATACCTAACTATCATGGCATTTCCATACCCATTTCGAGATATATTGTCATGCAAATTCCATCGTCACTTCACATGACTAGTTCGTTCATCATCATATTGCTTTGCATGATCATATAGAGCTGACATAGTATTTGTGGCAAAGCCACCGTTCATCATATTTGTAATACATGTCACGCTAGATCATTGCACATCCTGGTACACTGCTAGAGGCATTCATACAGAGTCATATCTTCATATCAGTTCTCCATATCGAGTTGTAAGTAAATAAAAGTGTGATGATCATCATTATTAGAGCATTGTCCGAGTGAGGAAAGAATGATGGAGACTATGATTATCCCACAAGTCGAGATGAGACTCCGGACGAAAAATAAAGATGGGGGAGGCCAAATGAGCCCACCATTCGAAAAAAATGAGAGAAAATGAGAGAAGGGACTTTGCTACTATCTTTTACCACACTTGTGCCTCAAAGTGGCACTATGCTCTTCATGTAGAGAGTCTCATGATATGTCATTTTCACATGCTAGTGGGAATTACCTATTCATTATTACAAACTTGGCTTGTATATTCATATGACGGGCTTCCTCAAATGCCCAAGGTCTTCATGAGCAAGCAAGTTGGATGCACACCCCACTTAGCTTCATTTGAGCTTTCATACACTTATAGCTCTAGTGCATCATTTGCATGGCAATCCCTACTCCTTGCATTGACATCTATCAATGGGCATCTCCATAGCCCGTTGGTACGCCTAATTGATGTGAGACTATCTTCTCCACTTTTTACCTCGTTGATATCTACCACCATACTCTATTCCACCTAAATGCTATGTGCAATGGCTCACGCTCATGTATTGCGTGAAGAATAAAAAGTTGATGCATATTGAAAAAGTACGACCCAATTGCCTGACTTGGACACCATGGTGCTTGACATTTGTATTGATGTGGTGAAGATGGAGCCATGCCTTGCTAATATAATAAGATGAATGGGGGGCGGTAAACATTCCTTAAGGATCGTATACTTTTAAGGATTGATGATTCTATTTCTTACAATTTAATTATTGCTATGTTAATATTTGTTGATTCATTTTTTCTCAAAGAGCATACATGCATAAGATTACATAATGGATAGCATGTCACATCAAAAATTCTATTTTTATCATTACTTACTCGAGGACGAGCAGGAATTAAGCTTGGGGATGCTTGATACGTCTCCAACGTATCTATATATTTTATTGTTCCATGCTGATATATTATCAGTCTAGGGTACTTTTTGGGTCTTTATTTACCAATTTATAATATTTTTGAGCACTAACCTATTGACCCAGTGCCCAGTGCCACTTGCTGTTTTCTGCGTGTTTTTTACTTTTCAGGCTTACAATACCAAACGAAGTCCAATTGCCACGAAACTTTTTGATGATTTTTTCTGGACCAAAAGAAGACTTGGAAGCTTCGGAAGGAGGCCGGGAGGCGCACGAGGGCCCCACCACACATCAGGGCGCGCCTTGATTTGTGGTGGCCCCCTTGTGGCTCTCCCGACGTCCCTCTCTGGCCTATAAATTCTCTAATATTGCAAAAAACCCGAAGGCAGTCCCGAAACCCTTTTTCCGCCGCTGCAAGTCTCTGCTCCGTCACGAGGCCATCTGGAGCTCCGTTCCGGCAGCCTGCCGGAGGGGGGATCGATCACGGAGGGCCTCTACATCAACCTTGCTGCCCTCATGATGATGTGTGAGTAGTTCACCACAGACCTATGGGTCCATAGCTAGTACCTAGATGGAAATCTCTTTATCTCTTGATCTTCAATACAATGGTCATCGCATCTTCGCTTTGATCTATCCGATGTAATCCTATTGTGCGGTGTGTTTGTTGGGATCCAATGAATTGTGGGTTTATGTCCAGATTATTCATGAAAAGTATTTGAGATACCTCTGATATATATTGTCTCTTAATTGCATGATCATTATAGCTTCGTAATGCTCTCCGATTTATTGATGTGCTTTGGCCAAGTAGATTGATATTTCATCGGTGGGAGTGATGCGTTGTGGTAGGTTCAACCTGACGAGTTTCTATATCCCAGTGACAAAGTAGGGGACAAGATGCGTCTTTGTGTTGTTGCTACTAAGGATAACACTATGGGGTTCATTCATATTGCTTGAATTTACTTTATCTACATCATGTCATCGTTCTCCATGCATTACTTTTTTTTACTTAATACTCTAGATGCATGCTGGATAGTGGTCGACGAGTGGAGTAATAGTAATAGGTGCAGGAAGGAGTCGGCCTATTTGTTTATGGATATGATGCCTATATACACATGATCATTGCCGTGAAAATAGCATAACTATTCGCTTTTCTATCAATTGCCCAACAGTAATTTGTTACCCACCGTATGTTGCCTACATGAGAGATGCCGCTAGGGAAAACTATGCCCCCCCGAGTCTATTCACTTATATATTTACAAACACTACTATTACCTTGCTGCCTTTATTTATCTTTTATTTTATTTTGCAATTTATATTTATCAACAATTATCTACATAACTCATTTGCTTGCAAATAACGAGATCAAGGGGATTGACAACCCTCTTGCCCGCGTTGGGTGCAAGTTGTTTGTTCATTTGTGTGCAGCCGCTGAAGACGGTTGAGGATTGATATTCCTATTGGTTCGATAAACCTTGGTTTCATAACTGAGGGAAATACTTACCCACTTTGTGTTGCAATAACCCGTTCCTCTTCACGGAAAACCCAACGCAGATCACAAGTATCATAGACCACTTGAGCTCCTCCTCCATGAGGTTTGAGAGGTCACAAGTGGAGGCTGGGATATTGTCCCAATTGATATCAATCTGTTGGGGCGGTCTGCGCTTGGTGACCTCGTAGAAGTTATCTTGGATGATGGCTTTTTTGTGATCATGGTTGGTGAGCCATCTGTTGTTATGCTTGAGACGATGAATGAAGTTATTCCTTCTTCTGTGATTGACTCAAGGGTGAAAGACGCAAGTGTTAGCATCTCCATCCTTGACCCATCTGTTGTTATGCTTGAGACGATGAATGAAGTTCTTCCTTCTTCTATGAATGACTCAAAGGTGAAAGAAGCGATGTTAGCATCTCCATCCTTGAGGTTGGTTATGCTTGAACTTTGCCTTTTTCGGGCACGCTCAAGCACCACCATACTAATCACTTTCCGCTTGAGCATCCTCCTAATATCATGATCCTTGGCACTTAGAGTTCTGATCTATGTCACGTCCAATCTTAGAATGATATCAAGTGCCATGTGAATTTAGACTTTTGAGTGTGTAAAAATGGTCTTGCTCCACTTCCTTAGCTTCTGACTTGTCTTTTTTAGCTTGTGGCCTTGTTGTAGTTTGCTAATGAAGTGTGTAATTTTGTAGAAACTATGGGAATTGTTCTGGGCCTCTAGTTCTTCAGGCTTGAAGAGTCCAGTGTATTTATGAATTAAACCACCATGTGATTATATCAACATATTCAGTTGTTACGTTCTGGTGTTGTTAAGTAAGAAACTGTGAAAAACTCAATATGTTGGTTTTAAGTGTACAAGGGCATATCCAATACACACCCTCAAATTGCTCGCTAACATAGGCGTCGGACGCACTATGCCATCCAACACGGACCCGAATTTGTCGGCGGATGAGTCCGCGAGTCCCTTTTCCCGCAATCGGCAGCAACCAAGGGGCTTTGCGGGAGTCCGGACCACCACCACGTAGGACTCCAACACCCCTGGTCACCCAAAACCAAGGCAGAGCCCGCACATTTGGAGCGATCTGCACTATTTCCACACCAAAACCCCCGCTTTCCCCACCATCTCTGCTCCGATCGTCACGGCCCTCCACCCCGATTCCCACGCTTTTCGCCGTCCGCCACCACATGAAATCATAGGAAGAACCGTCGGATCCGGCGATGGTGGAGGATCTAGAGAAGGTGGTCGCCCACAAGCGGCGACACGGCAAGCCCGCCACCTCAAAAGAAGGCAAAGGATAAGAGAAGGCGGCGACCGGAAAAAAGAGGGATGATCGGGGTGTCGAGCAGGGGCGGGGATGGTGGCAGGGGGCGGGAGCATGGTGCGCCACCATCGCCCCCATCCATGCATATGCTGCCCTGGCTAGTGCAAATTTCAGCCTCCCGACTTCTACGCCGACAGGCAGCTCGGTCGTCAATAGCAGACCCCGGCCTCCGCCGTTGACTATGTGCCGTATAGCGTTAACGTCGACACGATGCCACTTCATTTCGTCAACTCGGCATCGCCGCAACTTCTCCGGTCACGGACACCGAGCGTGGATCAGCTTGGTGCCCGCAACTTGTTCGTCGGTATGTCTCAATCGGGTGAGACGGTGTTTGACGACACAAACAAAGAGTTGATGGTGATGATCCACAACGAAGGCGAAGGCCAAGGCGGCTTTGATGATAGACAAGTGGATGACTCGGAGCTAGAGCGGCCGAACTCGTAGACCGGGCAACCGGAGCAGGACACATACACCAACGAGATGAGACTAGATCCAGAGGATTGGCCGACTGATAGGAAGAGGGGTAGAGGAGAAAGGTTCAACATAAGGGAGGACGAATTATTGTGCGATGCATGGTTGGCCGCATCGATCCGATCCATGGCACATAATAAAATGATGCAACATTTTGGTCTAATATGCATTCTTGGTTCCATGAGCACAAGAATTTTGAGCCCTACCACAATGAAGTCAGCCACAATCGTTGGACAAAGTCGCTCAACAATTGATGGTACACCAACCAAGAGGTCGTGAGCAAGTATTGCGGCGACTGCAAACAACTAATCGATAGGTGGCCAAGTGGTGCACAAATCGCCGAGCAAGTAAGTTGTTCTATGTGTTGGTCATTTGGCAGGATATGCTCCGTGTGTTGATCATTTGTATGCAACTTCTTGGCCGAAGATGCACCTAGTTAAAAATGTCTTTTTTTTGCTATACCTCCCGTGCGTGCAACTTGTATTTGAAGGTGGAGAAGAAGAGTTTGGTCCTCATGCATTGTTGGTTGAAGTTGAATGTGCAACTCAAGTGGCAACTATCCATTGTCAATTCTATCAAGACCATTGACACCGTTAATGAGAAAGTAGAGGGTGATCCAACCGACCAACCAAAAGAGTTGTACAAGAAGGCTGGGAGGGGGTTCTGAGGAAATAAGTAGGAGGAGAAGGAGAAGCAAGAAGGGGCGACGACCAAGATGACAAAGAGGTTCGAGAACATCTTGGTGAAGAAAGATGAGGCATGTGTCAAGCACTATGACGCGAAGGAGAACAATAAGGCATAGAGGTTTAACATCTTAATGGCGGCGACCGAGAAGAAGATCAACCTCGTAGACAAGAATACCAAGCTCGAGGTGAGGAAGGTTGAGCTCGGAGCCACTTTGAAGGATACCAAAAGGTTGACCATGAGAATGGACGAGTTGGATCCCGATGTGGCTATGATCGTGCGCGCCATCCGTGTTAGGATGTTAAAGCGCTTGGTGTTCGAGATGGAAGCGACCGAGAAGGAGGCGGCTGGTGAGGAGGAGCCGATGGTAGAGTGAGAGCGAAGGCTCATACAACCGGTCTGGGAGGGCATAAATTCCGTCTTTTGCACGGACTATCGGACTGTAACTTGTGTGATCTTACGCATGTAAAAAGGTAAAAGATTCCCGTCAGCCGACCGATTACAGCACACCGTTCGCCTCCTCAGACGCGCACCACGCGTCCCATGTGGGACCCATCACCCTCATCATTTTTCCTTCTTATTATCCTCATTGCTAGCAACCAAGAGCCACTCATTTCCTTTTTTTACTCGTTCGTTTTCTACAACATGATTTCTGTTGCAAAACAATTATGTGACATAATCTTTGTTGCAAAAAAATCAACACACGATTTCGCAGCATGATCCCTGCTGCAAAAAAAATTATGCAACATAATTTCTACTGCATAAAACTCTACAAACATGTTCGCAACATGATCTTTGTTGAATTTTTTCTACAACATGAACTCTATTTCAAAAATTTCTGCAACATGACCTCTATTGCAAGGTTTCCCAACATTAGCTCTGTTGCAATGGTCGAGGGTGCCGGTCAACCGCTCGATGACGTCAAATCTGGCGGCTGGCGACCCGGCCGATCTTCTAAAAAGATCAGCCGCCTGGCGTGTAGGACGCCCCATGCAAAATGTGTGAACACCCACATTTTTTTAGTTGTGACTGGACAATTTGAACACCGCACTTCGATTTGCTTATATTGCTATCCATTTGAAATGAAGGAGGCCTGGTTGGATGACTGGCTCCCGTATCCGTAGACAGTCGGAGATGCCCTAAGGTTACTCTGAACTCTATAGAGTAGATGATCAAGCTCGAATTGAGTGATCTATTATGTTCGAGAGATTTTATCGGCGGTCGTTGTCACTCACTCAGCTCGTGCGCATCGCTCTCGCGTACCCCGGAAACTGTACGCCTTCTCCTTCCTTCGCATCGAAACCACCATGTCTCGACAATTATCGTAGCATGTCTGTCATAAGACCGTACGATGACTCGGAGTGTCACGTCACTCATATCCCCATATTGTTTGTTTGGGCACCTGCCCAGGATGGTTGGACCCGCCAGAACGGACGGCGGTGATCTATACTGAGCAGATCCCTCGGCCCCTTCGTCACGAAAATAATCAGGGTGATGCATACTTAGCCGGTAAAACGTAGCTTTCTCACCTACACCGGCCCGTATTGACCACTCGCAGGTTTGCTCACCGGACGGCTACTCGCAGCTTTCGTCGACCATTTTGCTTGCACACCTTTGCGGAACTTCTTTAATTTACTTTGTTTCCTTGTTTGAAAGGTGTTTAATTTCCTTTTAGTGATATACAAAAGAGAAGCTAGCTAGGCACAGAAACATGACCCACGCGTGCACGTCTTGTGTTCACACCATGTAATTGGACTGGAGTAGATGTATTTTACTTACACCTAGAATTGAATTGCAAAGCTGGCTGGCTGGCTGCGCACCACCTAATTACACACAGCCGAGTTCAGGGGCGAGAGAAATCCTTATCGGAATTACTTGCAAGGGAAACAAGCGCAGCTAGGCCACTCACGGATGTCCTTGGAAGAACATGCATGGTGGACAAAGGCCGGCCAAACAATCTTATAATTCCTTCCGAAGGGACCCGGCCGATCGACGCCGGTTGCTCACCAACTCAGGCATCATCCACCTGGATGTTGGCTACCTAGCTAGCACAGACATCCCTGGCCTAGCTTTTGTTCACAAGTCAAATAATACTACTAGGTGACCCGTACTGCCGTACATAATAATCCCATATCTGTCTCCAAACATGTGTTTTATAGTGCTTCTGCAAAGTACATGTATTTGGACAGCTGCATGAACCACCCACCAAATACATGGAGATTAGCAGTTCCTTCGCTGGAGTTGTGGTGGAACGTCGATATATGTAACCTTTAGTATTTTCGCGGACCTTCGATTTGTTGTCCACTTTGTATCAGACTGTTCTCAATCTAATGTATCTTGCTTACTTAGTCAACAAAGTTGTATTGTTTACCACAAAATTACACAAATTTATATCCATTCATATAGTAAGCAAAATTTGAAGAAAGGTTCTAAAAGTGAGATCCACTGACCTGGTAGGCCAGTAGGATTATAGTCAACAAAATCTGAACCATATATGACCTAAAAGGCCACCTGGGTACACGTACTCAAATCAGACTTCCTATCATTGCGGCGGCAAGCGCCAAGGAGAAGCTAGCAGTGAGGTGAACTTGTCGCATCAAATTAGGTACTAAAATCGTATCGGTCTCCCACACGGCTCGCTTCAGCTGGCCGACCACTGCCTTTTCCCATCTTCTCACCTCTCCCAGCAGCTTCCTTTCCCTCTCTCTTGCTTAGGCTAAAACTTCAAGCCATCATCTGGATATGGTCATGGCTAGAGCAAACCAAACCTAACTATAACCACCGGATCATTGTTTTATGTCGCGAGAAAAATATAAAATCTAGCCTTTCTTCGATTCAAGGATCATTAAGCACTGGCTTGCTCTTCTCGCACTTGTCGAAAGCGAAAAACATGGGGGCGCAGGTGCAGCTACGATTGCTTCTTTTGGTAGCTACGGCGGCCAGCTGCGCCACCGGCGGCCTCGCCGCGACGTCCCAGCTGGGCCGCCTCGAGGGCCTGCGCGTGGCCCTGACGCACGTCGACGCGCACGGCAACTACACGAAGCTGCAGCTGCTGCGGCGGGCGGCGAGGCGGAGCCGACACCGCATGTCCAGGCTCGTCGCGCGGACCACTGGCGTGCCGGTGATGTCGAGCAAGGCCGTCGCGCCGGCCCTGCAGGTGCCTGTGCACGCCGGGAACGGCGAGTTCCTGATGGACATGTCCATCGGCACGCCGCCGGTGGCGTACGCGGCCATCATCGACACCGGCAGCGACCTCGTGTGGACGCAGTGCAAGCCGTGCGTGGAGTGCTTCAACCAGAGCACGCCGGTGTTCGACCCCTCGTCGTCCTCCACCTACGCCGCGCTGCCGTGCTCCAGCTCCTTCTGCAGCGACCTGCCCAGCTCTAAGTGCACCTCGGCCAAGTGCGGTTACACATACACCTACGGCGACTCCTCATCGACGCAGGGCGTCCTGGCCGCCGAGACCTTCACGCTGGCCAAGAAGGAGCTCCCCGACGTCGCTTTCGGCTGCGGCGACACGAACGAGGGCGACGGGTTCACGCAGGGCGCGGGGCTCGTGGGGCTCGGCCGGGGCCCCCTCTCGCTGGTCTCGCAGCTCGGACTCAAGAAGTTCTCCTACTGCCTCACCTCCCTGGACGACACCAGCAAGAGCCCGCTCCTCCTGGGCTCCCTCGCCACCATCTCGGAGAGCGCGGCGGCCGCGTCGTCGGTGCAGACCACCCCTCTCATCAAGAACCCGAGCCAGCCGTCCTTCTACTACGTGAACCTCAAGGGCCTGACGGTCGGCTCGACGCACATCACCCTGCCGAGCTCGGCGTTCGCCGTGCAGGACGACGGGACGGGCGGGGTCATCGTGGACTCCGGCACGTCGATCACGTACCTGGAGCTGCAGGGTTACCGCGCGCTGAAGAAGGCGTTCGCGGCGCAGATGAAGCTGCCGGCGGCGGACGGGTCGGGGATCGGGCTGGACATGTGCTTCGAGGCGCCGGCGAGCGGGGTGGACCAGGTGGAGGTGCCGAAGCTGGTGTTCCACTTCGACGGCGCGGACCTCGACCTGCCGGCGGAGAACTACATGGTGCTGGACTCCGGGTCCGGCGCGCTGTGCCTGACGGTGATGGGGTCGCGGGGCCTGTCCATCATCGGCAACTTCCAGCAGCAGAACATCCAATTCGTGTACGACGTGGGCGAGAACACTCTCTCCTTCGCGCCCGTGCAGTGCGCCAAATTGTGAGTACGTAGGTGCCGGTGTTGTACCGCGAATACGTTGTTGATTAGTCGTAGGTGTGTCGATCCGTGCATGCGGATGCATGCATGCCGTGTTCATGTGCCATGGAGCGATCGGGTCAATCAGCTGCGTGCTTGCTGTACATTTAATTAGCTCGTCTCGGTCGCTACTCGACATGCGTGGATCGGTGTATGTATGTGACGGAATAGGCCATGGATGGATGATGATGGATCTGTGTATATGACCAACGGTGATATCTGATCTGTTGTATAATCTATGGCACCCTGGTTTTCTTTTTAATCTGGAATTATCAAAAATCTTATCTTTTTTGCGGGGAAACTTAAAGAGCTTTATTCAATAAAAGCATTCGCCGCACAGTCAGCCAACAGGCTGCTGATTAGAAAGCTGGGAGTGTTGTCGATCCAGCTCTCGGCCACGTCAATCGTGCAAGCAAACTTGGCAGAGATATGCGCCGAACCGTTCGCTGATCGAGATACATGTTGAATAACAAATGAAAGAAAACTGCTAGCTAGCTCTCCAATCTCTACTAAAATCGGTGCCACGATGGAACGTGAATCAAGCCGATTGGTCCAGAGGTTAACTAGCTCCAAACAATCCGTCTCAAGGACGACTCTCGTAAAGCCCCTCAACTGGGCGAAGATGACACCGTCACGCACTGCCATCGCCTTTGCAATGAGTGGCCGGGTTTGTCACACCCGGGTATGGTTTACTCCAAGCTCCCTGGAAGGAACTTGTCAATCTTGCAACTCCACCCCCTCCTCCCTTGTCGTCCTCCCGCCGGGCAGCAGCATTGGTGTTGACTTTAATGAACTCCAAGTCAGGGGGGCACCATCCATGTCCCGGTAACACAAGCGCATGACGCCGGGGTATGTCCAGGAGTGTTAGTGCCTCCCTAGTCTTCCGGACTGAAAAAGCAGGGTCAAGTTTGTCCTCCCCATGCGTAAGCTTGTTCCTTGAGTGCCAAACGGACCACATTACTGAACCTATGATGGCCCGATCTCGACCTGAGAAACGATCATCACAGATGATATCTTTGGCCCATGTAGTTGGGTGCAAAGGTGGCAAATGGAAGTCAAAAAGCTGTTGGGCCTCCTCCCAAAACAGTTTTGCATGCGAGCATCTGAGCAAGGCATGCTCCAGATTTTCTTCCATTGCCATGCAGATTTTGCAGAGATTAATCTGCCTTAAGTGCCGGTGCTGGAGAGTGCTCTCATCCAGTAAAATGCCCCTAAGGACCCGTCAGAAAAGCACTCTCACCTTTGGCATCACATTTAGCTTACATAGCGCATTCCACATCCATTGATTATCAACTGAGGGACCGGTATCCTGCCCTTCCTCTAGAGCTTGCCGCTCGTTTTGAGTCATTAGAGCTCAGTACGCCGATTTGACGGTGTAGTTGCCTGAAGCCTCATGTGCCCATGCGAGAAAATCTTCACCTCCACCCGAGCGAAGCGGAATATTGAGTATGGCTTCTGCATCAGGTGGAATGAAAGTGTCACGAACTAGCTGTCTTCGCCACGTCCAGTTCCCCATGTCAATCAGCTCACTAACTCTCGAAATTATAGTGTTCGGTGGTCTAAACAGTGGTTTCATTGTTGTAGTACCCGGTATCCAGCGGTCATCCCATACCGCTATTGAATTTCCATTCTCAACTCGCTTGATCACTCCAGTAAGCAAAGCTGCCCGACCAGCGATGATAGCTCGCCAGGTTGCAGAAGAATTCTTCGGGGCTGCGGCTTGCATAAAATTGGAGTCCGAGAAATACCTGCCCTTCAATACTCTTGCACACAAAGTGTTGGGGTTCGTAAATAGTCGCCAGCCTTGTTTGCCTAACAGAGACACATTGATGACATGAAGGTCACGAAACCCCATGCCACCCTTACACTTTGGTATAGCTAGTTTCTGCCATGAAATCCAGTGAAGAAACCTCTTGTCAATAGAGCTACTCCACCAGTACTTCGCCATGCAGGACGTCAACTTTGTACATACCTTTTTTTTCAAAAGGAAACAACTCATACTGAATGTGGGTATTGCCTGCGCAATGGATTTTATCAATGTTTCTCTTCCTGCACAGGCAAACAATCTCTCCGACCATCCTTGCATTTTACTTCTCGATCGCTCACCTATGTGATAAAAGTACCGCTGGTTATCTTCCCGACCGCAGTAGGTAAACCGAGATATCGTTCAGTGAACGCCTCGACATGAATGTCGAACGTATTCTTGATGACTTGCCTGCAAGTCTCCGGTGTGTTAGGATTAAAATATATTGCACTCTTTTCACAATTAACACGCTAGCCGGAAGCTGCACCATACATTTGCAAGATATTGTTTAATCTTTCTGCACATCGGTTGTCAGCTTGTGAATATGAGACTATCATCTGCAAACAGCAAATGATTGACCCATGGGGCTCTGTAGCTGACCCGAATACCTCTATCGATTTTCCCATAGTACTTGAGAAGGGAGGAGAAGCCTTCTCCGCACAATAGGGACAAAAAGGGTGACATGGGATCTCATTGCCTTAAGCCACAAGTAGGAGTAAAGTAAGGAAGTAATTCACCATTTACCCTGACAGAGAAACGAACCGAAGTAACACACTTCGTGATCAATCTCACCAAGTGGATGCCAAAACCAATTTTAAGGAGAACTGCCTCAAGATAGCTCCATTCAACAATATCATAGGCTTTCATCATATCAAGTTTGATTGCACAAGCACAATGTTTCCCTTTCCGTCTCCGCTTCATAGCATCTACACTTTCAAACACAACCAGTACGTTATCAGTGATGAGCCTGCCAGGAATAAATGCACTTTGCACCTGACTTATGATCTCGTCCATGAATTCCCGTATCTTGTTGGTAATAGCCTTGGTTGCAATCTTGTATAGAACTAGACATAGGGAAATAGGACGATATTGCGTGATGTTCTAGGGGTTTCGTACCTTCGGGATGAGAGTAATTGATCTGTCATTCAGCCCCGTTGGGAGGTTACCACCATTTAGAAAAGCCAGAACTACATTGGTTATATAACCTCCCAGTAATTCCCAATGCTTCTGAAAAAACCAGCTGTAAAACCATCGACACCAGGTGCCTTAGATGGCTCCATTTTGGAACAGGGCCCTGCGCACATCCTCCAGTTCAAATAGTTTACCCATACGTGAATTCATCTTCGGGGTAACTCGCACGGGCACATGCAATAATACTCCGCTTGCCTCTGACGGGCCTCGCGAAGTATAGAGCTGCTGGAAGAAGTTCTAAATCTCAGCTTTGTCCTCCTCTCCATCAGCACATATTGTACCATCCAATCTGCGCAGCCCAACAATTTTATTGATGTGTTGTCTTTGCTTGGCCTGTGCATGGAAGTATTCCGTGTTGCGACCACCATCACGGAGCCAGAGGACTCGCGATCGTTGACGCACCCAAATCTCCTCCGGGCAGAGGGCCTCTCGTAGCTTTATAACTATACTTTTCTCTTTGTCATTTGGTCCACGCCCTATGGACTGGCGCCGTAGTTTGTCTAGTTTTTCCTTCAATTTTCAAACTGTTCGTGCGAGACAGTCGAACTCTTTCTTCCCCCATGATCCAAGTCGTTGTTGCACTGCATCTAGCGACTCAATCACCCCCTGCAGACCGGGTGCCTGTTGTTGTTGGCTCCAACACTCAGCCACCACTCGTTTATAGTCCACATGTGTCTGCCACACATTTTCATATCTGAACGATTTGGTTCCCCATCCAGCTTGGTCGCCCATCTATTTCCTGAACTCCGCCTTGACAAAACAATGGTCGGACTCAACAGCACTAATGTGGCATACACTTGTGAATCCAAACATCTGTCAGGACTGTTCCTTAGCGAGCACACGATCAATCCGAGCTTTCACATTTGCCCATCCATCCTGCTGATTGTCCCAAGTGAAGGGAACTCCCGTCCATCCTAGGTCTTGGAGAGCACATTCCTCAACAGCTTCACGAAACGCTCTCATCTGCAATTCAGGCCGTGCCGAACGACTGAAATGTTCATCAGAGTATAGTGTTTCATTGAAGTCCCCCATACAAATACATGCATCATGCCGTAGTGAAAACAGGGTTCAAAGGAAACGCCAGCTGTGGTGCCGATCCTCTGCTCTTGGCGCATCGTAGAACCTTGTAAACCTCCATACTTCCGAGGCCCGATCCACTCTCCGCACCACAACATCAATGTGGCCGGTACTATAGTTCTTGAGCTCGACAGACACATCTTTGGACCAAAATAGTCATATGCCGCCACTTAGTCCCACGCTATTGACAGCAAAACATCCAGAGAAACCCAAGGTGAATTTTAGGTTCTCTACTCTCTTAGCCCTAATCTTTGTTTCCATCACAAAAAGAAGGGCGGGACCTTCTTGCTTCACCACGTTGCGAAGCTCGCGAACTGCCTCGGGATTCCCAAGCCCCTGGCAGTTCCAGCTTAAGCAAATCATAACTCTTGGCAGGGCTGACCCGCAGCCGTTGCCAAAGTTTCAGAACTTGGTGGGGTTGGTTTCTTTTTCTTTGATTCTCTTACAGTGCCATCATCTGCATCTCCATCCCCAACAGTAGCCAAATCATTGCTAGTGGTTTTCCCCTCATCCTCATTAGCTGCGTGGTTCATCAACAGGGGCGTCTCCACCTTCCTGTACACCTTAGCCAGTGGCCCTCCCTTACGTTTAGGCGCCATGTTCCTTTTCACAGGTGAGTTTACCTTAGCTCCTCCATCAGTTGCGGTGGTCGAGTTCATCGTGTCTTGCTTGATGTTCTTTCCTTGCTGAGCTTTTGATGACGAACCATCAGACAATGCAGCTCTCTTTTTCTCCTCTGGCGGCCTGAGTCCCTTGCCAAAAGGGCATATCACCGTGATCATCTCTCATACCCGGCGTCGGACAGAACAAGTCTGAGTGGCCTAAGCGACCACAAGAAAAGCAAAAGTGGGGAATGTTCTCGTATTGTATGTCACACAGATCAATTTGTCCCCTCCTTGCAGAGTCAATCAATATCCACCTTGTCAATGGTTTGGCCACATCCGGAGTAACACGAGTGCGCAGGTAGCCCCCATCGTGATCAAAGTGAATAAGAGTTGTGTTTTTATCAATCTGCATAGCAATTGCCTTGCTCCACATCTCACCCCTCAGGTTAAATGGGGGATTTGTAACTCTAGCCCAAACATGCAACTTATCAAACCTGAGTTCCGACGGCCGCATACACTCGTCGAACTCCGATAGAATCACCAAGTGCTTACTGATGTGCCAAGGGCTTCCCTCCCACACACGATCCCTATCCCGTTTTGAGGCGAACTCCGCCACAAACATGTTCTCTCCAACTATGCGGAAGATCAAACCCTTAGGGTTACCCCATGCAGGGCGCAAGGCGTTGGAGATTGTATGGATGTGCAGTATATTCCGATGGAGCACCTTGCCCGCAATCATCCACTTCTTCGGCACGCCCTCAATTCTATCATCAAGAACCAGCGGTGTTGCCTCCTCCTCCGAGATGTCCAGCTTTCCCAGTTGTTCCTCGAGGCGAGCCCTGGCTGACTTGGGTGAGAGATCCCCCCCCCCCGCCCTTGCTTTCGTCGCTTCCTGATGCGTTCATCTTAGGCCAGCGATCCCCCGTGTGCCCCGTCGACGAGTCCATGTGCGCCGCCAAGATCCGCAAAACCCTAGTCGCCCTAATCACCTTAGGAGGACCATGGTTTCCGGAAAACGCTGCGCCCTCCAACCAGGCAGTGTATCAGAAATCTTATCTGGGTGACGTTTTTTGATAGAGCATGGCATTTCAAACATTTTTTCTGGCAGGTTTAGTTCTATCGGGGGTGGCGCACGGTTTCTTCAGACTACATGACATTTTTAGGAGGATGATTGTTTTGTTCATTCTTTTCAGAATCCCCTCGGCCAACTGAAAGTGTCATCAAAACGTTCGCAAATGCCACCCCCTCCCAGTGAACGTCAGTCAGATAAGAGGGTCTAGAATTATTGCTTCGTTTTAGTTTGTGGTTGTTTTCCCTTTTTTCTGATAAGCTTCAGTGAGCCTGTCAGAGACAGTAGAATCAGAAAGAAAAAATTGAGAAGAGATGTGCTTGCTGACAAGGTAAACTCTGTTGCTAGGAGAATTACTTTGGTTCATGCCTGTCTAACTAATATGCCCCTCTTTATGATGTCATTATATCATATCTCGGTATTTTTTAAAGAAGACTGACTTCTTTAGAGCTAGGATGGTCTGGTAGGAGGATGAAGATAAGAAAAGGTACCACCCGATGAACAGGAAAACATGTTGTAAACCCAAAGACTTGGGTGGTCTGGATATTCTAAATCTAGAGGTTATGAACAGAGCTTCTTTAGCTAAGTGGTTTAGGAAACTTGAAACGAAATATGGTCTTTGTCAAGTTGTCTTACTGAAGAAATATGTGTGTGACGGATGTATATCTTGAGTGAAGCATAAAATTGGTGACTCGCAATTTTGGACTAGCATTTTGAACGTAAAGATTTTTTTTATCAATTCTGTGGATGGAAATCGGGAGATGAGCATAGTGTTAGATTCTGGGAGGATGTTTGGGTCGATAATAAACCTCGAAAAGATGCTTATCCCAGGTTTTATCTGCTCAGCTTTGACCATAATATGATTGTGGCTGAAGCATTGTAGAAAGGATGGGGTGGATTCAAATTTAGAAGGACCTTGTATGATGAATCTCTGGAATTACGGAGAATCCTTAAACTGAGGTGTGAGGAAATTGAAATAAGATCTGGTAGGGATCAGATTGAATGATTTCTAACTGAGGATTAGAAATTTTGAGCTAAATCTCTGTATAGGAAATTGATTGAAGTGGACTGTAACTTCCCACAAAATACTTGTGAAAGGTCAAGGTCCCTGCCAATATTAAGGTTTTCCTATGGCTAATAGTCAGGAAGAGTATCCTTACCAAAGATGTTTTGTTGAAGAGAGGTCGGAAAGGGGGGGAGTGTATCTTCATTGGGAAAGATGAGACAGTTGATCATCTCTTGTTCACCTGTTATGTTGCTGTTTTGGTGTGGTGTTTGTTGAAATGTGCATTTGGTTCAAAAAAAAACCTCACCGGTTGAAAATTATTTTGGGATGTGGATTAAGACCTTTCCCAAGAATGAGTAAGGGTGGCCCTAGTTGGTATCGCTGTTGTATTTTGGACATTATGAAAATGCGGAAACACGTCATCTTTGACTATAAGCTATACAATTATCCAATGGTTCTTATAAAGCTAATTTTCTATTGGATCGTTGGCTCGTCCATTTTGCAGATAAGGGTGGAAAACAAAGAGGTGTTCATGATGGGAGCAAAGTTAGTAGAGCAAGTAGCAAATGCAGTTTACAGATCTTCTCAAGGATAGAGACATGGAGTCCTATGGTTAGGTGGTTGAAGATGACGACAGAAACATCTCCAAGGGCTTTTGGCTTCTTCTGTTCGACGCCAAACTGTTGTTGTCTAGCGGCTTTGGCTTCTTTAGCTCCATTACCTCTTCTTTTGGTGGTTTTTATGTATGTGCTCCAGGACCATTAATGTGGGTTAAGTTCCGTTGATGTATGATATTTGGCCAGATGTTGTTAGGTGTGGGTTGTGTTGCTCTCCTATTGAAGATTTCACCTATATGTTGCGCTGGTGGCTGTTTTTTTACATTCTTGCACTTACTCACTCAATCAAACAAGCAACCACACAATCTTTGCAGCTTGATTCCTTGCTAATTTTTATTGATCAATTCCTTCAACTCCTCGATGGGTTCAGCGTGCTTACTTATCAAAAAGTTCTAGATTGGATTCCCTACACATGTGGGTTATTAGTGGGCAACAAATAAACTATTAAACTCCATATCACACTAACAGGGTGAAGATTTTAAATGTTGAAGGTTTCACCTATGGTTACTCGCCAATTTTTCTCCTTAGTATACCTTGTTAAATACACCTAATTATTTTTTTGCCATGATCTTGGTTTTTTTTAACAAGGAAAGGCGCCGACGGTGCCAACTTTCATTCAGCTCAATAATAGTGTACAACATGTAGATTGAGGTTAGAAAGAAGAGAGATTCCAAGGCAGGCCATGTTCCTATGAGCTGAACCAAAGCAACGAGTGAGAACCTAATGAGCAACATTATGCGCAATCCCATTTATCCCCCTAGATATGTGGTAGACCTGTGCGTGAAGATCGTTCATTGCTCTGAAGAAATCAAGAAGAGTAGTTCTGATAGTCCACGGAATATAGTCATCTAAAATACTTCTAGTCGCAGCAGCTTTCACGGGAGATAGGCAATCAGTGAGAAAGGTTGGTTGATACACCTACAAAATATGAGTCATTTTGGCTGCAAGAAGAAGAGCAAGGGCTTCATCTTGAAGAGGAGATTGTGTGATCGGAGCAGAGGCTTGAATCTGTACTTAAACATCCTTTTGACCCTGCAAAGTTTTTAGGAAAACTCCAATGCCCATGGCTGGTCTACCCTGCACTAAACCAGGAATTTTTTAAACATTTGTAGGAGGCGTCAGAGCATATATGAGCTCCTGTGACAAGTAAATCAGTCCTAAGAGTGCAACCTTGAGGCGACATCTCATTTTTGGTCCTTTGAATGTGCTTTTGATCATTAACATGAGCACGATTAGAAGAGTTTACCAACGAAATATTTTGATCAAGCAAGGTAGTAGCAGCAACGTGAACTTGATGAGGAAGATAGCATTTTCTGGCAAAAAGACAATCATTTCTCAATTTCCATATGCACCACATAAGACTAAAAATAGTGGGTATGGTTGCATACGGGTGATGCATATTAAGTAAGGCATGAATAATACTTTGCATAGAAAGATGATTCTGGGTTAAGATATCAGATTTAATGTACCAAGGATGGCCAAACCAAGCTGCTCTAGCAAAGTCACATAGAAAAAAGAGGTGCATTTCATTTTCATCCTGATCACAATGACAACAGATTTTTGAAATGTGGATAGAAAAACGACTAGCTCTCAAACCTGTGGGAAGAGCTTTTCAAAGCAATCTCCAAGCAAAATTTTGGACTCGCGGGGCCATCAGTTTGTTCTGCCAAACCTGCTTAAGAATATCTTTAACCTGAGTAGAGATCTGCATAGGAAGATTCCTTGGTCGGCTTTGAATATCCTACAAACACAACTTATAAGTAGATCTGGAATTACATTTAACATTTGGAGTGAGATCCCAACAAAGAATATCTGGGCAGTCATCATGTATAATAGTAGTGTGTGTAATGATAGAGGCCATGGGTTCCTAGAAGAGAGTGTGGATGAGATTGTTGTCCCACTCTTTACGCACTGGGATCTAAAGATCTCTAACTTGAGCAGCATAAATGAAGCCAGGAGGTTGAATGATGAGATAGTTATGAATAGCAGACCAATCCGAGCACCAAGGAGTAATCCAAATGGAAATGTTACCTTGAGTAATTTGGTAGAGAGAGTGAGCTTTGAGCTTGGGAAGCACTTTGAGAATGGAAGACAAGAAGGAAAAAATTTGAGTGTTTGCAATAGCAGCCCAAATGGAAGAATCTGAAAAGTATTTAGATTTGAGCACGAAATACAAGTGAGAGTTGGTAGAGTTAGTAAGTCTCCAAGCAGAGGCAAGGATAAGACCTTCATTCATGGGTTGGAGGTTTCTAATACCCAGGCCTCCCTCTTGTTTGGAAGTACAAATATCCTTCCAAGCTCTTAAACAAAGACCTTTTGAGGAGTTGTTTTCTCTTATACTGTAGGATCCAAAGTATGTATAGAGGGGGGTGATTAGACTACTTGACCAAATAAAAACTTAGCCTTTTCCCAATTTTATCGGTTGGGGAGTTTTAGCAATTTTACCAAGTCTATCACACCCTACACATGCAAGCCTACGAGTATAGCAGCGAAAAGTAAAGACATGCAAGTGTAAGTAGAGGGTAGGGATAGGAAGATCAAACGCAATGAAGACACAGAGATTTTTGGCGTGGTTCCGATAGGTGGTGCTATCGTACGTCCACATTGATAGAGACTTCAACCCACTGAGGGTAACGGTTGCGCGAGTCCATGGAGGGCTCCACCCACAAGGGGTCCACGAAGAAGCAACCTTGTCTATTCACCATGGCTTACATCCACGAAGGACTAGCCTCACTTGGGGTCGATCTTCACGAAGTAGGCGATCTCCTTGCCCTTACAAACTTCTTGGTTCAACTCCACACGATTTGGAGGCTCCCAAGAGACACCTAACCAATCTAGGAGACACCACTCTCCAAAAGGTTATAGATGTGGTATGGATGATGAACTCCTTGCTCTAGTGCTTCAAAAGATAGTCTCCTCAACACTGAATCACTCTCTCAGAGAATTTGGCTTGGTAGAAGAGATTGATTGGGTGGAAAGCAACTTGGGGAGGCTATAAATCAAGATTCATATGGTTGGAGTGGAAGATCTTGATCTCAACACATGAGTAGGTGATTATCTCTCAGAAAAATGAATGGTGGAAGTGTTTGCTTGTTTTGAGTGCTCTCTCTGTGAATGAGAGGGAGGTGGAGGGGTATACATAGCCATCTCCAAAAATCTAACCATTACAACATTATTGCCCAACTCAGTGGAACCGAAGTAAAAAACTCGGTTGCACCAAGTAGTGCAAAATGCTCTAACTTTTGCGTTCTCGGTGAGACTAATATGAAGTATCTCGGTGAGACCGATTCAGTGGGCCTTGAGCGGTTCCTCACTTCGGTGGCACCGAAATGTAAAACTCGAAAATTTCATTTTTTGACAATTAGATACCAGAAGGTTGGTCACTGCTTTTCGGCTGTACCGAAGTGAAACTCGGTTGTACTGATTTGCTAGGGTTTGGCTTGGGTTTTGTCTAAGGAAAACTCGGTAGGGACGAAATGTGAAATATTGGTGGCACCAAATTTGGTAATTTGGGTTTTGGACAGAATGTTTTGTGCGAGAATTGTTGAGGTTTTTGGTGGCAAATCTCTAAGCACTTTGAGAAACCAGATCATCATAGATACCTCATCCCCTTTTAATAGTATTGGTTGTCCTATGGACTCAAATATGATTTCTCACTTAAATAAAAAAGTAGAGTCTAGAAGCTCTTGCCAATTGATGTTCCTTGCATCTAGGGAATCCTCCTTACAATCCTAGCCAATCCATTTATTGAACTTTTCCTGAAATATACTTGATAGGCTCATTAGTTCAATGAACTATATGTTGTTATTAATTACCAAAACCACCTAGGGATAAGTTGTGCTTTCATATACCTGTCCACCAAAAGGTTCTAATGATAGTTGTGATCTTAGCAATAAAAAATTTAGTGAACAAAGTATTTGACATGTAATAAACTAGAATGGAAGAGAAAACCGACCTAATGAGCTCTAGTCTAGTCGCATGAGAAAGCATGTTAGTTTTATAAGCAGGAAGTTTTGCCATAAATTTATTAAGAATGATATTGTAAGCAACAACCCTATTTTTAGCAGGAATGATTAGAGGGTGACCCAAGTGAGTAAAATCGTCATCCACAGAAGGAACAAGGAAAATGCCTTGAATGACATCAATCATTGCTTGATTAACATGAGCACTAAAAAGAATAGCAGATTTAGACCAGTTTGGAGTTTGACCTGACATGGCACAGAAATGATGAATAATTTGTGCCATCGTTTGGGCTTCTTGCAAGCTTGCTTGTCCATAAACCAAGAGGTCATCTGCAAAGAGAAGAGAGTGGATATGGGGACAATTTGCTCCAAGTAATATACCCTGAAGATGGTTAGAAGCCATGGCATCATTAAGCACAAAAGAAAGTTCATTAATTGCAAGAACAAAAAGAGTAGGCGGCAGAGGGCAACCCTGACGAATACCTCTATTACTTTTGAATCTTTGAGTTGGTTGGCTATTAATAACTACAGAGAACGTAGGTGTGGAAATGCAGGCATAAATTAAATTGATGAAATGACCATGCAACCCTTTACGTGCCAGAGCAGAAACAATGAAGTTCCATTCAAGACGGTCAAAAGCTTTACCGAGATCAATTTTTAACATGAAAGCATTATGTTTCCAAGATCTGAGAGAAAATGTGTGAGTGATTTCTTGAGCAATAATAATGTTATCGCAAATGTGTGAGAAATTTTTTAACAGAGCTAATTGTTAAGCATGATCGATATAATCAGGCGGATGGGGTTTTAGCCTATTAGCTAAAGATTTAGCAATGATCTTGTAAATAACATTAAAAGGCTAATAGGCCTGTAATCAGTAGGAACTTGCCGAACCAACTTTTTAGGGATGAGAGCAATATTGGTGTCACCAATGTGGGGAGGAAGTACACCTGTTGTGTAGAACTTGGCAACCAAGGTCATAACATCATCTCCAATCCAATCCCTTGTAGCAAGGTAAAAGTCCACATTGAACCCATCCGGTACAGGCGATGCTTTCAACTTCATATCCTTAAGAATGTGTAAGATTTCATTCTTATCTGGAATGGAATAGGTAGGGTCATCCGATTGTGTGAACGGCTGAGAAGAAGTGTAAGGCATGTCCATGTTATCATTAGTAGAGGCAAAGATGAATCTGAAATAATTCACAAAAGTGTTTGCAATTTGAGTTGGCTTAAAATGGATCACATCATTTTCATCCTTAATAGAAAAAATAGTGTTTCTCTTCCTTCTTTTAAGAACGTCATGTTGAAAAAACCTAGTGTTTCTATCCCATCTTTGGCCCAGCTTTTTTACTTCTCTATTTGTAGTATTTAGTAAGTTTGGAGAGGTTACATTCATACCTGAGTATCAAGGAATTTTCTAATGCATGGTTTTGTTGATGTAGAGGTTGCAACTGCATCTGATTGATTTCCTCTTCCAGCTCTTGTAACTCTTGGTGGATAGGTTTTTTTTACTGCACCAATGATTTAAAGATCCTGCAAGAGCAGAGGTTTTGGCAGAAAACAAGCAGCCCTGGTGTTGTTCCAGGCAGTTTTAGCATAAGCATTAAAATCCTTCTCAAGGAGCCACCAATTTTCAAATTTAAAAGTTTGCTTAGGTTTACGAAATTTTCCATCAGTGGAGATCAGGATAGGAGCATGATCACTAAGGATGATAGGTAAATTCAGTACTTTAGTATTCAGATAATGAGCACACCAATCAGGATTAACAAGGCAACGATCGAGTCGTTGATAGATAAGATTATCCGTATGCTGCCTATTACGCCAAGTATAGGCAGGGCCATTGTAGCGAATATCAAAGAAGCCGCAGTTTTGATCAAATCACGAAAAGCAGACATACGGTAAGAATTTATATGGCCATTGCACTGGTCCATATCATACAGGATATCGTTAAGGTCACCCATACAGATCATAGGCTTACCAAGGTTGTCATAAAGAAAATTCGCAATGTGATCCCAGATAGATTTAGTTTGACGATGGTATGGGTCACCATAGATGCAAACTAACCCAAACTTTGTACCCGAAGCCTTATGAATAACATTAGCTAAAATAACATGAAAAGAGACACGGTAAACAGAAACTTGCAGCTCATCTTTCTACATCAGCCATAACCCTGTCGAGGCTCCTCTCGAAGGAACAACTATACTATCAGATATGTCAAAATGATTCACAAGATCTAGAGATTTAACCTTGGAGGATTTAATTTCAGAAGTGAATATTACCTGAGCTTTTGTCGACCAGATGAGATTTGCCAAAAACATCATGCGATCATTGCCAAGGCCCCGACCCATGCCTCGGCAGTTCCAAGTGATACACTTCATTGGGCCCGAGTGAAAGGATCGATATGGTTGACTAAAGGGGGGGGGGGGGGTGAATAGGCAACTACCAGCATTTAGCTTTTCTTTAACAAATAAGGTTTAGCAACAAATAGGTTGTCTAGATATGCAACTAGGTGAGCAACCTATATGATGCTAACAACAATAATAACACAAGCAAGCAAAGGATACAATATAAGTAAAGCTTGCATAGAGTAAAGGTAAGAAGTAACCACAAGCGTAAACGATGGAGACGAGGATGTGTTACCGAAGTTCCTTCCCTTTGAGGGGAAGTACGTCTCCGTTAGAGCGGTGTGGAGGCACAATGCTCCCCAAGATGCCACTAAGGCCACTGTATTCTTCTCACGCCCTCACACAATGCGAGATGCCGTGATTCCACTAGTGGTGCTCTTCAAGGCGGCGACTGGAGCTTTACAAACAAGGTTGGGGCAATCTCCACAACTTAATTGGAGGCTCCCAACACCACCACGAAGCTTCACCACAATGGAATATGGCTTCGAGGCGACCTCTTCCGTCTAGGGTGCTCAAACACCCAAGAGTAACAAGATCCACAAGGGATTAGTGGGGGGAATCAAATTTCTCTTGGTGGAAGTGTAGATCGGGGCCCTCTGACCCAAACCCTAGAATCTCAACAAGTTTTGTTGGCTAGGGAGAGAGATCGGGCGAAAATGAGCTTAGGAGCAACAATGGAGCTTTTGGGAGGATAAGAGGTGAGTCTCTTAGGGAAAGAAGACCCACTTATATAGTGGGGGGATCTGCTCGTTACCTGCCCACCAGCCGCACACAAGCGGTAGTGCCGCTCCGGAGAGCGGTACTACCGTCCGCACGGAAGATCTACTCACTGGCCACAGCTGACTCTGTCAGGGAGGCGGTAGTGCCGCTCCTGCCAGCGGTACTACCGCTGGCACTGTAGGAGGAGCACACCCCAGCAGTAGTAAGGGGGCAGTGGTACTACCACTTGTTACTACCGCCCCTACTACCACTCTAGTGGTGCAGGTCATCAGACACCAGACGCGAGGGCGGTTGATGCCCCGCGCCAGGTACCCGAGCCACCACTGCAGTACCGGTACTACCGCGCTGATCCGAGCGGTACTGCCACTTAGGTGATTTAAGATAGCCAAGGGCACAGGGTAGAAGCTCCATTTTGCCAGGGAAAGGACAGGGGTACAAATGTGTACGTGTTGATTCCACCCAACCTTTCCAAATACGGACCCCCTCTTGATAGTATGGATTTTCCTATGACTCAAGTCGGCCAACACTAAATCGCCGGAAAATAATCGTCTTCTCTTTTACCCACTGGAGGGGAAAATAACTGTCATGTTCCACCTGATAATCTCTGAAATCTTAATGCACACGGTTACTCCGCAAATGCATTGTCATCAATCACCAAAACCACTAGGGTAGAAATATGCCCTTACAATCCCCCCCTTTTTGGTGGATTGATGACAACGTGGGATTTGCACAGAGGATATCATAAGAAGTAAAAGCAAACCCCAAAATCTAGAAAATATAGACAGGCTCCCCCTAGATGTGTGCACTATTTTTAGATATGCTTTTGGAATGCAAAGGGCACACACTAGGATCAACACTCCCCCTATATTTTATAGACCGACAGCTACTTGCATTAATAGAGAGAGTGAAGCATGAATGCAAGATAAGATATGTGATTATAAGTAAAGGGCACAAGATAAGTATAGCTCACATACTAAGACATAAAAAGATAATAGTATGGTAGCGTATGTCTCACACCATACGACTTGGTCTTTTAAAGTCTCACAAACCAAAGCAAAGCAAATGATAAAAGAGTTCACGAGCGAATAAACACAAGCAACTCAACCAAACACTCGTGACTCGGCAAATCCCTACACTCTCTCCCCCTTTGGCATCGAGACACCAAAAGGGCAGAGACGACTAAGATGATCCAAGGTAGTAGCTGCTCATGGGACCATCTTCAGTACTCCCCAGACTCGGAACTGTAATCAGTGGTGCCAGGCGGAGCAGAAGAGCCAGGTGGAGCAGAGGAGCCAGGCAGATCATCTCCAGAATCCCACTTGCAGTGCCGTGATATCCAGACATCCTCATCGGTGATGGAGTCCTCAGACCCACTCCAAATCTCGATCCCCACATGCCTGCCAAGCGCCTTGTGACAACTGATAGCTTTCTTCTCGGCAACATGAGCTTCGTATTGGCCATGAGCTTGCATGCAAAATAGTTTCTTCATCTTCTCCTTGAGCTTCTTAGCCCAAGATGGCTCATCACGAGAGGGCACAGAACTAGGAACATCGCCACCCTCGACTTCAAAATCCTCATCATCAGGCATGTCCACCTCAGGAGCGACATAGTTCGCCCACTTGTCCTTCTGGCGGAGCTGCACAACTTTATGAGAAATTAACTCACCGTGCTCAAAGCAGATGCCTGGAAAGATCTTGGCCCAAGTGCTCTCAATCAGATGCATCAAGTACGGACCATAGATAGGAACCATGCGTTCAGAAATTGCAGAGAGAAGTTCAGACCACATGACATGTGAAACATCCAGAACTGGCACCTCGAGAGACTTCCTCATACCCTGACAAAAGAGCAATAGATCCACCAGGTAGGAGTGTACCATGTCCAAGTTTCCAACGGAGGAAAAAAGAGTGTTCCGGAAGATGCAGTGCAGAATATCAAGAAATGGTTGTAGCACGTGGGATGACTTGCCAGTGGTGGAGGATACCTTCTCAGTGCAGTAGGGTGATAACCCACAAGTGTAGGGGATCGTTTGTAGCCTTTTTCGATAAGTAAGAGTGTCGAACCCAACGAGGAGCTAAAGGTAGAATTAATATTCTCTCAAGTTCTATCGTCCACCGATACAACTCTACGCACGCTAACGCTTACTTTAACTAGAACAAGTATGAAACTACTTTGCGGGAAAGAAACTAGAAGTACTTAGTAGGTGTAAAGATGGTTTTGCAAGATAATAAAGAGTAAGTAAATAAAATTTAGGGGCTGTTTAGATAAATATTAAATAGGTTAATTGTGTAGTAGAAAGCTTTTTGTAGCACAAGAGAAAGATTTGTCCCTAGGCAATCGATAACTAGATCGGTAATCATTATTGCAGTTTTACATGAGGGAGAGACATACGCTAACATACTTTCCGTACTTGGATCATATGCACTCATGATTGGACCTCTAGCAAGCATCCGCAACTACTAGAAATCATTAAGGTAAACCCAACCATAGCATTAAACATCAAGTCCTCTTTACTCCCATACGCAACAATCCCCTTACTCGGGTTTGTGTGTCAGTCACTCACCAACCCACTATAAGCGAATCATGAACATATTGCACACCCTCCAGCATTAATCCTTCACGTGTGCGCATCATGAAAGGCACCTTAGGACAGCACCAAAATAAAACATACAACTCAAACCAATCGCAATCATCAATCAACCCATAGGACAAAACAAATCTACTCAAACA
The DNA here is from genome assembly GCA_039707655.1 of Elymus sibiricus. Taxonomy (NCBI): domain Eukaryota; kingdom Viridiplantae; phylum Streptophyta; class Magnoliopsida; order Poales; family Poaceae; genus Elymus; species Elymus sibiricus. Next base: position 359,395,692 of record CM077665.1, read on the forward strand.
TCATAGGATAGCCACACATCATTGGATAATAATATATAGCATTAAGCACCATGTTTATGTAGAGATTACAGCGGGGAGAAGAGGGTTTACATCGCTACATAGAGGGGGAGAGAGTTGGTGGTGACGGCGGCGAAGTTGTTGGTGTAGATCGTCGTCACGATGGATGCCCCGGTGGCGCTTCGGCGCCACCGGGAGAGAGGGGGAGAGAGCCCCCCTCCTTCTTCTTCTTCCTTGACCTCCTCTCTAGGTGGGAGGAGGGTTTCCCCTCTGGTCCATGGCCGCCATGGCTCTCGGAGGGGAGGAGCCCCTCCGAGATTGGATCTCTCTCTATGTTTCTCTTCTGTTTTCGCGACAGGTTTCTGGCCCCTTCACCATTTATTACATATCCGAAGATCCGTAACTCCGATCGGGCTGAAATTTTGAGGAGATTTTTATCGCGAAAATATATTCCTTGCGACAGAAGGAGAGCCTCAACCGAACTAAGGGCTGGCCACAAGCCATCAGGGCGCGACCCCCCTAGGGTCGCGTCCTGTTGGCTTGTGGGGCCCTCGGGCATCATCTTTTGTTGATTCCGACTCTCAAAAATCACATATATTCCAAAAAAATCTCCATAAATTTTTATCGCGTTTGGACTTCGTTTGATATGGAATTTCTGCAAAAAAAAGACACAAAAAAACAGGAACTGGCACTGGGCACTAGATAAGTAAGTTAGTCCCAAAAATAATATAAAATGTTGCCAAAAGTATATGAAAGTTGTAGAATATTGGCATGAAGCAATCAAAAATTATAGATACGACAGAGACGTATCAGCATCCCCAAGCTTAATTCCTGCTCGTCCTCGAGTAGGTAAATGATAAAAAGATAATTTTTGATGTGGAATGCTACCTAACATAATCTTGAACAAATGTCTAATCATGGCATGAATATTAAGTTACAAGTGATTCAAGGCAACAGTCTGATAAAAAGACATCTATACTCAGGTTTACTAGCAAACAATCATGTCCTTTCGAAATAACAATGCCAAAGAGTGCTATCCCTACAAAATCATATAGCCTGTCATGCTTGGTCTTCCTAGCATAAAGTATAAATCATGAACACCCCGGTGTCAAACCAAGCAATTGGTTCATACTTTTTCACGCGCTTCAGCTTTGTGTTACTCATGCAATCTATGAGCATGAACAATGGATATAGCATAAAGGTGGAATAGAAAATGGTGGTAGGTTTCAAAGGGGTAAAAGTGGAGAAGAAAGTCTCGCATCAACTCGGCGTATCAACGGGCTATGAAGATGCCTATCAATAGATATCAATGCGAGGCGTAGGGATTGCCATGTAACGGATGCACTAGAGCTATAAGTGTATGAAAGCTCGACTGAAGCTAAGTGGGTGTGCATCCAACTTGCTTGCTCATGAAGACCTCGGGCATTTGAGGATGCCCGTCATCGGAATATACAAGCCAAGTTCTGTAATGAAAAATTCCCAATAGCATATGGAAGTGACAAACAAGAGACTCTCTATATGAAGAACATGGTGCCACTTTGAGGCACAAGTGTGGTAAAGGATAGTAGCAAAGTCCCTTCTCTCATTTTCTCTCTTTTTTTGATTTTTTTTAATGGTGGGCTCATTTGGCCTCCCCATTTTTTTCGTCCGGAGTCTCATCCCGACTTGTGGGGGAATCATAGTCTCCATCATCCTTTCCTCACTGGGACAATGCTCTAATAATGATGATCATCACACTTTTATTTACTTACAACTCGATATGAAAAACTGATAGGATGATATGACTCTATATGAATGCCTCTGGCAGTGTACCAGGATGTGCAATGATCTAGCATAGCAAAAGATATCAAAAAATGGACAAGCCATGTAAATATCATGCTAGCTATCTTACGATCATGCAAAACAATATGACAATGAAGGTACAAGTCATATGAAGTGACGGTGGAAGTTGCATGGCAATATATCTCGGAATGGCTATGGAAATGCCATGATAGGTAGGTATGGAGGTTGTTTTGAGGAAGATATAATGAGGCTTATGTGCACCAGAGCGTATCATGTCACGGGGTTTGGATGCACCGGCGAAAGTTGCACCGATCCTCGAGGTGAGAATGGGCAATGCACGGTACCGAAGAGGCTAGAAAATATGTGGAGGTGAGAGTGTGTATATCCATGGATTCACATTAGTCATAAAGAACTCACATACTTATTGCAATGTTTTATTAGCTCTCTCGAAGCAAAGTACTACTCGCATGCTCCTAGGGAGGAGGTTGGGAGGAGTTAACCATCGCGTGCCCCCGATTCAACAGCACAAAGGATTTCAATCAAGGATAAATTATGCTCCAACTTCATCGCACAACTAGAGACTATACGTGCATGCTTCGGGAATCACAAACCTTAACATCAATATTCTTACTAATCCACAATCATCACTAGTGCACCCACATATTACTATCTTAATGTCGCAAAACTATTGCAGGGAATCAAACATATCATATTCAGTGATCTACAAGTTTTATGTAGGATTTATGACTAACCATGTAAATGACCAATTCCCGTTGACTCTCTAAATAGGTATAAGTGAAGAACGAGAGTTTAATTCTTTATACAAAAGACCTGGACATGCTCTAAAAAATATAAGTGAAGCAAAAGAGCATTCTACAAATAATGGTTTTATATATGTAGAGAAATAGGCATCTAACTTCAAATGATATAAGTGAAGCACGTGAAGAATTCTATAAAGCCATACTCAAAATATATAAGTGAAGTGCAAAGAGCATTCTATAAATCAGCCATGGAATTTCCCATACAAGCATGGTGCATTGCTAAAATAAAAATAAAAGGCACATGACGCTCCAAGAATTTACGCATATCATGTGAACAAAACAAGAACCAAAACATACCGATAGTTGTTGAAGAAGAAAGATGGGATGCCTTCCGGGGCATCCCCAAGCTTAGACGCTTGAGACTCCTTGAATATTTACTTGGGTGTCTTGGGAATCCCCAAGCTCGAAATCTTGTCTCTCCTTATTCTTCTCATATCGATATCTCCTCGATCTTCGAACACTTCATCCACACAAAACTTGACAGAACTTTCATTAGAAACGTTAGTACATAATCATCAAATCTCATCATGTCCTGCCATAACATTATTGCATAATTATAATATAACATTATCCATTGTATACTATCACAATTCTATGGCTCCCAATTCATTGGGGCTCAACAAGAATTCAAACATAAGCACGCAAAGCAACTATAACAGCAATCTGTGAAAAACAGGACAGTCTGTAAAGATCTGTTTGGTAACCATACTTCTGTAACTCAAAAAATTCTGAAAACTTTGGACGTAATAAAGAATTTGCATAGCAGTACTGTGTAAAAATTTCAGAATTTTTTGCATGTTCTAGTAAAATATGAAAATTCAAACACTACAGAAAAAGTTTCTGTTTTTACACATCACATATCAAACAAACAATTCAAACATCCTAAAGGTAATTCTTGGCACATTATTTTTATAATACAATGGATTTGTACAAGGGGATAATTATTTTTGTTGAAAAGTTCCTGTAATCAAGATTTACAAAGTTTCCATGGGCATGAACAAAAGTTCAAGGACGTCCCCCACTTCAACGGTGCTCATCTTTCTCACTTTCACTTCTCTTTTTGAAAAGATTTTAAGTTCCCCACTTTATTTTATTTTTGTTTTTAATTATTTTAAAAGCACACAACAGAAATAAATGACTCTCTAAAACTTCCAGGTTGTATACCTGGCAGCGCTTTCTTTAAAGCCATTAAGCTAGGCATATAGTGCTCAAGTAATTGATCTACCCGGATCCCAAGGTATATCAAAGCCAATTTTAATTAACAATGATCTGTAATTTAGTAGTGAGCACAAAGTGATATATATCATGTGAAAACGAAGTCTAACTCTCTTCCAATGCATTGGCATGTCATACAAGAACAATTCATTAACACAAAGTAAAGGCCAATTCATTGCATAAGTAGTTTCTTGCAATTTTATCGCATTGGAAACATAGAGAGGTGAAGATTTGGCTCCTCTCTCATAATAATTGTAAGTAGGAGCAGCAAGCACATGCATATTATATTCATCAAAATCATCATGTGTGATAGTAAAACGCAACCCATCAATATAATCCTTAATAAGTGCAAACTTCTTCGATATAGTGTAGTTGGGAGAATTCAAAATATAATAGGACTATCATGTGTGGGTGCAATAGCAACAATTTCACGCTTAACATAAGGAACTATAGCAAGTTCATCTCCATAAGCATAATTCATATTGGCATGATGGCCACAAGCATAGCAAGCATCAAGTTCATCAAAAAGGAATGTTTCAACTGAATCTAAGGGATCATGGCAATTATCATAGCATTCATCCTTCGGTATGTGCGAAGGGTAATTAAACAATGTATGAGTTGAAGAGTTACTCTCATTAGAAGGTGGGCACAGGTAGCTAATCCGCTCTTCCTCCTTTTGTTCTTCGCTCTTCTCCTCATCTTTTTCATCTAATGAGCTCACAGTTTCAACAATTTCTTCTTCCATAGATTCCTGCGAAATATTAGTCTCTTCCAAGGCAGCGGTCATTCTTTCAATAATTTCTTTAACACGAGCATTAGAATCATAATTTTCATAGCAATATTTAAGTACGGCAAGATTTTCAGATTTCTAAAGAGTAGCATCACGCTTTTCAATCAAAGAAGCAATTTCATATGCACCCTTAAAAGAAACAAATTCTTCAATTTGTTCAACATCATAATAACAATAGGCTTCCTTGGCATAAGAAGATAGCATTATCATTAAACACACATTGGTAGGGAAGGTGTTTTTTAGTTTCTTCAGAACAACAAGTGCATAGCACATCAAACATTTTATTTGACGGTCTAAAATTCTCCCTTTTTTAGACAACCGGTGACGCACATAATAAGCATGATCATTTAAAGATTTTCCATCAACTAAGCTAGTTGGGGTTTCAGCATGAGCACAAAGGGATCAAAGATGATCCAAGTAATATTTTTCGATAGTACGGAACACTAGTGGTTCCTCAACTTTTGGAGCAGCAAGTACATCTAATTTTTTTGGTATTTTGCGTTTCCTACCCATATCTAAAGATAGAAAATAATTAATAAAAGAAAATAAAACAACTAATAACAGAAAATAAAAATTACTTAGTGATAAAGCAAACAAGCGCACACGAGAATATCAACCACTACGCTATTGCTCCCCGGCAACGGCGCCAGAAAAAGGTCTTGATAACCCACAAGTGTAGGGGATCGTTTGTAGCATTTTTTGATAAGTAAGAGTGTCGAACCCAATCAGGAAGTAAAGGTAGAACTAATATTCTATCAAGTTCAACCGTCCACCGATACAACTCTACGCACGCTAACGCTTACTTTAACTAGAACAAGTATTAAACTACTTTGCGGGAAAGAAACTAGAAGTACTTAGTAGGTGTAAATATGGTTTTGCAAGATAATAAAGAGCAAGTAAATAAAATTTAGGGCCTGTTTAGATAAATATTAAATAGGTTAATTGTTTAGTAGAAAGCTTTTCGTACGACAAGATAAAGATTTGTCCCTAGGCAATCGATAACTAGATCGGTAATCATTATTGCAGTTTTATATGAGGGAGAGGCATACGCTAACATACTTTCCGTACTTGGATCATATGCACTCATGATTGGATCTCTAGAAAGCATCCGCAACTACTAGAAATCATTCAGGTAAACCCAACCATAGCATTAAACATAAAGTCCTCTTTACTCCCATACGCAACAATCCCCTTACTCGGGTTTGTGTTTCAGTCACTCACCAACCCACTATAAGCGAATCATGAACATATTGCAACACCCTCCAGAGTTAATCCTTCACGTGTGTGCATCACGGAAGGCACCTTAGGACAGCACCAAAATAAAACATACAACTCAAACCAATCACGATCATCAATCAACCCATAGGACAAAACAAATCTACTCAAACATCATAGGATAGCCACACATCATTGGATAATAATATATAGCATTAAGCACCATGTTTAAGTAGAGATTACATTGGGGAGAATAGGGTTTACACCACTGCATAGAGGGGGAGAGAGTTGGTGGCGACGGCGGCGAAGTTGTTGGTGTAGATTGCCGTCACGATGGATGCCCCGGCGGCGCTCCGGCGCCACCGCGAGAGAGGGGGAGAGAGCCCCCTCCTTCTTATTCTTCCTTGACCTCCTCCCTAGGTGGGAGGAGGGTTTCCCCTCTGGTCCATGGCTGCCATGGCTCCCGGAGGGGAGGGGCCCCTCCGAGATTGGATATCTCTATCTGTTTCTCTTCTGTTTTCGCGACTGGTTTCTGACCCCTTCACGGTTTCTTAAATATCTGGAGATCCGTAACTCCGATCGGGCTGAAATTTTGAGGGGATTTGTATCGCGAAAATATTTTCCTTGCGGCAGAAGGAGAGCCTCAACTGACCTAAGGGCTGGCCACAAGCCATCAGGGCGCGACCCCCCCTCTGGCATCGTCTTCTGTTGATTCTGACTCTCAAAAATCACATATATTCCAAAAAAATCTCTGTAAATTTTTATCGCGTTTGGACTTCGTTTGATATGGAATTTCCGCGGAACAAAAAACACAAAAAAAATAGGAACTAGCACTGGGCAATGGATAAGTAAGTTAGTCCCAAAAATAATATAAAATGTTGCCAAAAGTATATGAAAGTTTTAGAATATTGGCATGAAGCAATCAAAAATTATAGATACGACGGAGACGTATCATAGGGCCAGAGATGGCTCTTGTGAGTGGATGCGGTTTCCTTGTGGGGGCAAAATCCAACTGGGTTATGGAGCCCCTTATCCTCAATACTTAGAAGGTCCATGAACTCCTTCCAAGTAGCAGTCAACCTCCTCCCATTTGTCATCCAAGTCAAAGTCTGGGCCTCACCATTCCCAAGATGAACTACAACATAAAACACTTCCACCATCTCTGCATCAAAGTCCTTGTTGAACTGCGTAATATGAGTAATTCCCAGCTTCTCACAGAGTTCAAGAGCCTCTCCAAAGTATTGGGCATTCTTCTCCAAAAACTCCATATCAATGGACTTGACATGTGGCACATACAGGTTTTCCTTGTTCAGGAGAACATCATTGTAGATAGACATTTGCTGCCGGGTCCAGAAGGGACGGTTGCGAAGAGAAGGGTCTTGAGGATTAACATACGGGTCTTGACGGCAAGCAAGCCAGAACTCTTTGCTGGGTATCTGACTCATGGATTGCTTCTTCTTGGTAGCAGCCTTCTTCGTTTGCTGCTTGGGAGGTGCATTGGGGTTTGATGAGCTGTCCTCCTCAAAGGTGTGATGGCACTTTGAGCCACCATCACGGCTGGGGTTCACCCTACGCTCCTGACGAGCAGAATTGCTACCACCTGGAACCCAAAAACATCAAGCGACGAAAAACAAGGTAAAATAGTTGCATAAGCCAAAACAAAACAATGAGTAAATCTGGAGTGGAAGTGAGAAAACATGGGCATTTGCCAGCACAAGCAGTAGTACCGCCCACAAGCGGTAGTACCGCTCCAGAAGGAGCGGTAGTACCGCGCAGGCGGAGGCCACAGGGGCAACTACTACCGCCGGTCAAATCCGATACTACCGGTGACGTCAAATGCACATATTTACCACTAGACTACAAATCTACTCCCTAGCCATCTTCCACAACGAACTCATGCCTCGATTTGACTAAAAATCGACGAATGCATCTCGTATTGTCCAAAACCTAGATTCAAAAAGGAGAACCATAGGGGAGAAGAACAGGGACAATACCGACATCCATGGCAAGAGGAGAGGGTGGGGATCGATTCCATCGGTCCGAATCGCAGAAGAATGGCCGGAAACAGAGGTCCGACGGCGGCCTCCGGAGCCCTGGAGTCGCCTGGAGAGAGAGCACCACGAGAGAGAGGGGATGAATGGGTACGGGGAAGTGGAAACTTCCCCTGTCCCGCTCCATAACCCATCGTGGGCACTCACAAGCGGGGTTTAGGGTTTAGGGTTTAGGGTTTAGGTATTACCACACAGAAGCGGCAGTACCGCCCTTGCCACCGGTAGTACCACTTTGAGCAATCACAGGACCAAAAAGGAGCAACAAGGTTGGCTTATGCAAAACTTTGAAAGGATTTTTAAAAGACAAGGACCAGTAAATGGAAGTGGGCACTCCAAGCATATGGAAAACTGAGATGGAAAACGACTTGGAGTGAAAGAAAAGATGAACAATCTCTTCCAAAGCAAATACCTCCTTTGGAGGGGGCGGTGACCGGAGCCACCTATGTTTGAGTCACTTGGTATGGCACCGCGAAGATTTTAACCTTGGGCCCATGACCAAAACTCGCCTTTGAAGCACAAGTACCATAAAAAATGGTGAATGTGAAAGATTTGATCACTTTATGCATAATAAGGGGAGGGATAGTCCATTGAGAGAACTATACCCCCCCTATGTCCATGCCTACATCTAAACAAGACATAATGAAGAGTGTGGTGGGGTGTGAAATACGTCAAGCCACATCGCCCGAATCAATGATATTTAGCTCATGCCTTAACTCGCGAAATCTTGCTTCGTCCAATGGATTCGTGAAGATATCCGCAAGTTGTTCATGAGAGTTGAGATGAATAAGGTCAATCTCCCCACGCTTGATATGGTCCCGGATGAAGTGATGACGAATCTCAATATGCTTCGTCTTGCAATGTTTCACCGGGTTGTTGGGGATCTTGATAGCACTCTCGATGTCACAGTAGAGGGGCACTTTGTCACAAGTGACACCGTAATCCTTTAAAGTTTGCCTCATCCAGAGCAACTCTGCACAACAACTTGCTACAGCTACATACTCGGCCTCGGTGGACGATAGAGAAACACAGTTTTGTTTCTTCGAAGACCAACTTACCAAAGAGCGACCAAGGAATTGGCAACCTTCGGAAGTTGACTTCCTCTCCACACGGTCTCCTGCCTAATCCGAGTCTGAATATCCTATGAGATCAAATGAAGCACCTTTGCGGTACCATAAGCCAAAGTTTGGGGTATGAGCCAAATATCAAAAGATTCGCTTGACAGCCACATAGTGACTCACCTTAGGTGTGGATTGAAATCGTGCAAACATGATATCCGGCCTAGATGCACAAAGATAAAGCAGGGAGCCAATCATGGAGCGATATACCTTTTGATCCATGGCTTTACCATTGGGATCACTCTCAAGTTGGCATTTTAGCGGCATGGGAGTGTTGGCCTTGTGTCGGTGTCAAAACCGGCGGATCTCGGGTAGGGGGTCCCGAACTGTGTATCTTGGATCGATGGGTAACAGGAGACGAGGGAGACGATATTTACCCAGGTTCGGGCCCTCTTAATGGAGGTAAAACCCTACGTCCTGCTTTGTTTTGTATTGATGATTGGGTATCGAGTACAGAGTTGATCTACCTTGAGATCGTATGTAGTGGTCTAAACCCTAAGAGCTATGATTGTTATCTCTGATGATCTAATCGTCCCTAATGACTAGCCTGGCCTCGGCTTATATAACTCACCAGAGGCCTAGGATAACAAGAGTCCTAGTCGGCTACGTTGGTGGAGAGGAGTCCTTGTCTTGATCACCAAGTCATGTGGAATCTTCCTCGTATGCATCATGGGTTGTCCAAACTGGCCCATTAGTGAACCGCCCTGGGGGTCCTCGGCCCGACCCACTGGTCGGTAGACGACGTGGTGAGTACCCCCTAGTCCAGGACACCATCAGTAGCCCCCTGAACCGGTCTTAAAGTTGGGGACGCTCCTCGGTTCTTCCAAACTGTTCTTCGTCTTCAGCCGTCGGTCTTGAAAATTGGTTCAACAAATCTTCCCATCTCCTATCTTGAGGATCGCCGAGGTGTATCCGAAGAGTTCACACGTCGGCCATCCGAGGAGCCCCTTTAATTGCTTGGCCTTTATCAATGCCTTATTATTTTTTACGCCACACCTCGGGTTTGAAGTGTTTCCCGTGCGGCAGTGCCCTTTTGTGTCCGAACTCCAACGCTGAACTACATCCGAGGTGTCTTTTTGCAGCCATGCTCCAACGCCGAACTGCATCCGAGGTGTCATAGATTAACTCGGTCTTGAAAAAGTTGAAGGAGTTTATCTGAGCTTAATGCCGGAAATAGTCTTTTATGGAGCCAGCCATTCGCATCCGAGCTTTATGTCGGACTGCTTTCGAGCTCCAACACCGGACTGCATCCGAGCTCCAATGTCGGACTGCGTCCAAGGTGTCTCCGATCTTGAGCTTTATGTCGTACTGCTTCCGAGCTCCAACGCCGGACTGCATCCGAGCCCAACGATGATCAGCGTCTGAGGTGTCATAAATTACCTCGGTCTTTACAAGAGTGAAGGAATTCAGCCGAGCTTAATGCCGGAAATGCCCTCTATGGAGCTAGCCACTTGCGCCCGAGCTTTATGCCGGACCGCTTCCGAGGTGGTGCACCACCCCGACCGTGGGCTTGTTTTTTGATTGGTGCAATTTATTCTCTGTCGGGATGTATAACCAGTAGCCCTCAAGGTGCATGTTGGTCTAACACCCGAGATGCACCTGAAGGATAAAATAAAACCACTAATCCCAGTATCCCCTGAGACTCAGGTCGATTCGCGAAATCGGCCTGAGGATCAATTCCTTGCTCGGCAACATACTTTATGGATAAAAATGCGGTGTGCAGTAGCCCCCGAGACTCAGGTTGGGTGCGGCCGACCAACCCGAGGATCGTAATCTTGTTGAAAACTATTTTGCACTTAAATTTTCTGCATTGAATCATCAATGCAGTAGCCCCTGAGCCTTAATTTGGGCACGGGTGGTCGAAGTAAGGACCTATATTTGTTTGACACAAACTTTGTTACGTTTGACATAATTTATGTGTAATGATTCTATGTATCCAAGTACTTTACATCATTAATGCTCGAATCCGCATTGTATACGACTTTGTTGACCGACCATCGGCTTCAACCTCCTCGTCTAGTAGCCGAGGAGTGTTTGTCCTACTTTATAAAGCCTTTATAAGGGCAAAGTTTATGGCAAACAAGGCAATCCGGCCATACGGTTTTATAAACAAAGATACGCGGAGAGATATGTTATATTACTATGTAAGAAACATCTTCTGGGAAAATAGTTCATTTATAAGTTCCTTTCCCAGGATATCATGTTGACCATGATCGTGAAACCTCAACTCCGATCAATGTGGGAGGAAAATATTGATGATTTAGTTCGGGGAATGTTGCCGAACTCAGTGGTCTTTAATGAACCAAGATTTTCACTTCCGTCGTTGCCGACCAATTATATTATTAAGATGGCTAGCTTTCGGCTTCACCCAGTCTGAGGTACTAACACGGATGACCCGGAAGTAACAATCACAGAGGTGCTCCCTTTACCCTCTAGCGGAATGATACGTCTCCAACGTATCTATAATTTTTGCTTGTTCCATGCTGTTATATTATAATTCTTGGATGTTTTGCAATCATTTTATAACAACTTTATATCATTTTTTGGGACTAACCTCTTGACATAGTGCCAAAGTGCAGTTGCTGTTTTTGCTTGTTTTTTACTTCAAAGAATATCGGTACCAAACGGAGTCCAATCGCGACGAAACTTTTTGGAGATTTTTTCTGGACGAGAAGACACCCAGTGGGCCAAAGAAGAGCCAGGAAGGTGGGCTGTGGAGAGCACAACTCACCAGGGCGCGCCAGGGGGCCCCCGGCGTGCCCTGATGGGTTGTGCCCTCCACGGGGCACCTCTGCACCGCCTCTGATGCCTATAAATTCCCAAATATTCCCAAAACCCTAGGGGAGTCGACAAAACACAATTCCAGCCGCCGCAAGTTCCAGAACCTCGAGATCCAATCTAAACACCATCACGGAGGGGTTCATCTTCATAGGTGCCTCTCCGATGATGCGTGAGTAGTCCACCATAGACCTACGGGTCTGTAGGCAGTAGCTAGATGGCTTCCTCTCTCTCTCTCTTATGATTCTCAATACAATGGTCTCTTGGAGATCTATTTGATGTAAACTTTTGCGCTGTGTTTGTTGGGATCCGATGAATTTTGAGTTCATGATCAGTTTCTATCCATGAATATTATTTGAGTCTTCTTTGATCTCTTATATGCATGATTACTTATAGCCTCGTATTTCTTCTTCAAATCTTTGGTTTAGTTTGGCCAACTAGATCGATTTTTCTTGCCATGGGAAGAGGTGCTTTGTGATGGGTTCGATCTTGCGGTGTTCTTTCCCAGTGACAGAAGGGGCAGCAAGACACGCATGTATCGTTGCTATTAAGGATAACAAGATGGGGTCTATTCCTACATGAATAGATCTTGTCTACATCATGTCATCGTTCTTATTGCATTACTCCTTTTTTCCATGAACTTAATACACTAGATGCATGCTGGATAGCGGTCGATGTGTGGAGTAATAGAGGTAGATGCAGGCAGGAGTTGGTTTACCTATCTTGGACGTGATGCCTATATAATGATCATCGCCTTGGATATCGTCATGACTATTCGATTTTCTATCAATTGCCTAACAGTAATTTGTTCACCCACCGTGCGCTATACTCATGAGAGAAGCCACTAGTGAACCCTACGGCCCCCGGGTCTAGTTTTCCAACATATTGCTTTCAGATCTATCTTTTTGCATCTTTGTTTTCAGATCTACAAAACCAAAAACCCAAAAACATATTGCTGCATATTTTATTTGCTCTTTTTATTTTGAGTTCTTGAGAGATCTATCTCTCCTATCTATCACTACCTAATCTATCTTTTTACCGTAGAGAGATTGACAACCTCTCTTTCGCGTCGGGTTGCAAGTATTTGTTGTTTGTGTGCAGGTGCTGCTTGTGATCCTCCTACTGGTTTGATAACCTTGGTTTCATAACTGAGGGAAATACTAACCGTCGCTGTGCTGCATCATCCCTTCCTCTTTGGGGAAATACCGACGCAGTCTCAAGCCACGTCAAAGGAATTTCTGGCGCCGTTGCCGGGGAGGAAGCGGTCTCTTCTACTTGCCTATCGTAGGCGCCGAGGAGAATCCATCATCATCTACCAGGTTCCTAATCACAAATCTCATCTCCTTGCAATTACATTATTTGCCATTTGCCTCTCGTTTTCCTCTCCCCCACTTCACCAATTTGCCGTTTTATTCGCCCGCTTTTTTGTTTGCCCTTTTTCTTGCCGGATCTCTTCCTTGCTTGCAATCTTGTTTGCTTGTCACTGATAACCCACAAGTATAGGGGATCGCAACAGTTTTCGAGGGTAGAGTATTCAATCCAAATTTATAGATTTGACACAAGGGGAGCCAAAGAATACTTGAGAGTATTAGCAGTTGAGTTGTCAATTCAACCACACCTGGAGATTAAATATCTGCAGCAAGGTGATCAGTAGCACAATAATATGATAGTTTTGGTAGTAGTAGCAATAGTAACAGTAGCGGTAACAGTTGTAGCAGTTGGAACAGCGGTAACAGCAGTAGTAACTTAGCAGGACAATAAGTGGAAAGCTCGTAGGCACTGGATCGGTAACTCGTTGGATGATATTCATCATATAACAGTCATAACCTAGGGTGACACAGAACTAGCTCCAGTTCATCAATATTATGTAGGCATGTATTCCGTAAATAGTCATACGTGCTTATGGAGAAGAACTTGCATGACATCTTTTGTCCTACCCTCCCGTGGCAGCAGGGTCCATAAGGAAACTAAGGGACATTAAGGCCTCCTTTTAATAGAGAACCGGAACAAAGCATTAACACATGGTGAATACATGAACTCCTCAAACTACGGTCATCACCGCGAAGTATCCCAAATATTGTCACTATGGGGTTAATGGATCATAACACGTAATAGGTGCATATGACTAGGCAAGATCGGATCAAGAACATAGATATAATGGTGATAACATAAACGGTTCAGATCTGAAATCATGGCACTCGGGCCCTAGTGACAAGCATTAAGCATGGCAAAGTCATAGCAACATCAATCTCAGAACATAGTGGATACTAGGGATCAAGCAATTCAGTTGACAAACTGAAAGTGATAAAGAAAAACTTTTATGAACTCTTTTGTTCTTGTTTACATATATATGCTTAAGTAGCACCCAGGTTTTCAGCAAAGATTATGACTAACCATGCCAACAATAACTCTTAGAAATTATATTAACTCATAACAATAACATAAGCATCTAGCGAACAGTAATAAGATATCTCAAGCGCCAACACTTTGTCAAAACAATCATGATACAATATGACAATAGTGGTATCTCGCTAGCCCTTTCTGAGACCGCAAAACATAAATGCAGAGCACCTCCAAAGTTCAAGCAGCGACTAGACATTGTAATTCATGGTAGAAAAGATCCAGTCATGCTGTACCCAACATCAACTATACACAATGCATGAGGATGACAATAGTGCTCTCAGGTCTGGCGCTTATTTGAGAAGGTGATGACTCAACACAAAAGTAAATAGATAGTCCCTTCACAGAGGGAAGCATAGATTTGCAGCGGTGCCAGAGCTCAAAGTTTCAAACAGAGATAGATATAATTTTGGGAGGTACACCCTTCCTGTCAACATCACGACCAAGAGTTATCAATATCTTCCATGCTAAACAAATTAGCGGCGGTTCCCAAGTGGTAAAAGTAAAGGTTTACTCCCCCTCCACCAACAATCACACTCCACGGCTAGCCGTATCCACGGGTACCGTCCAAACCAACAACCTTCCTGGGGGAGTTTTGTTTAGTTATTTTGGATTTTTTTTTATTTCGGGACTGGGAATCCCTATTACCGCCCCTCTCGTGTAAGGACAAGTGAATAAACACTTATCATGAGAATAACCCGCTTAGCATGGAAGATACTGACCGCCCCCTGTCGCTCCATGAGCGGTCCAGGCACACAAAACAGATGTTCATTGGAATTTTTAGAGATGGCACATGCAAATTTACTTTGGAATGGCAGGGTAATACCACATATAGGTAGATATGGTGGAATCATCTGCCACAACTTGGTTTAAGGGTTTTGATGCACAAGCAGTATTCCCGCTTAGTACAGGTGAAGGCTAGCAAATAGATTGAGAAGCGGCCAGTTAGAGAGCGAAGGCAGTCATGAACATGCATTACATATAATCAATATTGAATACTATCATGAGTAGGATATGGACACCATGAACATAAATATCATGAAGGCTATGTTGGTTTTGATTCAACTACATGCGTGAACATGTGCCAAGTCAAGCCACTTGAAACATTCAGAGGAGGATACCATATCATCATACCGCATCACAACCATTTTAATGCATGTTGACACCCAAGATAAATCATTATCCACTCCTAGCTACTTAAGCATGACATGAACAACTATAATCTCTAATGGTCATTGCAAGCATGTTTGATCATAATGTGCTGAATCAAGGATACTAGGTTAAACATATTTACAAAAACAAAAACAAGTTGAGTTGATACCCACTTTTCTCTGCCACAGTCAATTCATCAAATATCGTCATTATTGCCTTTCACTTGCACGACCGAATGATAGGAAAATAATAATAGTGCAAGAGTGTCGTGGACTAAGCTGGAATCTGTAAACATTTTATTCAAGAGGAGAAGACAAAGTAATATGGGCTCTTTGTTAGATAAACAATAATGCATACGAGAGCCACTAAACAATTTCATTGTGGTCTTCTCCTTGGTATGACTCAAATAAAAGGAAAAGAATTTCAGAGAAATACACTGAAATATTTTTGGAGTTTTTGGTTTTTCTAGAAGAAAGCAAATTAAAGAGGAAACACAAAAACGAGAAAAACTATTTACACGGGAAAGCTCCCAACAAGTAAAAGAAGAAGCGAGAAATCTTTTTGGGTTTTCTTTTGATGCAACAATTGAACTAAGCTAGAAAGAAAAACTAAAAAGAAGTAGGAAATATTTTTGGATTTTCTCACAGTTTTTCAAACACACAAGAAGAAAGAGAAAAAACGAATCTAGCATGGATATTACAATGAAAAAGTATGAACACCGACAACTGGAATGAAGTGTGTGAACATGAATGTAATGTCGGTGGAAATACGTACTCCCCCAAGCTTAGGCTTTTGGCCTAGCTTGGTAATCACCATCCGTAGAAACCATCCGGTCCCAAGTCGAAGTGAGGTGGAGGCGGCACCTGAGCATCCCACCCCTGGGGCTCCTCCTCAGCAGCTGCTAGGTTGTTCCGGTAGGCTGTAATGTCATCTGGCATGATCCTGTATCTGTTCCTGGCAATAGAATCAAACAAAGCAGGTGCAGGCAACGGAATAACATCACGGGTTTCCTTGTTTAATACTAGGTTGTAATGAATGTCAGGGGGAGAATCAGTTACATCGAGGAATTGGTGATCTTGCAGTGACTTGTGATCAAGGTAAACTCGGGACAAGAGATAATCATGATGGCGAAACTGAACATTAAAGTGTCTCGCTAAGCGAGTAGCATAAATACCTCCATGTATCTTTCCCTTAGTTTTGTTAAGATGTAAGCGATGAGCAATAATAGCCCCCATATTAAAGGTGTGGTCATCATAAAGTGCACGACGTAAAATAGCAAGGTCAGGGGCACTGAGTGCGACAACCTTCTCCCTAGCGGTTAAACACTTAGCGATGACCAAACCGAAGTAATGCACTGAGGGAAACTGCACGCTGGTAGCAGTGGCATTTGACACGCCTCTATCCTCACCCACTGTTAAAGTGAGGAGAAAATCCTCAAACTCAGATGGCCTAGGTTCTCTCAATTCCCCATCAGAAGGGATCAATCATATGTTGCAGAAGTCAGTTAGCAACATTTTGTAAGTTTCAGCATAAAGATTAAACTGCACTTCAGAAGGATTGTTTCTCTCTAGATAATAAAAGCCTTGCACAAAGGAATTTGTAAGGATGTGATATTGGTCACACTAAGCTGCAAGGAACTCGGTCAACCCAGCGTTTGCAACAAACTGAGCGAACTCTTGATGGAATCTGGCCTCCTCCATGAAGGCATCATGCGTCCATTCACACGGCCGCAGCTCCGCCCTTCTTGGGGTGTGAAGGTCATTGTCCGATGATTCCTCAATGACTCCCTTGGAATTTTCCTTGGAGGAGAACTTCCTAAAGATTTGCATTTTATTCCTATAAAAATTCTAAAATATTTTAGTCCACAAAAATTTTGTCAACAAAACTTTGTAAGATTGTTAGCAACTACTCCCAAGCATGCATAGAGGCCATATTGAGCATTCAAACTACTTAGAACTCTAAGAATTCAACATGCAAGCTCATCTACAGCAGCACCAAGAGTAGCTAATTACTCTAAAAAATAACCCACTAAATCAAAAACTAATTGAAGGAATGGAGGAGTCACATACCAAGTAGCAATCCCTCCAAAAAGTTTCAGAAACGGAGCTTCGTGCAAAGAGATAGAAATCTACGGGTTTGAGAGAAAGAACACGAGAATGGTGGCTGTGGTGATTTTTTTTCTAGAGGTAGCGGATGATGTGGGCTAAAGAGATAGGTGAGGGGGCCCACGTGGGGGCCACAACCCACCAGGGCGCGCCTGGGGGTGTTGGCGCGCCCTGGTGTCTTGTGGGCACCAGGTGCACCCCCCCTCTGGTACTATTTGCACCAGAAATTCATAAAATTTTCGGACAAAAATTGTGTTAAATTTTCAGGGCAGTCTGAGAATTTTTATTTTTGGGACATTTTTTTAATTGCATGGGGAAAACAGAAAACATGATAATAATGACATCTTATTTTATTTGACTAACTAACACAGAAAATAAAAAGTGGGAGGAGAGAATTGTGCTTACTAGATTCATCAACTTCATACCTCTCAAAAGTGATTCATTAATATGGTTGATCAAGTCTTATTAACAACCACTTCCGATTAGCATGAAACCAAAGAACTTTCGTAAAACACTAAGTTACCTCAATGGGGATGTGCATATCCCCAACAATAAGTATATCATATTTCTTTTTGGCAGCAGGTAGAGGTAATTGAAAACTTCCAATAGTGATGGTCGGAGATTCTTCAATAACATTTATACCATTCACTTGGAACTGTTTCTTCGGAAAGTCAACCGTGTGCTCATTACCATTGATATGAAAAGTGACCTTGCTTTTATTGCAATCAATAACAGCCCCTGCAATATTTAAAAAGGGTCTACCAAGGATAATCGACATATTGTCGTCCTCGGGCATCTCAAGAATAACAAAGTCCGTTAAGATAGTAACATTTGCAACAACAACGGGCACATCCTCACAAATACCGATAGGTATGACCGTTAATTTGTCAGCCATTTGCAATGATATCTCGGTAGGTGTGAGTTTATTCAAAACAAGTCTTTTATATAAGGAGAAAGGCATAACACTAACACCAGCTCACAAATCACACAAAGCAGTTTTGACATAGTTTCTTTTAATGGAGCAAGGTATAGTTGGTATTCCAGGATCTCCAAGTTTTTTAGGCACTCCATCCTTAAAAGAATAATTAGTAAGCATGGTGGAGATTTCAGCTTCAGGTATCTTTCTTTTATTTGTGATGATGTCTTTCATATACTTTGCATAAGAGGCCATCTTCAAAATACCGGTTAAACGGGTACGCAAAAAGACTGGCCTAATCATTTCAGCAAAGCGCTCAAATTCTTCATCATCCTTTTTCTTAGATGGCTTAGGTGGAAATGGCATGGGTTTCTGAACCCTTGGCTCTCTTTCTTTACCATGTTTCCTAGCCACAAAGTCTCTTTTATCATAACGTTTATTTTTAGGTTGTGGGTTATCAAGATCAGCAGTCGGCTCTATTTCAACATCATTATCTGGTTCTACATCATTGCTAGGTTGAGCATCTTCATGAACATCATCATTATCATTTTCATTATCACTAGGTGAATGTTCATTACCAGACTGAGTTTCAACATCAGAAATAGAGACATCATTATGATCAGGAGGTTTTTGTGTCTCAGGCTCACTAGAGGTATGCAAAGTCCTATCATTTTTCTTTTCCTTTTTCTTCTTAGAAGGACTAGGTTCATCAATATTAATTATTTGAGAGTCTTGTTCAATTCTTTTAGGATGACCTTCAGGATAAAGTGGTTCTTGGGTCATTCTACCTCCTCTAGTTACTACTCTAGCAGCAAAATCATTCATATTATTATTCATTTCATCAAGCAATTCTTTTTGAGACTTAGCAACTTGTTCTAACTGAGTTTGAACCATAGAGGCATGCTTTCCTGCACCTCTAACATCATTACTGATTCTAAATAGCAAAGCCCCTCAAGCGAGTAATCATATCAGAATTATATTTCAATTGTTTCAGGAAATGTGCATTGAAATGATCTTGCTTCATAATATAATTGTCAAACTCATATAGGCACTGACTAGGATGTTTATTGTAAGGGATATCACCCTCATCAAACTTTAATAAAGAATTTACCTCTACCACCTGTGAAGGTGGTGGTGTGTCAAGGCCATGTATTTCTTCAATAGGTGGTAAATTCTTGACATCCTCAGCTTTAATACCTTTTTCTTTCATAGATTTCTTTGCCTCTTGCATACCTTCAGGACTGAGAAATAAGATACCCCTCTTCTTCGGAGTGGGTTTAGGCGGTAGTTCAGGAAGAGTCCAATCATCATAATTCTTCAATATGTTATTCAATAATTCCTCAGCTTGTTCAACAGTTTGTTCCCTGAAAACACAACCAGCACAACTATCTAGGAAGTCCCTAGAAGCATCGGTTAGTCAATTATAGAAGATATCAAGTATTTCATTTTTCTTGAGAGGATGATCAGGCAAAGCATCAAGCAACTGGAGAAGCCTCCCCCAAGCTTGTGGGAGACTCTCTTCTTCAATTTGCACAAAGTTAAATATTTCCTGTAAGGCAGCTTGTTTCTTATGAGCAGGAAAATATTTTTCAGAGAAGTAGTAAATCATATCCTGGGGACTACGCACACAACCAGGAGTAAGAGTATTGTACCATGTCTTAGCATCACCCTTTAATGAGAACGGAAATAACTTGAGAATGTAATAGTAGCGAATCTTTTCATCATGAGCAAAGAGGGTGGCTATATCATTCAGCTTAGAAACGTGTGCCACTACAGTTTCAGTTTCATAGCGATGGAAAGGATCAGATTCAACCAAAGTAATTAACTCTGGGTCGACAGAGAACTCATAATCCTTATCGGTAATGAAGATAGGTGAAGTAGCAAACTTAGGATCACATTTCATTCTAGAATTCAAAGTCTTTTCCTTATACTTGCGTAGCAATTTCTTAAGATCGTTTCTATCCTTGCAAGAAAGAATTTCTCTAGTTACCTCCTCGTCCATAACATAACCTTCAGATATTAGGCATTTCAAACTTAGGAGAGCTAGGACTAATAGGTGTTTCATAGTCATCATCAGTTTCATAAGCTTCATCAATTTCAGCAATCTCATCAGTTTCAGTAGTTTCATTCTTTTTAGCTCTAGCAATTTGTTCATCACAAAATTCTCCTAGTGGCGCATTATCATAAAGCATGGTACTAGAATCATCATAAGCATCATTCATAGCATAGGTAGCATCATCAATAACTTGCGACATATCAGGATTACTAGCATGTGGTGGTGTTGCAAGTTTACTCATAACAGAAGGTGAATCAAGTGCAGAGCTAGATGGCACTTCCTTACCTCCCCTCATCTTAGAGGGAAAAATCTTAGTCTTTGGATCCTTTAGATTCTTCATAGTGATAAATTGATATAAATCCCAAGTGACTCAACAAATATAGCTATGCTCCCCGGCAACGGCGCCAGAAAAAGGTCTTGATAACCCACAAGTATAGGGGATCGCAACCGTTTTCAAGGGTAGAGTATTCAACCCAAATTTATAGATTCGACACAAGGAGAGCCAAAGAATACTTGAGAGTATTAGCAGTTGAGTTGTCAATTCAACCACACCTGGAGATTAAATATCTACAGCAAGGTGATCAGTAGCACAGTAATATGATAGTTTTGGTAGTAGTAACAATAGTAACAGTAGCGGTAACAGTAGTAGCAATAGTTTTGTAGCAGTTGGAACAGCGGTAACAGCAGTAGTAACTTAGCAGGAACAATAAGTGGAAAGCTCGTAGGCACTGGATCGGTAACTCGTTGGATGATATTCATCATATAACAGTCATAACCTAGGGCGACACAGAACTAGCTCCAGTTCATCAATGTAATGTAGGCATGTATTCCGTAAATAGTCATACGTGCTTATGGAGAAGAACTTGCATGACATCTTTTGTCCTACCCTCCCGTGGCAGCGGGGTCCATAAGGAAACTAAGGGATATTAAGGCCTCCTTTTAATAGAGAACCGGAACAAAGCATTAACACATGGTGAATACATGAACTCCTCAAACTACGGTCATCACCGCGAAGTATCCCAAATATTGTCACTATGGAGTTGACGAATCATAACACGTAATAGGTGCATATGACTAGGCAAGATCGGATCAAGAACATAGATATAATGGTGATAACATAAACGGTTCAGATTTGAAATCATGGCAGTCGGGCCCTAGTGACAAGCATTAAGCATGGCAAAGTCATAGCAACATCAATCTCAGAACATAGTGGATACTAGGGATCAAGCCCTAACAAAACTAACTCGATTACATGATGAATCTCATCCAACTCCTCACCGACCAGCAAGCCTACGAAGGAATTACTCACTCCCGGTGAGGAGCATCATGGAATTGGCGATGGAGAAGGGTTGGGGATGACGAAGACCGAAGATTCCCCTCTTCGGAGCCCCAAACGGGCTCCAGATCTGGCCTCCCGATGAAGAACAGGCGGTGGCGGCGGCTTCGTATCGTAAAACGGGATGAAACTTTCTCCTTTATTTTTTCTCCGAAAATAGGAATTTATAGTGGCGGAATTAGGGTCAGTGGGGCCACGAGGTGGGCACAACCCACCAGGGCGCGCCCAGGGGGCCTGGCACGCCCTGGTGGGTGCTGCTCACCCTGGCCCCCCTCTTCGGTGGATTTTGGCTCCAATAATTCGTAAATATTCTGAAATAATTCTCTAAAAAGTTTCGTTCCATTCCGAGAACTTTTATTTCTGCACAAAAACAACACCATGGTAGTTCTGCTGAAAACAGCGTCCGGGTTAGTTCCATTCAAATCATGCAAATTAGAATCCAAAACAAGGGCAAAAGAGTGAGGAAAAGTAGATACGTTGGAGACGTATCAATCACCATGAGTGATTTTGGTATGGCAGAGACGGATGATGGCAGAACTCCTAAAATTGGACGTTCTGGTAATCTGGATTCTAAAACTTTTGTTTTGGGGCAAGGGAACGTTATAGGAAAAGAAACTATCCAAGAGTTTTTGAATTGCGTTGGGAATTTGACTCTCGATGATACTTCTATACTGAAAAGAACTAAATCTTATGCAGGAGCTATCTTGGCGCTAGTTCTAAAACTTGAAAATAGATTTATTCGTACCCATCCTACCTTGCAAAGGTTGTTTTATGAGCTACCCGTCTTAAAGAATCCCAAAGCTAAGAAGTTGGCTACCCTTGTTCTTATGAATGAATTTGATCACATAGTACGGGAAGCTAGGGAGATCTTTGACTTTTATGGTATGAGCCGTGAAAAACTGGTGATAGGAGAAATCCTCTACAATAGTGATTACATGATGAGATATTTGCTTGGAAATAATCAAAATTTTTATAAGAATCTCAAAAAGGAAGTCCCCGTTTTAGATATGATCCAACAAGTTTTCAATGACGTTAACCAACAATATTCTTGGATCGTGGCCGGGAATCAAAGGGGGTACGTAGAGGGACAACTTGATAGTGCCAAGGTTGTTATGGATGATGTGTTTCAAGTTCTATTTGCAAAACCTATTGACAAAAACACCTCAACCAAAACCAAAGATGCCAATACTTGAATCTATGCGTTATGCCTAGCTAGGGGCGTAAAACGATAGCGCTTGTTGGGAGGCAACCCAATGAATAAATTTTTGCTTTTTCGTTTCTGTTTTTGAGTGTTGGCACAATTATGCCTCTATTATGATTGTGTTTTTATGGTTTATTTAGTGTTTGTGCCAAGTAAAGCCTTTAGGATGATTCATAGGATGAGTAGAAGCGATGCTGAATCTGAAACAGAAACTTTGCGTCCAGTATATGAATTTTCATTTTTTGCCGGAACCTGATCTTGAGCTGAAATTTTAACACAGTGTTTCTATACAAATTCCTTACGTTTTCCTAATTTTTCAGGATTTTTAGAGTTACATAAGTATGGTTAGAGTACAGATTACTACAGACTGTTCTGTTTAAGACAGATTCTGTTTTCGTTGCATTGTGTGCTTGTTTTGATGAATCTATGGTTTGTATCGGGGGGTATAAGCCATGGTAAAGTTGAAATACAGTAGGTATAATGCAATAATAAAATATGAATAGGTTTGCAACAGCACCTAAAGTAGTGATTTGCTTTATTATACTAACGGATCTCACGAAGATTTTGTTGAGTTTTGCGTGATTGAAGTTTTCAAGTTTTGGGTGAGATCACGATGGATGAAGGAATAAGGAGTGACAAGAGCCTAAGCTTGGGGATGCTACCGCACCCCCAAGATATATCAAAAGAGAAACAAGCAACTAAGCTTGGGGATGCCCCCGAGTGGCATCCCCTCTTTCTTCTAACGACCATCGGTATTTTACTTGGAGCTATATTTTTATTCGTCACATATCATGAGTTTTGCTTGGAGTGTCTTGTATCTTTGCTTGCTTTGTTTGTTAGTTTGTCATTTGTATCCTTACTGTACACACCTATTTGAGAGAGCCAAAATTATGCTATGATTTGTTAGAATTGCTCTACGTGCTTCACTTAAACTTTTTGAGCTATAGAATTGTTCTAGTGCTTCACTTATATCTTTTTGAGCACGGTGTGCTTGGAAATTTTTGTAGAAATGCTCTCATGCTTCACTTAGATTAATATGAGAGTTAGTAAACTTTGAAGAAATCCTCTCATGCTTCACTTATACCTTTTTGAGAGATGAAATTTTTTATGCTCATGTGCTTCACTTAAATTTGTTTGAGCTTGCCAAAACGCAATGGCAATATATGAAACTAGTCCCAAAGTGATAGATATCCAAGGAGGATATAATAAAAACTTTCATGAAGATCATTGGGCAAATTAAACTTGATTCTTTGTAATAGTTTTGAAACATGATGATAGTAATATGTGAGTCATGTTAGTGAGTAATTATGCTTAGCAGGAATATTGGTGTTAAGGTTTGTGATTCCCTATGCATCACGAAAGTCAATAGTTATGCAATGAAGTTAAATCCTACTTGTGGTGCATTATTCGGTGTTAGTTATGCTCAATGCTCACTTATGTTAATTTTTGTTTCTTGGTTTGGTTGCTTCTCAATCTATTTGCTAGCCTCCATTTGTACTAAGTAGAAATACTACTTGTGCATCCAAAATCCTTAAACCAAGTTTTGCCTTATGAGTCCACTATACCTACCTATATGCGGTATTTCCATGCCGTTCCAAGCAAATTTGTATGTGCCATCTCTAAATTTTCAAAAAAAAAATTCTCATTTGTGTGCTCGTACCGCTCATGAAACGGTGGGGAGTGTCCAATATTTTTCCATGCTAGATGTGTTATTCTCAAGATGAGTGTTTATTCACTTGTCATTGCACGAGAGTGCAGCGGTAATAGGGATGCCCATTCCCGAAATGAAAAAGAAAAAATATTTACTTTATGTTGTCAAATAATAAATTCTTTGGAAAGTGTTGGTATGGAAGGCAACCGTGGATAATGCCCGCCATGGAAAGTGAAAGTTTGGTGGAAAAAGGAATAAACTTTATTTTCTGTTTGGGAACCACCTATGATATATCTAGCATTGAAAGTATTGTGAGCTACTTTGTCGTTTTCGTTTACAGGAAAGGCATGCCACCCAAAATATTTTTCTCTATCAATTTAAACCTTGAGCTCTGGCACCTCTACAAATCCCTACTTCCCTCCGCGAAGGGCCTATCTATTTACTTTATGCAATTTTTATTTTTACTTTGAGTCTCCATCCTCTCTTATAAGCACCAACTAGGGCTCACTATGATCGTACTTGAGCATTGGGTATAGCTAATATTTGAGTGTGTTTCATGAATGGATCAATGATTGAGCATGATGGGCTAGGGATAACTTTATTTAGTGTTGATATTTTGAAAGACATGGTTGCTTGTTGGCATGCTTGAGTATTGAAGTCATTATGTTAAAACTAGACTATTGCTTTGAATCTTCTATAAGTCCAAATGTCCATGCTATACAAAAGAAAAGAATATGATGAACATGATAGGCAGCATTCCACATCAAAAATTCTGTTTTTATCATTTACCTACTCGAGGACGAGTAGGAATTAAGCTTGGGGATGCTGATACGTCTCCAACGTATCTATAATTTTTGCGTGTTCCATGCTGTTATATTATCATTCTTGGATGTTTTACAATCATTTTATAACAACTTTATATCATTTTTTGGGACTAACCTATTGACATAGTGCCAAAGTGCCAGTTGCTATTTTTGCTTGTTTTTTACTTCGTAGAATATCAGTACCAAACGGAGTCCAATCGTGACGAAACTTTTTGGAGATTTTTTCTGGACTAGAAGACACCCAGTGGGCCAAAGAAGAGCCGGGAAGGTGGGCTGTGGAGAGCACAACCCACCAGGGCGCGCTAGGGGGCCCCCGGCGTGCCCTGATGGGTTGTGCCCTCCACGGGGCCCCTCCGCACCGCCTCTGATGCCTATAAATTCCCAAATATTCCCAAAACCCTAGGGGAGTCGACGGAACACAATTCCAGCCGCCGCAAGTTCCAGAACCTCGAGATCCAATCTAAACACCATCACGGAGGGGTTCATCTTCTTCATAGGTGCCTCTCCGATGATGCGTGAGTAGTCCACCATAGACCTACGGGTTCGTATGCAGTAGCTAGATGGCTTCCTCTCTCTCTCTTATGATTCTCAATACAATGGTCTCTTGGAGATCTATTTGATGTAAACTTTTGTGGTGTGTTTGTTGGGATCCGATGAATTTTGAGTTCATGATCAGTTTCTATCCATGAATATTATTTGAGTCTTCTTTGATCTCTTATATGCATGATTACTTATAGCCTCGTATTTCTTCTTCGAATCTTTGGTTTAGTTAGGACAACTAGATCGATTTTTCTTGCCATGGGAAGAGGTGATTTGTGATGGGTTCGATCTTGCGGTGTTCTTTCCGAGTGACAGAAGGGGCAGCAAGACACGCATGTATCGTTTCTATTAAGGATAACAAGATGGGGTCTATTCCTACATGAATAGATCTTGTCTACATCATGTCATCGTTCTTATTGCATTACTCCGTTTTTCCATGAACTTAATACACTAGATGCATGCCGGATAGCGGTCGATGTGTGGAGTAATAGAGGTAGATGCAGGCAGGAGTCGGTTTACCTATCTTGGACGTGATGCCTATATAATGATCATCGCCTTGGATATCGTCATGACTATTCGATTTTCTATCAATTGCCCAACAGTAATTTGTTCACCCACCGTGCGCTATACTCATGAGAGAAGCCACTAGTGAACCCTACGGCCATCGGGTCTACTTTTCCAACATATTGCTTTCAGATCTATCTTTTTGCATCTTTGTTTTCAGATCTACAAAACCAAAAACCCAAAAACATATTGCTGCATATTGTATTTGCTCTTTTTATTTTGAGTTCTTGAGAGATCTATCTCTCCTATCTATCACTACCTAATCTATCTTTTTACCATAGAGAGATTGACAACCTCTCTTTCGCGTCGGGTTGCAAGTATTTGTTGTTTGTGTGCAGGTGCTGCTTATTGGGTGGTGGTGATCCTCCTACTGGTTCGATAACCTTGGTTTCATAACTGAGGGAAATACTTACTGTCGCTGTGCTGCATCATCCCTTCCTCTTTGGGGAAATACCGACGCAGTCTCAAGCCACGTCACCGAACAATCGGGAACATAGGGGGTAAGAATAGGAGCCAGGCAACCCAGCTTGGCTAAAATCTTAAGTCAAATTGATGCATATTTATGGCATTATAACGATCACTACGAAAGGCAGCTTTCGTATATTAAATACAAATGCTGATGATATGTTGGGCTCTCCAGGAATCCCGATGTATCTATGCCGAGGTGCCACAAGGAACCCTCGGTATGGTCTATTTTGACTCCGTCGCGACTGTTTATAATCTGAAAGTGGCCTATCGTCGGCTTCTGCCCCTTTGTAGATGCTACGCAGGGTGTTTCCATACAAACAAGACAACCCTTAGCCGACGTCTCGGTGCCCGGAGACGGTTGTGTTAGTGGAAACGAGGCAATCTGATATTCAGGTAGTATAACTTTCACTTAGTCATAGGAGCATATGTTTGGGGGCAACTTAATAGCCCCCAGTATACGTCGACTCCTCGAATCATTCGAGGTCGAACCACCCACAACTTGGCCTTTTCAAGAAAGAGAGGCCCTTCGTTTTACTCGGATAACCTCGATCAGCTATATTTGGTTGAACACCGCCTGCGGTTTGCTGACCGATTTACGCTTGTTGTGACAGTCAGCTTTCGGCTTTCTTCAACTGAGGCACTTAACCAGTTAAACCAGAAGTGACAATCACAGTGGTTCTCCCTTTACCCCTTAGCCGAACAAAGCGAAAAAGGAAGGGGTAAGCACAGGAGCCGGGCAATCCAGCTATAGACCAAATACACAACTCGAAATCAATGCACAAATGCGAAATACCGAGGACATTTTGCCGAGGACTGCATGGAGTACCTCGGTTTTTGGTGGGTTCGGTGCTAACCACAGACCACCTTTAATATTGCCGATGCGTAAAATGCATCTGGCGTTGTACTGCGAGAGTTATGCTCGGAAAAACCAAAAAACTTATGCAAAAAACTTTATGTTTAGATAAAAGAAAATTGTGCCAATCCGAAATTGGTCTAAAATTTAATTTGTGCTTCGGTCATGCTTTAACATGATACATTCGATCTCTGGACTTCAAGCGGGTCAGCCTTTGGCTTAAACCTCCATATCCCGAAGGCAGGGTGTTTCTCCGATGCCTGTTTAGCGAACTAAACTCAAGCGGCTTTAGAAAGAAACCAAGCTATCCGGCTTTTGACCACACACTAGAGTTAGAAAAAGGAGTAATAGAGAAAGACTTTGCGATGACCCAGAAGAAAACACATTTATTATAAAAACGGCTCATATAAATTTAAGAGCCCCCACGTAACATGGGAAAAGAAGGTTGTTTTTTAAGCAAACAACATTTTTAACAAATAAAGTTTTTTGTTTTGAGACAAAAACATAACGCTCGGTTGAACCGAACAAAAATTTAAAAACTTAAGAAATTTGAGCATGAAAGCGACTTAGCTGGTTAATATGCTCGGTGTGGATGACGCGGTTCGAGCTACGACGGGACAAGGTCCCAGCCCCCCAAGCCGGTCACGAGGTAGCCGATGAAGAGCTCAGCTTGATGAAGTGACAACACAACACTTCCGAAGGGCCGAGGTGAAACCCCCGTTCCAGCCGAGGAGATAGAGTAGTTTGGCAGCATGTCAGCGAAGCCCCCACGTCAGTCGACCATGTCAACGACCTGATTTGGTTGATGGAGCCGGGACGACAATGTCGACACGCCGAGGTGACGACGTGACACAGCCGAAGTCAATTACCTACACGCATGAAGTAGCACAAGCCAGATAATAATAAAATAAAAGTTCTTTAAAGAATTATTTATGCGAAATAAATTATTTAGAAGAGATGCAGCCTGGCGCGATGCAGATATCGACACAGGGCATCGGTGCGGTGAGGTGACAAAATCTGAATTCACAGAGTCACCCGAATTCGCGCTAGGGTGACAACAGAATTTGGTCAACGAAGGAGGGACAGCTACATCGGTACGCCGGGGTGACAATGCAATCCGATCTAAATCCTTTACCTGCACACATAAAATAGTGCAAGCCGGACATAATAATAACATTTTTTGCATAATCAATTTACGCAGAGTATGGATAATAAAACAAATATGGCCTCTGTGTAGCATAAGTAGAATTGACAACACAGGGACATCAATGTGGATTAGAGTCCACTTGCTTAGCACAGATAACCTGCGCACAAAATTGTACAAATTACAAGTACAAAGATCCTTGATAGTACTAAACAACACGAACAAATTAAATAGGAGAAATACCACCTAATTGTTCATAGTGGTTGAAGTTGGCTGATCTCTCGTAACTTGAGGGTCTCGCGTCTGCTGCCGCATGGCGAGAACAGACTCTGCCGAATTGCATTGGCAAAGCCAGTTGCCGAGAATTGTTCGGAAGCCCCTGGTCGAGCCAACATGATGAAGCTGGTCGGCTGGTGACGCCGAAGTCCCTGGAGCTGGTTGGTGAAGAGATGGCAAAGCCCCCGGTCTACCGAGGTGAAGGAGCAGGTCGGCTGGTTATGCCGAAGTCTCATGTCAGCCGAGGTGTCGAAGCAGGTCGGCATGGTGGATGTCGGCTTGAAGAAGCGACGGCGCGGCGATGCCGACACGGGTCGGAACTTGTGACGCGGTCAATGCTGGCTTGATGAAGCAACGGCACACCCGACCCATGCAACCCGTGGACTGACGATCTTGTCTTAATGATTATTTGTCCTTCACGATGCCAAACTCTTGGTCGGCTCGCCGAGGTGATGATCCGAGGTGGTGGTTGTCGTCGGCTCAATGGAGCGACGGCGTAGTCGATGTTGACGCAGATCGGTAGCCGTGGAGCAACGTGGTCGGGCCGATTCGACATCGGCGCGACGATGAAGATCGCCTCGGAAAAGACTCAAAATTTGTGGGCACGTGTTTGAAAACAACACACAATACCTAGAAAAAAATTCCTTCAAAAACGATGTCCAATGTCCCGTTCATGAAGAAAGATGAATTCGGGTCGGATTCGTTCTCGCGCAGAAAACAGATCCAAAAATTGATGCACTCATCGGACGTTTCCCGGAGTTTGAACGGTAGGATCGAGATGAAATTTTGAGAGGTGATCGGTATAGCATTTCCTCAGCCGATGAACGGTGGGATTTTCCAACGGATGTCCGAGCTAGATACTGGACACCTCGCCCCAAACTCGTTCAGATTTCCGTCCAGATTCGACAGGGCTCCGGTCTATCGGAGATTGCCGGAGATTCCTCCATCGGAACACGACGAAATTTTGCAGGGTTGTTGTAGATAAAATTCCGTACAATTCCACCGCAGAAATCGTCAAAGCGACGCTCGAGAAAACGGGGACGACGAACACGAATTCGCTGTCCAGAAAAAAAAATGTTGTCAATCTGCAGATGAACCATCGATCCTTCTGGCGATCCCACGGCGAAACTCTCAATGAAAGCACCAATGTCGGTGTCAAAACCGGCGGATCTCAGGTAAGGGGTCCCGAACTATGGATATTGGATCGATGGGTAACAGGAGACGAGGGATACGATATTTACCCAGGTTCGGGCCCTCTTAATGGAGGTAAAACCCTACGTCCTGCTTTTTTTTGTATTGATGATTGGGTATCGAGTACAGAGTTAATCTACATCGAGATCGTATGTAGTGGTCTAAACCCTAAGAGCTATGATAATCTATGATGATCTGATTGTCCCTAATTACTAGCCTGGCCTCAGCTTATATAACTCACCAGAGGCCTAGGATAACAAGAGGCCTAGTCGGCTACGTCGGTGGAGAGGAGTCCTTGTCTTGATCATCAAGTCCTGTGGAATCTTCCTTGTATACATCATGGGCTGTCCGAACTGGCCCATTAGTGAACCGCCCTGGGGGTCCTCGGCCCGACCCACTGGTCGGTAGATGACGTGGTGAGTACCCCCTAGTCCAGGACACCATCACCTTGGCCGGCTTGAGATCATCCAACTTGAACCTCTTGAGCATGTCTTGAGTGTATTTAGCTTGGTTGATGAAGGTTCCTTGACTTTGTTGTTTGACTTCGAATCCAAGGAAGAACTTCAACTCTCCCATCATGGACATCTCAAACTCTTTGGTCATTAGTGCAGCAAACTCATCATTGAAAACTTTGTTAGAAGAACCAAAGATAATATCGTCATAATATAGCTGACATACGAACAAGTTCCCGTTAACCCTTTTCGTGAAAAGAGTGGGATCGATATTCCCAATTTCAAACCACACGGTCTTGCAACATCTCGGTAAGGTGCTCATACCATGCACGTGGGGCTTGTTTAAGGCCATAGAATGCCTTATCAAGAACGTATATATGATTGGGGAACTTAGGATCCTCGAACCCTGGGGGTTGCTTGACATATACCAACTCCTTAAGTAGACCATTAAGAAAAGCACTCTTCACATCCATTTGATATAATTTAAAATCATGATGAGATGCATATGAAAGCAACATACGAATAGATTCAAGGCGAGCAACGGGAGCAAAAGTTTCACCATAGTCGATACCCTCGACTTGGGAGTAGCCTTGTGCCACCAATCTTGCCTTGTTGCGAATGACGACACCGTTCGCATCTTGCTTGTTCTTAAAGATCCATTTGGTTCCAATGACATTGTGATTCTCCTTTGGCCTTGGCTCCAATCGCCACACTTTCTTGTGCTCGAAGTTGTTGTGTTCATCGTGCATGGCTTCAAGCCATTCCGTGTCCTCGAGCGCATCTTGTACCTTGAGGGGTTCAGTACAAGAAACAAATGCGTGATGCTCACGAAAGTTTGTTAATTGTCTATGAGTGGTTACCCCTTTACTCAAGCTTCCGCAGACGTTATCCAACACATGTTGATGAATTTGAATCTTGTTAGCAATCTTGGCGGCACGGCGCTCTAATATTTCCTCCATAGTGGGTTGGGGAGGACTGTCTTGAGAACTTGGAGCGTCGTCATGAGCTTGCTCTTGATCTTGAGTTTGCTCGTGGGAGGGAACTTGATCTTGGGCATCACTTGGTGCATCACCATCATCATGAGGTTGATCTTGCCCTTGATCTTGTTCACCGGGTCGAGGGCCTTCACTTTGTTCTTCGGAAGCATGTGGGTCTTGCGTCGGTGATGGTTCCACTTGCGTAGAACATTGTCCTTCTCCTTCGGCCACAAGGGGTTCCTCAACGGGTAGGAAGTGTCAAACACAAATTCTTATTATGGCTTGGGGAGGAATTTCATCACCTATGTCACAAAGACCACTTTGCTCCACTTGGGAGCCGTTATTTTCATCAAACTATACGTTACACGTCTCCTCAATGAGTCCAGTGGACTTGTTGAGAACACGGTAAGCACGAGAGTTTGTAGCATAACCAACAAATATGCCCTCTTGAGCTCTAGGTTCAAATTTAGACAAAGAAACACCTTTCTTGAGAATGAAACACTAACACCCTAACACCCGGAAGTACTTGAGGTTGGGCTTGTTGCTGGTAAGTATTTCATATGGAGTCTTGTTCAAGCCTTTGCGAAGGTAGAGCCGATTAGATGCATGACACGTGGTGTTGATGGCTTTGGCCCAAAAGTTGTACGGAGACTTGAATTCCGCCATCATGGTTCTTGTCGCATCCATCAACGTCCGGTTCTTCCTATCCGCAACACCGTTTTGTTGAGGGATATAGGGTGCAGAGTATTGATGCTTGATCCCCTCATCACTCAGAAACTCGTCCAAGGTGTAGTTCTTGAACTCGGTGCCGTTGTCACTTCTAATCATCAATATCTTTGCATCATGTTGGCATTGAGCTTCATTTGCAAAGTCGATGATGGTTTGTTGGGTCTCACTCTTCCTCTTGAAGAAATGTACCCAGGTGTGTCTTGAGTAATCATCCACAATCACTAAGCAATACTTTCTTCCCCCAAGACTATCAAATGATGGAGGACTAAAGAGATCCATGTGAAGGAGCTCTAGGGGCCTCTTGGAGTAAATAGTAGTCGTGGGGCGGTGAGATGTCTCATGTAGCTTTCCCTCGATACAAGCACTGCAAGCACGATCTTTAGCAAAACTCACATTTGTTAGTCCATGAATGTGATCCCCTTTGAGGAGACTTTGCAAAGATCTCATATTGACATGGGCTAACCGGCGATGCCAAAGCCATCCCACATCAACTTTAGCCATTAGACAAGTCGCGGTCTTAGTGGGTCGCTCTGAGAAGTTGACCACATAGAGACCGTTTTCGACATGCCCAACAAAGGCTACTTTAAGAGTCTTGCTCCACAAAAGGGCCACGGTATCAATACCAAAGAAAGTACTAAAACCCATGAGTGCAAGTTGACGAACGGAAAGTAAATTGTATGCAAGGGTCTCAACAAGCATGACTCTCTCAATGGTTAAGTTCGGAGAGATAACCACCTTGCCAAGACCCAATACCTTTGAAATTGTGTCATCACCAAAGGATACTTGAGTGGCCAAGGATGTGTCGGTTCGAACGTCCACCACCAAGTCCTTGCTTCCGGTCATATGATTTGTTGCTCCACTATCAAGCAACTATGACACCCCTCCGGAAGCAAACTCCTACAATAGATCAATGCTTGGATTTAGGTACCCATTCTTTAATGGGTCCTTTCATGTTAGTAACAAGGGTCTTAGGAACCCAAATAGACCATTCAATGTACTCATAAGAAGAACCAACATATTTGGCATAAACATGCCCATCACTAGCACGACATAGAACGTAAGAGGGGTTAAAATCGCCGGCCTTGTTGGAGGGGGTGGTCTTTCCCTTCTTGGCATTACCACCCACATCATTGTCCTTCTTCTTCTCATTAGTAACCTTTCCTGCTTTGACAAACGTTTACTTGAGTGGGGGAGCTTGCTTGGTCTTCAACTTCTTTTTCTTCTTAGAGTTGGGTGCAAACCCAATCCCTTCCTTTGCTACAACTTCCTTTTGATTGCTCAAAAGGTCATTGAGATTCTTCTCACCTTGGATACATGTCACAAGGCCTTTCTCAAGTTGCTCTTTCAACTTAGCATTTTCCTCCACAAGGTGCACATGCTAACAACAAGGGTTAGTAGCAATGGCATTATCAATTAACACAAAAGGAGGACACGTGGCTATTTCCTTAGTGAGTTTTACTTGGAGTTGATCATGAGACTCCTCTTCTTCATCTTCTTCTACCGGAATTGCCTTGGCTTTCAAAGCAAGATTGGGTGAAGACTTCTTTGATCATTGAACATGAGCTAGAGCGTTGTCGACGGTCTTGTTCAAGATGTTCATTGCAATGAATTCATCCAACACATCGCTCGAGGACAAGGAATTGAAGTCTGGTGTTTGACGGATAACGGAGGACATGGTCTTGTTGAATGGCATGATGGCCTTGAGAAACTTACGCTTGATCCAATTGTCATCTGTATCCTTACTCCCATGATCTTCAAGAGCGACGGCAAGAGTTGTCACTCTCCGGTAAAGCTCACGTGGGTCCTCATCTTCAATCATCACAAACTCATCAGCCTCATCAAGCACTACCTCAAAGTTGGACTGGTGAATGCTTGAGCTTCCCTTGTATAAAGATACAATGTGTTCCCAACCATCCTTAGCATGAGTGAAAGGACGCAAGTGAGCTAGATCTTTGGGAGGCACTGCAGCTTGAAGAATGAACAAGGCGGAGTGATTGAGTTGATTGTCTGCCTCTTCTCTTGGGGTGAGGTTGTTTGGATCATGCGGGTAGTATCCTTGCTCAATGATTCTCCAAAGATGAGTTGAGCTGTGATTCAAATGAGACTTGATACGAAAAACCCAATTAGCAAAATCATTTTTAACAAGTTTAGGAGGAGGACCAAGATTAACTATATGAGGTGGGTGCACCGGTCCTCCATAGACCACGGGAGGGGGTACCGAGGAAAAGGTACACGTCCGACTATTTCCTTGAGGTAGCTTGTTCTTATCAGCACTAGCCCTCTCCTTATCGGAGTGGACATCCGATGTCGAGGTAGTGGGATTAACCACTTGTATCGGATCGGTAGAAAGTTTGAGACTATCAAGGAAATCTTTAAACATGGACTTGACCTCGGTCGTCATAGAAGATTTAAGTGAGAACATTGCCTCATTTAAATCCTCTCAGGAGACCGTGCTCACGCCCTCGGCCTCGGGAGATTCCACAAACCGATCCCCGTCGTTAACCATACTCTTTGGGTGGTAAAACACTTAATAAAGAGATGTTGCTCTGATACCAATTGAAAGGATCGATATGGTTGACTAGAGGGGGGTGAATAGGCAACTACCAATTTTTAGCTTTTCTTTAACAAATAAGGTTTAGCAACAAATAGGTTGTCTAGATATGCAACCAGTTGAGCAACCTATATGATGCTAATAATGATAACAACACAAGCAAGCAAAGGATACAATATAAGTAAAGCTTGCACAGAGTAAAGGTAAGAAGTAACCACAAGCGTAAACGATGGAGACGAGGATGTGTTACCGAAGTTCCTTCCCTTTGAGGGGAAGTACGTCTCCGTTAGAGCGGTGTGGAGGCACAATGCTCCCCAAGATGCCACTAAGGCCACTGTATTCTTCTCACGCCCTCACACAATGCGAGATGCCGTGATTCCACTAGTGGTGCTCTTCAAGGCGGCGACTGGACCTTTACAAACAAGGTTGGGGCAATCTCCACAACTTAATTGGAGGCTCCCAACACCACCACGAAGCTTCACCACAATGGAATATGGCTTCGAGGCGACCTCTTCCGTCTAGGGTGCTCAAACACCCAAGAGTAACAAGATCCACAAGGGATTAGTGGGGGGAATCAAATTTCTCTTGGTGGAAGTGTAGATCGGGGCCCTCTCACCCAAACCCTAGAATCTCAACAAGTTTTGTTGGCTAGGGAGAGAGATCGGGCGAAAATGAGCTTAGGAGCAACAATGGAGCTTTTGGGAGGATAAGAGGTGAGTCTCTTTGGGGAAGAAGACCCACTTATATAGTGGGGGGGATCTGCCCGTTACCTGCCCACCAGCCGCACACAAGCGGTAGTACCGCTCCAGGGAGCGGTACTACCGTCCACACGGAAGATCTATTTCCTGGCCACAGCTGACTCTGTCAGGGAGGCGGTAGTGTCGCCGGAGCGGTACTACTGCTCCTGCTAGCGCTACTACCGTTGGCACTGTAGGAGGAGCAGACCCCAGCGGTAGTAAGGGGCAGCGGTACTACCGCTCCAGTGGCGCGGGTCATCAGATAGCAGACGCGAGGGCGGCTGGTGCCCCGCGCCGGGTGCCCGAGCCACCACAGCGGTACTACTGCTGACCAGGGTAGTAGTACCGGCTATAAGAGGTACTACCGCGCTGATCCGAGCGGTACTTCCTCTTAGGTTATTTAAGATAGCCAAGGGCATAGGGCAGAAGCTCCATTTTGCCGGGGAAAGGACAAGGGTGCAAATGTGTATGTGTTGATTCCACTCAACCTTTCCAAATGCGGACCCCCTCTTGATAGTACGGATTTTCCTACGACTCAAGTCCACCAACACTAAATCGTCAGAAAATAACCGTCTTCTCTTTTACCCACTGGAGGGGGAAATAACCGTCATGTGCCACCTGATAATCTGTGAAAGCTTAATGCACACGGTTAGTCCGCAAATGCGTTGTCATCAATCACCAAAACCACTAGGGTAGAAATATGCCCTTACACCGAGACGCACTAAGATTCCCCGGAGTGTCCTTCTTGATATTGCTTCAGGATGAGCTTAATACGAATGCTCAAAAGCACACTAGCCTTTGATAACCAGCACCTATGGACAGGGGACCAAGAGATGCAACTAAGAGCAACACCAGATACAGGAGAATTAGCCAGATTCGTGTTGGAAAGATGCCTAAGTGGACTCTGTTCGGGGAGGAGATGTGACGCAAATTATGAGGATGCTTATTAGATAAAGAAGTGAGTGTCCAACAAGCATAAGCAATGAAGGAAAATTGGCCCCAACTCGCACCAAGGGTGCAGTTTTCCCATTGTGAAAGGGAGGGATAAGCGGTGCGAGGAAGAGAAGGGAGGATTCGCGAACAGTGCCGACAGTTGGACAAGACAATCAATATGAAGAACTGGAAGAATGACCAAAGGGGACCGAGGCTGGGATGAATAGCACAGCAAGACAAGAGGGGATTGAAGATTAGGGGGAGAAGCAAGGAGCACAAATCTGAGGAAGAAAGGGATACCTGGGCAGGGCGAGGAGTGATGGATCTCAGGAACTCAGCAGCAGAGAAAACGAGAGAAGGGGATCGGGATGTGGCAAGACAGGAAGAGGGTGAGAAGGGCAGCAAAGGGAGATGGCGAAGAATAGGGGATCAGGAGACATGGGGTGAGAGAGGAGATCAGAGAGGGAAAGGGGGGAGAAGAAACGACATCACGCCAGTCGCCGGACTATCGCCAGAAATCGCCACGGAGGGAAGTCTCGGGATCACGCAGAAATCTTTTGCCTCTCTCGGGTTTACTGGAAGTATTGTGGTAGTCAGGGAGGAATCATGTTCCAATTACGCCCAGAAGGTTTTCATCCTTGTTCTAGCTTCATTGAAGATAAATGTATTATGGAAATTGCCATGATCTTGATAAACATTTTTTGTGTTGAAGTACCATTCTACAAAAAAAAATATCTTGGTAAATTTCTATATTAGAGGATGATAGTTTTTTTAAAGCATAACATTGCATTTTTTTTATATATTAGAGGATGGCATTTTTGTAACATGGCAAACTGTAAATTTATCTCTCCGTTCCATTTTCTTAATAAAAAACATTTTTGTCATGTTTTTCCACAAATAACAATTTAACTTGGTCCATGGGCCAACTAGAGGGGTCATGCCGAGGCTCCGAATGTTTCCATAGGGTTTTTTACTTTTATTTATTGAGAGTACGCCAAAGGTGTGCCATGTCTTTATAGAAGACAGAGACATAATTACAAGATCATGTCATGATGCGTACATCCTAACAAGGGTACACGAGCATGCACTAGCACCAACACCCTAATACAAGCTATGCCACTCTCTCGTGAAATGTTTTAAGCCTCCAACACCGCCCATGCCAACTTCTCTCCAATCATTGATCTTGAAAGGATCGATATGGTCGACTAGAGAGGGAGTGAATAGACAACTAACAATTTATAGCTCCTTTTAACAATTTAGGCTAAATAAAATAGGTTGTCGCAACTAGGTGGACAGCCTATATGATGAGCTCAACGACAACAACAATAGCAAGCAAAATATACAAACACAATATAGCTTGCACAGTATTCTCCCCACTAGTGGTGCCCTTGAAGGCGGCGATCGAACCTTTACAAACAAGGTTGGGGCAATCTCCACAACTTAATTGGAGGGTCCCAACTCCACCACGAAATTTCACCACAATGGAATGTGGCAGGTGATATCTTCTGTCTAGGGTGTCCAAACACCTAAGAGTAACAAAATCCACAAGAAAGTATGGGGGAATCAAGTTCCTTTGGTGGAAGTGTAGATCTAGGTCTCCTCCTTCAATCCCTTGCAAATCAACAAGTTTGAGTAGCTAGAGAGAGAGAGAGATCAGGCAAGAAATCTTGAAGGGCATCAATGAAGGAGAGAGAGGCAAGTGGTAAGTGGTAGGTAGGAGAACCACCCACTTATATACGGGGCCTTAAATCCAACCATTGTTGCAGTTTTTTATACTACAGCAGTACAACCGCTCGAAGAACTGATACAACCGGGATTCACGGGGTACCCTACAAAACAACAAGGGGCGGTACAACCGCTTAGTGTCCCGGTAGTATCGGTACAACCGGAACTACCGTCCCACCACTGCCCAACCACCGGTTCAACAACGGAGCCGAGGCATCCCAGTTCCGGTGGTAGAGCGGTGCAAGAGCTGGTATAACCGCATGTCCAACGTATGTGGTGCTGGCTAAGTCTGGAGCGGTTCAACCACTTCAACCACCGGTAGTACGTGACAACCGGAACTACCGGGCCATCACCGTCCAGCAACCGTTGCACAACCAGAACCGGGGCACCCCCATTCCAGTGGTAGAGCGCTACTGGGTGATGTCTACTACGCAACTTTATTCTTGTAGACTTTGTTGGGCCTCCAAGCGCAGAGTTTTGTAGGACAGTAGCAATTTTCCCTCAAGTGGATGAGCTAGGGTTTATCAATCCGTGGGAGGTGTAGGATGAAGATGGTCTCTCTCAAACAACCCTGCAATCAAATACAAGAA
Source organism: Elymus sibiricus (assembly GCA_039707655.1). Classification (NCBI taxonomy): domain Eukaryota; kingdom Viridiplantae; phylum Streptophyta; class Magnoliopsida; order Poales; family Poaceae; genus Elymus; species Elymus sibiricus. Next base: position 359,434,827 of record CM077665.1, read on the forward strand.
ATCTCTTGTGTCCCCAACACACCCAATGCAATGGCAAATTGTATAGGTGCACTAGTTCGGCGAAGAGATGGTGATACAAATGCAATATGGATGGTAGATATAGGTTTTTGTAATCTGAAAATATAAAAACAACATGGTAACAAGTGTAAAACAGCGAGCAAAACGGTATATTAATGCTTGGAAATAGGGCCTAGGGTCCGTACTTTCGCTAATGCAATCTCTCAACAATGCTAATATAATTGGATCACATAACCGTCCCTCAACGTGCAACAAAGAATCACTCCAAAGTTCTTATCTAGCGAAGAACATAAGAAGAAATTGTTTGTAGGGTACGAAACCACTTAAAGTTATCCTTTCCGATCGATCTATTCAAGAGTTCATACTAAGATAACATCAAGTTATCCTTTCCGTTCAATCTATCTAAGAGTTCGTGCTAGAATAACACCATATGATGCGCATCAACCAACTCTAATGTCACCTAGATACTCCAATGTCACCACAAGTATCCATGAGTTAATTATACGATACGCATCAAACAATTTCAGATTCATAATACTCAATCCAACACAAAGAACCTCAAAGATTGCCCCAAGATTTCTACCGGAGAAAGTAGGACAAGAACGTGTATCAACCCCTATGCATAGATTACCCCAATGTCACCTCGGGAATCCGCAAGTTGAGTACCAAAACATATATCAAGTGAATCAATAGAACACCCCATTGTCACCACGGGTATCCACATGCAAGACATATATCAAGTGTTCTCAAATCCAATATTCAATCCAACATAACGACATCTCAAAGGGAAAGATTCAATTCATCACAACATGATAGCAAGGGAATAACATCATATGATCCGACTATATTAACAAAGCCCGTGATACATCAATCGTGACATCTCAAGAACACGAGGGAGAGAGAGAGAGATTGAACACATAGCTACTGGTACATACCCTCAGCCCCGAGGGTGGACTACTCCCTCCTCGACATGGCCTCCGCCGGGATGATGAACATGGCCACCGGAGATGATTTCCCCTCTCCGACAGGGTATTGTTTTCTCTCCAGATTGGTTTTTCACCGATACATAGGCTTTGCGTTGGCGGAATTTCCCATCTAGGGTTATTTCTGGTGGTTTCTATATATATATATATATATATATATATATATATATATATATATATATATATATATATATATATATATATATATATATATATATATATAGGATTTTTGGGCGTCGGTTTCTCGCGAAGCTGGGCCAAGAGTGGAACACCACCCACCAGCGCAAGCCCGGGGGGCCTGGCGCGCCGTGGTGGGTTGTGCCCACCTCGTGGCTCTTCTGGCCCTCCCACGAAGCTTCTAGTGCCTATTTTGTTCCAAAAAAATCGTCAAAAAGTTTCGGGCGATTCCGAGAACTTTCATTTTCCGCACAAAAACAACACCACGGTAATTCTGCTGAAAACAATGTCAGTCCGGTTTAGTTCTAAATAAATCATATAAAGTGCATTAAAACCATATAAAAGTATTGTAAACATAGGCAATCATGGCATGAATACTTCATAAATTATAGATACGTTGGAGACGTATCAGCATCCCCAAGCTTAATTCCTACTCGTCCTCGAGTAGGTAAATGATAAAAGAAATAATTTATGAAGTGTGAATGCTAGCATAGTGCATAAGTTTGATCAATGATAATTTCAACCACTTTTCCTAGCATCATAACAGCAACTCTTTCTCATAAAACTCATCATGAAGAAGTAGCAACCAATTCACATGTTATGGTTCAAACAATGAATTCTCTTGAAACTTAACAACCTATGTTCTTAGTCACCAAACAATTGCAATTCAACTTATTCTCAACAAAGTCTAAGTAAGAGCTCCACAAACTCAATCATCATATAGTCTTCTATGATTGCTAGTACTCAAAGCATATTTTTAGAACAAATGGCATCCATCGAACATAGAGAAAGATAGGGGCTTAATGTTTCGCCTCCCAACTCATTTATCATAGAGATAATTGTCAACAATAATAAGTCATGATCAAATATATTTGACTGGCCATATGTGCCTAGATCTTTCCCCACCACATGATGCTTGCCAACTAGAGAATAATTGAGGTTGAAATGAGAATGCATACTATTGACTCTTGCACAAAAGTAAACACTGAAAGGTAAAAAATAGGCCCTTCGTAGAGGAAAGCAGAGGTTGTCATGCGCATTTTGGTTTGTATGCCAAATCCCTTAATGCAAAAGAACGTCACGTTATATTGCCCCCTATGATAGCAACCTTTATTATGCAGTCCGTCGCTTTTATTACTTTGCCATCATAAGTTCGTACAACACTCAATTTTCTCTTACACTAAAGATCAAACACATTTAGGAGCAATTTTTATTGCCTTTTTGCACCGATGACAACTTACTTGAAGGATCTTATTCAATCCATAGGTAGGTATGGTGGACACTCATGGCAAGAAACTGGGTTTAAGGGGTTTTGGATGCACAAGTAGTATCTCTACTTAGTACGGTTTTTTGGCTAGCAAAAGATCCTAAGCAAACACCACATGTTGGAGGATCCATAACAATATAACTTCTATGCAAATATACACAACCATAACTCATTACGTTGTCTTCCTTGTCCAACTTCAACTAATTTGCTCAAGTTTGAAAATAATTAATGGGTATTCACAATCATAGAAGATGTCCAAGATAATATATTTGTATGTGAAAGTTCTCTTCCTTATACTAATCATTCACGAATTGCTTGTATGACCAATATTGTGATTGTCAAGCTTCAAAAGATTTCACTTTCTAAACCCAATGTGAACTTGCTACTAAGAATATAACACATTGATAATTTCAGATTTATGATATTTCATTCATTCACAATTTACTCTTAGGATATAAGTGAAGCACAAGAGTAAACATCAAACTACTCTCAAAAGATATAAGTGAAGATCAATGAGTAGTCAAACAACTAAGTAGCTATGTGAGGACTCTCTCTCAATAAATATTTTCAGATCTGAGTATTTTATTCAAACAGCAAACTAAATAAAAATTCATTCCAAGAATAGTACATATCATGTGGACAAATAAAAATTTAGGCTCAACATAGGCTAACCCATATTTGTTTGATGAAGAGAGGTGGGATGCGTAGCATCCCCAAGCTTAGATGCTTGAGACTTCTTGAAATATTTACTTGGGGTGCCTTGGGAATCCCAAGCTTGAGCTTTTGTATCTCGTTCAATCCTCTCAAATCCCGGTTTCACCTATTCTCAAAAACTTCATCCACACAAAACTTGAAAAGAACTCGTGAGATAGGTTAGTGCACATGATAATAAATCAACTCTTTATGTACTGCCAATACAAGTTGCATAATAATTTCAAACATCATCTACTGTTTACTATCATTTCCACAATTTATATCTACCAATATAGGCTATGGAAACTATAGGATAAGTAGATAATAAAACTATGACAGCAATCTGTCCAAACAGAACAGTCTGTAGCAATTTATGAAAACAGCGTACTTCTGTAACTCAAACAATTATGAAAATTTAGGACATGCTAAATAATTTATATGAAAACACTGTGTCAAAATTTCAGAAACTTTCCACGTTCCAGTAAAATATGAAAATTCAAAAACTACATAGAAAGTTTCTGTTTTTACACAGCACACATCAAACATGCAATGCAAGCATCCTAAGGCAATTCTTGGAAATTTTTATTGAAAAACAAGATTATAAATAACACCTAACAGAAAACAACAAAATAAAATGATGCTCCAAGCAAAGCTCATATTATGTGACGAATAAAAATATAGCTCTAGGTAAGATATACCGATAATGTTGAAGACGAAATAGGGGATGCCTTCCGGGGCATCCCCAAGATTAGGCGCTTGAGTCTTCCTTGGATATTACCTTGGGGGTGCCTTGGGCATCCCCAAGCTTAGGGTCTTACCACTCCTTATTCTTCTTATATCGGTGTCTCACCCAAAACTTGAAAACTTCAATCACACAAAACTTAACGGAACTTCATGAGATGGGTTAGTGTAATAAAGATAAATCATTCACTTATGTACTTTCAAGACAAGATTCATAATTGTTCCAACATGATACCTACTGTATTCTAACATTCCCATAATTTATATCACTGAATATAAGCTATGGGAACACTAAAACAAGCAAACTATGCATGCAAAATAGAATCTATCAAAACAGAACAGTCAGTGAAGATCTGTAGCATAACCATACTTCCCTGTCTCTAAAAATTCTGAAAAATTAGGACAACCTGAAGAATTTGTATGTAAAGACTTTGTAAAAATTTCATATTATTATCACGCTCCAGTAAAAAACTAAAATTACTGTACTGGAGTCAAAAGTTTCTGTTTTGGTTCAGCATCAATTCTACTCATCTTGTGAGTCATCCCAAAGGCTTTACTTGGCACTTTATTGAAATAAAAGACACAAAACATGATTAATACAGTAGCTTAATCATGTGAACACACAAAAACAGAAAGTAAAAGTGTTGGGTTGTCTCCCAACAAGCGCTTTTCTTTAATGCCTTTTAGCTAGGCATGATGATTTCAATGATGCTCACATAGGAATAGTAATTGAAATATGCAAGAGAGCATCATGAATCACATGACAAGAACATTTAAGTCTAACCCACTTCCTATGCATAGGGATTTTGTGAGCAAACAATTTATGGGAGCAAGAATCAACTAGCATAGGAAGGCAAAACAAGCACAACTTTAAAACTTTGAACACATAGAGAGGAGACTTGATATTATTGCAATTCCTACAAGCATATGTTCCTCCCTCATAATAATTTTTAGTAGCATCATGAAGAAATTTAACCATATAACTATCACATAAAGCATCCTTTTCATGATCTACAAGCATAGAAAATTTATTACTCTCACCATAAGCAAATTCCTTTTCATCCATGGTAGTGAGAGCAAACTCAACAAAATAACTATCATGAGAAACTTGATTGACATAACCACATTGAATATTAAAATCATGATGACAAGTTTCAAAGTTGCTATCACTTTTTATATCATACATGTCATCACCATAATCATCATAGATAGGAGGCATGCCATCATCATCATAAATTTGCTCATCAAAACTTGGGGGACTAAAAATATCTTCTTCATCAAACATAGCATCCCCAAGCTTGTGGCTTTGCATATCATTAGCATCATGGATATTCAGAGAATGCATACTAGTAACATTTCAATCATGCTCATCATTCAAGGAATTCTCATTAAGTATTTTCATAATTTCTTCCTCTACCAATTGAGCACAATTTTCTGAATCCTTATTTTCACGAAAGACATTATAAAGACGATACAAATGATGCAACCTAAACTCCATCTTTTTTGTAGTTTTGTTTTATAAAACCAAACTAGTGAAAAAAAATAAACTAAAAGATTCAATTGCAAGATCTAAAGATATACCTTTAAGCACTCACCTCCCCGGTAACGGCGCCAGAAAAGAGCTTGATGTCTACTACGCAACTTTATTCTTGTAGACTTTGTTGGGCCTCCAAGCGCAGAGTTTTGTAGGACAGTAGCAATTTTCCCTCAAGTGGATGACCTAAGGTTTATCAATCCGTGGGAGGTGTAGGATGAAGATGGTCTCTCTCAAACAACCCTGCAATCAAATACAAGAAATCTCTTGTGTCCCCAACACACCCAATACAATGGCAAATTGTATAGGTGCACTAGTTCGGCGAAGAGATGGTGATACAAGTGCAATATGGATGGTAGATATAGGTTTTTGTAATCTGAAAATATAAAAACAGCAAGGTAACAAGTGTAAAACAGCGAGCAAAACGGTATATTAATGCTTGGAAATAGGGCCTAGGGTCCGTAATTTTGCTAGTGCAATCTCTCAAAAATGCTAATATAATTGGATCACATAACGGTCCCTCAGCGTGCAACGAAGAATCACTCCAAAGTTCTTATCTAGCGGAGAACATAAGAAGAAGTTGTTTGTAGGGTACGAAACCACCTTAAAGTTATCCTTTCCGATCGATCTATTTAAGAGTTCGTACTAAGATAACATCAAGTTATCCTTTCCGTTCGATCTATCTAAGAGTTCGTACTAGAATAACACCATATGATGAGCATCAACCAATTCTAATGTCACCTAGATACTCTAATGTCACCACAAGTATCCATGAGTTAATTATACGATACACATCAAACAATTTCAGATTCATAATACTCAATCCAACACAAAGAACCTCAAAGAGTGCCCCAAGATTTCTACCGGTGAAAGTAGGACAAGAACGTGTATCAACCCCTATGCATAGATTACCCCAATATCACCTCGGGAATCGGCAAGTTGAGTACCAAAACATATATCAAGTGAATCAATAGAACACCCCATTGTCACCACGGGTATCCACATGCAAGACATATATCAAGTGTTCTCAAATCCAATATTCAATCCAACATAACGACATCTCAAAGGGAAAGATTCAATTCATCACAACATGATAGCAAGGGAATAACATCATATGATCCGACTATATTAACAAAGCCCGTGATACATCAAGATCGTGCCATCTCAAGAACATGAGAGAGAGAGAGAGAGAGAGAGAGAGAGAGAGAGAGAGAGAGAGAGAGAGAGAGAGAGAGATTGAACACATAGCTACCGGTACATACCCTCAGCCCCGAGGGTGAACTACTCCCTCCTCGACATGGCCTCCGCCGGGATGATGAAGATGGCCACCGGAGATGATTTCCCCTCTCCGACAGGGTACTGTTTTCTCTCCAGATTGGATTTTCGCTGATACATAGGCTTTGCGGCGGCGAAATTTCCCGTCTAGGGTTATTTCTGGTGGTTTCTATATAAAGAATTTCTCTAGTTACCTCCTCATCCATAACATAACCTTCAGGTATCTTAGGCATTTCAAATCTAGGAGAGCTAGGACTAATAGGTGTTTCATAGTCATCATCAGTTTCATAGGCTTCATCAGTTTCAGCAATCTCACCAGTTTCAGTAGTTTCATTCTCTTTAGCTCTAGCAATTTGTTCATCAAGAAATTTTCCTAGTGGCACATTATCATCAAGCATGGTACTAGCATCATTCATAGCAGAAGTAGCATCATCAATCACTTGCGCCATATCAAGATTACTAGCATGTGGTGGTGTTGCAAGCTTACTCATAACAGAAGGTGAATCAAGTACAGAGCTAGATGGCAGTTCCTTACCTCCCATCGTCTTAGAGGAAAAAATCTTAGTCTTTGGATCCTTCAGCTTCTTCATAGTATTAAATTGATGTAAATCCCAAGTGACTCAAAAAATATAGCTATGCTCCCCGGCAACGGCGCCAGAAAAAGGTCTTGATAACCCACAAGTATAGGGGATCGCAACAGTTTTCGAGGGTAGAGTATTCAACTCAAATTTATAGATTCGACACAAGGGGAGCCAAAGAATATTTGAGAGTATTAGCAGTTGAGTTGTCAATTCAACCACACTTGGAGATTAAATATCTGCAGCAAAGTGATCAGTAGCACAGTAGTATGATAGTTTTGATAGCAGTAGTAGAAGTAACGGTAACAGTAGCAGTGATAGCAATAGTTTTGTAGCAGTTGGAACAGTAGCAGCAGTAGTAACTTAGCGAGAACAATAAGTGGAAAACTCGTAGGCACTGGATCAGTGAACTCGTTGGATGATATTCATCATATAACAGTCATAACCTAGGGCGATATAGAACTAGCTCCAGTTCATAAATGTAATGTAGGCATGTATTCCGTAAATAGTCATACATGCTTATGGAAAAGAACTTGCATGACATCTTTTGTCCTACCCTCCCGTGGCAGCGGGGTCCATAAGGAAACTAAGGGATATTAAGGCCTCCTTTTAATAGAGAACCGGAACAAAGCATTAGCACATGGTGAATACATGAACTCCTCAAACTACGGTCATCACCGTGAAGTATCCCAAATATTATCACTATGGGGTTGACGGATCATAACACGTAATAGGTGCATATGACTAGGCAAGATCGGATCAAGAACATAGATATAATGGTGATAACATAAACGGTTCAGATCTGAAATCATGGCACTCGGGCCCTAGTGACAAGCATTAGGCATAGCAAAGTCATAGGAACATCAATCTCAGAACATAGTGGATACTAGGGATCAAGCCCTAACATAACTAACTCGATTACATGATGAATCTCATCCAACTCCTCACCCACCAGCAAGCCTACGAAGGAATTACTCACTCCCGGTGGGGAGCATCATGGAATTGGCGATGGAGAAGGGTTGATGATGACGAAGTCCGAAGATTCCCCTCTCCGGAGCCCCAAACGGGCTCCAAATCTGGTCTCCCGATGAAGAATAGGAGGTGGCGGCGGCTCCGTATCGTAAAACGCGATGAAACTTTCTCCCTGATCTTTTTCTTCGGAAATAGGAATTTATAGCAGCGGAATTAGGGTCAGTGGGGCCACGAGGTGGGCACAACCCACCAGGGTGCGCCCAGGGGGCCTGGCGCGCCCTGGTGGGTGCTGGCCACCCTGGCCCCCTTCTCCGGTAGTTTTTGGCTCCAACAATTCTTATATATTCTGAAATAATTCTCCAAAAAGTTCCGTTCCGTTCCGAGAACTTTTATTTCTCCACAAAAACAACACCATGGTAGTTCTGCTGAAAACAACGTTAGTCTTGGTTAGTTTCATTCAAATCATGCAAATTAGAGTCCAAAACAAGGGCAAAAGTGTGAGGAAAAGTAGATACGTTGGAGACGTATCATCACGCCAACTCAGCGCGACCCTTGGGTGCCCCGGGCACACCGCACCCGGGTACACGGGTGTGACGCCTACTCCTGGCGCCTTGCCGACGCCGCTTGGGAGGCCGGGCGCCGGGAGTGCGGAGGCTCACGAGGCGGCACTCTTTGCCACGGCCGTGGCGACCCCTGCGCCGGTGGAGGGGGCGATTTCCTGCCCCCTTCTGACGGAATTCGCTCCTGAGGGTGCAGCGACGCAGCTTCAGGAGGAGCCACCCCCGTAGGCCAGCAGGCAGTCAAGTCGTCCGCCCTTGTCGTGCCCGAGGAGAAACTGGAGCCTCCAACACCCCAAGTCTGCCACGCCACTGCCTCCTTGGATGCAGCACCCGCCGACGTGCAGATGCCACCTCCTGGTCAGGCCCTTGCGCCCGCGGACCGCGGCCCTCTGATCGGGCCCGGCGCCTTGGATGAGGCCTATACCGCGCTTGGCCGGATCCGGGCCGACCTCAAAGACGCCGACAGTGGGCTTATTTCTGGGTGGCTCCAGGCTAACGCAGCCACCAAGACGGCCTGGGGTCGGGCTAAGGCTGCCACTGCGGAGAGCAGGAAGGAGGCCGCCGAAGCCAAGGAGGCTTGCGACGCGGCGCTGGCCGAAGCAGCGTCTGCCGCGGAGGGCTGCGGCGAGGCAGAGGCCAAACTGAAGGCCCTTCAGGAGGAGCAAGGCGCGCACGTACAACGGCTTCACCGGTGGGAGGAGGTCCTCAAGGCCCGCGAGGCGAAGCTAGCCGATCGCGACTCCGTGCTGTCCCAGGTGGCTACTGACCAAGCCACGGAGTGCGAGCGTTTGGCCAAGCTGTAGGATGAGGTAGCAGAAGCCCAGACGTCCCATGCCCGGCATGTCTCTGACGTGACGGCCCAGCTGGATGCCAAGGAGAAGACCCTTGCCGCTGCTGAGGAGAAGGCGACCACGAAGCGCGATGTCTTCCCCTCCGTCGAGCTCAGGCTTCGCCAGGCGTTGCACTTCATCTGCAGGGGAGGATTCAAGGAGCCACTGGCGACTCCTAAGGGTGGCTACGCAGGGCTCTCCTCCAAGCTCACTGAGGTGCTCGAAGGTGCTGTCGCCAGAGTGGACGCCATCCTGAAGGGCGAGTGCCGTAACCTTTTCTCATGGCCGCGACGTGTGTCTTCAGCCACCTCTACCTCCGCGAGTCCGGTTTTGATTTCAATGCGGTGATGGCCCTGGTTGCCCCTGAGTCTCGCGCCGCTGCGGCGGTGGCCCTGAAGGATTTCGTGGACGCCTTGGTGAAGAAGTTCGCCTACGTCCCCGACACCGTGCCCCCTGTGGTGGAGGCGAGCGATGGCGACGAAGGCGCCAGCAACATCGTTGACGACGAGCTCACCATGGCTGGGACGAGCGGTGGCGGCGGCCCTGGCGGTGACGGCTCCTCCTCCTAGATTCCGACCTACGAAATTTATCATGCCTCATGGAGGCGTAAGACTTGCTTGAACTCGCAAAACATTCTGTGTTTGTAATAACTATTTGAACTTTGTGATTTCCTTTCGTGCCTTGTTTCCTTCCTTCTTGCTTTTGCGCTCTGCGTTGGCAGGGCCCAATCCCGCGCATACCTCGACCGCCGTTGGGGCGTCCGGATCGCCAGGATGAGACCAAGGGGCGAGGGCCTACGTGACTAGTGAGGCCCCTGAGTCGTGATGCCCAGGGGTCCCCCTTGACGTGCGAGCAGCCTTCATAAAGGAGACATGGGGACGACGATGTTGATTTGGAGCGCCTTAGTACTCTGCGTCGGCAGGGCCCAATCTCGCGCATACCTCGACCGCCGTTGGGGCGTCCGGATCACCAGGACGAGACCAAGGGGCGAGGGGCTACGTGACTAGTGAGGCCCCTGAGTCGCGATGCTCAGGGGTCCCCCTTGACGTGCGAGTGGCTCCCATACCTTTCCTTGCCAACTTTTGCCTGGGAGGGACGCGAGAAGACCAGGTGCCAGGGACCTGGTGAGGTGGCACGCGCCAGGCATGGCCTGAGCGTAGCCCCCATCCAGCCCCCTCGCGCATGCATCCCAGGGGAACGCTGCGTGACGGGGCCATGAGGCCATTCTGAAGTTGGTGCAACCGCTAGGGCGCCCTCAGTTGTTTATCCACTAGCGCGGAGCATGGGGCTTCCACTCGGCGTGGGCATAGCTGCTGAGCGACCGTGTCGTCCGCCAGTGCGGAGTATGGGGCTTCCACTTGGGCGTGGGCATAGCCGCTGAGAGACCGTGTCGTCCGCCAGCACGGAGCATGGGGCTTCCACTTGGGTGTGGGAAGGGAGCTCTGTGTTAGAGTCTCCGGGCGTGTACATCCCAATTTCGTTCGTACGCGTGACTGGCACGGCAGAACTGAAGGAGGTGTATCTAGGCACCCGTGAGCCAGCGCGGGACTCACGAGGCCCTACCTCAAGGCGGGTTGCGCCTGAACTTCCTGGCACGGGGCGCGCTTAGAAAACCTGTGTGATGGGGGTAACCTATGCCGAATGAATCTCCGGAGGCCATCGCATGAGAAGGCCAAACACCAAGGACCCTAGGAGGTGACGTGAATGGGGCCAGACCGCCAGACAGAGCTCAGTCGTTGGGTTTATCAACGCTGTAGGGACGGACCCAAGCACAGACGCCGTGCCCAGTCTTCTCATGCGACAAACTAGAGGAAAAAACACACGACGCGCGGCTCCCACGACGGCAAAGCGCCGAACAGCGGTTATACGAACCGAGCCACGTGCCCTGACTCACCCACTCTCGATTAGTTCACGCGAGGACAAAGCACCGGAGGCTCGAAGGGCATGCGAGGCCCAGGGGGCTCGCGAGGGTCCGGGACCTCTTGAAGGACCGCGCGGCGTCGAGCCTCATGAGACACGTGCACGGCTTGCGCGAGGCGCTGGTACGTGGCGCCCACGTTCACGAGGCCAAAGGGCATGCAGACGTAGCTGCAGGGGCAGCCCCCGCTGCGGCCGGCACGGGACGGCCAGAAAAGGCCCTGGGATGCGGCCCTGTTGAGGTCCGGGACGTTGACGCAGACGTGCAGCCCGCCGCCCACGTCGGGGGTGGCGGCTGCACTGGGTGATGCGGGGCGACGCTCGCCGCGCATGGCTTGTGCCTCCTGAAGTTCCTTGATCGTGTTGGTGATGAACTCTCGTGAGCCTAGCGCGCCGTGCTCCTTGCTTGTGGGGGCACGCGTCGAAGCACACCTCCAAGTGGTGCCCGAGCGCCTCCCTCTTCACACCGGTCAGGTCGGAAGCTCTCCAGGTGGAAGCCCCCGAGCCCTCCCTGAGGGAACCGCCGGGCACGCTTTCCTATGCGAGAGGAAGAGGCGCCCCAGCACTGGACATGGAGCCTGAGGTGCCATTCTTGGGGGTCTCTGTCCCCAGGCGGCTCTTGGGGAGGAGCTGCTTCTTCTTCTTGGGGGTGTCCTCAGGAGGCAGGATGCCGCCCTCATCGTCAGAGTTTTCAGCCGCCGTGGCCTGGTAAGTGCGTTCGAGGGAGCAGAATGCATCCTTCTCATCGCAGGCGACTGTGATGACATCGCTGCACCCTGGCATCTTGAGGACGTTTTAGCCATGGTGGGTTGCCTCCATGAACTTGGCGAGGGCAGGGTACCCGAGGATGGCGTTGTACGGGAGGTGGATGTGGGTGACGTCGAAGTCGATGAGCTCGGTGTTGTCGGATTTCGGGCTCCGTAAAACCCAAAGAGGTTTGAACTTAGGGGCATGTGCGAAGATCCCAACCAGCTTCGGCCTCAAGCTCACAGCTCCACGGCCAAGTCAGATCGAACCCACTCGACCGCGGGGAAGAAGACGAACACACGGATTTACCCAGGTTCGGGCCGCTGCGAAGCGTAAAACCCTACTCTTGCTTTTGGGTGGATTGCCTCACGGGGAGGTTTTTGGATGAACTAGTACAATGGTGAGCAACCTCGCGAGGGCGCTTGAGTGGTGTTGGATCCGTCCCCCTCTATGATGCAGCCTAGCCTCTATTTATAATGGCCCAGGTCCTCCTCCCTTATCGCAACGGCGGGAAGGGATCCCACAACGGCCAAATTCATAGGGGGACAAGGAGTACACCTTATCCTGACGAAAGGTGGTCTTCGCCTGCAAAGTGACCGAGGTGATGCAGAGGTGGGCTCGGCGATGACGTCCGTCCTGCGGGGCTCGTGGTCTTGGTCTCGTTGCGCCAGAATGGAAACCTTTGGGGGGATGCCTTGGGAGCCCGCATACGTCCTTGCCTCCTTTGCACCAAAGAGGAAACTGCTCCTGCAGTGCCCGCTGGCGCCCGCCTGGCCAGGCTTGCGTCACCCCAGCCTCTCGAGGTCGGGCGCTGCATAGGGATTTCCGCCCCTTGGGAGGGGGCCTGGAGAGGCCTCCTCCCTCTGGGGGTCTTGGCGTCGTCCCCCTCGCGAGGGCCTTGTTCTTGAGCGATCCTGTGCCTGGCCGTACTAGGCCGTCAAAGTGAGCCATGCCCTGGGCCGCAGGCAGGCAGGTCTGGGTACCCCCATTCCCAGAAGACCGACAGCAGCCCCCGGGCCCAAGGCGCGCTTGGGTTGGCTTCGGGGCGAAGTCGAAGGAGCCGACCTGAGCGCCGCGGGCCCCAATTGCCTGCAGGCCCAGCCTGATGCGTGGCGCACAGCGAGATGCGGACGCCTCCGCTTCCCGAAGACTTCGGGAACCGCCCCGAGTCAAGCTGATGTGAAGCCTGCGCACAGCGCCGACCATCATTGCTCTTCCTTGAATGTAGCCGTCTCCTTGCTCCTTCTCTCCCCTCGACCCATGCGGATGTGACCCGACGGGGAGAGGCGAGGCGACGTGCGGCAGGTCTGCACGCCGGTCAAGTCGGGCACGTGGCGCCTAGGGAGCACGCGCCGCCTCCACTCCCCACGATGCCTCGCGGACCGTGGTTACGCCTATAAATTCGTCTCACCAGAGGGGTCATGCCATCCTAAGGCGCCCTCATGCTTGCAATTGTTCCCAAAACATCGTTGTCTTCTCTTTCCTTTCCTTCCATGGCGTCCGGGGGAAGTGCAGCTAGAGCGGGGAGGAGCACGGGGCCCCCGGCTCCACCGCCGCCCGCTGGAGGCAGCGGCGGGGGACCTTCGAGGCCGACCCAGGCACGCCGGCACTGGGCCGTCACCGATGAGTGAGTGTTCTGCCTCCCTCCCTGTCTCTTGCGAACCACTCCCGGCATGCTGGTCCTGATTGCTTCTCCGTCTCAGGGCACCTGCGCCAAAGAGGCGCAGGCTTGAAGAGCTCTAGGGCGAGGTGGACGCGCTCAGGGCCCAGCTAGCGGGCACCGAGGCCGCCCTCCAGGCCACGCTCAAGGGTGAGGAGGACGCCAAGGCAAAGCTGGCGTCCCTCCGGGCCCAAGTCGAGGGAGCTGCCAACGCCGTGCAGGCCGCCAAGGACGAGGCAGCGCACGTGAAGATGCTGGAGGCGCAGCGCGCCAAGCAGTATCTGGACATCTCCCGCCGCGCTGTTGGTGCAGTTAGCCGGTTTGTCGGAGAAGCTCCCGCGCTGCCGTGCGCGCACGGTGACGGGGGTTATCTTCACTTCTTCGGGAAGGTGGTGGAGGCGCTGGAGACCGGCGTCTCCCGGGTGGACGAAGACAATGAGTCCAGCGCGCGCGACCTTCTGGACATCGCGCTGACGCGCGTCTTCTCCAACCTGCGCCGCCATGTCCCCGAGCTTGATCTCTCCCGTGTCATGGAGCCGGTGCCTGAGGAGCTCCAGAGGCCCCTCAGGGACAAAGTGCACGGGCAGGTGGAGTCCCTGGTGGAGCGGTTCGCCCGAAGCCTCCCTCCGAAGAGAGTGGCGGCTCCGGCGCCGCAGTCGGTGGAGGTGACGACGGGGACAGCGCCTCCTCCGCCTGAGTTTCCCATGTTTCCTTCCTTCCGTTTCCTGTTGCATCAAGAAACACCTGGTCTCCGGGGGCGTTAAACTTTTGTGTTTTACCTTGCTTTCCTCTTTTAGAACTGCCAATGGCTCGTTTTGCGCCGCGCGTCCTTATCTTCTCCACGGAATTTTATGTCATCGTTGGTGTGCCTCCGCACGCTCCTTCGTGCCCTTGCACACCTTGCTGCGCCGTTGTTCCGCGCCCGACGCTTCTCGGGGGGTTCCTAGGGTTGTCGCATCGTGTCCAGCGATAGTAGCTTGCCGGGGCCTCACGAGATGGGCACCCCTGAGGGGATGCATGCTGCTCCAAAGCCGAGGCTTAGTGGCGAGGCCTAGGGAAGCCGAACTCCCTTGCTTGCGCCGTCTCTCCTGTATCTGAAGCCGTAGGAGTCCCCACGGGGGTACTCAGTAAACCGCTGCGCCTGCACTTTCACGTTAGAGTTCCCATCCCATACCCTGATATTTGGGTCCTCATTGAATTATTGGATCAAAAATTCTTGCTCGTCTCGGTTGGGGTACTTAGCTTGGCGGGCCTGTGGCGAGCTCATGCGCCGTGAGGTGCGGCCGAAGCGCCTAAGGGGGGGGCAGGAACATTGTCAGGGGGAGGCCTCTTCCTTGCAGACAGGGCAGTTTGGGAGCCTCCTTGATGCTCTACGTCGGCAGGGCCCAATCCCGCGCATACCACGACCGCCGTTGGGGCGTCCGGATCACCAGGACGGGACCAAGGGGTGAGGGGCTACGTGACCAGTGAGGCTCCTGAGTCGCGTTGCTCAGGAGTCCCCCTTAACGCTCGAGCAGCTCCCATACCCTTCCCTGCCAGTTACTGCCTCGAGAGGCACCCGAGCCTCCCGAGGATCTATGATGGTGCGCCAAGCCGTGTCTGGAGCCCCCGAGCAAGGGTCGATCGTCGCTAGTAAGCCGAGTCGCGATGCTCAGTGAGTGCCAGGAGATGGGTGCCTTTGAGGCAGCATGCGCCTGTCGGCTTGCTCGAGAGCGCCGTGCGACCCCCGCTCGCGGGACGCGTGAGGGGGAGACCGACAGGCGTCGATTCAGAAAAAGAGACTTCAAGATAAAAAAAGATTGCAAAAAGAAGAAACCCCCCTTTTTTAAATAAGGTTGCGAAACTTCGAACTTCATTCCAAAAAGTGGCAATTCGAATACAAAAAAGGAGCAAGGAACATCCACGTCCAGCACCTAGGCTAGCCTTCGTCTTCGTCTTCTCCCCAGCGCGGAGTGTAGGGCTTCCACTAGGCGTGGGCATAGTCATTGGAGGACAGCGTCGTCCGCCAGCGCGGAGCATGGGGCTTCCACTTGGACGTGGGTGGGAACCCCTCCGCGTCCTCGGGGGGCTCCGGGCATATACAACCCACTCATTATTACGTGAGAGTGTCACGGTTGAATGTAGCCGGCGCCAGCGGTCGAAGATAGCTGGGCAAACCCCCAGGCGCAAGGCCTAGGTGCTCCCAACTCGGTCACGAGTCATCCCGCGCATTTCTGCGCGGTTGCGCGCCCCTACGGCCCAAACATGAGTGCATTGCCCCCCGCGTAGCCGTGGGATTGCGCTCCCACGGCCCAAACATGAGTGCAATGCACCCCGCGTAACCATAGGGGTGTTGTGTCGGTGAAGCCGCCTCGTGAGGCGTCGGGGCATCGGCCAGGCCTCGGCCCGGGGACCTCGCGAGGCCCTACCTCCTGAGGCCACGCCGGCGCCCCCAGAACCGCGCGTGGTCCGCGCTCTTCGTGTCCTGCCGGTCCCCCAGGCGGTGGCTCCTGAGGCCCAGGGGCCCAGCTATGCCTTGCTTGCTCGCGGGGGCGGGGCTCGCACCGCTCCCCCGCGCATCCCGAGACTCCCCCCTCTCTGCTCCAACTGGGCCCAGTGCTCCCTCGGTGGAAGCCCCCAGGCCCGGCCTGAAGGGGACGTCCGGGCCACCCTCCTACTCCGGGAGGATGCTGTCGCCTGCTGCGGACACGTGACCCGCGGCACAGTCCACAGGTACAATGCTGCTCGGGACATAGGGCTCCATGTAAAGGCCTTGGCCTCCTCCTGAGCCATCTCAGTGCGCCGTGCGGTCAACTTCCCTAGGTGCCGCGGCGGTGCCGCCCGGGCCACGCGGTCCACAGACCCTCCTGCGCCGAGCCTCCCCACGAAGCTGCTTGCCCTTACTGTCGCCGCGAGGTTGACCGCACGCGTCCTGATGAGGATTGCCCCCGTGGTCATCCGCCGTGCTCCTGTTGCGATTACCTGCTTGCCCGGAGCCCTGAGCCGCCTGGTCCCTGCGCCGGTTAGCGCGCTCGCGCCTGGACTGCTCGGGCGGCCGATGATCCACCGTGCTGGGGGTGCGCGCACCGGGGTGCGCGCGTGATGCCTCGCCGCCTCCTCCTTGCGTGTCGCCAACGGGGCCGGGCGATGCCTCGAAGCCGGTCACCGGGACCCGGAGGATAAGGAGCACCGAGTGGGGAAGGCTTTGCTCGGGCCCGCCCGGGCGCGGGCCGAGCATGTCTCCGGTCGATGAAGAGAGCTGCGCGGCGGACGAGCCCCCGGCGCCCAGCGTCGGAGGTTGGAGGGGGAGGTGCAGGGCCCCGGCTCTCCTTGCGACAACGAGAAGCTCGGCGATGTGGTCGGCCCAGGCGTCGAAGCCCCCGTGCGTCGGGCGGTGACGAAGCAGCTCACTTGCCATCAGCAGCACATCATGCGCATTCAGATCTCCTACGTGGACGCAGGGCAAAGGCTGCTCGGTGGGCGGTGCCGCGAAGTGAGCGTACTGCCCCGGCGGCGGGCGTGCGGAGCCCGGGGGCGCCTGGCTGGTGCGGGCGGTGACGGCGGTGGCAACGACGCTAGTGGCCTGGTAACGTCCGCCCAACACCGAACCGCCAGGGCGCGCGTCATGGGTGGCCGCCGCTGGGTCGGTGAAGGTGGGAACTCCGGGGCCGAAGAAGGTTTGTCGGGCGTCAGCCATCGGAGCGACGGAGAGGAGTGGAAGCGAAGCTCAGGAAAGGATTCCGACACGCCTCCTACCTGGCATGCCAAATGTCGGATTTCGGGCTCCGCAAAACCCAAAGAGGTTCGAACTCAGGGGCGTGTGCGATGATCCCAACTAGCTTCGGCCTCAAGCTCACAGCTCCACGGCCAAGTCAGATCGAACCCACTCGACAGCGGGGAAGAAGACGAACACACGGATTTACCCAGGTTCGGGCCGCTGCGAAGCGTAAAACCCTACTCCTGCTTTTGGGTGGATTGCCTCACGGGGAGGTTTTTGGATGAACTAGTACAATGGTGAGCAACCTCGCGAGGGCGCTTGAGTGGTGATTGATCCGTCCCCCTCTACGATGTAGCCTAGCCTCTATTTATAATGGACCGGGTCCTCCTCCCTTATCGCAACGGCGGGAAGGGATCCCACAATGTCCAAATTCAAAGGGGGACAAGGAGTACACCTTATCCTGACGAAAGGTGGTCTTCGCCTGCAAAGTGACCGAGGTGATGCAGAGGTGGCTCGGCGATGACGTCCGTCTTGCGGGGCTCGTGGTCTTGGTCTCGTTGCGCCGGGATGGAAACCTTTGGGGGGATGCCTTGGGAGCCTGCGTACGTCCTTGCCTCCTTTGCACCAAAGAGGAAACTGCTCCTGCAGTGCCCGCTGGCGCCCGCCTGGCCAGGCTTGCGTCACCCCACCCTCATGAGGTCGGGCGCTGCATAGGGATTTCCACTCCTCGGGAGGGGGCCTGGAGAGGCCTCCTCCCTCCGGGGGTCTTGGCGTCGTCCCCTTCACGAGGGCGGGGCTCTTGCGAGGGCCTTGTTCTTGAGCGATCCTGTGCCTGGCCGTACTGGGCCGTCGAATTGGGCCACGCCCTGTGCCACAGGCAGGCAGGTCTGGGTACCCCCATTCCCAGAACGCGACAGGTGTGGTTGTTATCGCGCTTGCCAAAGGTGATTGGGAGGCGCACCTGCCCCAAGGGAGTGGTGGAGCCATCGGTCACTCCCAAGAAGGGCTTGGTCGGCATGAGCTGATCGTAGGGCACTTGAAGCGTCTCGAACGTCTCGACAGAGAGGACATTGAGCCCAGCCCCACCGTCGATGAGGGTCTTGGTGACGAGGACGTTGTTGATGGTGGGCGTGCAGAGCATGGGGAGCCCGCCTGCGGCGGTCGAGCACTTGAGGTGGTCCTTGTAGTCGAAGGTGATGGCGTATTGTGACCACCTGAGGGGACGCGCGGCCTCGAGCTTCGGGAGGGCTGCATTCACCTCACGAGAGAACTGCTTGAAGATGCGGTTCGAGGCAGGTGCCTGAGCACCGCCCAGGATACAAGCGATCACACGGGGCTCCTGGAAGCCCCCAGCCCCATCATCCTGCCGGTCATCGCCGTTTCTCCTTGGTGGCGGCGGCAGCGGAGGGAGACCAGCATTGCCCTGAGGACGGGCCTCGCGAGGCTGATCGCGCCAGGGTCCGTCGCGAGGCTTGTCACGCCAGGGGTCCTCGCGAGGCTGTGGGTCGCGGTTGTCCGAGCGGCCTCCGCCGCGGCCCCCTCCATGGCCATAATCGTGGTCGCCGCGCTCGGGGCGGCGGCCGAGGCGCTCGTCACGGAGCGTCCTGAGCTCCTGACAGTCTTCGGTGTTGTGGCTGCAAGTGTAGTGGAAGATGCAGAAAGGGCGGTTACCCTTGGGGGGCTCATCATGGTCACGACTGCGCTTCATCTCAGGCTCTGCCACCAGCACGGCGGGGCCCTTGCGCTTCGCCTCCTTAGCCTTGGCCTTCTTGTCTTTAGGTTCTGCCTCCGGAAGCTCGAGGAGGGAGAGGCGGCCCTCTTCGGCCCTTGCGCACTTTGTTGCCAGGTTGAACATCTCCAGGGCCGAGCATAGTTCATCATGGATGGCGAGCTCCTCTTTCATCTTGACGTCCCTGACGCCATCAATGAACCCCAAGATGATGGCCTCATCCGACGCCTTCGGGATTTTGAGGCGAACGTTTGTGAAGCGCTATATGTACTTGTGCAGGGTCTCGCCCGGCTGCTGCTTCACGCGCTGCAGGTCGTTCACTGCAAGGGCACGGTCGCGGGTGGCCTGGAAGTTGGCGATGAAGCGCTCGCGGAGTTCGTCCCAGGAGGAGATCGATCCCTCCGGGAGCTTGAGGAGCCAGGAGAGCGCCCCCCCCTTGAGAGCCATGGGGAACCAGTTTTCCATGACCTTGTCGTCACCACTTGCTGCCTCGATGCTTAGCACGTAGAGCTGGAGGAACTGCGCGGGGTCGGGGGTGCCATCGTAGCGTGGGGGCAGGTCCGGCTTGAACTTCCCAGGCCAGGCGACACGACGCATCTCCGGGGTGAAGGCGCGGCAGCCTGCTGCACTCACAGGCGCGGCGCATGCGTGGGGAGCTTGGTCTTGGCGTTCGTGCGCCGTAGCCTCCGGCGGCGCACGGTCTTGATGCCGACGCAGCAGTGCGGGGAGTGCGCACGCGTCGCCTCGTGGCCGTGGCACCACCTGGCAGCTTGCTTCATCCCTTGCCTACGCCGGCGCCACATGTGGCAGGTTGTGCGGGCGCGTTTCGTGTCTAGGCTCGGAGTCAGTGCCGTGCAGAGAAGGAGGAGGAGGTGCGCCATGAGCCACATCGCCCGCCTGGGAGGGCGGGGGACGAAGCGAGTGGGAGGGCTCCGGGGCCTCGCCGGCGATGCTGACGAGCTCGGCGATGCGACCAAGCCAATCGTCGTAGCGATCGTGGGCGGGGCGGTAGCGCAATAGCTCGCGCGCCATGAACAGTGCGGCCTACGCGTTCGCCAGCCCGTAGTGAGCGTGGGAGGACGACGCCATGGCGGGAACGAGAGACGAAGTAGCGGTGCAGCCATCGCGCCGCGCGGTGGGTGGCTTCGACGAGTCCTGCTGCTCGTGAGCGGCTGGATCAGTGGCAGCGTTTGCTGCAGGAGAGGCGGAGCGGTGCGGGACACCGCGGCCCACGGGCGCCGTCTGGGCGACGCGTGCAGCCCGGCGCTCGGCGCGGACTCGGCGGGCGTCAGCCATGGGAGCGATGGAGTGGAGACAAAGCGAAGCTGGAGGGAGGATCACGACACGCCCCTACCTGGCGCGTCAAATGTCGGAATTGGGGCTCCGCAGACCCAAGAAGGTTCGAACTCTGGGGCGTGTGCAAAGATCTCAACCAACCTTAGCCTCAAGCTCGTCACCCGCAGCCTAGCCTCGTCGAATCCGTGCCAGCGAACGAGAAGATGGACACAGAGATTTACCCAGGTTCGGGCCACCCTGCGGTGTAAAACCCTACTCCTGCTTTGGGTGGATTGGACTCACAAGGAGGTTTGGGGATGAACTAGTACAGTGGTTGAGCGACCTCACGAGGGCTCAGAGGTGAGGATGGATCGATCCGCCTCTTCTACGGTGGACGCTGGTCCCTATTTATAGCAGCCTTGGTCCTCTTCCCTTATCGCACAGGTGGGAAGGGATCCCACAACGGCCAAATTTGAAAGGGGACAAGAGGTACATCTTATCCTGACTAAAGGTGGTCTTCGCCTGCAAAGCTTCTGGGCGTGATGCAGAGGTGGGCTCGGCGATGACATCCATCCTGCCGAGCTTGTGGTCTTGGTCTCGTTGCACCGGAATGGAAACCTTTGGGGGACTCCTTGGGAATCCGCATACGTCCCTGCCTCCTTAGCACAAAAGAGGAAACTGTCCCCTCTGCACCCGCTGGTGCCCGCCTGGCCTTGGTCGTCATGGCTCACGTCATCGCAGCCTCCTGAGGCCGGGTACCTGCGTAGGAATCTCCGCTCCTCGGGAGGCAGCCTGCGGAGGCCGCTCCCCTGGAGGTCTTGGCGTCGTTCTCCTTGCGAGGCCGGGGCCCTCACGAGGGTCTTGTCTTGGGGGGTTTGCTGCTAGGCCGTACTGGGCCGTCAAGGTGGGCCACGCACCGGGCCGCAGGCAGGCAGGTCTGGGTACCCCTGATCCTAGAACGCTAACACTATCGTAACACAAATAAAAAAGAATCCACATTAATTAACCTCTCTCATTGTGGCCAAAGTGATGGACCGCGTCGGGCCACGGATGGGAGCGGCACAAATAACCGCGCGAGGGGGTGCCCGAGGACAACCACCGCCTCCATGTGTCCCAAACATACGTATGGAGGTGTTGTGTGATTTTTGAATACCCAATGCACACCTTTGATGTGGCAGCTTCGCAAACCGGAAAGTCCCCCACAGAGGTTCACAACGCGCATGCTACTTACTTCAAGTTGGTGGGAGCATGTGTACACACGCATTCAAACTTTCGTCTTGAATATCACCATGATCTACATCGTAACACAGACTAAGATGAATCCACCTTGATTAAACCCATCTCGCCGCCATTCAAATTGACCGACCGACGCGGGGGCAATGACTGGGTGCGTCGCTGATAACCGCACGGGGGAGTGTCCGAGGACCACCACCGCATGCATGTGACCCAAACATATGCATGAAAAAGGCCATGCGATGTTTTACCCAATGCACGACTTTTGATGTGGCACATGTCTCACAAACTGGACAATCCCACATGGAGGCACACGACGCGTAGTGTGCCGGACCCCCCTTCCCCCACCCATTCCACCGCCACCATCACTTCGTGGCATGTCAAACTTTTTCTCAGTGAAGATGTGACAATAGGAGTGCCGTGTTAAAATTTGAATTTTTTGGAGAACATTAAGACATTTCAATACATTATTAATTGATTCCCTAGGGATTTAATTTGTAAATTTGAAAGTTGAATACAAGCACACGTCGTAGTGCACCAAAATGGATTTGAAAATCAAAATTGTGTCGTTGGGTGCATGTTAAGTACCCATGCAAGAAAAGGCAATAAATTTCAAACATCTCGGTATCGTGGCTCCGCCGCAAACATTGAGAATCTTGGTTTTCAAATTCTAGTAAATCCCCAGTTAAGCTAGAATTCATGAAACATTGACATCCCGTCATCATATGGAACCAATAGCTCCTGGTAAAAAAATATCCAATTTGAGACAAGTTTTCCTCTAAGCTTCTTGCAAATGGGAGCTTGTTAATAGATGCAACACAGAACTCTCACGTTAACATCACAAACGGTTTATTAATCCAAACTGTGGGCATTAGAACAACAATGTACATGCCGAAGCTTCGGTTAAGTTGTGTGTTTATGCATTTCTTTCATGAAGAGCACTTGAGAATTTAGGGTTCACGCTGTCACAAGATATATTATGTTTCATGAACTCTGCCTTGCTGAAATCACATTATAAAATATACAGATGCCACGGTTTTTTACTATACGTATAGGTGCTATCTGACAATGTCGACAGTGAGGATGAAGACGTCCAGGAGAGGTTCAAGAGGCAAAAGCTAAGGGAGCTTAAGGCTGGAAAGCATAACAGGCGTGTCCGGAAGAATGGGGGCTATGGATGCCTGTTCTGCGACCAAATGCTCAACAATGCGTATGCAAGTGTTCTGGCGCATGCAAGAGGACGAGCCATTGACTCCTTCAAGCAGAAGTATTCTCGCAGGGTGGCGCACGCCGCGTAAACTAAGTACCTGGAGAATCTTAACTTTCACGAATGAATACGAGATGTTGGATTGAAGCTATCTAGTTTGTGTGTATTATATCTATGCTTGAGTATATATGTTTATCGCTTGAACTATATGTTGGTGAGACTATGTGTAATGAACTAATAATGCAATGTAATTGTAGTCTTGAGCTGCAATTAGTTTGGTTGATTCGATTTTATGCTTATCTTAGACCAACATATGATTGCCCACAACACACACAACTTATTATCGTGTATCATCTGTGTTATTTTCACTCTTCCCGCACAGATTTATACTAGCAACCGTTTCCCACAACATGCACAACTTCGTGTGGGAGTTGGCAAAAAAATTGAACACGTACGATGCATATTAGGGTGAATGTTTAGCATGGGTAATTTTTCCTAGATTGGAACTATGTGCGATGATTTTCATTGTCCCGTTGGCCAGAACGCATCCCCACGGATCGCATGTCTTCACCATAGGATGTACACAAATTGAATGGTTGTCCATATCGTCGTCACACCGTCTGATATTTACGATTTATCATACACGGTTGGGTCTACCAAACCGTTGCCTCCGAAGCACATTTTTCTGGAGCGGTATTTACTCTTTATCACACATGGTTGGGTCTACCAAACCATTGCCTCGGAAGCACATTATTCCGGGACAAAAAACCCTCACCACTGCCACATCACAAAACCCTCACCCCGCTCGCCCCCTCCCTGTCCCCGGTAGCACCTACAGTACAATACTCCTCCGCGACTCTGCTTGTCACCCCCTATCGCCGCGGTAAACACTTAGCTTGATGCCCGTCGCTGCCGCCGGCTGCCGCCAAACGCCACCACATTTTTCAACTGCCGCTTGCCGCGGCCTATCGACACTCACTTTCTCGATGTTGCTCGTCGTCAACCCAGCTCACCTGATTGGGGATCTTTGGTACTAGTTTTTTTTTCTCATGGAGAACCATGTAACTAATTTACTGAAGTACCCGCTCATCTCTTATCCCAATCCATCTGCCCCTTTTAATCACTCGGTCGAAATTGCCGTGGATTCATTTTTCTTCTAGCTGTTTTGAGGGTTTTAATTCATAGAGCGTACAATGCAAGGACACATCGGGGCTATGCGGCCTTGGCCAGACAGCTAAGGAGTTCCATCTCACCGTACCAGAAGAGTTCATGAAGCGCACGGTATGTTCAATCTCACCCTACCTCGGTTGGCATGGCCTACTTTTCTGAACCTATACTAAATATTAATACATTTGGATAAAAGGTGCCACATGCAAAATATACGTCAAAGGGGATTTTTCTTCTTCTTCTTCTATATTAGGCAAAATAATGATGTATTGTTCTTTCGATTACTCTCATATTTGCAAGACATCATGGTTACATTATCTGTTCATTTATAATTTTTTGTCCTTAGATTTCAACTAATGTACTGTTCTTTTAAGGGATTTCTATTTTTGTGCCCCTCATTGCTTAGTGTTCCTCAGTTTTTCCCACGCCAACTTTTTTTGCTCACTTTCCCCGCCACCGCGCCACCCACTGATACGTCTCCAATGTATCTATAATATTTTATTGTTCCATGCTATTATATTATCATTCCAGGATACTTTTTGAGTATTTATTTACCAATTTATATTATTTTTGAGCACTAACCTATTGACCTAGTGCCCGGTGCCAGTTGCAGTTTTCTGCATGCTTTTGGCTTTTCAGGTTTACAGTACCAAACGAAGTCCAATTTTCCCGAATTTTTTTATGATTTTTTCTGGACCAAAAAGAAGACCTGGAAGCTTTGGGAGGAGACCGGAGGCCGCACGAGGGAGGCACAAGCCAACAGGGCGCACCCTGATGGCTTGTCCCTCCTTGGTGGGTCTCCTGCCCCCGTTCTCTGGACTATAAATTCACATATATTCCAAAAACCCTAGGGAGCATCCAAAACACTTTTTCTGCCGCCGCAAGTCTTTGTTCCACCGCGATCCCATTTGAAGCTCCGTTCCAGTGCCCTGCCGGAGGGGGATCGATCAAGGAGGGCCTCTTCATCATCCTTGATGCTCCCATGGTGATGTGTGAGTAGTCCACCACAGACCTACGGGGCCGTAGTTAGTACCTAGATGGCTATCTCTATCTCTCTTTTGATCTTCAATACAATGACCATCGCATCTTCGCTTTTCTCTATTCGATGTAATTCTTTTGTACGGTGTGTTTGTTGGGATCCGATGAATTGTGCGTTTATGTTCAGATTATTCATGAAAAGTATTTGAGTCACCTCTGAATATTATGATTCTTATTTGCATGATCATCATAGCTTCGTAAATCTCTCTGATCTATTGAAATAGTTTGGCCAACTAGATTGATATTTCTTCAGTGAGAGGGGTGCGTTGTAGCGGGTTCAATCTGGCGGTGCTCTATATCGCAGTGACAGAAAGGGACAAGACACATCTTTGTATTGTTTCCACTAAGGATAAAACAATGGGGTTAGTTCATATTAATTGAATTCTCTTTGTCTATATCATGTCATTGTTCTCCAAGCATTACTCTGTTTTACTTAATACTCTAGATGCATGCTGGATAGCGGTCGATGGGTGGAGTAATAGTAATAGGTGCAGGCAGGAGTTGGCCTATTTTCTTATGGACGTGATGCCTATATATACATGATCATTTCCGTGAATATCACATAACTATGCGCTTTTCTATCAATTGCCCAACAGTAATTTGTTTACCCACCGTATGTTTCCTACATGAGAGATGCCGCTACGGAATACTATGGCCCCCGGGTCTATTCACTTATATATTTACAAACGCTATCAATACCTTGCTGCCATTTAGTTGCTTTTATTTTATTTTACAATTTACAATTATCTACTATCATCTACACACTTCATTTGCTTGCAAATAACGAGATCAAAGGGATTGGCAACCTTCTTGCCGCGTAGGGTGCATGTGTTTGCTCTTTTGTGTGAAGTCGTTGATGACAGTTGTTGATTGGTATTCCTATTGGTTAGATAAACCTTGGTTCTTAACTGAGGGGAATACTTATCTGTATTGTGCTGCAATTACCCATTCCTCTTCATGGAAAACCCAACGCAGATCACAAGTATCAGGAAGGATTTCTGGCGCCGTTGCTGGGGAATATCATCAAAAAAATATCAAGTAAATTTGCACGAATTATCATTCACTTGTTCTTATTTTTATTTTCTGTTATATTTAGTTTGCTTCATAAAAATAAAAAATACAAAAATATTTATCTTTGCTAGTCATTAGTTTACTTCTTTGCTTGCTAGTTTACTTGTCTTGCTTGTTACTTTGCTTGCTTGATCTCCATGTCTCAAGATACTACTAAGTTGTGTGACTTCTAAAATACTACTAACAATGATTTTATTAGTACTCCTATACCACCCGCCACTAGTGCGGAGGCTTTTGATATTAATGCTGCATTGCTGAATCTTGTGATGAAAGATCAATTTTCGCGAAGTCCTAATGAGGATCCCGCTGCTCATCTTAATACTTTTATGGAACTTCGTGATACGCAAAAGAAAAAGGATATGGATAATTATGTTGTGAAATTAAAATTATTTCCTTTTTCACTAAGAGATAAAGCTAAGGCTTGCTTTTCATCTTTACCATGTAATAGTATTGGAACATGGGATAAGTGTAAAGATGCTTTTATTGCCAAGTATTTTCCTCCCGCTAAGATCATCTCCCTTATATATCAAATTATGAATTTTAAACAACATGATCAAGAACATGTTGAACAAGCTTGGGAGAGGATGAAATTGATGATTAGAAATTGCCCTACTCATGGTTTAAACTTGTGGATGATTATCCAAAAAAAATATGCTGGACTAAACTTTGTGTCTAGAAATCTTCTAGATTCTGCTGCAGGTGGTACCTTTATGGATGTGACCTTAGGAGAGGCCACAAAATTTCTGGACAACATCATGACAAATTACTCTTAATGGCATACCGAAAGAGCTCCAACTGGTAAGAAGGTAAATTCTGATGAGGAAATCGTTACCTTGAGTGAAAAAGTGGATGCTCTTATGAATATGGTTGCTAGCAAAAACACTCAGGTTGTACCAAATGATATGCCATTGTCTACTTTGATTGAGCAAATTAATGATGCTATTGATGTGAACTTTATCTCGCGAACAATTTCAACAACAATGCCTATAGAGGAAATTTCTATGCTAGACAGTATCCCGGTAACTCCTCTAATAAGTATGGCAACTCTTATGATAATTCTTATGGAAATTCTTCTACAAATGCTAATAGGATAACCTCTGATCTTGAGAACACAATTAAAGAATGTGTTAGTTCTCAAAAGGTTTTTAATACTATGGTATTAGAAAAGTTGCATACGATTGATGCTTTGGCTAAAAACATGGATAAAATTGCTCTTGATGTTGAAACTCTTAAAAGTAAAACTTTGCCAACCAAGCATGATTTTAATGAGAATGTTAAATCTATACAAATATCTATTAATGAAAGTAAGGAGAGGACCGCTAAGTTAAAAGCTAAGCGGGAATTATTAGAAAAGGCTCTTCCACCAGGTTTGTACCAGAATCATGATGAAGATCTTAAAATGATTGATACTTCTCCTATTGAATCTTTATTTACTAATATGAAAGTAAATGATAAAGGGACTGAATATGAGTCAACTCTAGCTACAGAGCATCCTATTTGCTTGGAGGGTGATGATTCTAATGCTAAAACTGAAAAAGTGGGTTTAGAGAGGTTACAACTTTAACTAGTGATGTGCCCACTATCTTGGACTAGAAGGATTTTAATTATGAGAGCTGATCTTTAGTAGACTGTATTTCCTTGTTGCAAACCATTATTAGCTCACCCAATGCTTATGAACAACACAAGTCTTTCACTAATCATATAGTGGAAGCGATGATAAAAGCTTATGATGAGAAACTTGAACTAAAAGTTTATGTTCCTAGAAAATTGCATGATGAGTGGGAACCTACTATTAGAATAAATATAAATAAATATGAATGCAATGCTTAGTGTGACCGTGGTGCTAGTGTTTCAACTATACCTAAATCTCTTTGTGACGTGCTTGGTCTCACCGATATTCAAGATTGTTCCCTAAACTTGCATCTTGCGGATTCTAGCATTAAAAACCCTTTAGGTAGAATAAATGATGTTCTCATTGTTGCAAATAAGAATTATGCGCCTGTCGATTTCATTGTTCTTGATATTGATTGCAATCCTACTTGTCCAATAATACTTGGAAGACCTTTCTTAGGAACTATAGGTGCAATTATTGATATGAAAGAGGGGAACATAAGGTTACAATTTCCATTAAAGAAAGGGATGGAACACTTCCATAGAATAGAATTAAACCACCTTATGAATCAATAATGAGAGCTACTTATGGGTGGAGTGTCAAGGATGACAACACTTGAAACTATGCATTATGCCTAGCTAGGGGCATAAAACGATAGCGCTTGTTGGGAGGCAACCCAATAGTTATCTTTATTTTTGCTTTTTAATTTTTGTTTATGCGTGATAAAATTATTATTGCCTCTGTAATTACTGTGTATTTATGTTTTAGTTAGTGTTTGTGCCAGGTAAAGCCTTTGGGATGACTCACAAGATGAGTAAAATTGATAGGTGCAAAAACAGAAACTTTAGCATCCAGTGCAGAATTTCTCTGATTTTACTGGTATGTATTTTCGATCTGAATTTTTTACACAGTATTTCTATACAAATTATTCAGGTTTTCCTATTTTTTCAGAATTTTTAGAGTTACATAAGTATAGGTTCTCTACAGACATTTACAGATTGTTCTGTTTTAGACAGATTGTGTTTGCTTGCATAGGTTGCTTGTTTTGATGATGCTATGGATTGTATCAGAGGGTATAATCCATGGAGAAGTTAGAATACAGTAACTATTATGCAATAATGAAATATGAATCAATCTATAATAGTACCTAAAGTATTTGATATGTTGCTTATACTAACGGATCTCACGAAGTTTTGTTGAGTTTTGTGTGATTGATGTTTTCAAGTTTTGGGTGCTATAATGATGGACGAAGGAATAAGGAGCGGCAAGGCCTAAGCCTGGGGATGCCCAAGGCACCCCAAGGTAATATTCTAGGAATACTCAAGCGTCTAAGCTTGGGGATGCCCCGGAAGGCATCCCCTCTCTCGTCCCAATCCATCGGTATGTCACTTGGAGCTATATTTTTATTTGTCACATGATATGAGTTTTGCTTGGAGCGTCGTTTGCTTTTGTTCTTAGTTTGCCACGATCATCGTTTGCTGGACACAGCTATTTGAGAGAGACACACCTTCATCATGATTTATTAGAATACTCTATGTGCTTCACTTATATATTTTGAGCTTAGCAGTTGCTCTAGTACCTCACTTATATCTTTTTGAACACGGTGGCGTATAGATTTTATATAAATAATTGCACTCTCGTTCTTCGCTTATATTTGTTTGAGAGTTAATAAATAGTGACAGTAATTTGCATGGGTCATAAGACTAGTCCAAAAATAATAGGTATTCAATGAGTGATAATCAAAACCATCATGTAGCACATTAAAGAGAAATCTTGGGTTAATGATATTGATGTGGTAATATGAAAGGGTGTGAGTGCATGGTTGTTGGTTCATAGAAGTATCGGTATTAAGAGGTGTTAATTTCCCGTTTGTCTAAATATTAGAAAAAGGAATGGTGGGGATGTGTGAGCATTTCTATTCCTCGTTGAAATCCTAGTGTTGTTTCGGGTCGGAGGCGCGCGATGGTTAACTCCTCCCAACCTCCTCCCTCGGAGCATGCGAGTAGTACTTTGATTTGTGATAAAACTAATAAAACTTTGCAATAAGTATATGAATTCTTTACGACTAATGTGAATCCGTGGACATACGCAATCTCACCACCTCATATTTTGCTAGCCTCTTCGGTAACGTGCATTGCCCATTCTCACCTCGAGGATCGGTGCGAACTTCGCCGGTGCATCCAGACCCCATGACATGATACGCTCTGTCACACATAAACCTCCTTATATCTCCCTCAAAACAGCCACCATACCTACCTATTATGGCATTTCTATAGCCATTCTGAGATATATTGCCATGCAAATTCCACCGTTACATCATATGACTAGTTCATTCATCGTCATATTGCTTTGCGTGATCATATAAAGCTCACATAGTATTTGTGGCAAAGCCACCGTTCATCATTTTTTGATACATGTCACGCTAGATCATTGCACATCCTGGTACACTGCCATAGGCATTCATATTGAATCATATTGTTTCATAGTTCTTCATATCGAGTTTTCATATTGAGTTGTAAGTAAATAAAAGTGTGATGATCATCATTATTAGAGCATTGTCCCAGTGAGGAAATAAAAATGGGGGAGGCCAAATGAGCCCACCATATTAAAAAAATGAGAGAAAAAGAGAGAAGGGACTTTGCTACTATCCTTTACCACACTTGTGCCTCAAAGTGGCACCTTGTTATTCATATAGAGAGTCTCATGTTATGTCATTTTCATATGCTAGTGGGAATTATTTTTCATTATTAAAAACTTGGCTTGTATATTCCGATGACGGGCGTACTCAAATTCCCGAGGTCTTCATGAGCAAGCAAGTTGGATGCACACCCCACTTAGCTTCAGTTGAGCTTTCATACATTTATAGCTCTAGTGCATCATTTGCATGTCAATCCCTACTCCTTGCATTGATATCTAGCGATGGACATCTCCATAGCCCGTTGATACGCCTAGCTGATGCGTGACTTTCTTCTCCACTTTTTACCCCTTTGATATCTACCACCATATTCTATTCCACGCTTATGCTATGTCCACGGTTCACGCTCATGTATCGCGTGAAGAAAAAAAGTTGATGCACATTGAAAAAGTACTATCCAATTGCCTGACTTGGACACTGTGGTGCTTGACATTTGTATTAATGTGGTGAAGACGGAGCCATGCCTTACTAATATGATAAAATGAATGGGGGTAAACATTATTTGAGGATCGTATACTTTGAAAGATTGATGATTATGTTGCTTGTGCTTATAAATATTACTATGTTGATGTTTGTTAATTCATAGTTTCTCAATAAGCATATATGCAAAAGATTACATATTGGTTAGCTTGTCACGTCAAAAATTCTGTTATTATCATTTACATACTCGAGGACGAGAAGGATTTAAGCTTGGGGATGCTGATATGTCTCCAACGTATCTATAATTTTTGATTGTTCCATGCTATTATATTATCATTCTAGGATACTTTTTGAGTGTTTATTTACCAATTTATATTATTTTTGAGCACTAACCTATTGACCCAGTGCCTAGTGCCAGTTATTGTTTTCTGCATGTTTTTGGCTTTTCAGGTTTACAGTACCAAACGAAGTCCAACTGCCCCGAAACTTTTTTATGATTTTTTCCGGACCAAAAGAAGACCTGGAAGCTTTGGGAGGAGACTCGAGGCCGCACGAGGGACGCACAAGCCAACAGGGTGCGCCTAGGGGGGTCGGCGCGCCCTGATGGCTTGTCCCTCCCTGGTGGGTCTCCTGCCCCCGTTCTCTGGCCTATGAATTCACATATATTCCAAAAACCCTAGGGAGCACCCGAAACACTTTTTCCGCCGCCACAAATCTTTGTTCCGCCGCGATCCCATCTGGAGCTCCGTTCCGGTGCCCTGCCGGAGGGGGTATCGATCAAGGAGGGCCTCTTCATCATCCTTGATGCTCCCATGGTGATGTGTGAGTTGTCCACCACACACCTACGGGGCCATAGTTAGTACCTAGATAGCTATCTATATCTCTCTTTTGATCTTCAATACAATGACCATCGCATCTTTGCTTTGATCTATCTGATGTAATTCTTTTGTACGGTGTGTTTGTTGGGATCCGATGAATTGTGCGTTTATGTTCAGATTATTCATGAAAAGTATTTGAGTCACCTCTGAATATTATGATTCTTATTTGCATGATCATCATAGCTTCGTAAATCTCTCTGATCTATTGAAACAGTTTGGCCAACTAGATTGATATTTTTTCAGTGAGAGGGGTGCGTTGTAGCGGGTTCAATCCGGCGGTGCTCTATATCCTAGTGATAGAAAGGGACAAGACATGTCTTTGTATTGTTGCCACTAAGGATAAAACGATGGGGTTAGTTCATATTAATTGAATTCTCTTTGTCTACGTCATGTCATTGTTCTCCAAGCATTACTCTGTTTTACTTAATACTCTAGATGCATGCTGGATAGCGGTCGATGGGTGGAGTAATAGTAATAGGTGCAGGCAGGAGTCGGCCTATTTTCTTATGGATGTGATGCCTATATATACATGCTCATTGCCGTGAATATCACATAACTATGCGCTTTTCTATCAATTGCCCAACAGTAATTTGTTTACCCACCGTATGTTTCCTACATGAGAGATGCCGCTAGGGAAAACTATGGCCCCCGGGTCTATTCACTTATATATTTACAAACGCTATCAATATCTTGCTGCCATTTATTTTATTTTATTTTATTTTTCAATTTACAATTATCTACTATCATCTATACACTTAATTTGCTTTCAAATAACGAGATCAAGGGGATTGACAACCCTCTTTCCGCGTTGGGTGCAATTGTTTGCTCTTTTGTGTGCAGTCACTGAAGATGGTTGTTGATTGGTATGCCTATTGGTTCGATAAACCTTGGTTCTTAACCGAGGGAAATTCTTATCCGTATTGTGCTGCAATTACCCGTTCCTCTTCACGGAATACAGAACGCAGATCTCAAAGTATCACCCAGCCTCACCAATGCCCAGACGGGGGTTCGGCATTGGTCAAGGGGGTTGACCGTTAGCCGCCGCTGTTACTAATGAGTGAGACACACCGTGCCATGCCTATTTAGTCACATTACGGTCACGTCGGCTTTTTCACACCATGAAGTTTCTCATGCAAGCAGTCGCGTCGCCGGCGTGCGCGCTAGTCGCCTGTTAATGCATTTTATCGTCGCGCGGTGCACCGGCGTTCACCCACTCGTGTCCCAATCCCCTCCCCTCCCCTCACTGCCCTAAAACCTTCTCCATCGTGCGCTTCCACCAAACCCTAGACGCCTCCCCTTGAGCAGCCGGAGCAATGGCCAACCGTGGCGGTGGGGCGGGAAGCAACAGCCAGGGGCGCCGCGTGCTGTTCATTCAGGGCATGCTGCGCACCCTCCGGGTTAAAGAGGCGTTGCTCCTCGCCCACTGCGGCATCATGGTGCTGTCGGACACGTGCCTACCATCCGGCTAGCACATGAGCTTCGGGGTCTTGCGGTGGGTCATTTCCCCTCCGTCGGCACGCCAACGATGTCACGCGCGATACACGCGTTTCTAGAAGGCTTGCTGCCGGAGGAGCGGTCCAAGCTGCACTACGCGCTCGACAGCCAGCGGTGGCCAGAGATCCTGGCAGAGGAACACACCACCTAAATCCAGCACTACGACAACTGCTACCCGCCTTCGCGGAACAACATCGACGAGAGGTATGCCTTCTGGGAAGGGCGTACCCTCCCCGATGTCATGGACGCGTGCCATGCGCAGCTCGGTCTAGAGCAGGGCGACAAGTATTCACCGCCGCGGGCCGCTCCTGGACTCTTGCCGTGGGCCACACCCACATCTGCAGAAGGCAGCGGCGGTCTAAGTACCCACCGTGGCCTCTGCGTTCCAAAGCCAGAGCCATGGAAGCCGGGGACGAGTTCTGCAGTGCGCAGCACCGGCCTGCATATCCCAATGCTGGAGCCGGGGACGAGCTCTGCAGTGTGCGGAGCTGGCCTGCGCATCTCGAGTTCTCACGGCACCCCTATGCTAGTCCCAAAGCCCGAGCCCGGGACGAGCTCGCACGCCCCCCTGCTCGTTGCCAAGCCGGAGCCCGGGACGAGCTCACGCGGCCTGTTGCTCGATCCCAAACCGAAGCCGCAGCTGCCGTTGCTGGCGGAGTATGGGCGGTGGTGGTCAGCGAGGACGGCGACCCTGCAGACATGTCGGGGCTCCTCCTAGCATTGCGTGAATCAACAAAGGGGCCGCAGCGCCACCCCAATGACCCGATGGACTCGCCAGGCCTGCAACGTGCGGTCGTCGCCTTGATGGCTGACATCACCATCGACCTCGTGAACGAGGATGAGGATGACGACAAGTTGGGGGAGGGCGACGAGGGGGCTCCTCCTCCTCTGGCATGAGGAGCGGCTCCGACGTGGACGACGACGAGCAGTAGCTAGGTTTAGGGTTTATGTCTGTACAAAATTTAAATTTTTTAATGAAAATTGGTGTTGTTTGAATGTCCAAATTGAATGTTTGTACCCATGCATGTTTGGATGTTCAAATTGTGCCATGTTTGCTTGTGTGTGACAACCGGTGACCCATATTTCATGAATTTGCTAAAAATAATTCGGCGTTTTCAATCAAACATTGCCAAATTTTCAAATTGTTTTTTTCAAACATGTTGTATTGCAAGTTTATTAATTTTCCCACAAACTAGTGCACAGAAGATGGCTCCATGCAAAGAATTTCATTTTTTTCAAAATGTGGTCAAACTTGAAGTGTTGACCATTGATACAAAATAGTTTGGAATTCCTACTTTATTTGTCCCAAGTTCATCCACCACCAACATTAGAGTATAAAATGTTTTTTCTAATTTTCAGGACCAAACTACATCACACTTGTAGTTCAAATTTGGGCAATTTCTGATAATTCACTAAAAGTTGACTAAATGAATGGAATATAGCAATGGTACTATGAAATTACTGAAACTTGGTCAGTGGCCATCCAATGTGACCTACTTTTGGTGAAAAATGAAATGGAACAAATTTCAAAACTATTTGAGGCACTTCCTTCACAAAAAAAGTCATTTCTAGGAGTTGGAAAATGAAATTTTTGCTTTTTATTACCAAATAGTTACATATTCCTATGGAAACATTGTCCACAATGTTAACACCGGTAGTTGTGCCAAATTTGGACAAATAATCTTGGATTATGCCATGTATGTCTGGTAACACTTTAATGGGGTCAAACTTGAAGTGTTGACAATGTTTTTGTTTCAAACTTGTTAGTTTGCTTCTCCCAAGTTCATCCACCAAACCAATATATTCATGACTAAACTAATTTGGTTGACTCAAGTGCATCCACCACACCAAATAGTTTGAACAAAGGGAAAACAATTCACACCCTGGATGGTATAATACATAGAGTGACTGAACGATGGGTCCATCCTTTGCTTTCTTTTGTAAATAAAAAGGCGAGGAATGTTTCAAAAGACACGTACACCTACTTGGTCGGTTGGCCCTTGCGCCTCTCTTTGATCGTCTGGTCTCGGGTTCGAGTACTCTTCCTAGTTTAATGAGCAACCTCTTGTTTTTGCCAAATCTGCCACAAACCACCGACACAAACGCTGATAGACGGGCCCGCCGTTGGTGTCCCATGCACCTGTAACTGCGCCCAACACTGACGACCGTGTTGCTGCTGACATGGGTGTCCCACGCGTCAGTGACACCGCCAAACATCTACGAGCATGCCCCGTTGATAGAGGTGTCCCACGCGCCTGTAACTACACCCACCACAGACGACCGCGCTGCCGCTAACATGGGTGTCCTACGCGTTAGTGACACCACCAACCATCTAGGAGTGCGCCCCACTGAAAGGTGTCCCACGCGCCTGTAACTGCGCCCACCACAAACGACCGCGCTATCGCTGACATGGGTGTCACACGCATCAGTGACACAGATACGTCTCCAACATATATATAATTTTTGCTTGTTCCATGCTATTATATTATCATTCTAGGATACCTTTTGAGAATTTAGTTACCAATTTATATTATTTTTGAGCACTAACCTATTGACCCAGTGCGAGTTGCGGTTTTCTGCATGTTTTTGCCTTTTCAGGTTTATAGTACCCAACGAAGTCCGATTGTCGCGAAACTTTTTTATCATTTTTTCTGGACCAAAAAGAAGACCTGGAAGCTTCGGGAGGAGACCAGAGGACGCACGAGGGAGGCACAAGCCAACAGGGCACGACCAGGAGGGGTCGCCACGCGCTGATGGCTTGTCCCTCCCTGGTGGGTCTCGTGCCCCCGTTCTCTGGCCTATAAATTCACATATATTCTAAAAACCCTAAGGAGCATCCCGAAACACTTATTCCACCGCTGCAAGTCTCTGTTTCACCGCAATCCCATCTGGAGCCCCGTTCCGGTGCGCTGCCGAAGGGGGGATCGATCACGGAGGGCCTCTTCATCATCCTTGCTGCTCCCATGGTGAGGTGTGAGTAGTCCACCACAGACCTACGGGTCCGTAGTTAGTACCTATATGGCTATCTCTCACTCTTTTGATCTTCAATACAATGTTCATCGTATCTTCGCTTTGATCTATCCGATGTAATTCTTTTGTATGGTGCGTTTGTTGGGATCCGATGAATTGTGGGTTTATGTTCAAATTATTCATGAAAAGTATTTGAATCACCTCTGAATATTATGATTCTTATTTGCATGATCATCATAGCTTTGTAAATCTCTCCGATCTATTAAAATAGTTTGGCCAACCAGATTGATATTTCTTCAGTGGGAGGGGTGTGTTGTAGTGGGTTCAATCTGGCGGTGCTCTATATCCCAGTGACAGAAAGGGACAAGACACATCTTTGTATTGTTGCCACTAAGGATAAAATGATGGGGTTAGTTCATATTAATTGAATTTTCTTTGTCTACATCATGTCATTGTTCTCCAAGCATTACTCTGTTTTACTTAATACTCTAGATGCATGCTGGATAGCGGTCGATGGGTGGAGTAATAGTAATAGGTGCAGGCAAGAGTTGGCCTATTTGCTCATGGACGTGATGCCTATATATACATGATCATTGCCGTGAATATCACATAATTATGCGCTTTTCTATCAATTGCCCAATAGTAATTTGTTTACCCATCGCATGCTTCCTACGTGTGAGATGCCGCTAGGGAAAACTATGCCCCCCAGATCTATTCACTTATATATATTTACAAATGCTTTCAATACCTTGCTATCATTTATTTACTTTTATTTGATTTTGCAATTTGCAATTATCTACTATCATCTACACACTTCATTTGTTTGCAAATAACGAGATCAAGGCGATTGCAAATGTCGGTGTCAAAACCGGCAGATCTCGGGTAGGAGTTCCCGAGCTGTGGATCTTGGATTGATGGGGAATAGGATGAAAGAGGGACAATGTTTACCCATGTTTGGGCCCTCTCGAGGAGGTAAAACACTACATCCTGCTTGATTGTATTGATGTGTGTATGACAATTACAGAGTCGATCTACCACGAGATCAGATGAACTAAACCCTATATGAGTATGATGATGGTTCTCCCGATGTTATAATTCTAAGATTGTCTATTGACTAGCCTGGCCTCTGTTTATATAATGCACCGGAGGCCTAGGGTTTAGAAGAGTCCTTGTCTTGTCCGCCAAGTCTTGTGGAATCTTCCTTGTATGCATCATGGGCTACCCAAAGTGGCCCATTAGTGAACCGTCATGGGGGTCCTCGGCCCGACCCACTGGTCGGGAGACGACATGGTGAGTACCCCTACTCCAGGACACCATTAGTAGCCCCCTGAACCGGTCTTGAAGTTGGGGACGCTCCTTGGTTCTTCCGAACAGCTCTTTGTCTTAGGTCATCGGTCTTGAAAACTGGTTCAACAAATCTTCCCATGTCTGATCTTGAGGATCGCCAAAGTGCATCCGAAGATTTCACACGTCGGGTATCCGAGGAGCCCCTTTAAGTTCTCGGCCTTTATAATGCTTTGTAATTTTTATGCCACACCTCGGGCTCAAAGTGTTTCCCGTGCGGCGGTGCCCACTTGCGTCCGAGCTCCAACGCCGAACTGCATCCGAGGTGTCTTTTTTGCAGTCGAGCTCCAACGCTTGTTGGCATCCAAGGTGTCTTTTCGCAGCCGAGATCCAACGCTGGTCGGCATCCGAGGTGTCTTAGATTAACTCGGTCTTTGAAAAAGTTGAAGGAATTCTACCGAGCTTAATGCCAGAAATGCCCTCTATGTAGCAAGCCAATTGCGCGTGAGCTTTATGCCGGACTGCTTCCGAGGTGGTGCACCACCTCGGCCATGGGCTGATTTTTTGTCGATTTTTTCGATTGGTACAATTTATTCTCTGTCGAGATGTATAGCCAGTAGGCCCCGAGACTTGGGTTGGGCAACATGGCCGACCCAAGGATTGTATCTCATTGGGAACTAGTTCATCCGTTGAGTGCGTTTTGACAACGCCGAGGTGCAGCTCGGCAGGAAGGATGCCGAACTACAGGTCGAAAAAGATTTCCCGAGCAGAACCACCATGTAGAACACCTCGAACAAGAAGATGTCCTGCCTCCTGAAAGAAAAACATAAAAATAGGATAAAGGTGCCATAAGCTCAGAAAATCAAAAAACTTTAGCAAAAACTTTGGGTCCAAACAAAATCAAGTTTTTTGGTACCAATCCAAAAATTGGTCTCAAAATTAGTTTGTGCTTCCGTCGTGCTTTAACATGACACATCCGATCTCAAGACTTCAAGCAGATCAGCCTTCGGCTTCAACCTCCATATCCCGAAGGCGGAGTGTTTCTCTGAGGCCTGTTTAGCGAACTAAACTCGAGTGGCTTTAGAAAGAAACCAGACTATCCGGCTATTAACCACACACTCGAGTCGAGAAAGGAGCGGTAGAAAAAGACTTTGCAACGACCAAGAAGAAAATATTTATTATAAAACGACTCATATAAATTTAAAAGCCCCGAGTTAACACGGGAAAAGGAAGTGTTTTAACAAACGATGCTTTTAACAAGCTAAGTTTTTAACAAACAATTTTTTTGTTTAACACAAAATATAATGCTTGGTTAAACCGCACAGAAATTAAAAATTGAAAAAAGGTGAGCATGAAAGCGACTTAGTTGGTTAATGTGCTCGGTGTTGATGACGTGGCCAGAGCTTGTAGCGGGTCGAGGTCCCAGCCCCCAGGCCGGTCCCAAGGTGCCCAAGCGAAGAGCTCGGCTTGATGAAGTGGCGACGCAGCAC
The DNA here is from genome assembly GCA_039707655.1 of Elymus sibiricus. NCBI lineage: Eukaryota > Viridiplantae > Streptophyta > Magnoliopsida > Poales > Poaceae > Elymus > Elymus sibiricus. The sequence goes on from CM077665.1 coordinate 359,474,039, forward strand.
GACCGATGTGGCGAGGAGAAGCCCCCGGTCCAGCCGTGGTGATGAAGTTGGTCGGCTGGTGACGCCAAAGTCCCAGGAGTAAGTTGATGAAGAGAAGGTGAAGCCCCTGGTCTAGCCGAGATGACGGAGCAGGTCGGTAAGGTGATGCTAGAGCCCCCATGTCAGCCGACGTGTCAAAGTAGGTCGGCGTTGTGGACCTCGGTCTGAAGAAGCGACAACGCGATGATGCGGACGCGGGTCAGAATTTGTGATGCGGTCAATGCTGGCTTGATGGAGCAACGACGCGCCCGATCCATGCAACCCGTGAGGCGACGAGGTTCTCTTGATAATTATTTGGCCCTCGTGATGCCGAACTCTTCATCGGCTCGCCGAGGTGATGATCCGATGAGGTTGACCTCGGCTCGACAAAGCGATGATCTGTCTAGCGCAGGTTGGCCACCATGGAGCAACGTTGTCGGGCTGGTTTGACACCAACGCGACAGTGAAGATTACCTCGAAAAAGGCTTTAGAATATGTGGGCACGTGTTTGAGAACAACAGACAATACCCTAACAAAAATTCCTCCAAAAAGGATGTCCAATACCCCGTTCATGAAGGAAGATGAATTCAGGTCGGATTCGTTTTCGCGCAGAAAACAGATCCGAAAATTGATGCACTCATCGGCCGTTTACTGGAGTTTGAAGGGTCAGAACATAGCTGAAATTGTGAGGGACGATCGATGTGAGAATTCCTCAGCCGTTGAACGGTGGGATCTTCCAAACGATGTCCGAGCTAGACGCTGGACTCCTCTCCGTAAACTCGTCTAGATTCTCGTCCTGATTCGACAGGGCTCTGGTAGATCGGAGTTTGCCGGAGATTCCTCCATCAAAACGCGATGAAATTTTACAGGGTTGTTCTAGACTCAATTCCGCACAATTCCACTGAAGCAATCGTTAAAGCGACGCTCGAGGAGGCAGGGACGATGAACATGATTCTGCTGTCCCGAAAAAGTTGCACTCTGCAGATGAGCCATCGATCCTTCTGTTGATATCACAGCGGAACTCTCAATGAAAGCACCAATGTCGGTGTCAAATCCGACGTATCTCGTAGTAGGGGTCCTAAGCTAGGTGTCTTGGAGCAATGGTAACATGGACACAGGATTTTACCCAGGTTTGGGCTCTCTCGAAGAGATAAAACCCTACATCCTGCTCGATTGTATTGATGTGTGTATGACGATTACAGAGTCGATCTACCACGAGATCAGATGAACTAAACCCTAGACGAGTATGATGATGGTTCTTCCGATGTTATAATTCTAAGATTGTCTATTGACTAGCCTGGCCTCAGTTTATATAATGCACCGGAGGCCTAGGGTTTAGAAGAGTCCTTGTCTTGTGCGCCAAGTCTTGTGGAATCTCTCTTTGTATGCATCATGGGCTACCCGAAGTGGCCCATTAGTGAACCATCATGGGGGTCCTCGTCCCGACCCACTGGTCAGGAGACGACGTGGTGAGTACCCCCTACACCAGGACACCGTCAGTAGCCCCCCTGAACTGGTCTTCTAGTTGGGGACGCTCCTCGGTTCTTCCGAACAGCTCTTTGTCTTCGTTCGTCGGTCTTGAAAACTGGTTCAACAAATCTTCCCATGTCTGATCTTGAGGATCGCCAAAGTGCATCTGAAGATTTCACACGTCGGGTATCTAAGGAGCCCCTTTAAGTTCTCGGCCTTTATCAATGCTTTGTAATTTTTACGCCACACATCAGGCTCAAAGTGTTTCCCGTGCGACGGTGTACACTTGCGTCCGACCTCCAACGCCGAACTGCATCCGAGGTGTCTTTTTGTAGTCGAGCTCTAACGCTTGTTGGCATCCAAGGTGTCTTTTCGCAGCCGAGATCCAACGCTGGTCGGCATCCGAGGTGTCTTAGATTAACTCGGTCTTTGAAAAAGTTGAAGGAATTTGACCAAGCTTAATGCCGGAAATGCCCTCTATGTAGCAAGCCAATTGCGCCTGAGCTTTATGCCGGACTGCTTCCGAGGTGGTGCACCACCTCGGCCGTGGGCTGATTTTTTGTGGATTTTTTCGATTGGTACAATTTATTCTCTGCCGAGATGTATATCCAGTAGCCCCCGAGACTTGGGTTGGGCAACATGGCCGACCCTAGGATCGTATCTCATCAGAAACTAGTTCATCCGTTGAGTGTGTTTTGACAACGCCGAGGTGCAGCTTGGCAGGAAAGATGCCGAACTGCAGGTCGAAAAAGATTTCCCGAGCAGAACCACCATGTAGAACACCTCAAACAAGAGGATGTCCTGCCTCCTGAAAGAAAAAACATAAAAATAGGTTAAAGGTGCCATGAGCTCGGAAAACCAAAAAACTTTAGCAAAAACTTTGCGTCCGAACTAAATCAAGTTTTTTGGTGCCAATTCGAAAATTGGTATTAAAATTAGTTTGTGCTTCCGTCATGCTTTAACATGACACATCCGATCTCAAGACTTCAAGCAGATCAGCCTTCGGCTTCAACCTCCATATCCCGAAGGCAGAGTGTTTCTCTGAGGCCTGTTTAGCGAACTAAACTCGAGCGGCTTTAGAAAGAAACCAGACTATCCGACAATTAACCACACACTCGAGTCGAGAAAGGAGCGGTAGAAAAAGACTTTGCAACGACAAAGAAGAAAATATTTATTATAAAACGGCTCATATAAATTTAAGAGCCCCGAGTTAACACGGGAAAAGGAAGTGTTTTAACAAACGATGCTTTTAGCAAGCTAAGTTTTTAACAAACAACTTTTTTGTTTAACACAAAATATAATGCTTGGTTGAACCGCACAGAAATTAAAAATTGAAAAAAGGTGACCATGAAAGCGACTTAGTTGGTTAATGTGCTCGGTGTTGATGACGTGGCCAGAGCTTGTAGTGGGTCGAGGTCCCAGCCCCCAGGACGGTCCCAAGGTGCCCGAGCGAAGAGCTCGGCTTGATGAAGTGGCGACGCAGCACGACCGATGTGGCGAGGAGAAGCCCCCGGTCCAGCCGTGGTGATGAAGTTGGTCGGCTGGTGATGCCAAAGTCCCAGGAGTAAGTTGATGAAGAGATGGTGAAGCCCCTGGTCTAGCCGAGATGACGGAGCAGGTCGGTAAGGTGACGCTAGAGCCCCCATGTCAGCCGACGTGTCGAAGCAGGTCGGCGTTGTGGACCTCGGCCTGAAGAAGCGACGGCGCGACGATGCGGACGCGGGTCGGAATTTGTGATGCGGTCAATGCTGGCTTGATGGAGCAACGACGCGCCCGATCCATGCAACCCGTGAGGCAACGAGGTTCTCTTGATAATTATTTGGCCCTCGTGATGCCGAACTCTTCATCGGCTCGCCGAGGTGATGATCCGATGAGGTTGACCTCGGCTCGACGAAGCGATGATCTGTCTAGCGCAGGTTGGCCGCCATGGAGCAACGTTGTCGGGCTGGTTTGATACCAACGCGGCGGTGAAGATTACCTCGAAAAAGGTGGGATCTTCCAAACGATGTCCTAGCTAGACGCTGAACTCCTCTTCGTGAACTTGTCTAGATTCTCGTCCAGATTCGACAGGGCTCCGGTAGATCGGAGTTTGCCGGAGATTCCTCCATCGAAACGCGATGAAATTTTACAGGGTTGTTCTACACTCAATTCCGCACAATTCCACTGAAGCAATCGTTAAAGCGACGCTCGAGGAGGCAGGGACGATGAACACGATTCTGCTGTCCAGAAAAAACCGCACTCTGCAGATGAGCCATCGATCCTTCTGTTGATATCAGAGCGGAACTCTCTATGAAAGCACCAATGTCGGTGCCAAATCCGACATATCTCGTAGTAGGGGTCCTAAGCTAGGCTTCTTGGAGCAATGGTAACATGGACACATGATTTTACCCAGGTTTGGGCTCTCTCGAAGAGATAAAACCCTACATCCTGCTCGATTGTATTGATGTGTGTATGACGATTACATAGTCGATCTACCACGAGATCAGATGAACTAAACCCTAGATTAGTATGATGATGGTTCTCCCGATATTATAATTCTAAGATTGTCTATTGACTAGACTGGCCTCGGTTTATATAATGCACCGGAGGCCTAGGGTTTAGAACAGTCCTTGTCTTGTGTGCCAAGTCTTGTGGAATCTCCCTTGTATGCATCATGAGCCACCCGAAGTGGCCAATTAGTGAACCGTCATGCGGGTCCTCGGTCTGACCCACTGGTCGGGAGACGACGTGGTGAGTACCCCCTAGTCCACGACACCAACAACAACCCTCTTGCCGCGTTGGGTGCAAGTGTTTGCTCTTTTGTGCCACCGTTCATCATTTTTGATACATGTCACGCTAGATCATTGCACATCCTGGTACACTGCCAGAGGTATTCATATTGAGTCATATTGTTTCATAGTTCTTCATACTGAGTGTTCGTATTGAGTTGTAAGTAAATAAAAGTGTGTTGATCATCATTATTAGAGCATTGTCCCAGTGAGGAAATAAAAATGGGGCAGGCCAAATGAGCCCACCATAATAATAATAAAAAAATGAGAGAAAAAGAGAGAAGGGACTTTGCTATTATCCTTTACCACACTTGTGCCTCAAAGTGGCACCTTGTTCTTCATATAGAGAGTCTCATGTTATGTCATTTTCATATGCTAGTGGGAATTATTTTTCATTATTAAAAACATGGCTTGTATATTCCGATGACGGGCGTCCTCAAGTGCCCGAGGTATTCATGAGCAAGCAAGTTGGATGCACACCCACTTAGCTTCAGTTGTGCTTTCATACACTTATAGCTCTAGTGCATCCTTTGCATGGCAATCCCTACTCCTTGCATTGACATCTATCGATGGGCATGTCCATAGTGTGTTGATACGCCTAGTTGATGCGAGACTTTCTTCTCCACTTATTACCCCTTTGATATCTACCACCATATTCTATACCACCTTTCTGCTATGTCCATGGTTCACACTCATGTATTGCGTGAAGAATAAAAAGTTGATGCGCATTGAAAAAGTACGATCCAATTGCTTGACTTGGACACCGTGGTGCTTGACATTTGTATTAACGTGGTGAAGACGGAGCCATGCCTTACTAGTATGATAAAATGAATGGTGGTAAACATTATTTGAGGATCGTATATTTCGAAAGATTGATGATTATCTTGCTTGTTCTTATAAATATTACTATGTTGATGTTTGTTAATTCATCTATTCTCACTAAGCATACATGCAAAAGATTACATATTGGGTGGCATGTCACATCAAAAATTCTGTTTTTATCATTTACCTACTCGAGGATGAGAAGGATTTAAGCTTGGGAATGCTGATACGTCTCCAACATATCTATAATTTTTTATTGTTCCATGCTATTATATTATCATTCTAGGATACTTTTTGAGTATTTATTTGCCAATTTATACTATTTTTTAGCACTAACCTATTGACCTAGTGCCAGTTGTTGTTTTCTGCATGTTTTTGGCTTTTCAGGTTTACAGTACCCAACGAAGTTCACTTAACCCGAAACTTTTTTTATGATTTTTTCTAGACCAACAAAAGACCTGGAAGCTTCGGGAGGAGACCGGAGGCCGCACGAGGGAGGCACAAGCCAACAGGGCGCGCCTAGGGGGGGTCGGCGTGCCCTGATGGCTTGTCCCTCCCCGGTGGGTCTCTTGCCCCCGTTCTCTGGCCTATAAATTCACATTTATTCCAAAAACCCTAAGGAGCATCCCGAAACACTTTTTCCGCCACTGCAAGTTTGTGTTCCGCCGCGATCCCATCTGGGGCCCCGTTCCGGTGCTCTGCCGGTGGGGGGATCGATCACAGAGGGTCTCTTCATCATCCTTGCTGCTCCCATGGTGATGTGTGAGTAGTCCACCACAAACCTACGGGTCTGTAGTTAGTACCTAGATGGCTATCTCTCTCTCTCTCTCTCTCTCTCTCTCTCTCTCTCTCTCTTTTGATCCTCAATACAATGATCATCTCATCTTCGCTTTGATCTATCCGATGTAATTCTTTTGTATGGTGCGTTTGTTGGGATCCGATGAATTGTGGGTTTATGTTCAGATTATTCATGAAAAGTATTTGAGTCACCTCTGAATATTGTGATTCTTGTTTGCATGATCATCATAGCTTTGTAAATCTCTCTGATCTATTGAAATAGTTTGGCCAACTAGGTTGATATTTCTTCAATGAGAGGGGTGTTTTGTAGTGGGTTCAATCTGGCGGTGCTCTATATCCCAGCGACAGAAAGGGACAAGACACGTCTTTGTATTGTTGCCACTAAGGATAAAGCGACGGGGTTAGTTCATGTTAATTGAATTCTCTTGTCTACATCATGTCATTGTTCTCCAAGCATTACTCTGTTTTACTTAATACTCTAGATGCATGCTGGATAGCAGTCGATGGGTGGAGTAATAGTATTAGGTGCATGCAGGAGTCAACCTATTTGCTTATGGACGTGATGCCTATATATACACGATCATTGTCATGAATATCACATAACTACGTGCTTTTCTATTAATTGCCCAACGGTAATTAGTTTACCCACCGTATGCTTCCTACATGGGAGATGTCGCTAGGGAAAACTATGCCCTCCGGTCTATTCACTTATATATTTACAAACGCTTTCAATACCTTACTGCCATTTATTTACTTTCATTTTATTTTGCAATTTACAATTATCTACTATCCTCTGCACACTTCATTTGCTTGCAAATAACAAGATCAAGGGGATTGACAACCCTCTTGCCGCACTGGGTGCAAGTGTTCGCTCTTTTGTGTGCAATCGCTGAAGACGGTTGTTGGTTGGTATTCCTATTGGTTCGATAAACCTTGATTCTTAACTGAGGGAAATACTTATCCGTATTGTGCCGGAATTACCCACTCCTCTTCACGGAAAAACCAACGTAGATCACAAGTATCAGACACCACGAACCATCTACGAGCGCGCCCCGCTGGCAGAGGTGTCGCACGCACCTGTAACTACACCCACCATCGACGAACGCAGTGCTGATAACCCAAGAGTGTAGGGATCGCAATAGTCTTCGAGGGTAGTATTTCACCCCAAAATTATTGATTCGACACAAAGAATATTTATTTGTCTTAGCAGTTGAGTTGTCAATTCAACCACACCTGGAATTTTAGTAGCACAGTAACAAAAGCAATAGGAACATTAACAACAATAGGTTTGTATTAATTGTAGCAGCAATAGTAATGTAAGTAACTTAACAGCAACCAATAAGCGAAAAGCGTAGGCCATGGATCACTGATGGATTGATTTAGATGACATTCATCATGTAACAGTTACACACTAGAGCGACACAGAACTAGCTCCAATTCATCAATATAATGTAGGCATGTATTCCGTATATATTTATACGTGCTTATAATAAGAACTTGCATGCCATCTTTTGTCCTACCCTCCCATGGCAGCACGGTCAATGATACGTCTGCGACGTATCTATAATTTTTGCTTGTTCCATGCTGTTATATTACCATTCTTGGATGTTTTACAATCATTTTATAGCAACTTTATATCATTTTTTGGGACTAACCTATTGACATAGTGCCAAAGTGCCAGTTGTTGTTTTTGCTCGTTTTTTACATCGCATAATATCAGTACCAAACGGAGTCCAATCGCGATGAAACTTTTTAAAGTTTTTTTGGACCAGAAGACACCCAGTGGGTCAAAGAAGTGCCAGAGAGGTGGGCTATGGAGGCCACAACCCATCAGGGCGCGCCAGGGGGCCCCGGCGCACCCTAATGGGTTGTGCCCTCCACGGGGCCCCCCTCCACCGCCTCTGATGCCTATAAATACCCAAATATTCAGAAAACCCTAGGGGAGTCGATGAAAAACACATCCAGCCGCCGCAAGTTCCAGAGCCTCAAGATCCAATCTAACACCATCACGGAGGGGTTCATCTTCTTCATAGGTGCCTCTCCGATGATGCGTGAGTAGTCCACCATAGACCTACGGGTCCGTAGGATGTAGCTAGATGGCTTCCTCTCTCTCTTTTGATTCTCAATACAATGGTCTCTTAGAGATCTATTTGATGTAAACTTTTGCGGTGTGTTTGTTGGGATCCGATGAATTTTGAGTTCATGATCAGTTTCTATCCATGAATATTATTTGAGTCTTCTTTGATCTCTTATATGCATGATTACTTATAGCCTCGTATTTCTTCTTCGAATCTTTGGTTTAGTTAGGCCAACTAGATCGATTTTTCTTGCCATGGGAAGTGGTGCTTTGTGATGGGTTCGATCTTGCGGTGTCCTTTCCCAGTGACAGAAGGGGCAGCAAGGCACGCATGTATCGTTGCCATTAAGGATAACAAGATGGGGTCTATTCCTACATGAATAGATCTTGTCTACATCATGTCATCGTTCTTATTGCATTACTCCGTTTTCCATGAACTTAATACAGTAGATGCATGCTGGATAGCGGTCGATGTGTGGAGTAATAGTGGTAGATGCAGGCAGGAGTCGGTCTACTTATCTTGGACGTGATGCCTATATAATGATCATCGCCTTGGATATCGTCATGATTATTTGATCTTCTATCAATTGCCCAACATTAATTTGTTCACCCACCATGTGCTATACACATGAGAGAAGCCACTAGTGAAACCTACGGCGCCCGGGTCTACTTTTCCAACATATTGCTTTCCGATTTATCTTTTTGCCTCTTTGTTTTCAGATCTACTATACCAAAACCCCAAAAATATATTGCTGCACTTTTTATTTGCCCTTTTTATTTTGTGTTCTTGAGAGATCTATCTCTCCTATCTATCATTACCTAATCTATCTTTTTACCGTAGAGAGATTGACAACCTCTCTTACGCGTCGGGTTGCAAGTATTTGTTATTTGTGTGCAGGTGCTGCTTATTAGGTGGTGGTGATCCTCCTACTGGTTCGATACCTTGGTTTCATAACTGAGGGAAATACTTACCGTCGCTGTGCTGCATCATCCCTTCCTCTTTGGGGAAATACCGACGCAGTCTCAAGCCACGTCAAAGGAATTTCTGGCGCCGTTGCCGGGGAGGAAGCGTACTCTTCTACGTGCCAATCTCTGGCGCCGAGGAGACACCATCATAATCTATTAGGTTCCTAATAACAAATCTCATCTCCTTGCAATTAAATTATTTGCCATTTGCCTCTCGTTTTCCTCTCCCCCACTTCACCAATTTGCCGTTTTATTCGCCCTCTTTTTCGTTTGCCTTTTTCTCGTCAGATCTCTTGCTTGCTTGCAATCTTGTTTGCGTAGTCACGATGACTCAAGAAAACACCAAGTTGTGTGATTTTTCCAATACTAATGTCAATGATTTTGTTAGTACCCCTATTGCTCCTCCCGCCACTAGTGCGGAGTCTTGTGATATTAATGCCGCTTTGTTGAATCTTGTCATGAAAGATCAATTTTTCGGTAATCCTAATGAGGATGACGCATCCCATCTAAACACGTTCGTAGAATTGTGTGATATGCAAAAGAAAAAAGATGTGGACAATGATATAGTGAAGTTGAAGTTATTTCCTTTTTCCTTGTGTGATCGTTCAAAAAATTGGTTTTCCTCTTTGCCTCGCAACAGTATCGATTCTTGGAATAAGTGCAAGGATGCTTTTATCACTAAGTATTTTCCGCCAGCGAAAATTATTTCCCTTAGGACACAAATCATGAATTTTAAGCAACTTTAGCATGAACATGTCGCACAATCTTGGGAAAGAATGAAATTGATGCTAAGAAATTGTCCTACTCATGGTTTAAATCTTTGGATGATCATACAAAAATTTTATGCGGGATTGAATTTTGTCTCTAGAAATCTTTTAGATTCCGCCGCAGGTGGTACTTTTATGAAAATTACTTTGGGTGAAGCTACTAAATTGCTAGACAATATTATGGCAAATTATTTGCAATGGCATACCGAAAGAGCTCCTACTAGTAAAAAAGTTAATTCAGTTGAAGAAATTAGTACTTTGAGTAATAATGTTGATGCTGTGATGAAATTGGTTGCTAGTAAAAATGCTCCTATTGATCTTAATGATGTGCCTTTGTCTACTTTGATTGAGCAAAATAGTGATTCCGTAGTTTTGAACTTTATCTCGCGAAACAATTTCAATAACAAAGCTTATAGAGGTAATTTTAATCCTAGGCCTTTTCCTGGAAATTTCTCTAATAATTATGGTAATTCCTCTTACAATAATAATAGGAACACCTCTGATCTTGAGAGTAATATTAAAGAATTTATCAATGCGCAAAAGGCTTTCAATACTACGATAGAAGAAAAGTTGAATAAGATTGATGATATGTCTAGAAGCATTGATAGAATTTCTCATGATGTTGAAAATCTCAAGTTGAAAGCTTTTGTTCCTAAGATTGATGAATCAATTAAAGCTTTTATATGTCTCTATGGATGAAAGTAAGAAAAGAACCGCCATGCTTAGAGCTAAAAGAGAAATCTTAGAAAGGTCATTTTCTAGTGATTGCCTTCATAAAAATGATGAAGATCTTAAAGTGATTGGTGTTTCTTCTATTGATTCCTTGTTTTGTAATATTAAAATGGATGATAATGGGACTGAAGTAGAGTCAACTTTAGCTAGAAGGCGTCCCAATAATTTGGACGGTGAAAATCTTGATGAATTTTTTGATGAAAGTGGGTTTGAAGAGGTCAAAACTTTAACTAGTTATGTGCCCACTATTTTGGATTGCAAAGACTTTAATTATGATAGTTGATCTTTGATTGAATGTATTTCTTTGCTGCAATCCATGTTGAATTCACCCCATGCTTATGAGCAAAATAAAGCTTTTACTAAACATATCGTTGATGCCATGATGAAATCTTTTGAAGAAAAGTTGGAGATTTCTATTCCTAGAAAATTACATGATGAGTGAGAATCTACTATTAAAGTCAAGATCAAAAATTATGAGTGCTTTGCTTTATGTGATTTGGGTGCTAGTGTTTCCACGATTCTGAAATCTTTATGTGATGTGCTTGGTCTCACCAATATTGAAGAATGTTCTCTTAATTTGCACTTAGCGGATTCTACTATTAAAAAACCTTTGGGAAGAATTAATGATGTTCTTATTATTGCAAATAGGAACTATGTGCCCATATATTTTATTGTTCTTGATATTTATTGCAATCCGCCTTGTCCCATTATACTTGGTAGGCCGTTCTTACGCACTATAGGTGCCGTGATTGATATGAAAGAAGGCAATATTCGTTTTCAATTTCCACTAAGAAAGGGTATGGAACACTTCCCTAGAACAAGAATTAATCCACCATATGAATCAATCATGAGAGCATCCTATGGATCCAAAACCAAAGATGATAATACTTGAAACTATGCGTTATGCCTAGCTAGGGGCGTAAAACGATAGCGCTTGTTGGGAGGCAACCCAATGAATAAATTTATTTTTGCTTTTTCCTTTATGTTTTTGAGTGTTTACACAACTATGCCTCTATTATGATTGTGTTTTTATGGTTTATTTAGTGTTTGTGCCAAGTAGATCCTTTAGGATGATTCATAAGATGAGTAGAAGCGATGCTGAATCTGAAACAGAAACTTTGCGTCCAGTGTTCGAATTTTCATTTTTTACCGGAACGTGATATTGAGCTGAAATTTGAAAACAGTGTTTCTATACAAATTATTTACATTGTCCTATTTTTTCAGAATTTTTAGTGTTACAAAAGTATGGTTAGAGTACAGATTACTACAAACTGTTCTGTTTAAGACAGATTCTGTTTTTGTTGCATTGTGTGCTTGTTTTGGTGAATCTATGGATTATATTGAAGGGTATGAGCCATGATAAAGTTAAAATACAGTAGGTATAATGCAATAACAAAATATGAATAAGTTTGCAACAGCACCTAAAGTAGTGATTTGCTTTATTACTAACGGATCTCACGAAGATTTTGTTGAGTTTTGTGTGATTGAAGTTTTCAAGTTTTGGGTGAGATCACGATGGATGAAGGAATAAGGAGTGAAAAGAGCCTAAGCTTGGGTATGCTACAGCACCCCCAAGATATATCCAAAGAGAAACAAGCAACTAAGCTTGGGGATGCCCCCGAGTGGCATCCCCTCTTTCTTCTAACGACCATCGGTATTTTACTTGGAACTATATTTTTATTCGTCACATATCATGAGTTTTGCTTGGAGCGTCTTGTATCATTTGAGTCTTTTCTTGCTTTGCTTGTTAGTTTGTCACTTGTATCCTTGCTGGACACACCTATTTGGGAGAGCCAAAATTATGCTATGATTTGTTAGAATTGCTCTCTATGCTTCACTTAAACTTTTTGAGCTATAGAATTGCTCTAGTGCTTCACTTATATCTTTTTTGAGCACGGTGTGCTTGGAAATATTTGTTAGAAATGCTCTCATGCTTCACTTATATTAGTTTGAGAGCTAGTAAATTTTGAATAAATCCTCTTATGCTTCACTTATACTATTTGGAGAGATGAAAACTCTATGCTCATGTGCTTTACTTAAATTTGTTTGAGCTTGTCAAAAAGCAATGGCAATATATGAAACTAGTCCCAAAGTGATAGATATCCAAGGAGGATATAATAAAAACTTTCATGAAGATCATTGGACAAATTAAACTTGATTCCTTGTAATAGTTTTGAAACATGATGATAGTAATATGTGAGTCATGTTAGTGAGTAATCATGCTTTAGTAGGAATATTGGTGTTAAGGTTTGTGATTCCCTATGCAAGTACAAAAGTCAATAGTTATGCAATGAAATTACATCCTACTTATGGTGCATTATTCGGTGTTAGTTATGCTCAATGCTTGCTTTTGTGAATTTTTGTTTCTTGGTTTGGTTGCTTCTCAATCTATTTGCTAGCCTCCATTTGTACTAAGTAGAAATACTACTTGTGCATCCAAAATCCTTAAACCAAGTTTTGCCTTATGAGTCCACCATACCTACCTATATGCGGTATTTCCATGCCGTTCCAAGCAAATTTGTATGTGCCATCTCTAATTTTCAAAATAAACTTCTCTTTTGTGTTCTCGTAACTCTCATGAAACGGTGGGGAGTGTCCAATATTTTTCCATGCTAGATGTGTAATTCTCAAGATGAGTGTTTATTCACTTGTCATTGCACGAGAGTGCGGCGGTAATAGGGATGCCCATTCCCGAAATGAAAAGAGAAAAAAAAATATTTACTTTATGTTGTCAAATAATAAATTCCTTGGAAAGTGTTGGTATGGAAGGCAACCGTGGATACGGCCCGCCATGGAATGTGAAAGAATGGTGGAAAAAGGAATACACTTTATTTTCTATTTGGGAACCGCCTATGATATATCTAGCATGTAAAGTATTGTGAGCTACTTTATCGTTTTCGTTGACAGGAAAAGCATGCCACCCAAAATATTTTTCTTTCTCAATTTAAAACTTTGAGCTCTGGCACCTCTACAAATCCCTACTTCCCTCTGCGAAGGGCCTATCTATTTACTTTATGCAATTTTTATTTTTACTTTGAGTCTCCATCTTCTCTTATAAAGCACCAACTAGGGGGCACTATGATCGTACTTGAGCATTGGGTGTAGCTAATATTTGAGTGTGTTTCATGAATGGATCAATGATTGAGCATGATGGGCTAGGGATAACTTTCTTTAGTGTTGATATTTTGAAAGACATGGTTGCTTGTTGGCATGCTTGAGTATTGAAGTTATTATGTGAAAACTAGACTATTGCTTTGAATCATCTAAAAGTCCAAATGTCCGTGCTACAAAGAAAAGAATATGAGATGAACATGTTAGGCAGCATTCCACATCAAAAATTCTGTTTTTATCATTTACCTACTCGAGGACGAGTAGGAATTAAGCTTGGGGATGCTGATACGTCTCCAACGTATCTATAATTTTTGCTTGTTTCATGCTGTTATATTATCATTCTTGGATGTTTTACAATTATTTTATAGCAACTTTATATCATTTTTTGGGATTAACCTATTGACATAGTGCCAAAGTGCCACTTGTGGTTTTTGCTTTTTTTTACTTCGCAGAATATCAGTACCAAACGAAGTCCAATCGCGACGAAACTTTTTGGAGAGTTTTTTGGACCACAAGACACCCGGTGGGCCAACGAAGTGCCAGAGAGGTGGGCTGTGGAGGCCACAACTCACCAGGGCGCGCCAGCCCCCCCCCCCCGGCGCGCCCTGATGGGTTGTGCCCTCCATGGGGCCCCCTCCACCGCCTCTGATGCCTATAAATACCCAAATATTCAGAAAACCCTAGGGGAGTCGACGAAAAACACATCCAGCCGCCGCAAGTTCCAGAGCCTCAAGATCCAATCTAACACCATCACGGACGGGTTCATCTTCTTCATAGGTTCCTCTCCGATGATGCGTGAGTAGTCCACCATAGACGTACAGGTCCGTAGGCAGTAGCTAGGTGGCTTCCTCTCTCTCTCTTTTGATTCTCAATACAATGGTCTCTTGGAGATCTATTTGATGTAAACTTTTGCTGTGTGTTTGTTGGGATCCGATGAATTTTGAGTTCATGATCAGTTTCTATCCATGAATATTATTTGAGTCTTCTTTGATCTCTTATATGCATGATTACTTATATCCTCGTATTTCTTCTTCAAATCTTTGGTTTAGTTAGGCCAACTAGATCAATTTTTCTTGCCATGGGAAGAGGTGCTTTGTGATGGGTTCGATCTTGCGGTGTCCTTTCCCAGTGACAGAAGGGGCAGCAAGGCACACATGTATCGTTGCCATTAAGGATAACAAGATGGGGTCTATTCCTACATGAATAGATCTTGTCTACATCATGTTATCGTTCTTATTGCGTTACTCCATTTTTCCATGAACTTAATACAGTAGATGCATGCTGGATAGCGGTCGATGTGTGGAGTAATAGTGGTAGATGCAGGCAGGAGTCGGTCTACTTATCTTGGACGTGATGCCTATATAATGATCATCGCCTTGGATATCTTCACGATTATTTGATCTTCTATCAATTGCCCAACAATAATTTGTTCACCCACCGTGTGCTATACTCATGAGAGAAGCCACTAGTGAAACCTACGGCCCCCGGGTCTACTTTTCCAACATATTGCTTTCCGATCTATCTTTTTGCCTCTTTGTTTTCAGATCTACTATACCAAAAACCCAAAAATATATTGCTACACTTTTTATTTTCCCTTTTTATTTTGTGTTCTTGAGAGATCTATCTCTCCTGTCTATCATTACCTAATCTATCTGTCGGATTTCGGGCTCCGCAAAACCCAAAGAGGTTCGAACTCAGGGGCGTGTGCGAAGATCCCCACTAGCTTCGGCCCCAGGCTCACAGCTCCAAAGCCTAGCCCAATCGAAACTCACTCGATCGTGGGGAAGAAGACTAACACGCTGATTTACCCAGGTTCGGGCCGCTGCGAAGCGTAAAACCCTACTCCTGCCTTTTGGTGGATTGCCTCACGAGGGGGTTCGTGGATGAACTGGTACAATGGTGAGCAACCTCGCGAGGGCGCTCGGGTGGTTTTCTGATCTCTCCCCCTCTACGGAGCGGCCTCGTCCCTATTTATAATGGCCCGGGTCCTCTTCCCTTATCGCACTGGCGGGAAGGGATCCCACAACGGCCAAATTCGAAAGGGGACAGGAGGTACATCTTATCCTGATGAAAGGTGGTCTTCGCCTGCAAAGTAGCTGGCAGTGACGCGGAGGTGGGCTCGGCGGTGACATCCATCCTGCCGAGCCCGTTGGCCTGGTCTTGTTACACCAGAATGGAGACCTTTGGTGGGACGCCTCGGGAACCTGCGTACGCCCTTGCCTCCCTTAAACCAAAGAGGAAACTGTCTCCTCTGCGCGCGCTGGTGCCCGCCTGGCCTGGTTTGCGTCACCCCCGACCTCGCGAGGCCGGGCACTGCATAGAAATCTCCGCCCCTTGGGAGGCAACCTGGGGTGGCCTCCTCCCTCCAGGGGTCTTGGCGTCGTCCTCCTCGCGAGGGTGAGACTCTCGCGAGGGCCTTGTCTTGAGTGAAGCCGCGCCGGGTCGTACCGGCTATCAAAGTGGGCCACGCCTTGGGCCGCAGGCAGGCAAGTCTGGGTACCCCCGTTCCTAGGACGCCGACACTATCTTTTTACCGTAGAGAGATTGACAACCTCTCTTACGCGTCGGTTTGCAAGTATTTGTTATTTGTGTGCAGGTGCTGCTTATTAGGTGGTGGTGATCCTCCTATTGGTTCGATACCTTGGTTTCATAACTGAGGGAAATACTTACCATCGCTGTGCTGCATTATCCCTTCCTGTTTGGGGAAATACCGACGCAGTCTCAAGCCACATTACTCCATATGGGAACTAAGGGATATTAGGGCCTCCTTTTAATAGAGAACTGGAACAAAGCATTAACACATGGTGAATACATGAACTCCTCAAACTACGGTCATCACGGGAAAGAATCCCAATTATTGTCACCTTGGAGGATGCGGATCATTACACATAATAGGTGCATACAACTTGCAAGATAGGATCTAAAACACTCTTATATTCATGCAAACATAATAGGTTCAGATCTGAAATCATGGCACTCAGGCCCTAGTGACAAGCATTAAGCATAGCAAAGTCATAGCAACATCAATCTCAGAACATAGTGGATACTAGGGATCAAGCCCTATCAAAACAACTCGATTACATGATAAAACTCACCCAATCCCATCACCATCCAACATGCCTACAAAGGAATTACTCACTCCTGGTGGTGAGCATCATGGAATTGTTGATAGAGAAGGGTTTGTAATGACGACAGCGACGAATTCCCCTCTCCGGAGCCCCAAACGGACTCCAGATCAGCCCTCCCGAGGAAGAACATGAGGTGGCGGCGGCTCCGTCTTGTAGAACGCGATGAAAACTTCTCTCTCATTTTTCTCGGAGAATATGAATTTTTAGGCTTGGAACTAGGGTCGGCAGAGTCACGTGGGCCCCACAAGGCATCAGGGGGCGCCCAGGGGGGGTGGGCGCACCCTGTTGCCTTGTGGGCAACTAGTGGCCCCCCTCTGATAGGTCTTCGCTCCGGTATTTTTGATATATTCTAGAAAAATTCTCCAAAAAGTTTTGTTTGATTCTGAGAACTTTTATTTCTGCACAAAAACAACACCATGGTAGTTCTGGTGAGAACAACGTCAGTCCGGGTTAGTTTCATTCAAATCATGCAAATTAGAGTCCAAAACAAGAGCAAAAGTGTTTGGAAAAGTAGATACGTTGGAGATGTATCAACTCCCCCAAGCTTAACTCATAGTTTGTCCTCAAGCAATTCAGTTGACAAACTGAAAGTGATAAAGAAAACTTTTACGAAGTCTTTTTTTCTCGTTGTTATAAATATACTTAACTTAATGTTCAGGTTTTCAGCAAAGATCATGAACTAACCACGTCAATGATAACAATTAGGTCTCACATTTACTCATGACAATAATATAACCAACTAGCGAGCAATAATAGGATATCTCGGATGCCAACAATTTGTCAAAACAATCATGATATAATATGATAAAATCGTATCTCGCTAGCCCTTTCTGAGACCGCGAAACATAAATGCAGAGCACCTATGAGGTTCAAGCATCGACTAAACATTGTACTTCAGCGTAGAAGAGATCCAGTCATGCTAACATCCAACATTAACTAGACTCAATGAATAAAAATTATAATAGCGCTCTCAGGACTGATGCTTTTGATAAGAAGATGATGACTCAACAATAAAAGTAAATAACATGAAACTAAATAGAAAGGCCCTTCGTAGAGGGAAGCATTGATTTGCAGAGGTGCTAGAGCTCATGGTTTAAAGCAGAGATGAAAGTAATATTTTGGATGGTATGCCTTTCCTGTCAACGCCACGACAAATGATTTCGGTATCTTCCATGCTAAACACATTATAAGATGCCGCCAAACAAAATTGTAAATTTTACTCCCGACCACCATACATACATGAGCCATGGCTGACCGAATCCACGGGTGCCCTCCAATAGTTCATCTTTGTAGGGTAGTTTGTTTAATTTATTTTTGATTATGTAGGACTGGGCATCCTTTTACCAGCCTCTCTCGTGCAATGACAAGTGAATAAACATCATCGCGAGGATAACCCGCTTAGCATGGAAGATACTGGCCGCCCCGTCGCTCCATGAGCGGTACGAACACACAAAACAGATATTTATTTAATGATTTGAGGTGGCACATGCAAATTTACTTGGAACGACAGGGTAATACCGCATATAGGTAGATATAGTGGACTCATGTGGAACAACTTTTGTTTAAGGATTTTGGACGTACAAGTAGCATTCCCGCTTAGTACAGATGAAGGCTAGCAAATAGACGGGGAAGCGACTAGCTAGAGAGTGACAAACGGTCATAATCATGCATTGCGACTATTTAACATTGAATAGTAGCATGAGTAGTATATAAATACTCTGAACATAAGTATCATGAAGGCTGCATTGGATTTGATTCAACTACATGTTTGCACATGTGCCAAGTCAAGCTACTCGAATTACTCAGAGGAGGATACCATGCTAACATACTACATCACAACCATTTTAATGCATGTTGACACTCAAGATAAATCATTATCAACTCCTAGCTATTTAAGCATGGCATGGGCAGCTATAATCTCTAATTGTCATCACAAACATGTTTACTCATAATATGCTGAATCAAGAGCGACTGAGCTAAACATATTTACAAAAACAGAAAACAAGAAGAGTTCATACCAGTTTTCTTTACCACAATCACTTCATCAAATATCGTCACTATTGCCTTTCACTTGCACAGATGAATGATGTGAAAATAATAATAGTGCAAGTGTGCATCTGGACTAAGCTAGAATATGCAAAACATTTATTTAAAGGAGAATACAAGGTAGTATTGGCTCTTTTTAGGTCCACAATATAGCATATGAAAGCCACTCAACATTTTTATCATGGTCTTCTCCTTTCGACAACTAAAAGAAAAGAAAAGAAATTCAGAGAAACACACTGAAATATTTTTGGAGTTTTTAGTTTTTTCCGAAGAAAGAAAATTAAAGAAGGAGAAACGAAAAGCAAGAAAATCTATTTACACGGGAAAGCTCCCAACAAGTAAAATAAGAAACGGTAGGTCTTTTTAGTTTTTCTTTTAATACTACAAAGCAATAAAACAAGAAAGAAAAACCTAAAAGAAGCGAGAAATATTTTTGGGTTTTCAAAGTTTTTCAAACAAACAAGAAGAAAACGAAAAATAAAACTAACATGGATATACAATGAAAAAGGATGATCACCGATAAATGAAATGTGTGAACATGAATGTAATGTAGGTGAGAAATACATACTCCCCCAGGCTTAGGCCTTGGCCTAGCTTGGTAATCACCATCCTTGGTCTGGATAATAGTCGAAATGATAGCTTGTGGAGGCATTCCATGCTGCCTCCTCAGCCTAACGAGCGGCCTCCACTACCGCGTTGTACTCATGAGCTTCATTCTCATAGATGAAACATCTCTATTTGCTCTGAAAATCAAAGAGACCAGGCGCATGTGTAGGATCCAAAGTATGTCTAGAGGGGGGGGTGATTAGACTACTTGACCAAATTAAAAATCTAGCCTTTTCTCAATTTTAGATGTTGGCAAGTTTTAGCAATTGTAGCAAGTCAAGCACACCCTACACATGCAAGTCTAAGAGTATAACAGTGGAAAGTAAAGACATGCACATGAAAGTAGAGGGAAGGGATAGGAGGATCAAATGCAATTGGAGACACGAAGATTTTTCCCGTGGTTCCGATAGGTGGTGCTATCGTACGTCCACGCTGATGGAGACTTCAACCCACGGAGGGTAGCGGTCGCGAGAGTCCATGGAGGGCTCCACCCATAAGGGTCCACAAAGTAGCAACCTCGTCTATTCCATCACGGCTTACGTCCACGAAGGACTAGCCTCACAAGGGGTAGATCTTCCCGAAGTAGGCGAACTCCTTGTCCGTACAAACTTCTTGGTTCAACTCCACACACGAAGAAGGAGGCTCCCAAGTGACACCTAACCAATCTAGGAGACACCACTCTCCAAAAGTTAATAGATGTGGTAACAATGATGAACTCCTTGCTCTTGTGCTTCGAAAGATAGTCTCCTCAACACACAATCACTCTCTCACAGATTTGGCTCAGTACAAGAGGTTGATTGGGTGGAAAGCAACTTGGGGAGGCTATAAATCAAGATTCATATGGTTGGAATGGAAGATCTTGATCTCAACACTTGAGTAGGTGGCTCTCTCTCTCAGAAAATTGGATGGGGACAAGTGTAGGTATGTTCTGAGTGCTTCCTCTACGAGTGAGAGGTAGGTGGAGGGGTATATATAGGCATCTCCAAAAATACAACCGTTACAACATTATTGCCCAACTCGGTGAAACCAAACTAAAAACTCGGTTGCACCGAGTAGTGCAAAATGTGGCAACTTTTGGCTTCTCGGTGAGACCGATATATAAATCTCGGTGTGACCGAAGTGGGCGACCTAGGCAGTTACCAAATCTCGGTGAGACCGATTTCCAAAACTCAGAAATTCCAATTTTTAGAAATGGCTTTCCAGAAAGTTGGTCACTGGTTTCGGTTGCATCGAAAGGAATGTTGGTGTCACCGAGACCTTAGGGTTTTGGCTTACGATTTGTCTTGGGTAAAACTTGGTAGGGCCGAATCTGAAAACTTGGTGGCATCGATTTTTAGTGGTAGGGTTTAGACAGAGAATTTGTGGGAGAATTTCATGTGTAATTTTGGTGGCTAACTCTAAGCACTTGAGCAACCAGATCATCATAGAAATCTCATCCCCTTTTAATAGTATTGGCTTTCCTATGGACTCAAAAGTGATTTCTCACAAAATGTAAAATGTAGAGTCTTCAAGCTTGATGATTTGCCAATCCTATTCCATTCCTTCTTCTTCTCTTCCTTGGGGATTCTCCACACATTCCATGGCCAATCTTCTTTGTGGACTTCATCTAAAATAAACTAGGTAAAACTATTAGTCCAAGAGACAATGTATGTTGTCATGAATTATCAAAACCTCCAAGGGAGCATATGTGCTCTCAGCATGCAAAATAACAGAGACAGTATTGTATTTATCAAATGTTAAGTTATAATCATATATATGAGTTCCATCCTTAATAAAATCATGGCGCCGCATTGCCTCAAAGTCTAGGTATCTATCACGTAATATAGGATCATTGGGTCGAGGCAAGACCCCTAGACTCATGGCTACATGGGAGGCATAAATTCCTCCATACAGATCACCATCGCCCGCGTTAAGATGCAGCCTATGTGCAACAATTGCCCCAAGATTATGCAGATTATTGCCCGTTAAAACATTGTGAATAATGCTCAAGTCAGGGGCGCACAACATACTATAATCTTGCTTGCCCACAATGCATTTCCCATTAAACAATGTAAAGTAGCGAATAGAGGGAAATTGGATACTTTTTATTCTAGCTTGCATAACTCCTCTATCCTTGCCATTGCATAGACTCTTTAGAAACATATCATAATCAGATTTTTGTGGTTTTCTAAGGGAACCCCAATATGGAATTTTGCATGCATCACAGAATTCTTCTAGAGACATACCATAGGATCCATCATAAAGATGAAATAAAACTCTAGAAGTACAGAAATGATACTCAAACTTTTGAGTGAATGAATGGGTAAGGTTGTAATACTGAGTACACTTATCGGCGAGGAAGTCAGTGATCTTGGTGTTCTGAATATATTGATCAAATTCTTCCTGAATACCAACAACTATCATGAACTCGCTACATGGCCACCGACACGATTTGGCTTCGACGATTCATGTTGAGCCTGCCCTTGGTTTAATGTAAGCTTGTCGACCGATCTCTCGCTCGATGACTCACCAGAGGACCTTCTCCTTGAAGAACTCCTCCTAAAGATGTTCATTTTCCTAAGAACAAAATTTTGAAATTTTGGACCACAAAATAATGTCAACAAAACTTTGTAAGATTGATAACGACTACTCATAGGGATGCCTAGAGGCCATATCAAGCATTCAAACTACTTAGAACTCAAAGAATTCAACATGCAAGCTCATGTTCAATAGCAGCAAGTGTAGGAAAATATGCAAGATATAATCCGCTATAGCAAAAAATTGGAGCAATGGAGGAGTGACATACCAAGGAGCAATCCGTCAAAACAGTTTCGGAAACGGAGCTCCGAGCAACCAGAACAAAAATCTCAGGTTTTGGAGCAAGAACACGAGAGAGAGAGCTACCGGAAATTTTGCTAGAGTTAAGAGATGATGTGGGCTGGAGGAATACGTGAGTGGGTCCCTGTGGGACCCACAAGCCATCTAGGCGTGCCCATGGGGGGTGGTCATGCCCTGCTGCCTTGTGAGCAATAGGTGCACCCACCTGGGATGTTTTCAAATCCAGAAATTCTAACATATTCTACAAAAATTCATGTTCAAATTTTGTGGCATTCTGAGCACTTTTATTTTTGGGTCATTTTTCTATTGCACAGTTTATTCAGAAAACAGGATAATAATGCCATTTTTTCTTTATTAAACTATAAATAATAGAGAGCAAACTGAAGTTACAAAAAGTTGTGCCTACTAAATTTATCGATCACATGCTTCTCAAAAAGAATCCATTAACAAGGTTGATCAAGTCTTATTAACGAACCGTTTTCGATTGGCATGAAATCGAAAAAAAATCGTATGACACTAAGTTACCTCAATGGGGATATACATTTCCCCAACAATAGGAACATAATATTTTTTTTCTTGGCAGTAGGTAGAGGAAATTTCAACTCTCCGAAAGAAATGCTGCCACTTGCTCAATAGAATTGATATTATTAACCACAACTCATTTCTTCGGAAAGTATATCGTGTGCTGATTCCCATTAACATGAAAAGTAACCTTGCTTTTGTTGCAATCAATAACAGCCCCTATGGTATTAAAAAATGGTCTACCAAGGATAATCGACATGTTGTCGTCCTTGGGCATGTCAAGAATAACAAAGTTTGTCAAAATAGTAACATTTGCAACAACAACGGGGACATCCTCACAAATCCCAATATGTATAGCAGTAGATTTATCAGCCATTTGCAAAGATATTTTTGTAGTCGTGAGTTTATTCAAATCAAGTCTTTTATATAGAGGGAAAGGCATAACACTAACACCGGCCCCTAAATCACATAAAGCAGTCTTAACATAGCTTCATTTAATGGAGCAAGGTATAGTTGGTATCCCGGGGTCTCCCAATTTCTTAGGCACTCCACCCTCAAAAGAGTAATTAGCAAGCATGTTGGAAATCTCAATTTCAGGTATCTTTCTTTTGTTAGTGACAATATCTTTCATATATTTTCCATAAGGAGGCATCTTCAGAATATCAGTCAAACGTGTGTGCAAAAAGACTGGCCTAAGCATTTCAATAAAATGCTTAAAATCTTGCTCGTCCCTAGTTTTAGAAGGCTTACGATGGAATGGCACGGGTTTTTGAACCCATGTCTCTCTTTCTTTACCATGTTTTTGTTGGAAATATGCCCTAGAGGCAATAATAAATTGGTTATTATCATATTTCCTAGTTCGTGATAATCGTTTATTATCCATGCTAGAAGTGTATTGATCGGAAACTCAGATACATGGGTGGATACATAGACAACACCGTGTCCCTAGTGAGCCTCTACTTGACTAGCTCATTGATCAAAGATGGTTAAGGTTTCCTAACCATAGACACGAGTTGTCATTTAATAACGGGATCACATCATTAGGAGAATGATGTGATGGACAAGACCCAAACGTAAGCATAGCATTTGATCATATCACTTAGTATGTTGCTACTGCTTTCTTCATGTCAAGTATCTGTTCCTAAGACCATGAGATCATGCAACTCCCTGACATCGGAGGAATGCCTTGTGTGTATCAAACGTCACTTCATGAATGGGTGATCATAAAGGTACTACAAGTATCTCCATGGGTGTCTGTTGGGTTGGCATGGATCGAGACTGGGATTTGTCACTCCGTATGACGGAGAGGTATCTCTGAGCCCTCTCGGTAATACAACATCACAAGAAGCTTGCAAGCAATCTGACTAAGGAGTTAGTTACGGGATCTTGTATTAAGAAACGAGTAAAGAGTCTTGTAGGTAACGAGATTGAACTAGGTATGAGATACCGATAATCGAATCTCGGGCAAGTAACATACCGATGGACAAAGGGAACTGCATACGGGATTGAGTGAATCCTTAACATCGTGGTTCGACCGATAAAGATGTTCGTGGAATATACATAGGAACCAATATGGGCATCTAGGTCCTGCTATTGGTTATTGACCGGAGAGGTGTCTCGGCCATGTCTACATGATTCTCGAACCCGTAGGGTCCGCACGCTTAACGTTCGGTGATGCTAGAGTAGTATTGGGATGTGTACGTTGCTGACTGAATGTTGTTGGAGTCCCGGATGAGATCCCGGACGTCACGAGGAGCTCCAGAATGGTCCGGAGGTAAAGATTTATATATGGGAAGTCATATTTTGGTTACTGCAAAAGTTTCGGTCTTGTCGGTATTGTACCGGAAAGCTTCCGGAAGGTTCCGGAGGAGTCCGGAAGGGTCCCTCCAGCCCGTAGGGCATGCATGGTCTGTAGGGGGCGCCATGGCTTTATTGGGCCAGGGGCATCAGCCCCACAAGGCCCATGCGCCAAGGGAAAGAGGAAACCCTAAAGGGGAGGGCCCTCCACTTGACTTGGAGGGAACTCCTTCCCCTTTGGCCGCCACCCCTCCTTGGAGGAGGGGCAGAGGTGGGCTGCGCCTCTCCCCCTTGTTACTATAAATAGAGGAGGGGTGGGGAGGGCAGCCACACACCAATTCCTTTCCCCCTCCTTTGGGCAGCCCCTATTATGTCTTCCCGAGTTCTTCCTCGCTCATAGTTCCGGAGGTGCTTGGCGAACCCTGCTGGCATTGCTCCACCACCATCTCCGCCATGCCGTCATGTTGGTCGATATCCCATCTACTTCTCCACCCTCGCTTGCTGGATCAAGGAGGCGGAGACGTCATCAAGCCGCATGTGTGCTGAACGCGGAGGTGTCGCCCGTTAGGTGCTAGATCGGATTGGATAGCAGTTGGATCGTGAAGAGTACGACTACATCAACCGCATTTTAACGCTTCTGCTTAATGGTCTACAAGGGTATGTAGACACACTCTCCCTCTCTTAGCTATGCATGCCCATGGATAGTTCTTGCGTGTGTGCATGAATTTTTTTGTTTCCCATGCAACGTTCCCCAACAGTGGCATCATGAGCTAGGTCTATGCGTAGATGATATGCACGAGTAGAACGCAAAGTGTTTGTGGTTGTTGATGTTCAGATTGTTTACCTCCCTTGTCTTATTTTGATTCGGCGGTGTTGTGCGATGAAGCGGCTGGGACCAACCTTACTTGTCCTCGCACAGCAGACCGGTTCCACCGACTGACATGCGACTTGTTTGCATAAAGTGTTGGGGAACGTTGCATGGGAAACAAAAAATTTCCTATGAACACCCAAGATCTATCTATGGAGATCAACAGCTACGAGAGGGGGAGTGCATCTACATACCCTTGTAGATTGCTAAGCGGAAGCGTTAAGAAATGCGGTTGATGTAGTCGAACATCTTCGCGATCCAATCACGATCTGTCCCGTGATCCAATCACGATCCGTCCCGATCTAGCGCCAAACGGATGACACCTCCGTGTTGAGCACACGTATAGCTCAACAACATTTCCACCTCCTCGATCCAGCGAGCATAGGTGTAGTAGTAGCTGAGTTCTCCGGTAGCACGACAGCGTGGTGGCGGCGGTGGTGGTGCGATCTCGACAGGGCTTCGCCAAGCGCTGTTGCGACGCGACGGAGGAGAAGAACTACTAGAGAGAGAGAGAGGGAGGGCGCCGACAAGGCTTGGTGTGTTGGCTGCCTCCCTCTCCTCTCATATATATAGGAGGAGGGGTGGAGGAGGGCCGGCCTAGGGTTTCCCCTGGGGGGGCAAGGGGTGGTGCCTTGCCACCCAAGGCAAGGGTGGCGCCACCCCTAGGGCTTGGCCCTCCACCATCCAGCTGCATGGGCCTAGGTGGGAGGGGCGGCCAGTCTACCAGGGGCTCGTGCGCCCCCTCTCACAGCCCATGGGGCCCTCCGGGGCAGGTGGACCCTCCCGGTGGACCCCCGGAACACTTCCACCATATCCGTCACAAAGCCGGTAAGTCCCGAAACCTTTTCGGAACTCGAATACCAACTTCGTATATATCAATCTTTACCTCCGGACCATTCTGAAGCTCCTCGTCATGTCCGGGATCTCATCTGGGACTCCAAACAACCTTCGGTTCATAACATATGCAACTCAACAGTACTATCTCGTCATCGAACGTTAAGTGTACGGGCCCTGCGGGTTCGAGAATGATGCAAACATGACCGAGACACTCTCCGGCCAATAACCAATAGCGGGACCTGGATGCCCATATTGGTTCCTACATATTCTAAGAAGATCTTTATCGGTCGAACCACGATGTCAAGGATTCAATCAATCCCATATGCAGTTCCCTTTATCCAGCGGTATGTTACTTGCCCGAGATTCGATCGTCGGTATCTCCATCCCTAGTTCAATATCGTTACCGGCAAGTCTCTTTACTCGTTCCATAATACAAGATCCTGTGACTAACTCCTTAGTCACATTGCTTGCGAGCTTCTCGTGATGTTGTATTACCGAGTGGGCCCAGAGATACCTCTCTGTCATACGGAGTGACAAAACCCAGTCTCGATCCATGCCAACCCAACAAACACCCTCGGAGATATCTGTAGAGCATCTTTATATCACCCAGTTACGTTGTGACATTTGATACACACAAGGCATTCCTCCGGTGTCAGGGAGTTGCATGATCTCATGGTTATAGGAACATATACATTGACATGCAGAAAGCAATAGCAGTAAACTTGATACGATCAAACGCTATGCTTACGGTTTTGTCTTGTCCATCACATCATTCTCCTAATGATGTGATCCCGTTATCAAATGACAACTCATGTCTATGGCTAGGAAACCTTAACCATCTTTGATCAATGGGCTAGTCTAGTAGAGGCTTACTAGGGGCACTTTGTTGTCTATGTATCCACACATGTATTTGAGTTTCCAATCAATAAAATTATAGCATGGATAATAAAAGATTATCATGAAAAAGGAAATATGATAATAACCAATTTATTATTGCCTCTAGGGCATATTTCCAACAGTCTCCCACTTGCACTAGAGTCAATAATATAGTTCACATCACCATGGGATTAACACCCAATGAGTTCTGGGGTTTGATCATGTTTTGCTTGGGAGAGAGGTTTTAGTCAACGGGTCTGCAACATTCAAATCCGTGTATACTTTTCAAATCTCTATGTCATACCGTAGATGCTGCTACTACGCCCCACTTGGAGCTATTCCAAATGTATGCTCCACTATATGTATCCGGTTTGCTACTCTGAGTCATCCGGATTGGTGTCAAAGCTTGCATCGACGTAACCCATTACGACGAACTCTTTATCACCTCCATGATCGAGAAACATTTCCTTCGTCCTCTAGTTACTAAGGATAATTTTGACTGCTGTCCAGTGATCCACTCCTGGATCACTCTTGTACCCCTTGCCAGACACGTGGCAAGGCACACATCAGGTGCGGTACACGATATGGCACATCGTATAGAGCCTATGGCTAAGGCATAGGGGACAACCTTCATACTTTCTCTTTCTTATGTCGTGGTCGAGCTTTTGAGTCTTTACTCAAATTCACACCTTACAATACAACCAAGAACTCCATCTTTGACTGATCTATTTTGAACTTCTTCAAAATCTTGTCAAGGTATGTATTCATTGAAAGTTTTATTAAGCACCTTGATCTATCTCTATAGATCTTGATGCCCAATATTAAGTAGCTTTATCCAGGTCTTCCTTTGAAAAACTCCATTCAAACCACCCTTTATGCTTTCCAGAAATTCTACATTATTTCCGATCAACAATATGTCATCCACATATACTTATCGGAAATTCTATAGTGCTCCCACTAACTTTCTTGTAAAACAAGTTTCTTATAAACTTTGTATAAACCCAAAAGCTTTGATTACCTCATCAAAGCGTATATTCCAACTCCGAGATGCTTGCACCAGTCCATAGAAGGATCACCAGAGCTTGCACACCTTTTAGCATCCTTAGGACCGACAAAACCTTCTGGTTGTATCACATACAACCTTTCCTCACGAAAATCGTTAAGGAAACTCTGTTTTGACATCCATCTGCCAGATTTAATAATCAAAAAATGCAGCAACTGCTAACATAATTCCAATAGACTTTAGCATCGCTATGGGTGAGAGAGTCTCATCATAGTCAACTCCTTGAACTTGTCGGAAACTTCTTTGCGTCAAGTCAAGCTTTATAAATTGTGACATTTACCATCATCGTCTGTCTTTTTCTTAAAGATCCATTTATTCTGTATGGCTTTACAATCATATGGTAAGTCCTCCAAAGTCCACACTTTGTTCTCATACATGGATCCTGTCTAGGATTTCATGGCCTGTAGCCATTTGTTGGAATCCGGGCCCACCATCGCTTCTTCATAACTCGTAGGTTCCCTGTTGTCTAACAACATGACCTCCAAGACAGGATTACCATATCGCTCCGGGCAGTACGTGTCCTTGTCGACCTACGAGGTTCGGTAGTAACTTGATCCTAAGTTTCATGATCATAATCATTAGCTTCCTCTTCAATTGGTTTACGCATCACAGGAACACCTTTCTGTGATGCGCTACTTTTCCAATTCAAGTGAAGGTTCGACAACCTTATCAAGTTCTACCTTCCTCCCACTCACTTCTTTCGAGAGAACATCCTTCTCTGGAAAGGATCCATTCTTGGCAACAAAGACCTTGCCTTCGGATCTGTGACAGAAGGTATACCCAATTGTTACTTTTAGGGTATCTTATGAAGATGCACTTTTCCGCTTTGGGTTCGAGCTTATCAGACATAAGTGTCGCATTCCTGAACTCTAAGACATGACAGCTTAGGTTTCTGCCAAACCATAATTCATATGCTGTCATCTCAAAGAATTTAGACGGTGCCCTATTAAAGTGAATGTAGTTGTCTCTAATGCATAACCCCAAAATGATAGTGGAAAATCGGTAAGAGAGATCATAGTATGCACCATATCCAATAGAGCACGACTACGACATTCGGACACACCATCACACTATGGTGTTCCAGGCGGCGTGAGTTGTGAAACAATTTCCACATTGTCTTAAGTTGCATACCAAACTCGTAACTCAGATATTCACCTCCACTATCATATCGTAGACATTTTATCTTCTTGTCACAATGATCTTAAACTTCACTCTGAAATTGCTTGAAGTTTTCAAACGTTTCAGACTTGTGTTTCATTAAGTAAATATACCCATGTCTACTCAAATCATCAGTGAAGGTAAGAAAATAACGATATCCACCGCACGCTTCAACACTCATTGGACCGCATACATCAACATGTATCATTTCCAATAAGTCACTTGCCCGCTCCATCATATCAGAAAACGGGGTCTTAGTCATCTTGCCCATGAGGCATGGTTCGCATGTCTCAACCGATTCGAAATCGAGTGAGTCCAAAGATCCATCAGCATGAAGTTTCTTCATGCGCTTTACACCAATATGACCTTAGTGGCAGTGCCACAAGTATGTGGTACTATCATTATTAACTTTGCATCTTTTGGCATCAATATTATGAACATGTGTATCACTACGATCGAGATTCAATAAACCATTCACATTGGGTGCATGACCATTGAAGGTATTATTCATGTAAACAGAATACCCATTATTCTCTGACTTAAATGAATAACCGTATTGCAATAAACACGATCTAACCATGTTGATGCTCAACGCAAACACCAAATAACATTTATTTAGTTTCAACATTAAGCCCGAAGGTAGAGGGAGCGTGCGATGGTGATCACATCAACCTTGGAAATACTTCCAACACACATCTTCACCTCGCCCTTAGCTAGTCTCTGTTTATTCCATAGCTTTTATTTTGAGTTACCAATATTAGCAACTGAACTGGTATCTAATACCCAGGTGCTACTAGGGGTACTAGTAAGGTACACATCAATAACACGTATATCAAATATACTTTTGTTGAAGTTGCCATCCTTCTTGTCTACCAAGTATTTGGGGTAGTTCTGCTATCAGTGACCGTTCCCCTTACAATAGAAGCACTTAGTCTCGGGTTTGGGTTCAACCTTGGGTTTCTTCACTGGAGGGGCAACTGTTTTGCCATTGTTGAAGTTTCCCTTCTTGCCCTTGCCCTTCTTGAAACTAGTGGTCTTACCATCAACACTTTATGCTCCTTGATTTCTACCTTCGCGTCGTAAAACATCGCGAATAGCTTAGGGATCATCTTCTCTATCCCTTGCATGTTATAGTTCATCACGAAGCTCTAGTAGCTTGGTGGCAGTGACTTGGAGAACTCTGCCAATCACTATCTTATCTGGAAGATGAACTCCCACTTGATTCAAGCAATTGTAGCACCCATACATTCTGAGCACATGCTCACTAACTGAGCCATTCTCCTCCACCTTGTAAGCAAAGAACATGTCAGAGATCTCATACCTCTCAACACGGGCATGAGCCTGAAATACCAATTTCAGCTCTTGGAACATCTCATATGATCCATGGCGTTCAAAACATCTTTGGAGCCCCAGTTCTAAGCTGTAAAGCATGGCGCACTAAGCTATCAAGTAGTCATCAGAATGTGTCTGCCAGACGTTCACAACATCCACAGACGACGCTTGAGGGGGTGGCGCACTGCATGGTGCATCGAGGACATAAGCCTTCTATGCAGCAATGAGGACAATCCTCAGATCACGGACCCAGTCCGCATAATTGCTACCATCATCTTTCAACTTACTTTTTCTCTAGGAATGTATCAAAATACAGGGGAGCTACAACGCGAGCTATTGATCTACAACATAATTTGCCAAGACATTTTGACTATGTTCATGATAATGAGTTCAATTAATCATATTACTAAGGAACTCCCACTCAAATAAACACCCCTCAGGTTGTCTAAGTGTGACATGATCCAAATCCACCAACCCAAGTCCGATCATCACATCAGATGAGGTGGTTTCAATGGTGAACATCTCCATGTTGATCACATCTACTATATGACTCATGTTCGACCTTTCGGTCACCTGTGTTCCGAGGCCATATCTGTACATGCTAGGCTCATCATGGTTAACCCAAGTATTTCGCGTGGGTAAATCTGGCTTACACCCGTTGTATGCGAACATAGAGTCTATCACACCCGATCATCATGAGGTGCTTCGAAGCGACGAACCTTCGCAACGGTGCATACTGATAACCCACAAGTGTAGGGGATCATTTGTAGCCTTTTTCAATAAGTAAGAGTGTCGAACCCAACGAGGAGCTAAAGGTAGAACAAATATTCCCTCAAGTTCTATCGACCACCAATACAACTCTACGCACGCTAATGCTTGCTTTACCTAGAACAAGTGTGAAACTACTTTGCGGGAGTAAAACTAGAAGTACTT
Source organism: Elymus sibiricus (assembly GCA_039707655.1). Taxonomy (NCBI): domain Eukaryota; kingdom Viridiplantae; phylum Streptophyta; class Magnoliopsida; order Poales; family Poaceae; genus Elymus; species Elymus sibiricus. The sequence continues at coordinate 359,505,551 of CM077665.1, forward strand.
TGCAAGATAATAAAGAACATGGAAATAAAAGTTAGGTGCTGATTTAATAAAAGAACAATAAAAGTAAATAACTTAGTAGAATGATTTTTGTGTAACGCAAGAGAAAGATTGTCCCTAGTCAATTGAATATAATAAGATAGATACTTGTTATATGCAATGAGGGGGAGGCGTACGCTAACACACTTTACGTACTTGGATCATATGCACTTATGATTGGAACTCTAGCAAGCATCCGCAACTACCAAAGTTCATTAAGATAAAACCCAACCATAGCATGAAGTATCAAGTCCCCTTTACTCCCATACGCAACAACCCACCTACTCGGGTTTGTGCTTCTGTCACTCACGCAACCCACCATAGGCAAATCATGAACATATTGCAACACCCTACAATGGGGATCCCTCACATTTGCGCGGCACGAAGGGCACCATAGGACAGCACCATATCAACATACAACTCACATCCATAACATCATACCACAATTAACCCATAGGACAAAAGAGATCTACTCAAACATCATAGGATAGCCAAATATCATTGGGAAATAATATATGGAGTTGAGCACCATGTTTAAGTAGAGATTACAGCAGGAAAGAGAGGTGTTACACTACTGCATAGAGGGGGAGAGAGTTGGTGTTGACGGCAGCGAAGTTGTTGGTGTAGATCGACGTCACGATGATTGCCCCGGTGGCGTCCCGGCGCCACCGGGAGAGAGGGGAAGAGATCCCTCCTTCTTCTTCTTCTTCCTTGGCCTCCCCCTAGATGGGAGGAGAGTTCCCCCTCTGGTCCATGGCCTCCATGGTGGCGGAGGGGCAGGAGCCCCTCCTAGATTGGATCTCCCTCTCTGTTCTCTTCTGTTTCGAGTTTTTTGTTTTCTGGCCGAAAACCGTTTCTTATATTCCCGGAGATCTGTAACTCCGATCGGGCTGAAATTTTGAGGGGATTTTTATCCAAAAATTAGCTTCCTCGCGCCCGAAGGTGAGTTCCAACCGACGTACGAGGTGGGCACAACCCACCACGCCGCGCCTGGGCTTTCTGGGCACGCCCTGGTGTCTCTTGGGGGCTGTGGGCGTCCGTTTGCGTTGATTCCACTTCTCAAAATTCACAAATATTGCAAAAAAAAATCTCCGTAATTTATTATTGCATTTGGACTTCGTTTGATATGGATATTCTGCGTAACAAAAAACATGCAACAAACAAGAATTGGCACTGGGCACTGGATCAATATGTTAGTCCAATAAATCATATAAAATGTTGCCAAAATATGTGGAAGTTGTATAATACTCGCATTAAACAATCAAAAATTATAGATACGACGGAGACGTATCACATACTTGGGGAGAACACAATTTTATCTTGAAATTTTAGTGAGGGATCATCTTATAATGCTACCGTCGTCCTAAGCAAAATAAGAGGCATAAAAGGATAAACATCACATGCAAATCTTATAAGTGACAGGATATGGCCATCATCATCTTGTGCTTTTGATCTCCATCACCAAAGCACCGGCATGATCTCCATCGTCACCGGCATGACACCATGATCTCCATCATCGTGTCGTCATGTGGTTGTCGCGCCAACTATTGCTTCTACAACTATTGCTAACTCATAGTGATAAAGTAAAGCAAAAAATGGCGAAAATAAATTAAAGACAACCCTATGGCTCCTGCCGGTTGCCGTACTCATCGACATGCAAGTCGTGATAATCTATACAAAACATGGTCATCTCATACATCACATATATCACATCATGTCTTTGGCCATATCACATCACAACATGCCCTGCAAAAACAAGTTAGACGTCCTCTACTTTGTTGTTGCAAGTTTTACGTGGCTTCTATGGGCAACAAGTAAGAACCGTTCTTACCTACGCAAAGCCACAACGGTGATATTCAAGTTGCTATTTAACCTTCTACAAGGACCGCCTTGGTCGAATCCGATTCAACTAAAGTGGGAGAGACAGACACCCGCCAGCCATCTTTATGCAACAAGTTGCATGTCAGTCGATGGAACCGGTCTCTCGTACGTGGACGAGTAAGGTTGGTCCAAGCCGCTTCATCCCACAGTACCGCCGAATCAAGATAAGACTAAGGAAGTAAGCAATCTGAACATCAACGCCCACAAACTCTTTTGTGTTCTACTCGTGCATGTTATCTACACATAGACCTAGCTCATGATGCCACTGTTGGGGAACGTTGCATGGGAAACAAAAAAATTCATACACACACGCATGATCTATCTATGGAGATCAACATCTACGAGAGGGGGAGTGCATCTACATACCCTTGTAGATCGCTAAGCGGAACAGTTAAGAAACGCGGTTGATGTAGTCGAACGTCTTCGTGATCCAATCACGATCGGTCCCGCGATCCAATCACGATCCGTCTCGATCTAGCGCCGAACGGACGGCACCTCCGCGTTTAGCACACGTACAGCTCGACGACGTCTCCACCTCCTCGATCAAGCGAGCATAGGTGGATTAGTAGCCGAGTTCTCCGGCAGCACGACGGCGTGGTGGCGGTGGTGGTGCGATCTCAGCAGGGCTTCACCAAGCGCTGCCGCGACGCGACGGAGGAGAAGAACTACTAGAGAGATAGAGGGAGGGCGTCGCCAAGGCTTGGTGTGTTGGATGCCTCCCTCTCCTTTCATATAAATAGATGGAGGGGTGGAGGATTGCCAGCCTAGGGTTTCCCCTAGGGGGCGGCCAAGGGGTGGTGCCTTGCCACCCAAGGCTAGGGTGGTGCCACCCCTAGGGCTTGGCCCTCCACCATCCAGCTGCATGGGCCTAGGTGGGAGGGGTGGCCATCCCACCAGGGGCTAGTGCGCCCCCTCTCACAACCCATGGGGACCTCCGGAGATTGTGGACCCTCCCGGTGGACCCCCAGAACACTTCCGACATCTCCGTCATAAAATCAGTAAGTCCCAGAACCTTTTCGGAACTCAAGTACCAACTTCCAATATATCAATCTTTACCTCCGGACCATTCCGAAGCTCCTCGTCATGTCTGGGATCTCATCTGGGACTCCGAACAACCTTCGGTTACCAACATATGCAACTCAATAATACTATCTGATACATCCATTTTGCATCATGATTTCCTACTGTTATTTATAGTGTTTTTATGCATGATAATGCTTTATGGAGTAATTCTAATGCCTTTTCTCTCATAATATGCAAGGTTTACACAAAGAGGGAGAATGCCGGCAGCTGGAATTCTGGACCTGAAAAAGGATATCAGAGATACCTATTCTGCACATCTCTAAATAAGCTGAAACTTCACGGAGAATTATTTTGGAATATATGAAAAATACCGGAGCAAATAACTACCGGAGGGGGGACACCTGGTGAGCACAAGACACCAGGGCGCGCCTGGGGGTTGTGCTCAGCCCAGCACACCTCCGGTGCCCATCTTCTGGTACGTAAGGTCTTTTGACATAGAAAAAATAAGGAGAGGACTTTTGGGACGGAATGCCACCGTCTCGAGGCGGAACTTGGGCAGGAGCAATTTTGCCCTCCGGCGGAGCGATTCCGTCGGGGGAACTTCCCTCCAGGAGGGGGAAATCGAAGCCATCGTCATCACCAAAAACCCTCTCATCTTTGGGAGGCCAATCTTCATCAACATCTTCATCATCACCATCTCCTCTCAAACCCTAGTTCATCTCTTGTGTTCAATCTTTGTACCGGAACCTCAGATTGGTACCTGTGGGTGACTAGTAGTGTTGATTACATCTTTAGTTGATTACTATATGGTTTATTTGGTGGAAGATTATATGTTCAGATCCATTATGCTATTTAATACCCCTCTGATCTTGAGCCTGAATATTATTTGTGAGTAGTTACCTTTGTTCTTGAGGTCACGGGAGAAGTCATGTTGCAAGTAATCATGTGGATTTGATATGTGTTCGATATTTTGATGATATGTATGTTGTGATTCCCTTAGTGGTGTCATGTGAACGTCGACTACATGGCACTTCACCATCTTTGGGCCTAAGGGAATGCATTATGGAGTAGTTATTAGATGATGGGTTGCTAGAGTGACAGAATCTTAAACCCTAGTTTATGCGCTACTTCATAAGGGGCTGATTTGGATCCAAACGTTTAATGCTATGGTTAGATTTTATCTTAATACTTTTCTCGTAGTTGCGGATGCTTGCGAGGGGGTTAATCATAAGTGGGAGGTTATTTCAAGTAAGAAAAGCACCCAAGCACCGGTCCACCCACATATCAAATTATCAAAGTAGCGAATGCAAATCAAACCAACATGATAAAAGTGACTAGATGAAATTCCCGTGTTCCCTCAAGAACACTTTGCTTATTATAAGAGACTGTTCTGGCCTGTCCTTTGCCACAAAAGGATTGGGATACCTTGCTGCACTTTATTTACCGTTACCGTCACTTTCTCGTTACCAATTATCTTGCTATCAAACTATCTGTTACCTACAATTTCGGTGCTTGCAGAAATTACCTTGCTGAAAACCGCTTGTCATTTCCATCCGCTCCTCGTTGGGTTCGACACTCTTACTTATCGAAAGGACTATGATTGACCCCCTATACTTGTGGGTCATCAAGACTCTTTTCTGGCACCGTTGCCGGGGAGTGAAGCGCTCTTGGTAAGTGGAAATCGGTAAGGAAAACTTATACTATGTGCTGAAATTTGTTGTCACTTGCTACTATGGAAAACAATTTTTTGAGGGGTTTGTTCAGGGTATCTTCACCTCGACCGGAACCACAATTAGTTGCCCCTCAACCTACTGCACCTACTGAAAATATTGGTTATTAAATTCCTTCGGGTATGGTACAACAACTGCTAGCTAATCCTTATGAAGGAGACGGAACTGAACATCCTGATATGCACCTAATACTTGTGAATGAAGTTTGTGGATTATTTAAGCTTGCAGGTTTATCCGGAGATGAAGTTAAGAAGAAGGTTTTCCCTTTATCTTTGAAGGGAAAAGCATTGACATGGTATAGGCTATGTGATGATATTGGATCATGGAACTAGAATCGATTGCAATTAGAATTCCACCAAAAGTTTTATCCTATGCATCTTGTTCATCGTGATCGGAATTATATATATAAATTTTGGCCTCGTGAAGGATAAAGCATCGCTCTAGCTTGGGGGAGGCTTAAGTCAATGTTATATTCATCCCCCAATCATGATCTCTCGAGAAAAATTATTATTCAGAATTTTTATGCTCGGCTTTCTCATAATGATCGATCCATGCTCGATACTTCTTGTACCGGTTCTTTTATGATGAAGACTATTGAATTCAAGTGGGATCTCTTAGAAAGAATGAAACACAACTCTAAAGATTGGGAACTCGACAAAGGTAATGAGTCAGGTATTAAGCTTAAGTTTGATTGTGTTAAATCTTTTATGAATATTGATGCTTTTCACAAGTTTAGCACTAAATATGGACTTGACTCTGAGATAGTAGCCTCTTTCCGTGAATCATTTGCTACTCATCTTGATCTCCATAAGGAGAAGTGTTTTAAATATCATCCCCCTATTAAAGAAGAAGTTAAAGAACCAGTCATAGCTAAAGATGAAACCATCATTTACAATGTTGGTCCAGTTGTGCCTACTGCTTACATTGAAAAACCACCTTTCCCTGTTAGGATAAAGGAACATGCTAAGGTATCAACTGTGGTTCGTAAAAGTAATATTAGAGCACCTAATCCCTCTAAACAAATTAAAGTAGAACCTAGTGTTGCTATGGTTAAAGATCTCCTAGTAGAAAATATTGATGGGCATGTTATTTACTTCTGTGATGAATTTGCTAGAATTGCTAAACCCGATGAAAAAGATAAACATAGACCCGTAGTTGGCATGCCTGTTGTCTCAGTTAAAATATGAGATCATTGCTATCATGGTTTGTGTGATATGGGTGCTTGTGTGAATGCTATTCCTTTTACCTTATACCAAGAAATTATGAATGATATAGCACCTGTTGAAATAGAAGACATTGATGTTACTATTGAACTTGCTAATAGAGACACCATCACACCACTTGGGATTGTTAGAGATGTTGAAGTCTTGTGCGGGAAAATAAAATATCCTACTGATTTTCTAGTTCTTGGTTCCCCACAAGATGACTTTTGCCCCATTATCTTTGGTAGACCTTTCTTGAACACCGTTAATGCTAAGATAGATTGTGAAAAACAAAATGTCGGTGTTAGTTTTGGTGATGTGTCTCATGAGTTTAACTTTTCCAAGTTTAGTAGACAACCACGTAATAAAGAATTATCTAGTAAGGATGAAATAATTGGTCTTGCTTCTATTGCCGTACCTCCTACCGATCCACTAGAACAATATTTGCTTGACCATGAAAATGATATGCACTTGCATGAAAGAAATGAAATAGATAAAAATTTCTTTGAACAACAACCTCCCCTAAAACACAATTTGCCTATTGAAACTCTAGGAGGTCCTCCTCCACCTAAAGGTGATCCTGTGTTTGAATTAAAACAATTGCCTGACACTTTGAAGTATGCTTATCTAGATGAGAAAAAGATATATCCTGTTATTATTAGTGCTAACCTTTCAGAACATGAAGAAGAAAGATTATTAAAAATTCTGAGGAAGCACCGAGCTGCTATTGGATATACTATTGATGATCTTAAGGGCATTAGTCCTACTCTATGTCATCACAAGATTAATATGGAACCTGATGCTAAACCCGTTGTTGATCAACAACGGCGATTGAATCCTAAGATGAAAGAAGTGGTAAGAACTGAAATATTAAAGCTTCTGGAAGCAGGTATAATCTATCCCATAGCTGCTAGTAGATGGGTAAGTCCCGTTCATTGTGTCCATAAGAAGGGAGGTATTACTGTTGTTCCTAATGATAAGAATGAACTTATCCCTCAAAGAATTGTCACTGGCTATAGAATGGTAATTGATTTTAGAAAATTAAACAAAGCTACTAGAAAAGATCATTACCCTCTACCTTTCATTGATCAAATGCTAGAAAGATTATCTAAGCACAAACACTTTTGTTTTCTGGATGGATATTCTGGTTTCTCCCAAATACCCGTATCACAATCTGATCAAGAGAAAACCATCTTTACTTGTCCTTTTGGAACATATGCTTATAGACATATGCATTTTGGTTTATGCAATGCACCTGCTACCTTTCAAAGATGTATGGCCGCTATATTCTCTGATTTTTGTGAAAAGATTGTGGAGGTTTTCATGGATGATTTTTCTGTTTACGGAACTTCTTTTGATGATTGCTTAAGCAACCTTGATCGAGTTTTGCAGAGATGTGAACAAACTAATCTCATCTTGAATTGGGAGAAGTGCCACTTTATGGTTAATGAAGGTATTGTCTTGGGGCATAAAATATCTGAACGAGGTATTGAGGTGGATAAAGCTAAAGTTGATGCAATTGAGAAAATGCCATGTCCTAAAGATATTAAAGGTATTCGGAGTTTCCTTGGTCATGCTAGTTTCTATATGAGGTTTATTAAAGACTTCTCTAAAATTTCTAGGCCTCTTACTAATCTTTTACAAAAGGATATTCCATTTGTTTTTGATGATGATTGTGTAGAAGCCTTTGAAACACTCAAGAAAGCCTTAACTTCTGCACCTATTGTTCAACCACCTGATTGGAACTTGCCTTTTGAAATTATGTGTAATGCTAGTGATTATGCTGTTGGTGCTGTTCTAGGACAAAGAGTTGATAAGAAATTAAATGTTATCCATTATGCTAGCAAAACTCTAGACAATGCCCAAAGAAAGTATGCTACTACTGAAAAGGAATTTTTAGCAGTTGTGTTTGCTTGTGATAAATTTAGATCCTACATTGTTGATTCCAAAGTCATTGTTCACACCGATCGTGCTGCTATAAAATATCTTATGGAAACGAAAGATGCTATACCTAGACTCATTAGGTGGGTTCTCTTGCTTCAAGAATTTGATTTACATATCACTGATAGGAAAGGAGCTGAGAACCCCGTAGCTAATAACTTGTCTAGGTTAGAAAATATTCTTGATGACCCACTACCTATTGATGATTGTCGGTGCACTAGGAATGGGGTACCCAGTGCCGCTGACTTATGCACATGCGGTAGTAGCAAAACCCCATCAAGACCTTGGCCCAAGCCAGAGAAGCCGCTCTAAGTATGATCAAGGAGCACATCAGGAAGACCAAGACCCGGCAGAGGCAGCCTACGCTGGCTAGCAACACCGGCAAGTTTAATGCAACGGCCCAGGGGGGCCCAAACCGCGCTAGCCACGTCCCCGGTGCCTGCCGGGGACCGAGGCGCACACATCTTCAAGAAGATCCGGCAAGCCATCCCCCGGCAGGCGCGAGCCGATCGGCCACCGCTCCACCGCATCGCAACGCCAGTCACTTGTCGATGCGATGTAGTGCCCTTAGGTGGCTAAGTGGCTCTCGCTAAGCACGTGGCGACGCACCGGAAGACAGATTATATCCATATGACACCTGTCCAGAGGCGTGTCAAGACACTAAGCACCAGACGGCCAAGCGGTGGTAGAAGCTTGCCGGGGATGCGCCCCCGCACGCCACCCAGGCCATCATTTATGGCATTTTGTCCAAAGTGCCAGAGTTAGGTATGATAGCACTGTTAGCTATCTAATCATTAGGTAATGTCTATTTTGCCATTGTGGTTGCCCCTTGACCTATAAAAGGAGGCCCAAGGCAACCTAGCTCAAGATTCGGACTTTTGGACACTTGTACTAGCGTAGTAGCTCACCCGAAGGCATCCCTTGCCGGGTTTGAGCGCTGCGTGTGCTTCGTGTTCCTTAAGATCAATCCACCAAAGCAGGAGTAGGAGTTTACGCTTCTCAGCGGCCCGAACCTGGGTAAAGCACCAGCGTCCCGTCGTCGTGCCGTCTCATGGTCTCTGCTCTTGGTGCAACGTGACCTCCCCCGCCGAACCACAAGGGACCGATGGTCCCATAGGTGATCATGTGCATCCTGCCCCGACATCTTTGGCGCGCCAGGTAGGGGGCGCGTCATTTGCGCGAACCTGAGTTCATGAGCAGCACGTCGATCTTCATCACCGTCTTCTTCATCCATGGCTCCCAAGAAGAAGACCGACACGACCACGCATGCTTCCACTTCGAAGGCTCCCTCGCACGCAGTCGCGGGCGCCGCTCGCACCGCGGCGGCGGCAAATGAGGTGGGCACCGTGGGCGACGCGACTGGCGCAGGCGGCACCCTTGTCCGTGTCCCCCGCGGCCGAAGCTGGAGCGAGGAACGCCGAAGAGGAGCAACAACAACAACATCCTGGCGAGCTCGGCCCTAGTGCCGCAGGAGGAGGAAACCCTCATCCTCCACCTCCCCGCCGCACTGGTGGCCGCGGCCGCAACAGCGGCGCCCAATCTGGGGCCAGCCGTGATCCTCCAGCAGCGCCTGCCATGGGCGCGGCTGCTGGGCACACGCCTCGCCCAGAGCAAGATGGAGCGCCAAGCGGAGCCGCCGACCCACAAGCTCGACCTCCTCCATGTCAGACTGCCTCGGCGACCGGCGCACGGCGGCAAGGACGCGGCGACGCTCCTCTTGGTTCCACCAGGAGTCGAGCGACGTCGCGGTCCGCCTCCTTAGCCATGCCGTCCACGGCAGCAGAAGCGATGGCGTGGGCCCAACTGTTGCTAAACTTCCCGCCGGCGACAGACAAGATGGACGAGTGGAGAGCCACCATCCAAAGTTTGATTGGCTTCATCGAAGCTAGTAGATCGCAGCATGCAGAGCCGTCAGGATACCCGTGGATGGCAACGGTGGCCGAAGCTGACGGACGCATCGAGGGCGTTGTGCCAATGGTGCAATCCCCTCCGCAACAACAGGCCCAGAGGCAGGCAGGACAAGCTCCACATGCAGACGAGCCCGACGAGGCATCCATGGTCTCGTCCGGCTCGCACGATCACCGAGACCAGCGGCGTGTCCTGAACGACCGGCGGAGGGAAGACGCACGCATCACCATCGAGCGACGCCGGGAAGCACACCGCCAATCCAACAGGCGCAACGGCCCAGATGCTGGTGACCCCGCGCCCAGTGTTGGCGGGTACCTGCCTTATGAGGTTGGGTGCTCTGCCTTCACTCGCGAGCTGCGACAGGTCCACTGGCCATCGGCTCGAGCCTTCAATACGACGGGAAGCTAAACCTGGCAGAATTCATGGGCATCTATACGATAGCCGTTCAGGCCGCCGGAGGAAGAGATGAGAAGGTGCTCGCCAACTATTTCCCTTTGGCACTCAAGCCAAATGTGAGATCGTGGCTGATGCACCTGCCGGAGAACTCCATTACATCATGGGCTGACTTGTGCAACGAGTTTGTCGGCGCCTTCACAGGCGGCCACAAAGAGCCAGGACAGCCCAGCGACCTGCAAGTCCTCCCGCAGAAGGAGGGAGAAACTTTGCGGAAGTACATCCAGAGATTCAGTCGAGTGCATCGCAACATTCCGGAGATACACCCTGCAGCCGTGATTGCCGCGTTCCATTCGAACGTGCGCAACAGGAGGATGCGGGTCAAGATGAATGTGAAGCTTCCCAAGACCGTCAATGAACTGTACAAATTGGCGAACAAGTGTGCTCGTGCTGAGGAAGGAAGGCGACTCCCCGGAGAAGAGGCTAGTGTCGAAGTAGACTCCGATGACGACGACGATGCCCCTGGCTCGAAAGGGAAAAACCGAAGGCGCAACAAGAAGCGCAAAGGGAAAGCGGTGTTGGCCGTTGAAGGCTCTGGTAGTCTCGCTGCCGGCAAGAAGGCCAAGGCCGAGACCCCCGGCAAGGGAGCTGCCGCGTTCGCTGATTGCAGGGAGGCCACAGCAGCAGAGAAAACCAGAAAATCCAACGGGCCGCACTGCAAGATCCACCGCACCAAAGGTCATGATCTCCAAGAATGCCATCAAGTGGAGCAGCTTGCTAAGAAACAGAAGGCCGAATACGAGAAGCGTGACAAGGAGAAAGGCCAAGATGGATCTGTCGGGAAGGGCCGTGGTGGTAGAGGAGGCCGCCGCGGCAAGGCCCCGCAGCAGAAGGAGAAACCAGCTTGAGGCCATGAGAAGAAAGAAGAAGATATGAGTGATGATGAGGATGATGAAGATTCCAGTGATCGAGAGTTCTAGAAGGCAACTAAAGCCATGTGTGTTGACGGGGGTGCATCCTTATATTCCTCTCACGGCTAGCTCAAGCAGTGGGCACGTGAGATCAACGCCGTGGAGCCAGCTGCAGAGTCCAGAAGACCACTCAAATGGTCCCGCATGCCTATCATCTTTGATGAAGAGGATCATCCTGACCGCACCACTGCGGACGGATGTTTGTCGTTGATGGTCTCCCCAACAATCCGCAACCTCAAAGTAACCAAGATGTTAGTTGACGGTGGGGCGGGACTGAACCTAATCTCCCCCAAGGTGGTTGAAAGGCTGTAGATCCCTGACGAAGAGCTCAAAGCTACGGGTACATTCCAAGGAGTCAACCCCGGCAGGAGCAGACCCAAGGGAAAGATCACTTTGCCCGTGACATTTGGCAGGGAGTTGAACTACCGGACCGAGAAGGTGGTGTTTGATGTGGTTGAGCTCCCCCTCCCTTACAATGGAATTCTTGGTCGACCAGCTCTGGCAAAGTTCATGGCAGCATCCCATTATGCCTACAACACCTTAAAGATGCCAGGGCCCATCGGAATTATCTCCATCCCGTCTGATAAGAAGGACGCAGTCATATGTGTGGACAAGATGTATATAGACGCGGTAGCAGCTGAAGTTGCGGAGGCACCAGCTCCCGCCAAGGAATCAAAGAAAGAGAAGAAGCCTGGCAGAGACGCCGACAGGGACTCCGGGAAGCGTGCCTCTTCGGAGTGTGCTGCACCCGTCAATGACCTGCCGGAGAGTTCCACTAGCAAGAGACCCAAGGTCGCTTACCCTGCAACGAAGAAGGTCCCGGCAAGGCAGGATGGTGCTGATGGTACATTTACCATTAGTGCCATCCTTAATGATAAATAGGAAAGCGCGCTCATTGCCTTCCTGTGGGCGAATGTCGATGTGTTTGCTTGGCAACCATCTGTCATCCCTGGTGTTCCCAGGAAAGTACTTGAGCACCACCTTGCTGTTTGCCCTCATGCCAGACCCGTCAAGCAGAAAGTTAGAAAGCAAGCCTTGGAGCGGCAACAGTTCATTGCCGAAGAGATCAAGAAACTTGAAGCAGCTGGTTTGGTCAGAGGAGTGTTGCATCCGACATGGTTAGCCAACCCGGTAGTGGTGCGCAAGGCGAATGGGAAATGGAGGCTTTGCATTGATTTCACTGACTTAAACAAAGCATGCCCGACAGACCCTTTTCCCTTGCCGCGCATCGATCAGATTGTTGACTCCACTTCCGGGTGTGACTTGCTTTCCTTCTTGGACGCATACTCCGGATACCACGAGATATTCATGGCCTAGGAAGATGAGGAAAAGACCGCGTTCATAACTGCGTGTGGCACGTACTGCTTTGTACGTATGCCCTTCGGGTTAAAGAGCGCTGGTTCTACCTTTGCAAGGGTCGTGCAGATTGGATTTGAACCTCGGTTGCACAGAAACATGGAAGCTTACATGGATGACATAGTAGTCAAGACCAAGGATGAAGCAACTCTCATACAAGACTTGGAAGAAACTTTTATCAACTTGCACAAGATCAACTTGAAGCTCAACCCTGAGAAGTGTGTGTTTGGTGTCCCAACCGGCAAGCTGCTTGGGTACTTTGTGTCTCAGCGAGGAATAGAAGCCAATCCCGACAAGATCAAAGCAATCGAGCAGATACAAGCACCCAAGTCTGTCAAGGACGTAAGGTGCCTGGCCGGATGCGTTGCCGCGTTGAGTAGATTCATCTCCAAATCCGCTGAGCGCGCCCTGCCGTTTTTCAAGATTCTGAAAAAGACCGGCCCGATGAAGTGGACCCCGGAAGCAGAAGCAGCGCTGCAAGACCTAAAAGCTTACCTTTCCTCCGCTCCCACTTTGGTCGCGCCTAAACCGCAAGAACCATTGTTGCTATACTTGGCGGCAACGAATCAAGTGGTTAGTGCAGCGTTGGTGGCGCAGCGAGAAGTGGATGAAGGTGCAGCTGCTGCAACTGATGCCACGGGGGGTGGAACCGAAACATCCGCAGCAGGATCAGATACGAACCAAGGGGAACCTGGGCCGGCAGGCGAAGGCAGTTTCAAGGAAGTGGCAACGAAGAAAGTGGTACAGCGACCGGTGTACTTTGTCAGCTCTTTGTTACAAGGGGCTAGATCAAGGTACTCTGGAGTGCAAAAGCTGATCTTTGGCCTTCTCATGGCCTCGAGGAAGCTGCACCACTACTTCCAAGCCCACGAGATCACTATTGTCACTTGCTTCCCGCTGCAGCGTACATTGAGGAACCCCGAAGCCACTGGCAGGATGGTTGAGTGGGCACTAGAGCTGTCAAGTTTCGGTTTGAAGTATGAGACCACTTCCACAATCTAGAGCAGGGTGTTGGCGGAATTCATTGCAGAATGGACACCCACGCCAGACGAAGAGGTTCCAGAGACGGTTCTCCCCGGCAAAGAAGCACCTAAAGAATGGATCATGTACTTTGACGGTGCTTCTCACTTCAGGGCGTTGGGAGCAGGCATCCTCATCATCGCCCCTACCGGAGAGCATCTCAAATATGTGGTCCAAATGCACTTTCCCCAGGAAGAAGCCACCAACAACACCGCTGAGTATGAGGGGCTCCTTGCCGGACTCAGGATCGCGGTGGAGTTGGGAATCAAGAAACTGATCATCCGAGGAGATTCTCAACTCGTGGTGAGGCAAGTCAACAAAGATTATTAGAGTCCGTTGATGGAAGCATACGTGGAAGAGGTGAGGAAGCTGGAGGAGCACTTTGATGGGTTGCAAACAGAGCACGTACCACGTGCAGAAAACAGCATCGCTGATCATCTATAAAAGTGCGCTACGCAAAAGCTCCCTGTGGAACCAGGAACCTTTGTCCTCCACCTCACTCAGCCATCAGTATCCCCGTCAACGATGACCAAGAAAAGAAGAAAGCTGAACTCCGGCAAGCATTTCCCGGCAGAGCTTTCTGAAGCCACCGGTAGAGAGGCTACCGGGGACAGTCTCGTTTCGCCTAGTGAGCCGCTCCCTCCCGCAGAACCCCGAGTTCCTGCGGTCGAGGCAAGCGCTCCCACAAACGAGGAGATGCCTTTAGTCCTAGTTGTCGAGCCACAGGGTCCATCTTGGGCACAACACATAGTCCATTTTCTTCAAACAGGAGAACTTCCCGAAGAACAAGAAGAAGCTGAAAAAGTAGCCCGTCAATCAAGTATGTACCAGTTTGTCGATGACACTCCATACAGAAAAATACCAAACGGTGTGAAATTGAGGTGCATCTGCCGGGAAGATGGACTAAAGCTGTTGGCAGAGATTCACGGAGGCATGTGTGGGTCTCACATTGGATCAAGAGCCCTTGCCGGGAAAGCCTTCCGGCAGGGTTTCTATTGGCCCACTGCCCTCCAAGATGCAACTGAGCTAGTCACCAAGTGTGAAGCCTACCAGTTTCATTCGAAGAACATTCATCAACCAGCGCAAGCTCTACAGACGATCCCTTTATCCTGGCCATTTTCGGTCTGGGGGCTCGATATTTTGGGCCCCTTTCCCCACACCGCCGGGGGCTTTGAATTCTTGTTCGTAGCAATCGACAAGTTTACAAAGTGGCCAGAGGTGGAACCGGTGAGGAAGGTGACCGCGGAGTCAGCTATCAAGTTCATGAAAGGACTGGTGTGCCGTTTTGGAGTGCCCAACAGGGTGATCACCGATAATGGCACCCAGTTCACGAGCCACACCTTTATGCAGTACATCCAAAGCCTTGGAAGCAAGGTCTCCTTGACCTCTGTTGCCCACCCAAGGAGCAATGGGCAAGTCGAGAGGATGAACGCTGAAGTGCTTCATGGGCTTAAGACAAGAACTTTCGATAGACTGCAGAGATGCGGCAAGCGTTGGATAGATGAACTGCCGGTGGTTCTTTGGTCCCTCAGAACGACACCGAATCGAGCTACCGGCGAGACGCCCTTCTCCCTAGTGTATGGGGCGGAAGCAGTTCTCCCCACAGAACTCATATACGGGTCACCTCGAGTACTTGCCTACGATGAAGTAGAGCAAAAGCAGCTACGGCATGACAATGCCTTGCTCCTCGAGGAAGATCATCTCTGGGCCGCTGTGCGTGCTGCAAGCTACCAGCAAGCCCTGCGCCGCTACCATAGCCGCAGGGTCCATGCCCGGAGCCTTGAGGAAGGCGACCTTGTCCTTAGGCGCGTTCAGTCCGCCATGGGTACCAACAAGTTGACGCCGAAGTGGGAAGGCCCTTACCGGGTAGCACGAGTCACCATACCTGGCACAGTCCGTCTGGAGACCGAAGATGGCATCAAAATGCTTAACTCATGGAATATTGAGCATCTTCGTAAGTTCTACCCGTAAGGCGCGGCTGTCGGGCTCAGTCCCCGGCATCCACCTTTTGTACAAGCCTTGCTGCAGTTGCATGTAACCCTTTGTACAAAGCCAGGCGCAGACCCTGTGCATGCAATAATAAATCTAGGCATTGCATCATATCATCAAACTGCATGTTTGCTATGCATTTTCTTATGTTGCGATGTTATTGCTTTTAAGTTTTAGGAATCTGCTAGAGTGCTTGATGAGTCTATGATCCTTGTTACTGCACACTCTCTCTCCCCAGAGGACAGAGGCCTTTTGCCTTACATGCTTTACCGCCAGGGAAGCAAGAAAGAAGGGCAAAGAGACAAGGATGGCGGCCCATCGTACTACAGAAAGGGATACTGCCTAAAAAGATAAGTCTAAACGCATATCCCTAGCTAAGTGCTATTTGCTCCTTTAAGTAAACCCTTGCTGTCCCTTTTTGCTTGTAAACAGTGGAGTCCTTTGCGGAAAAGAAACCCCTGTCGGGATGAGCCATCCCCCGGATCCTATCGCGTGTCAGCTCTGGGGGGGCGTGCCGATACCGACAAGGGACCTTGCCGGGTGGTGATACCAGCCTGCTGCCGGGGGCTCGCTCCTCCTTGGCGCTCGTGGTTAATACTGACCCGGCAAGTAAATTCATGCGGCAAGGACAAACATGTTGATACAGTACACAGAAAGGGAAAGAAAAAGGACAGTACTTAAGGGAGAGAAATAGCGTTCTTTCATTCATTTTCAGTACAAAATGGATAAAGATTACATTATAATTAGCTAAAGCTTGACAAGCGCCTACATCTTTCAATCTATAAAAAAGATATGTGCCCCATAATGCCTTTCTTGTCCCTCTCCTCCTAGGAGTTAGGTGGAGAAGAAAAGGAGGGCAAAAAGAGCGCCTGGCTGGGATTCGGCGCCTCCCCGCCTGGACCAGAGGGACGCGTCCGAGGGATAGAAGGCCCCTGCCCCCAGGCAGGGCGGACGAAGCCGGCGGGGCGAACAAAGCCGACAAGGAGGAAGAAGGCGGAGGGCAGGTGCAGATGGTGGCGCTGCCGGAGCCGAGCTGGTGATGATGGTGCTGCCGGCGGCCACGGTGCGTCGGAGCCGTCATCCACGCTCCTGAAGCCTCGTGGGTCACCGACTGCCATCGTCTTCCTCATCGCCACCACTCGAGGCGACACCCCCACCATCGACCGAACTCCCGACGCGGCAGCCGCGGAGCCTCACAGAGAGCATGGTCGTCCCTGACGGCCCGATGTAGAGAAGACTATCGGCCCTTAAAGAGTGCATGCAGGCGGAAAGCTCCCACCCATGCGCAGGATACACAACGCCATGGATGGAGAACTCTGCCGCGACCCATGAAGAACCGCTGGTGCGATCACTCACACGCAGCCAACGGCCGTACGGACGATTCTTCGCTGTCGCCTTGAAGAAGAAGTGCAAAAACTGCAGTTGACCGCGACACTGCCTTTCCGCTAAGGACTCCCGCACGATATTCTCTGTGCGGCGTTCTGCCAAGGCGGAAGCAGTAGGCGACGCAGTGGTAGGCGTCCCACCGCTGCTGTCCCCGACGCAGTCTTCGCGCCGCCCGCTCTCCCGTCCAAGGCTCCTCCCACCGGCTCTCGATCCAAGACCATCGACCCAAGCCAGAGGCTGAGCACGGACACAAAAAGAAGACCCTACGGCGCCAGGCACGCTCACCCGACCCTTCCCCCTGACCATTAGGAGGGAAGGGGTGGTACGACAACCTGGAGATGAAGGGCAAACTACGTAAACATGGGATTGAGGAGGAGAAGGGGATGGATGAGCATCGCCCGCTGTGACCTCCTAATTTATAGGGGAGGGCACGGGGGCTGGCTTTCCTCCGCTCCAAGGTGGCCGCCCATCTCCATCAATCCCACTACCCATGATCACGGGCGAACAGGTAACCACCCCATTGCTCCAATCCCCGGCGCTGCAGTTTCTGCCACTCCCACGCCTGTGGGCCATGCGCATCCACCGCTAACCCCCCGCAATGCATGCGGCACGCGTGGCGGAAACGTTCTGGAGTGGCAAGTAAGTGCTGGCTTAAAAGTTGGCAGTTACTCCCTCACATTGCGCGCCTGTGCATAAATTTTGGGCCTGACCCAACGGCGTTGGACGAGCGCGTCTAGGCCAGACCCGGGGGCTCCTGTCGGTGCACTAGGAATGGGGTACCCAGTGCCCCTGACTTATGCACAGGTGGTAGTAGCAAAATCCCGTCAAGACATTGGCCCAAGCCAGAGAAGCCGCTCTAAGTATGATCAAGGAGCACATCCAGAAGACCAAGACCCCGACAGAGGCAGCCTACGCTGGCTAGCAACGCCGGCAAGTTCAATGCAACGGCCCAGGGGGGCCCAAACCGCGCCAGCTGCAATAAATGTTTCTCAAAACACTCCTTGGTATGCTGATTATGCTAACTACATTGTTGCTAAATATATACCACCTTGTTTCACATACCAACGGAAGAAAAAATTCTTCTATGATTTAAGACATTACTTTTGGGATGACCCACATCTTTATAAAGAAGGGGTAGATGGTATTATTAGACGTTGTGTACCTGAGCATGAACAGGAACAAATCCTATGGAAATGTCATTCCGAAGCCTATGGAGGACATCATGCGGGAGATAGAACTGCTCACAACGTATTGCAATCTGGTTTTTATTGGCCTGCTCTCTTCAAAGATGCCCGTAAGTTTGTCTTGTCTTGTGATGAATGTCAAAGAATCGGTAATATCGGTAAGCGTCAGGAAATGCCTATGAATTATTCACTTGTTGTTGAACCATTTGATGTTTGGGGCTTTGACTATATGGGACCTTTTCCTTCCTCTAATGGGTACACTCATATTTTGGTTGCTATTGATTATGTTACTAAGTGGGTAGAAGCTATTCAAACTAGTAGTGCTGATCATAACACCTCCATTAAAATGCTTAAAGAAGTTATCGTCCCGAGGTTTGGAGTCCGTAGATATTTAATGACTGATGGTGGTTCACACTTTATTCATGGTGTTTTCCATAAGCTGCTTGCTAAATATGATGTTAACCATAGAATTGCATCACCCTATCATCCTCAATCTAGTGGTCAAGTTGAACTTAGCAATAGAGAAATAAAAATAATATTACAAAAAACTGTCAATAGGTCTCGAAAGAATTGGTCCAAGAAATTAGATGATGCACTTTGGGCCTACAGAACAGCTTATAAAAATCCTATGGGTATGTCTCCATACAAAATGGTATACGGAAAAGCTTGTCATTTGCCTCTAGAGTTAGAACATAAAGCATATTGGGCAATTAAAGAACTCAACTATGATTTCAAACTTGCCGGTGAGAAGAGGTTATTTGATATTAGCTCGCTAGATGAATGGAGAACCCAAGCTTATGAAAATGCCAAACTATTCAAAGAAAAAGTCAAAAGATAGCATGACAAAAGAATCCAAAAGCGGGAATTCAAAGTTGGAGAATATGTTCTTTTGTACAACTCTCATTTGAGATTTTTTGCAGGCAAGCTTCTTTCCAAATGGGAAGGGCCATATGCTATCGAAGAGGTTTATCGTTCTGGAGCTATCAAGATTAATAATGCCGAAGGTACTAACCCAAAGGTGGTCAATGGACAAAGGATTAAACAATATATCTCAGGTATACCTATTAATGTTAAAAGCAATGTTATCCACACCATGACACCGGAGGAACACACTACCTGAGGAAGAGGATGACCCACTACCTCAGCCCGGAGACAGGCATGTGGAATTGAAGAAGTCTACTTCATCACCTGAGGTTCAATTTATTCCATCTTGTTTTCTGCAGGAGAGCAAGGCGGCACTATGCAAAAAGATACTAAAGCTCGAGTTAGAGAATTATGATCTAAGGGAGGAAAATTTTATGCTCAAATATAAGTTGAAGAAGAAGGCTACTTCATCACCACCATCTTCATCATCTTCACCACCAAAGGAGACTTGAGTACATGGGTATGGGCACTCCCCTTGGCTTGAGCCAAGCTTGGGGGAGGTGCCCCTGTATCGTATCACCTTCACTTTCATTTACCTTTTACCTATTTTTGTTCAATCCTTAGCTCTTTCATGATTTAGTCGAATAAAAGTTTAGCATGATCTATTTTCGAGTGTTAGTTTCGTGATCTATCTATCTATGTAATCGAGTGAGACTTATATAATAAAGTTTAGTTTGAGCTTTTGCTTCTTTACTTTCTTGTTCCAATCAAAATAGAAAGGAAATGAATGAAAAGAATCATATGCTAATCTTATGGTAAGTAATGACATCACATAAGGAAAAGTATAAGTGGTAAAATTTATTAGAGATTGACAAACATAGCATTGGTCAATGATGCAATTCATGAAAGAAATAATAAGGGAAGAGAAGATTAACATTCAAACACACTATCTTGGACATCTTTTATGATTGTTAGCCCCCATTAAATATTATATGTCAAAATTGTTGACGTTGGACAAGGAAGACAACGTAATGATTTATGTTTGTTCATATTCACATAGAAGTTATATTGTCATAGATCCTTCAACATGTGGTGCTTGCTCAATATCTTTGCTATCAAAAATTCCGCACTAAGTAGAGATACTGCTTGTGCATCCAAAAACCCTAAACCCAAACTCATGTTTTGAGAGTCCACCATACCTACCTATGGATTGAGTAAGATCCTTCAAGTAAGTTGCCATCGGTGCAATAAGGCAATAAAAATTGCTTCTAGATGTGTTTGATCAATTATTGTAAGAGAAAATTGAGCGTTGTACGAACTTATGATGGCAAAGTAATAAAAGCGACGGACTGCATAATATAGGTTGCTATCATAGGGGGCAATATAGCGTGACGTTCTTTTACATTAAGGGATTTGGCATACAAACCAAAAAGCGAATGACAATCTCTGCTTCCCTCTGCGAAGGGCCTATCTTTTACTTTTATGTATTTACTTTTATGCAAGAGTCAAAGTATTCTTCCCTATTCCTTTTTACTTTCTCTTTTTGCAACCATCATGTGGTGAGGAAAGATCTAGGCACATATATCCATTTGGATGTGAGTGAGCATGAGTTATTATTGTTGACATCACCCTTGAGGTGAGTGCGTTGGGAGGCGAAACTATAAGCCCCTATCTTTCTATGTGTCCAGTTGAAACTTTTTGCTCATGGGTATGCTGTGAGTGTTAGCAATCATAGAAGACTAAATGATGGTTGAGTATCTGGACTTTCCAAAAGGCTCCGACATGAGACCCTTCCTGAAAATATGATGAATTGTAGTTGCAAAGTTGACTAAGAACATAGTTTGTTGGTTTTCAATAAGGTTTATGCTTTATACTTCTATGTTGTGATGAATTGTTACTTGTTCATGAGAAGTTATATGATGAAGTTAGATAATAAAAGTTATATGAATAAGTTCTCTGATAAAGTTTGTTGCTGCTATGATAATAAGCATGATGCTACTATGTCCGTATTTTGTTTTTATCGACACCTCTCTCTCAAACCATGTGGACATTGATGACGGGAAAATGGCTTGCGTGAAAACATGCATCCACGTCATTGATACAGAGTGAATATATTTAAAACGCATAATACAAATATAAAATGAAGATCAAACATTGTAGGCTCTTTATTTCCGGAACTCTTACGTTTACATAAAAGAACTGTTAATTACATCTCCGTGGAGAAAACCCCTGATTAAGAATTCCAACATATATCTATTACATAGCATCACAACACATGAGTACTACAAAATGTAGAAATAAAATAAAACTACAAAATGTAGAAACAAAATCCTCCTCGCTGTCGTCGATGTCGGCGTACTCGGGAAGCCTTGAAGTTCGTCCATGCTGATATATGTGTTGCATAGCATTCATAATTTGACAATGCTCATTCATATAGCATGTGTATGCCCAACTCTTTAACCACCGCGAATTTAATATATAATGGTTGTCTTTTTAGTCATTTGAAGATCTATTTGATGGTTAACTATCCTGACTAATGGGCATGTGTGCAATATAGGGGATAACTCTTTTTATGAGTTAATTTGACATGCAAGTGATTTCTATATGCGTGCATGAAATGAAATTGTTGGGTAGCGACGTATATAGTATTGCATCAAGCCATCACATGAGGAGGCTAGCTGGAATTTGATGACGCACTATGTTATGTTTAGTGCAAGTAACATAGGATATAACCCTAGTTCTCTTTTTAATCTTGCAGATGCATGCACCTATATGAAAGGAATGCATGGTTTAATTTTAATCTATATGAAAGATTATCTTAAGACATATGGGTTATGCCCACGTACTAGTTTTCCTATAGTCTCAAACATATCATATATGGACATGCGAACTAAGTGAATCTAGTCAAATATTTAGGTGAGTTTGGATTTCGAGTGTGTGGAATATTTTATAAAGTTTCACTCCACTTGTATTAGTACTAACCAAGAGGAGTTTGGTAATTTCTTCTTGCTTGTATTATCACCAGCAAAGCATAGAGTATATACTTGTGGTGTAACCAAGCTCGAAGCATATGTCAATTTATAAGTGTGTCACATTTCCATTGCATATATGCATGCACTTTAGCGGTATAATATGATTCTAACACCTATGTTGATACACTAGTTTTATATGAGAGACTGGTGATATGGGCATTTGTATTATTACTATCACCGTGTAGCAATATGCCTGCGTGTAGCATAACCGAGTGAAGCATGGTGATTTCTCTTTGTTTGTATTATCACTATCAAGGCATAGAGTATATGCTCGTAGTGAAACCAAACTGGGAGTATGTGCCAATTTATATTTACATGGGCCTGATGAAAATTATCAATTTAGTTTAGCTATATGAGACTAAACAATGCATAGAGTAATTATCATGTATGAGTATTTTGATTGTCATGTTTATTTTAATATTAACAACATGATGCACTATGCTATTTCTAGTGCCAAATCAGTATAGGAAAATCATTTGTCGAGCAATTCATTTAGATGATACATGCATCCATATAAGGGAATACATAATGTGATTTATTTGTTAATTGCAACACTGATTCATGCATTTAGGGGATTAGCATATACTACCATGTGGGGCAAATATGTCCTAGTTTCTATCAGGTAGGACTTCATGAGATCAAACGAATATGAAGTTTTACTACTATTCTTGATTTGTATCAACATGGGATCGGAATCGCCATGTGACCGAACCAAGAAGGATTTTATTATGTGTACCTAATTTGTATCACCATAGGACCAAGGATCACTATGAGACCAATTTAGGAATTTGGTTTATTTCCTTGATTTGTATCAGCATGGGGATTGGAATCACCATGAGATCAAATCAAGATCAAGTTTTAATTTAGTCAGACCATGGCATGTACGCGATATGGAACACATATATATATCCTAATTTCTATCAGTTAGGATTTTACGAGACCTGAACAATATAAGGTTTGATCTCTATTTCTATCCTTAATTCGTATCTACATGGGACCGGAGTCACCATGCTGATCAAATAAGGAGTGATTTAGTTTGAGGGATCAGCATATGTATGATCAAGAATAAAGGAAAAAACAAGAGCAAGTTAATTTGTTTCTATTTCTGTCCGTAATTGTATCTACATGGGACCGGAGTCACCATGCTGATCAAGTAGAAGAAGCATGTTAATTTATTCCTATTTCTATCCTTAATTTGTATCTACATGGGACCGGAGTCACCATGCTAACCAAATAAGGAGAATTTATATTGCACATGTGCGTTTTATTCTCATCAGTATAGGATTGGAGAGCGGTATATGATCATATAGGCATTTCATGTATTATCTTGATTTGTGTCAGCATGGATCAATATGACCATGAGACCAAACCAAGCGACAATTAAATGGGTAACACCGAACGTATATGAGATGTACGGTGAAACTAAAGCATCATCGGTGGATGTATCTTGGTCTTGAATTGTATCAACATGGGATGCAAGATCGCCATGAGACCAAAACAAGAGTGACTTAATTTAATCTTGGTTTGTATCAACAAGGGATGCTAGATCCCATGAGACCAAAACAAGAGTGGCTTAACTTAATCTTGGTTTGTATCAACAAAGGATGCTAAATCCCATGAGACCAAAACAAGAGTGACTTAATTTAATCTTGATTTGTATCAACAAGGGATGTTAGATCCCATGAGACCAAACTAGGTGTGCCGTATGGAGCGACGTAGAACTTCAATACTACTTGATGTGGTGCAAGAGGAATACATCAAGAAAGGAGCAAGGAGGTAGCCATGAATTCTCACCTTGCCTTGGATTTTCTCCCGTACGTGTGAAGAAGTGATGCAGATGAGCAGCCGGCCGGCGAGGAACAGCTTGCAAGCGATGCGGATAATGGACAGCTGGCGACGTCGATGACGAACGGCGCGAATGACGAGCGGCCAACGACGAGCCGCGCGACCGGCAATGACGACGACGAACGAACGACGGCGAGACGGACGGGTCGATGGCGTACGCACGAACGAAGATGGACTTGTGTATATGTGAGCAGTGGCTGGATGGATGAATGAAATGAGCGATGGATCGATCGGCAAGCAGCTGAAACACATTGATCTGGCTCGTATTTATAGGGGCGGAGCGAGCAGCGGAGGCCTCCAGCTGTCACGCTCACGTCCTCTGATCGTGGGATCGTGGGAGCTTGTCCACATCTTTTGATCGTGCAGGAAACTTGGCCGCGTGGATTACCTATGCGATCAACTCCTTTAATGGGCTTCAAGAGTTTTTTTTGTTGTTGTTGTTGGATTGGCCGGCTAATTATCATAAGCTAATGTATGAGGGCCGTATGCATTTGGGCTGCTAATTAATCTATTAGTTCTTTACCTTGCCGCCTAATATAATCAGGTGCATCCGTGCATGCACGTAGCTCACACATGCACCCATGCATCTACATGCACCCTTGCATGTACGTATTCATTCCATATAAGTGTACTTGGTCAGATTCATTCTGATGATATGGAAAGGAATTCTTGCCTTGATAATTATACGATGGCTTGTCATTTTTTTTAATCGCTGCGCGTCGACACATTATTTTACAGAAGTATCATTCCAATATTTCCTTTTAGCGATGATAGAATCATGTGATATAATATTTTGGCAATATTAGCGTTGTCTATGAAACTTTGAATTCGGGTCATTATTAGAATTTCGCCGTTGATGATGGCGTAAGTGTACGAAAGTCATATGTCCTCTAATTTGTACGGCGATATGGCTCATTTTCTTCATCATGGTATTTTTTATCCTTGTCTGTTATTCTATGTTGAGACGCATGGCGGCAATTCATCATGGTATTCTTTTATGTGAATGATTTTATTATGTCTGTTATTTTATGTGAATGATTTTATTTGAAAATATCTAAGCACCATGTTTCACTTTGGCCGAAATCGATGTCAACAGACATGCTTTTCAATATCGGCTTTCGCTTGAGGACAAGCGAGGTCTAAGCTTGGGAGAGTTGACACGTCCATTTTGCATCATGATTTCTTACTGTTATTTATAATGTTTTTATGCATAATAATGCTTTAGGGAGTGATTCTAATGCCTTTTCTCTCATAATATTCAAGGTTTACACAAAGAGGGAGAATACCGGCAGCTGGAATTCTGGACCTGAAAAAGCACATCACAGATACCTATTCTGCACATCTCCAAATAAGCTGAAACTTCACGGAGAATTATTATGGAATATTAAAAAAATACTGGAGCAAATTATTCAGATCCATTATGCTATTCAATACCCCTCTGATCTTGAGCATGAATATTATTTGTGAGTAGTTACCTTTGTTCTTGAGGTCACGGGAGAAGTCATGTTGCAAGTAATCATGTGAATTTGATATGTGTTCGATATTTTGATGATGTGTATGTTGTGATTATTTTAGTGGTGTCATGTGAACGTCGACTACATGGCACTTCACCATCTTTGGGCCTAAGGGAATGCATTGTGGAGTAGTTATTAGATGATGGGTTGCTAAAGTGACAGAAGCTTAAACCCTAGTTTATGCGCTACTTCGTAAGGGGCTGATTAGGATCCAAACGTTTAATGATATGGCTAGATTTTATCTTAATACTTTTCTCGTAGTTGCGGATGCTTGCGAGGGGGTTAATCATAAGTGGGAGGTTTGTTCAAGTAAGAACAGCACCCAAGCACCGGTCCACCCACATATCAAATTATCAATGTAGCGAACGCAAATCAAACCAACATGATAAAAGTGACTAGATGAAATTCCCGTGTACCCTCAAGAACACTTTGCTTATTATAAGAGACTGTTCTGGCATGTCCTTTGCCACAAAAGGATTGGGCTACCTTGCTGCACTTTATTTACTGTTACCGTTACTTGCTCGTTACCAATTATCTTGCTATCAAACTATCTGTTACCTGCAATTTCAGTGCTTGCAGAAATTACCTTGCTCAAAACCGCTTGTCATTTCCTTCCGCTCCTCGTTGGGTTTGACACTCTTACTTATCGAAAGGACTACGATTGACCCCCTATACTTGTGGGTCATCACTATCTCGTCATCGAACGTTAAGCGTGCGGACCCTGCGGGTTCGAGAATGATGCAGACATGACCTAGACACTCTTCGGCCAATAACCAATAGCGGACCTGGATGCCAATATTGGTTTCGACATATTATACAAAGATCTTTATCAGTCGAACCACGATGTCAAGGATTCAATCAATCCCGTATGCAGTTCCCTTTGTCCAGTGGTATGTTACTTGCCCGAGATTCGATCGTCGGTATCTCCATACCTAGTTCAATCTTGTTACCGGCAAGTCTCTTTACTCGTTCCGTAATACAAGATCTTGTGACTAACTCCTTAGTCACATTGCTTGCAAGCTTCTTGTGATGCTGTATTACCGAGTGGGCCCAGAGATACCTCTCTGTCATATGGAGTGACAAAACCCAGTCTCGATCCATGCCAGCCCAACAAACACCGTCGGAGATACCTGTAGAGCATCTTTATAATCACCCAGTTACGTTGTGACATTTGATACACACAAGGCATTCCTCCGGTGTCAGGGAGTTGCATGATCTCATGGTTATAGGAACAGATACATTGACATGCAGAAAGCAATAGCAGTAAACTTGATACGATCAAACGCTATGTTGACGGTTGGGTCTTGTCCATCACATCATTCTCCTAATGATGTGACCCCGTTATCAAATGACAACTCATGTCTATGACTAGGAAACCTTAACCATCTTTGATCAACGGGCTAGTCTAGTAGAGGCTTACTAGGGGCACTTTGTTGTCTATGTATCCACACATGTATTTGAGTTTCCAATCAATACAATTATAGCATGGATAATAAATGATTATCATGAACAAGAAAATATGATAATAACCAATTTATTATTGCCTCTAGGGCATATTTCCAACATAAAGGTGGCTGGCGGGTGTCTGTCTCTCCCACTTTAGTTGAATCAGATTTGACAAAGGCGATCCTTGTAGATGGTTGAAATACAACTTGATTATCACTATTGTGGCTTTGCCTAGGTAAGAACGGTTGTTGATAGCTGCCCATAGCAGCCACATAAAACTTGCAACAACAAAGTAGAGGACGTCTAACTTGTTTTAGTAGGGCAAGTTGTGATGTGATATGGCCAAGACGTGATTTGATATATGTTGATGTATGAGATGATCATGTTTTGTAATAGTTATCACGACTTGCATGACGATGAGAACGGAAACCTGCAGGAGCCATAGGGTTGTCTTTAATTTACTGTATGACCTCCGTGTCAATCATTAAACGCCATGTAATTGCTTTACTTTATCACTATGCGTTAGCAATAGTTGTAGAAGCAATAGTTGGTGAGACAACAACGTGCGACACGATGATGGAGATCATGGTATCATGTCGGTGACGATGGAGATCATGCCGGTGCTTTGGAGATGGAGATCAAAAGCACAAGATGATGATGGACATATCATGTCACTTATTGATTTGCATGTGATGTTTATCTTTTATGCATCTTATTTTGCTTATTACGACGGTAGCATTATAAGATGATCCCTTCACTTAATTTCAAGAAAAAGTGTTCTCCGTAAGTATGGTCCGTTGCGAAAGTTCGTCATTTCAAAGCACCTCGTGATGATCGGGTGTGATAGACTCTTTGTTCGCATAGAACGGGTGTAAGCCAGTTTTATACATGTGGTATACTTGGGTTAAACTTGACGAGCCTAGCATGTACAGACATGGCCTCGGAACACGGAGACCAAAAGGTCGAACATGAGTCATATAGTAGATATGATCAACATGGAGATGTTCACCATTGAAGCCACCTCATCCCACGTGATGATCGAACTTGGGTTGGTGGATTTGGATCATGTATCACTTAGACAACTTGAGGGATGTTGATTTAAGTGGAGTTTATTAGTAATTTGATTAATTGAACTAATTATCATGAACATAGTCTACAATGTCTTTGCAAATTATGTTGTAGATCAATAGCTCGCGCTCAAGCTCCCCTGGTTTTTTAATACGTTCTTAGAGAAAGACTGAGTTGAAAGATAGTGTAAGAAATTATGTGTACTGGGTCCGTAATCTGAGGATTGTTTTCAATGCTACACAGAAGGCTTATGTCCTTGATGCACCGCTTGGTGTGCCAACCCCTCAAGCGTTGTGTGTGGATGTTGTGAACGTCTTGCAGACATGTTCTGATGACTACTCGATAGTACATCATGCCATGCTTTACGGCTCAGAATCGGGGCTCCAAGACGGTTCGAACGCCACAAAGCATATGAGATGTTCCAAGAGCTAAAATTGGTATTTTAGGCTCGTGCCCGTGTTGAGAGGTATTAGACCTCTAACAAGTTCTTTGCCTGCATGATGGAGGAGAATATCTCAGTCAGTGAGCAAGTGCTCAGAATGTCTGGGTGCTACAATCGCTTGAATCAAGTGAGAGTTTATCTTCCAGATAAGATAGTGATTGACAGAGTTCTCCAGTCACTATCACCAAGCTACCAGAGCTTTGTGATGAACTATAACATGCAAGGGATGGAGAAGATGATCCCTGAGCTATTCGTGATGGTTAAAGGCTGCGAAGGTAGAAATCAAGAAGACTCATCAAGTGTTGATGATTGACAAGACCACTAGTTTCAAGAAGGGCAAGGGAAAGAAGGGAAACTTCAAGAATGGCAAGCCAGTTGCCGCTCCAGTGAAGAAACCCAAGGTTGGACCCAAACCCAAGACTGAGTGCTTCTATTGTAAGGGGAACGGTCTCTGGAAGCAGAACTACCCCATGTACTTGGCAGATAAGAAGGTTGGCAGCGTCAACAAAGGTATATTTGATATACATGTTATTGTTGTGTACCTTACTAGTGCTCGTAGTAGCGCCTGGGTATTTGATACCGGTTCAGTTGCTAATATTGGCAACTCGAAACAAAAGTTGTGGAATAAACGGAGACTAGCTAAGGGCGAGGTGACGACGTGTGTTGGAAGTGTCTCCAAGGTTGATGTGATCACCATCGCACGCTCCCTCTACCTTTGGGATTAGTGTTGAACCTAAATAAATGTTATTTGGTGTCTGCGTTGAGGATGAACATGATTAGATCATGTTTATTGCTATACAATTATTCATTTAAGTCAGAGAACAATGGTTGTTTTGTTTACATGAATAATACCTTCTAAGGTCATGCACCCAATGTGAATGGTTTAATGAATCTCGATCGTAGTGATACACATATTAATAATATTGATGCCAAGAGATGTGAAGTTAATGATGATAGTACCACATACTTGTGGCACTGCCGCTAAGGTCATATTGGTGTAAAGCGCATGAAGAAACTCCATGTTGATGGATCTTTGCACTCACTCAATTTTGAATCGCTTGAGACATGAGGACCATGCCTCATGGGTAAGATGACTAAGACCCCATTTTCCGATACGATGGAGCGGGCAAGTGACTTATTGGAATAATACATGCTGATGTATGCAGTCCAATGAGTGTTGAAGTGTGATACGTCTCCAACGTATCTATAATTTATGAAGTATTCATGCTATATTTACAACAATTTTATATGGTTTTGGTATGATTTGCATGGAACTAACCCGGACTGACGTTGTTTTCAGCAGAACTACCGTAGTGTTGTTTTTTGTGCAGAAAAAAGTTCTCCAAATGCAACGGAACTTTTTGATGAATTTTTTTGGAACAAAAGAGGCACTAGAAGCTTTGTGGGAGGGCCAGAAGAGCCATGAGGTGGCCACAACCCACCAGGGCACGCCAGCCCCCTCTGGCGCGCCCTGGTGTCTTGTGGGCCCCTCGTGGCCCTTCTTCGCGTGAAACCGACGCCCAAAAATCCTATATATTCAGAAATCCCTAGAAATAACCCTAGATCAGAAGTTCCGCCGCCGCAAGACTCTGTAGCCACGAAAAACCAATCTAGACCCCGTTCCGGCATCTTGCCGGAGGGGGAAATCATCACCGGAGGCCATCTTCATCATCCCTATGGTCTCCATGATGAGGAGGGAGTAGTCCACCCTCGGGGCTGAGGGTTTGTACCAGTAGCTATGTGTTTAAGCTCTCTCTCTCTCTCTCGTGTTCTTGATTTGGCACGATCTTGATGTATCACGGGCTTTGTTAATATAGTTGGATCATATGGTGTTTTCCCCTCTCTATCTTGTTATGATGAATTGAGTTTTCCCTTTGAGATTTCGTTATTACTGGATTGAATACTTTTATGGATTTGAGATTACTTGATCTATGTCTAGGTGCTCAACTCGCGGAATCCCGAGGTGACATTGGGGTAATCTATGCATAGGGGTTGATGCATGTTTTCATCCTACTTTCTTTGGTAGAAATCTTGGGGCACTCTTTTAGGTTATTTGTGTTGGATTGAGTATTATGAATCTGAAATTGTTTGATTCATATCGTGTAATTAACTCATGGATACTAGTGGTGACATTGGAGTATCTAGGTGACATTAGAGTTGCTTGATGCGTATCGTATGGTGTTATTTTAGTACAAACTCTTAGATAGATCGATCGGAAAGGATAACTTGGTGTTATTTTAGTACGAACTCTTGGATAGATCGATCGGAAAGGATAACTTTAAGGTGGTTTCGTACCCTACAAACAATTTCTTCTTATGTTCTCCGCTAGATAAGAACTTTGGAGTGATTCTTCGTTGCACGTTGAGGGATGGTTATGTGATCCAATTATATTAGCATTGTTGAGAGATTGCACTAGCGAAAGTACGGACCCTAGGCTTTGTTTTCAAGCATTGCAATACCGTTTGTGCTCACTTTTGTTACTTGCTACCTTGCTGTTTTTTATTGTAACTATTACAAAAATCAATATCTACTATCATTACTACACTTGTATCACCATCTCTTCGCCGAACTAGTGCACCTATACAATTTACCATTGTATTTGGTGTGTTGGGGACACAAAAGACTTTTTATTATTTGGTTGCAGGGTTGTTTGAGAGAGACCATCTTCATCCTATGCCTCCCACGGATTGATAAACCTTAGGTCATCCACTTGAGGGAAATTTGCTACTGTCCTACTAAACTCTGCGCTTGGAGGCCCAACACGAGTCTACAAGAACAAGTTGTGTAGTAGACATCAAGCTCTTTTCTGGCGCCGTTGCCGGGGAGGTGAGTGCTTGAAGGTATATCTTTAGTTCTAGCAATTAAATCTTTTAGTTTCTTGTTTTTCACTAGTTTGGTTTTATAAAATAAAACTACAAAAAAATGGAGTTTAGGTTGCCTAATTTATTTCGTCTTTATAATGTCTTTCGTGAAAATAAGGATTTAGAAAATTGTGCTCAATTGGTAGAGGAAGAAATTATGAAAATACTTATTGAGAATTCCTTGAACGATAAGCATGATAGAAATGTTGCTAGTATGAATTCTCTGAATATCCATGATGCTAATGATATGCAAAGCCACAAGCTTGGGGATGCTATGTTTGACGAAGATGATATTTTTTGTCCCCCAAGTTTTGATGAGCAAATTTATTATGATGATGGCATGCCTCCTATATATGATGATTATGATGATGACATGTATGCTATAAAGAGTGATAGTAACCATGAAACTTGTCATCATGATTTTAATATTGAATGTGGTTACGTCAATCAAGTGTCTCATGATAGTTATTTTGTTGAGTTTGCCCCCACCACCATGGATGAAAAGGAATTTGCTTATGGTGAGAGTAATAATTTTTCTATGCTTGTATATCATGGAAAGGATGCTTTATGTGATAGTTATATTGTTGAATTTCTTCATGATGGTACTGAAAATTATTATGAGGGAGGAACATATGCTTGTAGGAATTGCAATAATATCAAGTTTCCTCTCTATGTGTTCAAAGTTTTGAAGTTATGCTTGTTTTGCCTTCCTATGCTAGTTGATTCTTGCTCCCATAAAAATTATGCTCAAAAAATCCCTATGCATAGGAAGTGGGTTAGACTTAAATGTTCTTGTCATGTGATTCATGATGCTCTCTTGCACGTTCCAATTACTACTTTTTACGTGAGCATCATTGAAATCATCATGCCTAGCTAAAATGCTTTAAAGAAAAGCGCTTGTTGGGAGACAACCCAACACTTTTACTTTCTGTTTTTGTGTGTTCACACGATTAAGCTACTGTATTAATCATGTTTTGTGTCTTTTATTTCAATAAAGTGTCAAGTAAAGCCTTTGGGATGACTCACAAGATGAGTAGAATTGATGCTGAACCAAAACAGAAACTTTTGACTCAAGTACAGGAATTTTAGTTTTCTACTGGAGCATGATAATGATCTGAAATTTTTACACAGTGTTTATACACAAATTCAACAGGTTTTCCTAATTGTTTAGAATTTTTAGAGACAGGGAAGTATGGTTATACTACAGATCTTCACAGACTGTTCTGTTTTTTGACAGATTCTGTTTTGCATGCATAGTTTGCTTGTTTGAGTGTTCCCATAGCTTATATTCAGTGATATAAATTATGTGAATGGTAGAATACAGTAGGTATTATGTTAGAACAATTATGAATCTTGTCTTGACAGTACCTAAGTGACTGATCTTTATTTATTATACTAACCCATCTCACGAAGTTCCGTTAAGTTTTGTGTGATTGAAGTTTTCAAGTTTTTGGTGAGACACCGATATGAGGAGAATAAGGAGTGACAAGAGCCTAAGCTTGGGGATGACCAAGGCACCACCAAGGTAATATCCAAGGAAGACTCAAGCGTCTAAGCTTGGGGATGCCCCGGAAGGCATCCCCTCTTTCGTCTTCAACACTATCGGCATATCTTACTTGGAGCTATATTTTTATTCGTCACATAATATGTGTTTTCCTTGGAGCGTCATTTTATTTTGTTAGTATTTTCTTGCTGTTATTTATAATCTTTTTTTCAATAAAAAGTTCCAAGAATTGCCTTTAGGATGCTTGCATTGCATGTTTGATGTGTGCTGTGTAAAAACAGAAACTTCCTCTGTAGTGTTTTAATTTTCATATTTTACTGGAACGTGGAAAGTGTATGAAATTTTTACACAGTGTTTTCATATAAATGATTTACCATGTACTAAATTTTTATAATTTTTTGAGTTACATAAGTACACTGTTTTCATAAATTGCTACAGACTGTTCTGTTTGGACAGATTGCTGTCATAGTTTTGTTATCTACTTATCCTATAGTTTCCATAGCCTATATTGGTAGATATAAATTGTGGAAACGATAGTAAACAGTAGATGATATTTGGAAATTATTGTGCAACTTGTCTTGGTAGTACAAGAAGTGTGGACTTACTCTTATGTGTACTAACCTATCTCACGAGTTCTTTTCGAGTTTTTGTGGATGAAGTTTTTAAGATTTAGGGAAACCGTGATATAAAAGGAATTAAGGAGACACAAAAGCTCAAGCTTGGGGATGCCCAAGGCATCCCAAGATAATATTTCAAGAAGTCTCTAGCATCTGAGCTTGGGGATGCCCCGGTAGGCATCCCACCTTTCTTCATCAACAATTATCGGTTAGTAGCGGTTGAGCCTAAGTTTTTCCTTCTTCACATGATGTGTGCTATTCTTGGAATGTCATTTTATTTTGTTTAGATTGCTGTTTTAATAAAATACTTAGATCTGAAAGTTTTTAGATGAGAGAGAGTTCTCAAATGGCTATGTCGGCGTTCTGGGATCGGGAGTACCCAGACTAGCCTGCCTGCGGCCCAGCGCGTGGCCCACCACGACGGCCCGATACGGTCTGGCAACAAACCCCCCGGGACAAGACCCTCGTGAGGGCCCCGGACTCGCGAGGAGAACGACGCCAAGACCTCCAGAGGAGCGGCCTCCCCAGGTGGCCTCCCGAGGAGCGGAGATTCCTATGCAGGCACCCGGCCCCAGGAGGCTGCGATGACGTGAGCCATGACGACCAAGGCAGGCGGGCGCCAGCGGGTGCAGCTGGGACAGTTTCCTCTTTTGTGCTAAGGAGGCAAGGACGAACGCGGGTTACCAAGGAGCCCCCCCAAAGGTTTCCATTCCGGTGCAACAAAACCAAGACCACGGGCTCGGCAGGACGGATGTCATCACCGAGCCCACATCTGCGTCACACCAGGAGATTTGCAGGCGAAGACCACCTTTAGTCAGGATAAGATGTACCTCCTGTCCCCTTACAAATTTGGTCATTGTGGGATCCCTTCCCGCCTGTGCGATAAGGGAAGAGGACCCAGGCCACTATAAATAGGGGATAGCCTCCGTTGTAGAAAGAGGACGGGTCCACCCACGATCAAGAGCCCTTGCGAGGTCGCTCACCACTGTACTTGTTCATCCCCAAACCTCCTCGTGAGGCCAATCCACCCAAAGCAGGAGTAGGGTTTTACACCGCAAGGTGGCCCGAAGCTGGGTAAATCTTTGTGTTCATCTTCTCATTCTCTTGCGTGCATTCGGCAAGGTTAGTTTGTGGAGAGGCGAGCTTGAGGCTGGAGCTGGTTGGGATCTTCGCACACGCCCCAGAGTTCGAACCTTCTTGGGTCTGCGAAGCCCCGATTCCGACAGGCTACCCATTTACTTAACTACTCGCTTGATCTTCACTTATATCTTTTTGGAGTAGCTTGTCCCTTACTATTGTGCTTCACTTATATCCTATGGGTAAATTGTTGAATGAATTGAATGCCATGAAGTTGAAATTATATTTTCACATCATGCCTAGTAGTAGCTTCACATTGGGTTTAGAAAGTGAAATCTTTTGAAGCTTGACAATCACAATATTGGTGTCAGGACCGGTTTTTCAATAAAATAATTATTGAAAAATCGCCCCTTCAGTCAGACCAGCACAGAAAATAATTCGTACTGGTAGACAAATCCTTGATACAGAAATCTAGTAGTACTTAATATTATACAGGGTTCAGCTATGGCTGCTCAACAATTTATTACAAGCACACCAATATTAAGCATACAGGCGGATATGACACAATGGAAATGGTGGCAGTACTACTGACTCGCAATATATGGTGGTGGTGGATATGTCACAGTGGAGTGGGTGACATGACTCTAATATCTTACAACTCGTCAAGCGTCGGAGTGAGGCTCGACGATTTTATTTGGGTAGCGAAAGCGTGTATAATACAAGTGGCAGACTCCAGGATCGCAAGG
This sequence comes from Elymus sibiricus, assembly GCA_039707655.1. Lineage (NCBI taxonomy): Eukaryota > Viridiplantae > Streptophyta > Magnoliopsida > Poales > Poaceae > Elymus > Elymus sibiricus. The sequence goes on from CM077665.1 coordinate 359,540,587, forward strand.
GACTGACTGGGACTCCTCTAGGCGTCGGACTCGCTATCGAACTCTTCATCCATAAGATCGCCTTCGTCAACATCTGGCCAAATCAACAAGCCAGGTGAGTACTTTGAATGTACTCGCAAGACAGTTTGGACATAAGATATAACAAATGCAAAACATGATGCACACAAGCAGGTTAGTAATGCACACACAGGTAATAAATTTGCACAGCAAGATAAATAAAAAGGAATTCGGGCGGTAGTCCTCCCGAAATCCCAATAAAATAAAGGAAGACCGATCGGGTGTCTGAAGCGACGCCTCGAAAGGTAAAAATAAATAAGCATGCCTCAGTCGGGCGTTCGGGCGACACCACATAAAGGGCTTATACTGGAAATAAATAACAGTACGTGCCACAGTCAGACGTCTGAGCGACATCGCATAAAGGGCTTATAATGAAAGTAAACAACCGAATGCCACAGTCGGACGTCTGAGCGACATCACGTAAAGGGCTTGTACTGAAAATAAATAACAAGAATGCCACAGTCGGACGTCTGAGCGACATCACGTAAAGGGCTTGTACTGTAAATAAATAACAAGAAATGCCACAGTCGGACGTCTGAGCGACATCACATAAAGGGCTTATAATGAAAGGAAACAACAGAATGCCACAGTCGGACGTCTGAGCGACATCACGTAAAGGGCTTATATTTCAACATTCAAATACGAGTATCCAGGAGGTAGCACCATCCCAAGGAATACTCTGCACATCACAGTAATAACCTGGTTAGTCCATTCATGGAAATAATATTCAGCCAAGTTCACTTTTGTCATTTAACATATTAGTTCTCCAGAGACTGACACTGAGACCGACACTTGACCTGTCAACCAACGTCCTTGACCGTGGACACGGCTATTCGAATAGTTTTGACTCTGAAGATGTTGTACTCTTTACCCACAGCCAACGGATTTCAGTAATCCCGAAGGACTAGTTCCGTCTATGGTATTTTAGAAGAAAACACACATAACCAGTACACACCCATTTCACATCCCGATGCCAAGTATCACCCTAGGCAATATTCAAAAAAAACTTTAAGACGGGGAGGCCAACACCTCGAATAGCATGGGATCAAATATATATCGCGCGCTACTAAGGGGTGCCCCCCTCTCGGTCCCAACCGGAAACACCCATGCCCCCTGACCGGATGACGGGCTTTAATCCAGGGCCATGGAACCCTCATCATGGCCCCTCTATTTGGTGTGTACATGGAAAGAGGTTTGCAGCTTACTAAACCGTATTCTTTGCAGAAAACATGTAGCAGCATGAAAATAAGGCGAACGGGGACAAGACTCGATCTATGTCAACACTGGAGTTAAACAATTTCTTTGATAATACCGGCATGCTCCAACAATACCAGCATACAACCTATCATGTCACCACATGACTAGGTTGCCCAATCATTCATGATCACATCAAGTTTTTAGCTCACTTGCAACTTATCATGCATGAAATATAACATTCGTCATATGCTTATATAAACATGCCATGAGAATAACAATTCAAGCAAACATGAAAAACACTCATCATATCAAAGGTTCAAACATGCTTGCCTGGATCAACGTAGTCGGAGTCTAGCTCGGCGAAGTTGACGGCACCGTCTCCTCCTTCGGTATCTACGTCATACAAATATTCGAATACTAACGTAAATACCGTGTGCCTATAAAAATTGTCTCAAAATATTTTTGAATAAATACTATAAAAAACTAGATTGAAAAATATAGGTGACAGAAAAAGAATCAACTCAAAATCATTTTCTGTTTAAAAGATATAAAGAAAATAAGTCCAGGGACCTATCTGTGATAACCAGAAAGTTATCCAGGGGGTAGACAGAGAAAACAGAAAACCTATCATGTCACCAAAGGAATACGCCAGCCCGAAGGGAAAACGTAATCTGCAGCAGGGCGCTTTCAGAAAACGTTTCGGAAAAGAATAAAATCCTGACGAGGGGGTCCCACCCGTCAGGTTTAAAAATGCCACCGGCGACAGAGGCTGCGGTGGTCGCCGGCGACGATCCACGGCGGGGCAAGGGCGTCGGTGGGTGGTGGAAGGGGTCGCCGAAGAGCACCACGTCGACGGCAGTTTCCACTCCGGCGGACGGCGCGTCGGGCATCACTGGATCTCACCGGAGGGAGAACCTATCGTCAAATTGGAGCGGGGGTTAGGGCTATGGTTGCAAGGGAGAGCTACTGACAAGACTAGGGGTGCAGGGGCTCACTCACCAGGGAGAATTCCACCGGGGCCCAAAGCGGATCGAGGCGGCCGGAGTCGGGGAAGAAGACCTTCCCGAGATCCCCTGATGAGCGGGGCGTGCCTAGGAGGTGAGGTGGAGTGGTGCTGGACTGCGAGGTGGCTCGAGGGCTCCTATTTATAGGCAATGCGAGGCAGTTGCCGTGACGGAGTGATCTCCGGTGCGGATCTCGGCGAACGGTGAGCTTGGCAAGTGATTACGGCTACGGGGCAGGTTACAGCATCTACCTAGGATCCATTTTAGCTCTAACCGAGGTTGCTAATACAAGGTGGTCGCAGCTCGACGGAACGGCGGCCCGTGGCCACGGCGGCTGCAGAGAGCACGCTCTGCGCTGCTCGGGCCACGCCGACGGCTCTACAGTGCGCGCAGGGTGGGGGACGTCCACGCGGAGGCTCCTGGCGGTTTGGGCGGCGCTGGAGAACGGCGTTCTGCAGAGGAGGCTTCTAGCGACGGCAGCAGACGGCCCTGTCGTCGCGGGAGGGGTCGGGGCCGACGAGCCAGCTCACCACCGACGCCTACAAGCGGCCAACCGACCGTGCTACGCGGTGGATAAGGGCTAGCCATAGTGCGCAAGGCTCCACGATGATCACTGCTGAGATTGACGAAGCTCTCTGAAGAAACTGAAAAAGTCTGAACCTGTAATGCAACAGTGCACGCCAGGTGTTCGACTGATTGCGAGAGGGCTCAATTGAATTTATTTTGGGCTGAAACTTGCAGGGCTTATCCATTGGGGCTACTAGGGGTCCTCTGAATTTTTGCAAAATTTTTGAAACAAGGTAGGAGAGGTAGCCAGCAAGGAATAAATTTCTGGTCCAAATTTCTTTTGAATGTGGTTTAAATTTTTTGAACTATGGACCAGAAAGTTTTTGCATAATAGAGTTGTGGGTCCTAAGGAGTAGTAGTGGAAATTTATTTGAGGTCAAAAATCAAAAGGAATCTTGTACTTCCTTTGTAAACCTTGAGACCTCAAAATAAAATACAGAAATAGTTTTTGTGCTATTAGAATAAAAACAATTATTTTCCTGGTTGGGTCTTTTGAGAAAAGTTGGGTTGAAATCCTTGGGTCCGAGAGGAAAATATTAGAGAGGGGATTTTGAGATATAGAGCAAGTCAAGGGTGAATAAGATTACCAAAGTAATCTTTTTAGAAATAAATCTCCAAAGATATTATCACCAAAAATTTGAGAATAAGCCAAAGTAAATATTTTTGTAGAGAAGGAACTCCAACAGAAATCCTTGGAGGTCAAAACCAAAGTTGGTCAAAAGTTTTATAAGAATTTTTCATCCTTTGGGTTGAACTAGGAAATCAAATCAAAAGTTTTAAAGATTCCATCTCAAAGGAATAAAAATATTTGCCAAATAAAAATTAAAATTTTTGGGGTGTTACAACACCTACCCCCTTAGGAAAAATCTCATCCCCGAGATTTCAGCTGATCCTCAAATAGGTGTGGGTACTCTGCCCGAAGATAATCCTCTCTTTCCCATGTTGCCTCATCCTCGGTGTGATTGCTCCACTGAACCTTGAAAAATTTGATTGTATTCTGACGGGTCCTCCTTTCAGACTCCTCCAGTATTTTTATTGGACGTTCCTGGTATGTGAGGTCTGGTTGAACATCAATGCTCTCATGAGATACGTGCTTCTCTGGGTTGCTCACACATTTCCTTAACAGTTAGATGTGGAACACGTCATGGACATCTGACAGTTCTGCGAGTAGGTCTAGCTGGTAGGCCACTCTGCCTCTTCGTGCAATTATCCTGAAAGGTCCAATAAATCGTGGTGCCAATTTTCCTTTGATCTTAAATCTTTGCAGACCTCTCATCAGGGATACTCGTAGGTATACGTATTCATTTGGCTCAAAATTGACTTCACGGTGTTTTTGATCGTAATATCTCTTTTGTCGACTCTGGGCTGCCTTGAGTCGATCTCTGATTATTTTAACCTTTTCCTCAGCTTCCTTGAGCATGTCTGGGCCGAATATACGGCTATCTCCTGTCTCGGACCAATTAAGCGGGGTACGACATCTTCGTCCATATAAGGCTTCGAAAGGTGCCATTTGTAGACTGGCCTGGTAACTGTTGTTGTACACGAACTCGGCGTATGGCAGGCTTTCTTCCCAACTGGTTCCATAGGTGAGAACACACGCTCTTAGCATGTCCTCAAGAATTTGGTTCATGCGTTCAGTCTGTCCTCCAGTCTGAGGGTGGTACGCTGGGCTGAATACTAGCTGAGTTCCCAAGGCTTGTTGTAGATGATCCCCAAATTTGGAGACGAATTGAGTGCCCTTGTCTGATATTATGGTCTTTGGAACTCCATGCAAGCAGACAATGCGGGCGAGATAAAGTCTGGCAAGCTTCTGGGTGGAGTGGGTGGTCTTTACTGGAATAAAATGTGCCACTTTGGTTAACCTGTCGGTGATGACCCATATGGCATCATTTCCGTGTCTTGACCGAGGTAGTCTGACAATAAAATCCATGCCTATCTCGTCCCACTTCCATTCAGGTATCTTGTTTGGCTGTAATAGTCCTGCTGGTTTTTGATGTTCGGCCTTAATGCGCTGGCAGGAGTCACAACATGCGATAAATGTGGCTATATCTCTCTTCATGCCGTGCCACCAAAAAATTTCTTGAATATCTTTGTACATCTTGGTCCCTCCTGGATGGATTGAATACGAGGCGATGTGGGCTTCGGTCAAAATTTGATGTTTGAGGTCCTTTATATTTGGTACGCTTAACCTGTCTTCGTACCATAATATTCCCTTGTCGTCAACTACAAATTCTGAGGCCTTGCCCATACTTACTTTCTTCTTTATCCCTTCGATGCTGGGATGTCCGTGCTGAGCTTCTTTAATTTGTTCCATCAAAGTGGGTTGGATTTCCAAATTTGCCACGGTGCCTTCCGTGACCAAGACCATGTTGAGTTTGGCAAATTCCTGTTGGAATTCAGGTCGAAAATTTTGTAGACTGCCGTTGCCTGAGCTTGGGTTTCGACTGAGACCATCTGCCACGACATTGGCCTTGCCTGGATGGTAATGAACTCCAACATCATAATCCTTCACTAATTCCAACCAGCGTCGTTGCCGTAAATTGAGTTCCGGCTGTGTGAAAATGTATTTAAGGCTCTTGTGGTCCGTATATATTTCACAACGATTTCCATGTAGAAAGTGCCACCATTCCTTGAGTGCGTGAATTACTGCTGCCAATTCCAAGTCATGGGTAGGATAATTTTCTTCATGTCGTCAAAGTTGTCTTGAAGCATAGGCGACAACTTTACCTTCTTGCATCAATACACATCCAAGACCCTTCTTGGATGCATCGCAGTATACTTAAATTTTTTTTATGTATGTCCGGCACGATTAATACTGGCGCCGTTGTTAATTTCTTCTACAATTCTTGGAAACTTTTCTCGCAGGCTTCAGTCCACACAAACTTCTTATCTTTCTTGAGTAACTGTGTCATGGGTTTTGCTATGGTGGAAAATCCTTCAATAAATCTTCTATAATATCCAGCCATTCCTAGAAAACTTCGGATATCAGTTACGTTGGCTGGTTGTTTCCACTCAAGTACAGCCTTGACTTTTTCAGGGTCCATGGCAACACCTTCTTGGGTTAGTACGTGGCCTAGAAAACCAACTTGTTTTAACCAGAATTCACATTTGCTGAATTTGGCGTACAATTGATGTTTCCTTAATTCTCCTAGTACAATTCTGAGATGTTGAGCATGTTCTTCTGGTGTCTTGGAATATACCAAAATATCATCAATGAACACCACAACAAATTTGTCCATATATTTCATAAACACCTTGTTCATGAGATGCACAAAATATGCGGGGGCATTTGTCAGTCCGAACGGCATTACTGTAAATTCATATAACCCGTATCTGGAGGTGAATGTCGTCTTAGGAATGTCTTCGGTCCTTATTTTTAATTGATGGTATCCTGACCTCAGATCAATTTTTGAGAACACTTTGGCTTGTGCGAGCTAGCAACGGATATTTATTTTTAATGGTGACCATGTTGAGAGCTCGATAGTCCACACATAATCTCAGAGTTCCATCTCTTTTCTTGGCAAATAATACTGGTGAACCCCATGGTGATGAGCTGGGTCTGATATAACCCTTGTCCAGTAATTCTTTTATTTACTTCTTTAATTCTACCAGCTCAGAGGGTGCCATCCTGTATGGTTTCTTGTAAATGGGAGCAGTGCCAGGTGCTAGTTCAATGATGAACTCTATCTCCCGGTCTGGAGGCATACCTGGTAGCTCTTCAGGAAATACATCTGGGAATTCACACACCACTGGAACCTTGCTTAATTCTGAAATATCCACCTTGTTCAGCCTTACGTGCGGTGGGACTGGTCTTTCTATGGCTGAAATTCTTATTGTCTTCCCATGGTGCTGAGTGAGAGTCACAGTCCGATTGAAACAGTCAATAAAACCCTTGTTGGTTGTTAACCAATCCATTCCGAGAATAACATCCAGTCCATTGTGCTCCAACACAATGAGATTTGCCCAAAACTTTAATCCTTTAATCTCGATAATCACACCTTGGCAGTAACTTTGAGTGATATGCTTAACTCCCGGGGACTGTATGGTCATAGAATTTTCCAAAGGAGAAATCGGAAAATCATGTTGCAAGGCAAATTTCTTGGAAATGAACGAGTGAGAAGCTCCAGAATCAAACAAAACCGTGGCAGGAATTGTGTTGATAGGGAACGTACCGAGTACGATGTCCGAGGCATTATGTGCTTCATCTTGGGCCACATGGTTTACGTGACCCTTCCAGTGATTGTTATTGGGGTGAAATTGTTGCGCTTAGGAACTGAATTATTCCCATTGTTGTTCGGCTTGGGAGCCGATTTTCTTGGCTTTGGGCACTGCTTGGCATAGTGTCCTTCTTCTCCAGATGCGAAGCAAGTAATGCCTGGGCGGTATGTAAAATCCTTATCCCTGGCATGAAAATTATTGTTTGGGCGAGGGACTGCAGTTGAGGATTTATTCACCCCATTTCTCTGAAAATCATTTTTGGACTTGTTGTTGCGAGAATGAGCAGACTTGTCCCTCTTGCACCTCCGAATGTCATCCAAGCTGCGGCGCTCATTTTCCAGCACAATAGCCTTGTCCACAAGGGTCTTGAAATCCGGGAAGGTGTGTACGACCAGCTGGCATTTAAGCGCTGGTGCGAGCCCATCGAGGAATTTTTCCATCTTCTTCTCTTCAGTCATATATTCATCATTGGCATATCGGGATAACTGGGTAAACTGACTGAGGTAGTCTGTTACAGTCATGTTGCGCTGCTTGAGATCTTCAAATTCCCTCTTCTTGAGTTTCATCACACTGTTGGGGATGTGCGCCCCACGAAAGCTTTCCTTGAATTCTTCCCAGGTAATGTTGTTCTCATTGGTGTGCATGCGTAGGAAATTCTCCCACCATGATGCAGCGGCTCCAGTCAAATAATGCGGAGCATACAATACTTTTTCATGGTCTGAACACTGAGCAGTAATTAATTTCCTCTCAATATCGCGAAGCCAATCGTCTACTTCTAGGGGTTGCTCAGTGTGAGAGAAAACTGTAGGGCGTGTCTTTTGCAGCTCAGATAATTTGGAACGCTGCTGGTATGGTTCGCGGTGATTTCCCATATTGATAATATGATTCATCATCTCTTTATGCTGCTGCTGGCTTTGCTCATAAAGGCGGCATACTTGAGAAAATTTGGCTTCACTGTCGTGTTAACTTGACTGTCCCTGTGTGAAATTGTTACCTGTCTGTGTACCATGATTTTCTTTTGGCGGACTTGGCATGGAACGAGTCCAGGGACGATGCATTTTTCTCTCTGGGGTATTTTTGCAAAACACATGAGAAAAATCTGTGTGGCAAAAATAAATAAGTTTGCAAAGGCAAAACTTTAAATAATCCAAGATTTTTCATGAAAATATTTGATTGCGCATAGAGAAGGACCGCAAGGTACATATCTTACAGGCAAGCCATAATTATACAATACATCACTCAGGATGCGCGTACACATTCCTGACATGTTATTTAAGCTAGTGCACTTCTCCGAACTCCTACATGATGCGCACACAGACTACTTCTCACCAAGCCTATATGTACATATAAACATATATTACATGCTGCCTCATCACACTGCTGCTCGGCGTACTCAGTCTGAAATGGTAAGGACGTCGCTCGGTCTGCCGAGGGTAAGTCCCAGACGAGGTGCTGGAGACTCAACCTCCTCAAGAATAGGCTCTAGGCGAGGAGTACGGGGCTGTGGAGCTGGTGCGGGTGCGGCAGGTGGTGCAGCTCTAACTGGGGTAGGAGCAATAACTTGGTCAAACTCCTCAGTGGTAGGCAGGCGGCTTGCGGTGGCCATGACGGCAGGTGAATATGATGCTGCAGACGAGATGTACGACAGTGGTGGTGCTGCATGGAGAAGCTCCCTCCTGTTGAGGACACAGGCCTGAACTGAGTCCATACGAGTAGCCACAAAGTTGTCCACGAGGTTATCAAAAGCTGCCTCAAGAGCCTTGAGATACTCAACAAGCATCTCAATGGCTTCATCTCTCTCTCCTCTAGCGCAAGCAAATGCGTAATGACAAGTGTAGGGAACGTGGCATGGGAGGTAGCGGTAGCGACGAGTCTTCATCGAAGGAAGAACATCCCGGAGACGAGCAATTGCCTCTCGGGAAGCCATCTGCACAGCATGCCTCTCCGTAGGCATGGCCCTCCCAACAAAACAGAAGCGGCGCGATTCAGCACGCCCTCCCTTGAACTGCACCGAGGCCTGGTGCATAGTCACACTGTCGCTGAGCTTGTGCTGGTAGAGTGTGAACTCCGGACGAGTCGACGGCCCAATCGCGATCTTGGCGATGGAGACGAGGAGCTTGGAAAACCCCTCGGGTATATTGGCAAACACCTGTGATTCACAGTCGCCGCCAGCCATCTACAAAAGTAGACAAAAATTCCAGATAGTCATATCATAAATTTATGATGACTAACAGAAAAATTGCTACAATGTGCAGGATGCTAGACCAAATTAATTAGATTAATTACTTGTTAGCGATCACACCTAGTGGCTTCCTACAGTCAGCCTGGCTCTGGTACCAAGGTTGTCAGGACCGGTTTTTCAATAAAATAATTATTGAAGAATTGCCCCTTCAGTCATACCAGCACAGAAAATAATTCGTACTGGTAGAAAAATCCTTGATACAGAAATCCAGTAGTACTTAATATTATACAGGGTTGAGCTGGGGCTGCTCAACAGTTTATTACAAGCACACAAATAATAAGCATACAGGTGGATATGACACAATGGAAATGGTGGCAGTACTACTGACTCGCAATATATGGTGGTGGTGGATATGTCACAGTGGAGTGGGTGACATGACTCTAATATCTTACAACTCGTCAAGCGTCGGAGTGAGACTCGACGATTTTATTTGGGTAGCGGAAGCGTGTATAATACAAGTGGTAGACTCCAGGATCGCAAGGGACTGACTTGGACTCCTCTAGGCGTCGGACTCGCTATCGAACTCTTCATCCATAAGATCGCCTTCGTCAACATCTGGCCAAATCAACAAGCCAAGTGAGTACTTTGAATGTACTCGCAACACAGTTTGGACATAAGATATAACAAATGCAAAACATGATGCACACAAGCAGGTTAGTAATGCACACACTGGTAATAAATTTGCATAGCAAGATAAATAAAAAGGAATTCGGGCGGTAGTCCTCCCGAAATCCCAATAAAATAAAGGAAGACCGATCGGGTGTCTGAAGCGACGCCTCGAAAGGTAAAAATAAATAAACATGCCTCAGTCGGGCGTCGAGGCGACACCACATAAAGGGCTTATACTAGAAATAAATAACAGTACGTGCCACAGTCAGACGTCTGAGCGACATCGCATAAAGGGCTTATAATGAAAGTAAACAACCGAATGCCACAGTCGGACGTCTGAGCGACATCACGTAAAGGGCTTGTACTAAAAATAAATAACAAGAATGCCATACTCGGACGTCTGAGCGACATCACGTAAAAGGGTTGTACTATAAATAAATAACAAGAAATGCCACAGTCGGATGAATGAGCGACATCACATAATGGGCTTATAATGAAAGCAAACAATAGAATGCCACAGTCGGACGTCCGAGCGACATCACATAAAGGGCTTATATTTCAACATTGAAATATGAGTATCCAGGAGGTAGCACCATCCCAAGGAATACTCGGCACATCACAGTAATAACCTGGTTAGTCCATTCATGGAAATAATATTCAGCCAAGTTCACTTTTGTCATTTAACATATTAGTTCTCCAGAGACTGACACTAAGACCGACACTTGACCTGTCAACCAACGTCCTTGACCGTGGACATGGCTATTCGAATAGTTTTGACTCTGCAGAGGTTGTACTCTTTACCCACAGCCAACGGATTTCAGTAATCCCGAAGGACTAGTTCCGTCTATGGTATTTTAGAAGAAAACACACCTAACCAGTACACACCCATTTCACATCCCAATGCCAAGTATCACCCTAGGAAACATTCAAAAAAAACTTTAAGACGGGGAGGCCAACACCTCGAATAGCATGGGATCAAATTTATATCGCGCGCTACTAAGGGGTGCCCCCCTCTCGGTCCCAACCGGAAACACCCATGCTGCCTGACCGGATGATGGGCTTTAATCCAGGGCCATGGAACCCTCATCACAACCCCTCTATTTGGTGTGTACATGGAAAGAGGTTTGCAACTTACTAAACCGTATTCTTTGCAGAAAACATGTGGCAGCACGAAAATAAGGCGAACGGGGACAAGACTCGTTCTATGTCAACACTTGAGTTAAACAGTTTCTTTGATAATACCGGCATGCTCCAACAATACCAGCATACAACCTATCATGTCACCACATGACTAGGTTGCCCAATCATTCATGATCACATCAAGTTTTTAGCTCACTTGCAACTTATCATGCATGAAATATAACATTCATCATATGATTATATAAACATGCCATGGGAATAACAATTCAAGCAAACATGAAAAACACTCATCATATCAAAGGTTCAAACATGCTTGCCTGGATCAACGTAGTCGGAGTCTAGCTCGGCGAAGTTGACGGCACCGTCTCCTCCTTCGGTATCTACTTCATACAAATATTCGAATACTAACGTAAATACCGTGCGCGTATAAAAATTGTCTCAAAATATTTTTGAATAAATACTATAAAAAACTAGATTGAAAAATATAGGTGACAGAAAAAGAATCAACTCAAAATCATTTTCTGTTTAAAAGATATAAAGAAAATAAGTCCAAGGACCTATCTGTGATAACTAGAAAGTTTTCCAGGGGGTAGACAGAGAAAACAGAAAACGCTTTTGAAAGGAATACGCCAGCCCGAAGGGAAAACGTACTCTGCAGCAGGGCGCTTTCAGAAAACGTTTCGGAAAAGAATAAAAATCCTGACGAGGGGGTCCCACCCGTCAGGTTTAAAAATGCCACCGGCGACAGAGGCTGCGGTGGTCGCCGGCGACGATCCACAGCGGGGCAAGGGCGACCAATGGTACAGACGCACTCACCGGACTATCCCGCATCGGTGGGTGGTGGAAGGGGTCGCCGAAGAGCACCACGTCGACAGCAGTTTCCACTCCGGCGGACGGCGGCGTCGGGCGTCACTAGATCTCACCGGAGGGAGAACCTATCGTCAAATTGGAGCGGGGGTTAGGGCTATGGGTGCAAGGGAGAGCTACTGACAAGACTAGGGGCGCGGGGGCTCACTCACCAGGGAGAATTCCACCGGGGCCCGAAGCGGATATAGGCGGCCGGAGTCGGGGAAGAAGACCTTCCCGAGATCCCCTGATGAGCGGGGCGTGCCTAGGAGGTGAGGTGGAGTGGTGCTGGACTGCGAGGTGGCTCGGGGGCTCCTATTTATAGGCAATCCGAGGCGGTTGCCGTGATGGAGTGATCTCCGGTGCGGATCACGGCGAACGGCGAGCTTGGCAGGTGATTACGGCTGCGGGGTAGGTTACAGCATCTACCTAGGATCCATTTTAGCTCTAACCGGGGCAGCTAATACAGGGTGGTCGCAGCTCGATGGAACGGCGGCTCGTGGCCACGGCGGCTGTAGAGAGCATGCTCTGCGTTGTTCGGGCCACGCCGACGGCTCTGCAGCGTGCGCAGGGTGGGGGACGGCCACGGGGAGGCTCCTGGCGGTTTGGGCGGCGCTGGAGAACGGCGTTCTGCAGAGGAGGCTTCTGGCGATGGCAGCAGACAGCCCTGTCGCCGCGGGAGGGGTCGGGGCTGACGAGCCAGCTCACCACCGACGCCTACAAGCGGCCAACCGACCGTGCGGCGCGGTGGATAAGGGCTAGCCACAGTGTGCAAGGCTCCTTGATGATCATTGCTGAGATTTATGAAGCTCTCTGACGAAACTGAAAAAGTCTAAACCTGTAATGCAACAGTGCATGCCAGCTGTTCGACTGATTGCCACAGGGCTCAATTGAATTTATTTTGGGCTGAAACTTGGAGGGCTTATCCATTGGGGCTACTAGGGGTCCTCTGAATTTTTGCAAATTTTTTGAAACAAGGTAGGAGAGGTAACCAGCAAGGAATAGATTTCTGGTCCAAATTTCTTTTGAATGTGGTTTAAAATTTTTGAACTATGGACCAGAAAGTTTTTGCATAATTGAGTTGTGGGTCCTAAGGAGTACTAGTGGAAATTTATTTGAGGTCAAAAATCCAAAGGAATCTTGTACTTCCTTTGTAAACCTTGAGACCTCAAAATCAAATACAGAAATAGTTTTTGTGCTATTAGAATAAAAAAATATTTTCCTGGTTTGGTCTTTTGAGAAAAGTTGGGTTGAAATCCTTGGGTCAGAGAGGAAAATATTAGAGAGGGGATTTTGAGATACAGAGCAAGTCAAGGGTGAATCAAATTACCAAAGTAATGTTTTTAGAAATAAATCTCCAAAGATATTATCACCAAAAATTTGAGAATAAGCCAAAGTAAATATTTTTGTAGAGAAGGAACTCTAATAGAAATCCTTGGAGGTCAAAACCAAAGTTGGTCAAAAGTTTTATAAGAATTTTTCATCCTTTGGGTTGAACTAGGAAATCAAATCAAAAGTTTTAAATATTCCATCTCAAAGGAATAAAAATATTTGCCAAATAAAAATTAATTTTTTTGGGGTGTTACAATTGGTCATACAAGCAATTCATGAATGATTAGTATAAGGAAGAGAACTTTCACATAGAAATATATTATCTGGGACATCTTCCATGGTTGTGAATACCCATTAATTATTTTCAAACTTGAGAAAATTAGTTGAAGTTGTACAAAGGAAGACAACGTAATAAGTTATGGTTGTGTATATTTACATAGAAGTTATATTGTTATGGATCCTCCAACATGTGGTGTTTGCGTAGGATCTTTTGCTAGCCAAAAATTCGTACTAAGTAGAGATATTACTTGTGCATCCTAAAACCTTTAAACCCAGTTTCTTGCCATGAGTGTCCACCATACTTACCTATGGTTTGAATAAGATCCTTCAAGTAAGTTGTTATCTGTGCAAAAAGGCAATAAAAATTGCTTCTAAAGTTGTTTGACCATTTAGTGTAAGAGAAAATTGAGCGTTGTACGAACTTGTGATGGCAAAGTAATCAAAGTGACGGACTACATAATAAACGTTGCTATCATAAGGGGCAATATAACGTGACGTTCTTTTGCATTAAGGGATTGTGCATACAAAACAAAAAAGCGCATGACAACCTCTGCTTCCCTCTGCGAAGGGCCTATCTTTTACCTTTCAGTATTTACTTTTATGCAAGAGTCAATAGTATGCATTCTCATTGCAACCTCAATTATTCTCTAGTTGGCAAGCATCATGTGGTGGGGAAAGATCTAGGAACATATGCCCGGTCAAATATATTTGATCATGACTTATTATTGTTGACAATTATCTCTATGATAAATGAGTTGGGAGGCAAAACATTAAGCCCCTATCTTTCTCTGTGTTCGATGGATGCCATTTGTTCTAAAAATATGCTTTGAGTACTAGCAATCATAGAAGACTATATGATGATTGAGTATGTGGAGCTCTTACTTAGAATTTGTTGAGAATAAGTTGAATTGCAATTGTTTGGTGACTAAGAACATAGGTTGTTAACTTTCAAGAGAATTCATTGTTTGAGCCATAACATGTGAATTGGTTGCTACTTTACCATGATGAGTTTTATGAGATAGAGTTGTTGTTATGATGCTAGGAAAAGTGGTTGAAATTATCATTGATCAAACTTATGCACAATGCTAGGATTCACACTTCATAAATTATTTCTTTTATCATTTACCTACTCGAGGACGAATAGGAATTAAGCTTGGGGATGCTGATATGTCTCTGATACGTCTCCAATGTATCTACAATTTTTGCTTGTTCCATGCTGTTATATTATCATTCTTGGATGTTTTGCAATCATTTTATAGCAACTTTATATCATTTTTTGGGACTAACCTATTGACATAGTGCCAAAGTGCCAGTTGTTGTTTTTGCTTGTTTTTTACTTCGCAGAATATCAGTACCAAACGAAGTCCAAACAACACGAAACTTTTTGGAGATTTGTTTTGGGCCAGAAGACATCCAGTGGGCCAAAGAAGTGCCAGAGGGGAGGGTTGAGGAGACCACAACCCACAAGGGCGCACCAGAGGCCCCGGGCGCGCCCTGATGGGTTGTGCCCTCCTCGGGATGCCCCTCCACCGCCTCTGATACCAGTAAATTCCCAAATATTCCAGAAACCCTAGAGGAGTCGACGAAAAACACATCCAGCCGCCGCAAGTTCCAGAACCGCGAGATCCAATCTAACACCATCACGGAGGGGTTCATCATCCTCATTGGTGCCTCTCCGATGATGCGTGAGTAGTCCACCTTATACCTACGGGTCCGTAGGCAGTAGCTAGATGGCTTCTTCTCTCTCTCTCTCTTTTGATTCTCAATACAATGGTCTCTTGGAGATCTATTTGATGTAAACTTTTGCTGTGTGTTTGTTGGGATCAGATGAATTTAGAGTTCATGATCAGTTTCTATCCTTGAATATTATTTGAGTCTTCTTTGATCTCTTATATGCAAGATTACTTATAGCCTTGTATTTCTTCTTTGAATCTTTGGTTTAGTTAGGCCAACTAGATCGAATTTTCTTGCCATGGGAAGAGGTGCTTTGCGATGGGTTCGATCTTGCGATGTCCTCTCCCAGTGACAGAAGGGGCAGCGAGGCACGCTTGTATCGTTGCTATTAAGGATAACAAGATGGGGTCTATTCCTACATGAATAGATCTTGTCTACATCATGTCACCGTTCTTATTGCATTACTCTGTTTTTCCATGAACTTAATACACTAGATGCATGCTGGATCGCGGTCGATGTGTGGAGTAATAGTAGTAGATGCAGAATCGTTTCGGTCTACTAATCTTGGATGTGATGTCTATATAATGATCATCGCCTTGGATATCGTCATGATTATTTGATCTTCTATCAATTGCCCAACAGTAATTTGTTCACCCACCGTGTGCTATACTCATGAGAGAAGCCACTAGTGAAACCTACGGCCCCCGGGTCTACTTTTCCAACATATTGCTTTCCGATCTATCTTTTTGCCGCTTTTGTTTTCAGATCTATTATTCCAAAAACCCAAAAATACATTGATGCACTTTTTATTTGCCTCTTTTATTTTGTGTTCTTGAGAGATCTATCTATCCAATCTATCATATCCTAATCTATCTTTTTACCGTAGAGAGATTGACAACCTCTCTTTCGCGTCGGGTTACAAGTATTTGTTCTATGTGTGCAGGTGATGTTTACGTAGTGGTGGTGATCCTCCTACTGGTTCGATACCTTGGTTTCATAACTGAGGGAAATACTTACCGTCGATGTGCTGCATCATCCCTTCCTCTTTGGGGAAATACCGACGCAGTCACAAGCCACGTCAAAGGAATTTCTAGCGCCGTTGCCAGGGAGGAAGCAGTCTCTTCAACGTGCCAATCTCTGGCGCCGAGGAGACATCATCAACATCTATCAGGTTCCTAATCACAAATGTCATCTCCTTGCAATTACATTATTTGCCATTTGCCTCTCATTTCCTCTCCCCCACTTCATAAAAATTTGCCATTTTATTCGCCCTGTTTTCCGTTTGCCTTTTTGCTTGTTTGCTATCTTTGCTTGTGTTTCCATGTGCCTTCTATTTGCTTGCTAAAAATCTATTGATATGGATCCTCATCCACTTGCTAATCTTTTCAAAAGAACAAATTATGATGAACCAATTGCTAGTGAGTGAGTGCACTTGATTATCTCTATGAGGTTTTGCTTGAAAATCATGAATCCAAATTTTTTGATGAAGTGTTGAAATAAGAAAATTATAAGGTGATTCATGATAGTTCCTTGATTAAAAAGCATGATTGCAATGATGTTACTATTAATTCTATTAATATCAATTATGCTAATGATATGCAAAGCCACAAGCTTGGGGATGCTATGTTCGATGAAGATGATATTTTTTGTCCCCCAAGTTTTGATGAGCAAATTTATTATGATGATTGCATGCATGCCTCCTATTCATGATGATGGTGATGACATGTATGCTATAATGAGTAATGATAACCATGAAACTTATCATCATGGTTTTAATTTGCAATGTGGTTATGTCAATCAAGTGTCTCATGATAGTTAGTTTTGTTGAGTTTGCTCCCACTACCATGGATGAAAAGGAATTTGCTTATGTGGAGAGTAATGAAAATTCTATGCTTGTGCATCATGAAAAGAATGATTCATGTGATAGTTATATTGTTGAATTCGTTCATGATGCTACTGAAATTTATTATGAGGGAGGAACATATGCTTGTAGGAATTGCAATATTATCAAGTTTCCTCTCTATGTGTTCAAAGTTTTGAAGTTATGCTTGTTTTGCCTTCCTACGCTAGTTGAGTCTTGTTCCCATAAATTTTTTGCTCACAAAATCCCTATGCATAGGAAGTGGGTTAGACTTAAATGTTCTTGTCATTATATTCATGATGCTCTCTTGCATATTTCAATTACTACTTTTTTATGTGAGCATCATTGAAATCATTATGCCTAGCTAGGGGCGTAAAACGATAGCGCTTGTTGGGAGGCAACCAAATGAATAAATTTATTTTCTTCTTTTTATTTATATTTTTGAGTGTTGACACAATTATTCCTCTGTTATGATTATGTTTTATGTTTTATTTAGTGTTTGTGCCAAGTAAAGCCTTTAGGATGATTCATAAGATGAGTAGAAACAACGCTGAATCTGAAACAAAATTTTTGCCTCCAGTGTTCGAATTTTATTTTTTTACTGGAATGTGATAATGATCTGAACTTTTAACACAGTGTTTCTATACAAATTATTTACGTTGTCCTAATTTTTCAGAATTTTTAGATTTACGGAAGTATGGTTAGAGTACAGATTACTACAGACTGTTCTGTTTAAGACAGATTCTGTTTTCATTGCAATGTGTGCTTGTTTTGATGAATCTATGAGTTGTATTGAAGGGTATGAGCCATGTTAAAGTTAAAATACAGTAGGTATAATGCAATAATAAAATTTGAATGGGTTTGCAACAGTACTTAAAGTAGTGATTTGCTTTATTATACTAACGGATCTCACGAAGGTTTTGTTGAGTTATGTGTGATTGAAGTTTTCATGTTTTGGGTGAGATCACGATGGATGAAGGAATAAGGAGTGAAAAGAGCCTAAGCTTAGGGATGCTACATCACCCCCAAGATATATCCAAATAGGAACAAGCAACTAAGCTTGGGGATGCCCCGAGTGGCATCCCCTCTTTCTTCTAACGACCATCGGTATTTTACTTGGAGCTATATTTTTATTCGTCACATATCATGAGTTTTGCTTGGAGCGTCTTGTATCATTTGAGTCTTTGCTTGCTTCACTTTTTATTTTGTCACTAGTATCCCTACTGGACTCACCTATTTGAGAGAGCCAAAATTATGCTATGATTTGTTAGAATTGCTCTATATGCTTCACTTAAACTTTTTGAGCTATGGATTTGCTCTAGTGCTTCACTTATATCTTTTTGAGCATGGTGTGCTTGGAAATTTTTGTAGAAACACTCTCATGATTCACTTAGATAAATTTGAGAGTTAGTAAATTTATAATAAATCCTCTCATGCTTCACTTATACTATTTTGAGAGATGAAACTTTTATGCTCATGTTCTTAACTTAAATTTATTTGAGCTTGTCAAAAGCAATGGCAATATCTGAAACTAGTCCCAAAGTGATAGATATACAAGGAGGATATAATAAAAACTTTCATGAAGATCATTGGACAAATTAAACTTGATTCCTTGTAATATTTTTCAGACATGATGATAGTGATATGTGAGTCATGTTAGTGAGTAATTGTGCTTTAGTAAGAATATTGGTGTTAAGGTTTGTGATTCCATATGCAAGTACGAAAGTCAATAGTTATGCAATGAAATTACATCCTACTTATGGTGCATTATTCGGTGTTAGTTATGCTCAATGCGCGTTTATATGAATTTTCGTTTCTTGGTTGGTTGCTTCTCAATCTATTTGCTAGCCTCCACTTGTACTAAGTAGAAATACTACTTGTGCATCCAAAATCCTTAAACCCAGTTTTGCCTTATGAGTCCACCATACCTACCTATATGCGGTATTTCCATGCCGTTCTAAGCAAATTTGTATGTGCCATCTCTAATTTTCAAAATGAATTTCCTTGTTGTGTGCTCGTACCGCTCATGAAACGGTAGGGGGTGTCCAATATTTTTTCATGCTAAATGTGTTATTCTCAAGATGAGTATTTATTCACTTGTCATTGCATGAGAGTACGACGGTAATTGGGATGCCCAGTCCCGATGAAAAATATTTTATTTTACTTTTTGTTGTCAAATAATAAATTCCTTGGAAAGTGTTGGTATGGAAGGCAACCGTAGATACGGCCAGCCATGGATTGTGAAAGAATGGTGGAAAAAGGAATAAATTTTACTTTATGTTTGGGAACCGCCTATGATATATCTAGCATGGAAAGTATTCTGAACTACATTGTCATTTTCGTTGACAGGAAAGGCATGCCACTCAAAATATTTTTCTCTCTCAATTTAAAATTTGAGCTCTGGCACCTCTACAAATCCCTACTTCCCTCTGCGAAGGGCCTATCTATTTACTTTATGCAATTTTTATTTTTACTTGAGTCTCTATCTTCTCTGATAAAGCACCAACTAGGGGGCACTATGATCATACTTGAGCATTGGGTGTAGTTAATATTTGAGTGTGTTTCATGAATGGATCAATGATTGAGCATGATGGGCTAGGGATAACTCTCTTTAGTGTTGATATTTTTGAAAGACATGGTTGCTTGTTGGCATGCTTGAGTATTAAAGTCGTTATGTTAAAACTAGACTATTGCTTTGAACCATCTAAAAGTCCAAATGTACATGCTACAAAAGAAAATAATATGTGATGAACATGTTAGGAAGCATTCCACATTATATGTTCTGTTTTTATCATTTACCTACTCGAGGACGAGTAGGAATTAAGCTTGGGGATGCTGATACGTCTCCAACGTATCTATAATTTTTGCTTGTTCCATGTTGTTATATTATCATTCTTGGATGTTTTACAATCATTTTATAGTAACTTTATATCATTTTTTGGGACTAACCTATTGACATAGTGCCAAAGTGCCAGTTGCTGTTTTTGCTTGTTTTTTACTTCGCAGAATTTCAGTACCAAATGAATCCCAAACACCGCGAAACTTTTTGGAGATTTTTTTGGGCCAGAAGACATCCAGTGGGCCAAAGAAGTGCCAGAGGGGAGGGTCGAGGAGACCACAACCCACCACGGCGCGCCAGAGGCCCCGGGCGCGCCCTGATGGGTTGTGCCCTCCTCGGGATGCCCCTCCACCGCCTTTGATGCCTATAAATTCCCAAATATTCCAGAAACCATAGAGGAGTCGACGAAAAACACATCCAGCCACCGCAAGTTCTAGAACCGCGAGATCCAATCTAACACCATCACAGAGGGGTTCATCATCCTCATTGGTGCCTCTCCGATGATGCGTGAGTAGTCCACCATAGACCTACAGGTCCGTAGGAAGTAGCTAGATGTCTTCTTCTCTCTCTCTTTTGATTCTCATTACAATGGGCTCTTGGAGATCTATTCGATGTAAACTTTTGCGGTGTGTTTGTTGGGATCCGATGAATTTTGAGTTCATGATCAATTTCTATCCATGAATATTATTTGAGTCTTCTTGATATCTTATATGCATGATTACTTATAGCCTCGTATTTCTTCTTTGAATCTTTGGTTTAGTTAGGCCAACTAGATCGATTTTTCTTGCCATGGGAAGAGGTGCTTTGTGATGGGTTCGATCTTGCAGTGTCCTCTCCTAGTGACAGAAGGGGCGGCGAGGCACGCATGTATCGTTGCTATTAAGGATAACAAGATGGGGTCTATTCCTACATGAATAGATCTTGTCTAGATCATGTCACCGTTCTTATTGCATTACTCCATTTTTCCATGAACTTAATACACTAGATGCATGGTGGATAGCGGTCGATGTGTGGAGTAATAGTACTAGATGCAGAATCGTTTCGGTCTACTAATCTTGGACGTGATGCCTATATAATGATCATCGCCTTGGATATCGTCATGATTATTTGATCTTCTATCAATTGCCCAACAGTAATTTGTTCACCCACCGCGTGTTATACTCATGAGAGAAGCCACTAGTGAAACCTAGGGCCCCCGGGTCTACTTTTCCAACATATTGCTTTCCGATCTATCTTTTTGCCTCTTTTGTTTTCAGATCTATTATTCCCAAAACCCAAAAATACCTTGCTGCACTTTTGATTTGCCTCTTTTATTTTGTGTTGTTGAGAGATCTATCTATCCAATCTATCATATCCTAATCTATCTTTTTACCGTAGAGAGATTGACAAGCTCTCTTTCACGTCGGGTTGCAAGTATTTGTTCTTTGTGTGCAGGTGTTGTTTACGTAGTGGTGGTGATCCTCCTACTGGTTCGATACCTTGGTTTCATAACTGAGGGAAATACTTACCGTCGTTGTGTTGCATCATCCCTTCCTCTTTGGGGAAATACCGACGCATTCTCAAGACACGTCAGTCTCCAACGTATCTATAATTTATGAAGTATTAATGCCATATTTACAACAATTTTATATGGTTTTGGTATGATTTGCATGGAACTAACCCTGACTGACGCTATTTTCAGCAGAACTACCGTGGTGTTGTTTTTTGTGCAGAAATAAAAGTTCTCCAAATGCAACAAAACTTTTTGACTATTCTTTTGGAACAAAAGAGGCACTAGAAGCTTCGTGGGAGGGCCAGAAGAGCAACGAGGTAGACACAACCCACCAGGGCACGCCAGCCCCCTCTGGCGCGCCCTGGTGTCTTGTGGGCCCCTCGTGGCCCATATTCGCATGAAACCGACACCCAAAAATCCTATATATTCAGAAACCCCCAGAAATAACCCTAGATCAGAAGTTCCGCCATTGCAATCCTCTGTAGCCACGAAAAACCAACCTAGACTCCATTCCAGCATCTTGCCGGAGGGGGAAATCATCACCAGAGGCCATCTTCATCATCCCTATGGTCTCCATGATGAGGAGGGAGTAGTCCACCTTCGGGGCCGAGGGTTTGTACCAGTAGCTATGTGTTTAATCTCTCTCTCTCTCTCTCTATCTCTCTCTCTCTCGTGTTCTTGATTTGTCACGATCTTGATGTATCGTGGGCTTTGTTAATATAGTTGGATCATATGGTGTTTTCCCCTGTCTATCGTGTTGTGATGAATTGAGTTTTCCCTTTGAGATTTCGTTATTACCGGATTGAATACTTTTATGGATTTGAGAGCGCTTGATCTATGTCTTGGCGCTCAACTCGCGGATTCCCGAGGTGACATTGGGGTAATCTATGTATAGGGGTTGATGCAATTTTTCATCCTACTTTCTCTGGTAGAAATCTTGGGGCACTCTTTGAGGTTCTTTGTGTTGGATTGAGTATTATGAATCTGAAATTGTCTGACGTGTATCGTACAATTAACTCATGGATACTTGTGGTGACATTGGAGTATCTAGGTGACATTAGAGTTGCTTGATGTGTATCGTATGGTGATATTTTAGTACGAACTCTTAGATAGATCGATCGGAAAGGGTAACTTGGTTTTATTTTAGTACGAACTCTTGGATAGATCGATCGGAAAGGATAACTTTAAGGTGGTTTCGTACCCTACAAACAATTTCTTCTTATGTTCTCCGCTAGATAAGAACTTTGGAGTGATTCTTCGTTGCACGTTGAGGGATGGTTATGTGATCCAATTATATTAGCATTGTTGAGAGATTGCACTAGCGAAAGTATGGACCCTAGGCCTTGTTTTCAAGCATTGCAATACCGTCTGTGCTCACTTTTGTTACTTGGTACCTTGCTGTTTTTTATTGTTACTATTGCAAAAATCAATATCTACTATCATTACTACACTTGTATCACCATCTCTTCGCCGAACTAGTGCACCTATACAATTTACCATTGTATTTGGTGTGTTGGGGACACAAGGGACTTTTTATTATTTGGTTGCAGGGTATTTTGAGAGAGACCATCTTCATCCTATGCCTCCCACGGATTGATAAACCTTAGGTCATCCACTTGAGGGAAATTTGCTACTGTCCTACAAAACTCTGCGCTTGGAGGCCCAACACGAGTCTACAAGAACAAGTTGTGTAGTAGACATCAAAGTGCGCGGTGGATATGTTATTTTCTTACCTTCACGGATGACTTGAGTAGATATTGGAATATTTACTTAATGAAACACAAGTCTGAAATGTTTGAAAAGTTCAAACAATTTCAGAGTGAAGTTGAAAATCACCGTAACAAGAAGATAAAATTGTAGGGTAACGCAGCAGAAAACAAAAAAATTCCGACCTATGCACCAGCCCAGGACCACTATGGAGACTGCATACAAGGTTTGATCTTTTTCGTTACCGACTCGTAGTGCAGTGGAAGTGGAGTCGTTGACGATCGGCGGTGCAGATCCCCGCAGCTAGGATTTACAACCTCCCAACCGCGAGGATGTATACCCTCATCTGCCCCCGGACGGAACTCCGGGCAGCCCTTCGGGAGGCCTCGGGACAGTCCCTCGGATAGTCCCACCGGACGGATCCTCGGACAGCCCTTCGGGAGGACCCCAGAATCCCGGACGGTCACTCGGACAGCCCTCCGGGAGGCACTCTCGAACTAAGACCAAAACTACGATCTCTCTACAGAGTTGCACACATACGGTGTCATCTATCCGGCAGGGCTTCGCCGTCCAGAACTAGTTCCTGCCGGAACCCAGACAGCCTTTCGGCTCTACGAAACTATTTCGCTGGGAGGGAGAGAGAAGCCAGACAAGTCTATGGCATGTGTATGAGAGCAAGGATGAGGTTTGTGCAGCCCCCTCACCTCCTATTTATAGGAAAACCAAGGGGTAGAGTTGCCATTCCAAAAACCCAAAAATGCCCCCACTTTATGTCATACACAAAGGGCATAAGAGGGAAAAGGGATGCCATGTGGAGCTCCATGGAGCTCCACTCACCTTGGCCGGCCACCCCCTTGGGAGCCCCCCATGAGGGGCTTCCTTGGCCCCCAAGGCCTTCTAGAAGCCTTTTGGGAAATATCCCAAAAGGTGGTTTTCCATAAATATCCAAAAAGCACTTTCACTATTCACGGCGACATTTTTCAGCGTTCGTTCGAACTGAAAATATTTATGTGGGCTTAGAACATTTCCAGTACCCACTAAAATAATTTTCAATGCGTTCCGGAACAATTCCGTATTAGTGATTTTCATCTGCGAAAAGCATCTGAAGTGGTTCCGGCAGCTCCGGAACATTTCCGGTTTTTCTTCCGGAAAATTCCCAGAAGTTTCCAGAATGATTCTGGCACCCTCCAAGAATTATCAGGCATGTGCCAAAACCAATTTGACATAATGGTATCCCCTGAAACAACTTTTCAGTTTTATCAAAATTGTTCCGGTGTTATCTCTGCGGAACTTTTCCGCTGTCCGAAACTTTTCCGGTGATTTTCTCTCAGACTCCATGTCTAGTATTCAGCAGATAGATGACCCTTAAGCGTGTGACCCTATAGGTTCGGTGAAGTATAGACATGACCCGGAACCCCTTCCGATCAATGATCAACATCGGAGCCGTGGACACCCATATTGACCCCTATACCCACACGAATGAATATTCGAGTGAACCTCCAGTTGCCGTGTGCTATTCCTGTTGCTTCGCGATATGTTACAAATACCCGAGGTGAGACATGTTGGCATCCCCGTGGATCAACAACTTGTCCACTATGCCAGTTACCTCGTTACCGGTATTGTTCTCTTTTCTCGTTACCATGTTCCGGCATCCCCGTGATCAAATCACAAAGTGTCTGGCCAGACGATGATGGATACCGTAACACCAAGAGGGCCCAGAGATATCTCTCCATCGTCGGAGGAGCAAATACCAATCTTGAGCTATCAAGTTACTTGACATACTTTCCCATGAACCCGTAAGCCGCCGTAATAGCCATCCAGTTACGGATGACATTTAACAAACCCCAAAGTTCATGAATCAAGCATGAAGAAACTCGATACTCTCAAAGTCTGAGGAATCATGCAAACGTTAACCATCTCTGTGTTATTAACCATTTAACTTGTGACGAACGTATCTCATAGCATAACATCAATTCGGGTCGATTCAACACAAATGTTCTTCTAACATTGTGCCCTCAAAGTTGCTGGCATAGACATGCCCATGATCAGAAAAACAGAACCATCATGCAACACTTGAGCTAGTCTTAGAGGCCAGACTAGGAATACATTTTACCGTTTATTATTCCACACGTGCATATGAGTCTTCCTCGGAGCCTCGTGGTTATTGTAGACTCGAGAACCATAGCAGTTATACCATGGAACATAAACCTAATTATGAACAGGGAGATAATCAATAACATTTATTATTGCCTCTAGGGCATATCTCCTACAGACTCCCACTTGCACTAGAGTCAATAATCTAGTTAATGCTAATGCACTTTACACCTGTGGCACACTGGTATAAAATATGCTTCGCATGTGGTATAGCCTGATGTCCAACGGATCTGACGACTTCAGCTCCGTGTGTAACTTTGCATATCCTTGCGTTTTCACGCTTTCACAAAATTCATATTTTGTGTGGCCTTGGCTTTGCATATGTGTGAATCATTGGTCGAAACCTGATTCCTCAGACTGAGCTATGGAGCAACTATCTGCAATAGAGTCCCATAGACCAAAGCCATCTTGGAACCATACTAAGTTCATGAATGAACTATATGATTCAACAACTTCTTTGTCGCTTCTAAAGCGTCAACATACTTAGCCTTTGTTATAGAATTCGCCACAGTATCTTGTTTGGAACAATTTCCAACTATCGTGCCACCATGTTGTGTATTACACAAAACCCTTAACTTAAATCGAAAATCGCATGGAGCATTGATGAAGATTGTATCGATGTAATTACTTACAACTAGCACTTCATAATCTCTGCTTGAGAGAAAACATGTCATCAGTACTGCTCTAGTACTCAATGACATCTTTCACTGTTGTCCCATGATCAGTACTTTGATCACTTTGGTATCTATACTCGCAATAACTTTGGAGTATTGGACATATCTGGTTGTTTTTACATACCATGGAATACATGATTAATCCAAACACAAGAGTGTGTGGAATCACCATCATGTATTTTGCTCATCGGTGTTTTGGGACACAGAGTCTTGCAAAAACTCTTTCCATGTGACTTCGGCAAGAATCACTCCTTGACGTTTTTCAATGCTAAAAGGTTTTAGCATTTTGTCAATATGTATCTTTGCTCAGCCCCATTAGGTAAATCTATCTCCATAGATCATCATGCCTAATATCAAGGCTATTTAGCCCAAGCACTTCATCGAAAAAACTATTTTCAAATGAAGTCCTAATTCGTGTCAAGAAATTTATTTCCAATTAACAATGTGTCAAGCACACAAGGTTTTTAGAAATATTATTATGCTCCCACTTATTTTCTTGAATCACAAGCATCTTCGTTACCCATTGATGAAGTCAAAAACCCTTTTCGACCATTTCATCAAAACACGAAGATTCCAACTCCATTTTGCTCTCTTCTGTCCATTGCTGGAACTCTGAAGTTTGCATACTTACTAGCATCCTCTAGACTGACAAAATACCTTGGACTGTAACACATGCAAGTCCTTGGTTACATTTCCATCAGATGGAAATCCTTTTGTCATCCATGTTTCATATCTCATGATTGAAATATGTATTAATTGCTAGTTCAACCCGAACCGACTTTAAGCATCGCTACAGTGAAACAACCTCATCGTAGTCAACTCCTTGAACTTGTTATTTCAACAAGTTGAGCTTTATGGATAAAACATTTTTATCCGTATCAGTTTTTAGTTCCATAAATATTCGTTAGACTCTAACCTTCCGAAAGGTGTATCAAGATTTTAATCTTGAAACATTTATATGGAAACTATCTGAGATTGTATTGGCATTTAGCTAATTCCGGAGTCAGGGCCCATCACCGCTTCCTTGTGTATCGTAGGTATACTGTTGTCCAACAACAATATATCGTTTGCACACCTGAGAGGTTTGCACGAGCCTTGCCTACGTGGTTCAGCTGCAAGTTCGACCGAAGTCAATACATTTTATTGTAGAGACTTCCGTATCAGTCGCAGTAGGAAACTCCGGAATCACTTCCAAGGTTCCTTTCCTTTGACCTGATGACGAAGATACTGGTTATCTCGTCGAGTTGCACTGTCCTCCCACTCACCTTTTGTAAGAACTATTCTTTTTAAAAGCATACCGTTTTGTGGCAAAATCCTTTGCCTCGGTATAGTGGTGGGGGAATACCCAATGACTTGGGATAACCTACAAAGCAGCACTTTTCTGATTTGGAATAGGTTTGTAACCTTTTACACAAGCCCCATATTCCAAATGATAAGAAAAGATATAACATGGTTGGGCGTACCATACCATGACGTCATTTCAACAGACCCGATGGAGCTCTTTTCAGTGTAAAAGCCGCAGTCTCTAAAGCATCACTTTAAAAGGGATAATGGCAAATTTATTTATGTCATCTTTGATCTTACCATGTCATAAATGGTTCGATTACATCTTCATGGACTTTTCACTTGCAGTGGTGTTCCGAGAGGTGCAAGTTATGAAACCCCTTTCACAACTCATCAGACATTCGCTAAACTTGTAACTCAAATATTCCTTTCCGTAATCAATTTGCAGAAACATAATTTTCTTGTTACAATAACTTCTACTTCATTTTTGAAAACCTTATGAATGAATTCAAAAGATCCAGACTTACGTCTCAACAAGTAAATATCCATATATCTACTTGAGTCATTTCTGAAGATAGATAAATCCACTACTTGCAACAACATTTATTGGACTACACACATCATAATGTATGATCACCAATATGTTCTTTGCTCGTTCCTTATGGCCTGTGAACGGTATTTCAGTCACTTCACTTTTCAGAGGAAAGTTGCAAGTGTCAGATGATTCAAAATCAAACGACTTCAAAATCCATCATAATGGAATTTTCCATGCGGATTTCTCCAATGTGACCAAATGCAGTGCCACACTTGTGTGGTATTCTTTTAGTCTTGCGACATTTAGCGTCAGTGTTATGGATGTATCATATTTCCATCAATATTCATAACATACATCCGATCTAGGATGGAAGCATGGCCCTTCATGTTATTCATAATACTGAACAACAATTGTTGTTTTTATGAACAACTCTTTTGCAACAAACATTGTGCAATGGGCTAGAGTGTATGAAACTCTAAAATGAATTATGAAAGTAAACCTAGAGGTAATGTATTATTATCAATATTCATAACACACGTCTCATTCATAATGAAAGTATGGCCCTTATGTTATTCATAACACCGAACATCAAAAGTTCTCTTATGAACAACCTTCTTGCAAGATACCTTATGCAAAGGGCTAGAGTGTGAAACTCTAAATGAATTATGAAAATAAATACATAGGTAATACACCGATGGAAGGTATAGTAACATGTACTATGTTCCCAGCGCGTATCTAAACCTCATTTCCGACAAGTCCTTTAGGTCGTAGTAGTTCTTACATCGAGTTGCAACAGAATGCAATCGAGCGGGTATCTTTGTGATCAACTCACAATACCCAAGAATTAGTGATTAACATGTTTAACCATAATTCCCAAGAACTATATCTTTGACTAGCCTTCTATACATCAAAAACTTGTATGACATTCATACATGAGCTGGATATTCCAGTCTTCTTTCTTTCTGCCTTCATACTTCTAACAGTTTAACTTTCAGTATTTCTCCTACTCTCAGAAGAAGCACCCAACTTAAGAGTGGCGTTAGCCCCGGACTTCCTAGGTGTGAAAAGTTTCACTAACACCCTTCGGACATTTCCTTTCTCTTTAAGTTGTTGTTTTATTCACCTTCATATCATATGTCAGGCCTTCTTCTGGATCCCTTTTTTATCAGTCCAATGTATAGTAAACACTTTACTAATGTTTTGCAAACAAACATTGCTTTGGATATCTCATATCTTTTAGCCTTTGTCTGTCTCTGAAAATGATTTTCAGATTCCATGAATATCACATAACTATCCAAACTTTCGAAGTTCGGGTCTCATGGAAGCAAACAAATTTCACTTGACCGTAACGGAATTTTAGCTTTTGGATCGAAGGACGAGAGTCATATCATCCATAGCATTAGCGGGAGAATACCAAAAGTATGCGATAGGACAAAGTCCTTCTCGGCACTCTTGAGGACAATCATCATATTACGTTACCAACCGTAAAGTTTTAACCAAATATTTAACAGCTATTCAATTTTAATAGGGAAGGTGGAAACGCGAGCCATTCTTCTACAACTATTATGCAAACCACACGTAGACAAAGTTCATAATTAATTGCACTGAGAATTAAACAAGGTAATTCTACAGTGCGCTCCCACTCAAATAAATATCTCTCATAATTGATTGTGAGCGATTCAAGATCCAAATTACAATTCAACGCCAAGGATGTATCCATCTCAAGTGACGAGAATTGCAATCGGTAGGCCAACTTGCCAATCACATCTCTATGTGACTCTTGTTCATCTTTCGATGGGCGTGTTCCGAGCTCAGGACTTTCAAGGTAGAACGTCAAGACAACCAAGTGATCTCGCTACGAGGTCTCAACTCACCCGCCTCACACATCCCTAATCGTTCGTACCCATGTATCCATGGCGCACCCCGAAAAGTTAGGTGCCGTGACGGTGCTACACTTGGGAGAACACTAACTACTTGATATTTTTGTGAGAGATCACCCTAATAAAAGCGACTACCGCGCAATCAAAAGGGTGCATCATAAGGGATAAACATCTCAGGCATTTCATAATAGCATGATATGGTATAGCCCTTTCTGACGGAGAAGTCTTGTATTTCTTCGTCTTCGGCATTCGCGTCAGTGTTTACCTTCGCGAAGATTGCCACCACCTTGTCGATGCACCAGATAATATTGCTATCTCTATAGCTAATAAAATAAGTGCATTACTTAAGGTTGACACGCAGGTCATTAAAGTGACAATCATATGGCTCCAGCCATCATGCCGAATCATGACACGCGGGTCATGTTAATCAATTTATATCATATAGTCATCTCATACATAATCAAATTATTATGAGCACTGCTATACCACATCATATGCACATGCAAACCATCCTGCAAAACCAAGTTAGACGCCTCTAATCGGTTCATGCAAAATTTTATTTTACATGGCTTCTAAGGTTTCGAAACAAAACGAAGCTACCAACGTCCATCATCAAGCATGATAATCCAAGTTGCTAGATTAACTTGCGGGGTGTATGAAAACACGAGATAATAAAATCTCGAGCCCCATACTAAACTTCATCATACGCATGACCCCCGTGCAGATCATATCTGCATTGCCCTTTCGTCTGCGAAATTTCATCTTTCTTTTTAACTACGGTGGAATTCAATGAACTGTTAGCACTTCATTGATCAATCAGGATCGCGGATTGCCAGAACATTGAAACTCCACCATGCTATTATCAAGATCAGAAATACGCAAATCCCAGGGAAGCAACAAGAACATCGGGTAACAGATTTCATCTGCTACCCGCACAAATAATTTTCAGTAATAGAACTCATCTACTACCTAATTATATTGTGCAACACCCATGCATCTCTATGTATTATAGATCGCAACCTGCATCTACGCATAACCTGGCTCTGATACCACTATAGGGTACTGCAGCAGAAAACTAAAAATTTCCGACCTACGCACCAGCCCAGGACCACTATGGAGACTGCATACAAGGTTTGATCTTTTTCGTTACCGACTCGTAGCGCAGCGGAAGTAGAGTCGATGACGATCGGCGGTGCAGATCCCCGCAGCTAGGATTTAAAACCTCCAAACCGCGAGGATGTATACCCTCATCTGCCCCCGGACGGAACTCCGGGCAGCCCTTCGGGAGGCCTCGGGACAGTCCCTCGGATAGTCCCACCGGACGGATC
Organism: Elymus sibiricus; assembly: GCA_039707655.1. Lineage (NCBI taxonomy): Eukaryota > Viridiplantae > Streptophyta > Magnoliopsida > Poales > Poaceae > Elymus > Elymus sibiricus. The sequence goes on from CM077665.1 coordinate 359,571,506, forward strand.
CTCGGACAGCCCTTCGGGAGGACCCCAGAATCCCGGACGGTCACTCGGACAGCCCTCCAGTTGCCGTGTGCTATTCCTGTTGCTTCGCGATATGTTACAAATACCCGAGGTGAGACATGTTGGCATCCCCGTGGATCAACAACTTGTCCACTATGCCAGTTACCTCGTTACCGGTATTGTTCTCTTTTCTCGTTACCGTGTTCCGGCATCCCCATGATCAAATCACAAAGTGTCTGGCCAGACGATGATGGATACCGTAACACCAAGAGGGCCTAGAGATATCTCTCCATCATCGGAGGAGCAAATCCCAATCTTGTGCTATCAAGTTACTTGACATACTTTCCCCAGAACCCGTAAGCCGCCGTAATAGCCATCTAGTTACGGATGACGTTTAACAAACCCCAAAGTTCATGAATCAAGCATGAAGAAACTCGATACTCTCATGGTCTGAGGAATCATGCAAACGTTAACCATCTCTGTGTTATTAACCATTTAACTTGTGACGAATGTATCTCATAGCATAACATCAATTCGGGTCGATTCAACACAAATGTTCTTCTAACATTGTGCCCTCAAAGTTGCTGGCATAGACATGCCCATGATCAGGAAAACAGAACCATCATGCAACACTTGAGCTAGTCTTAGAGGCCAGACTAGGAATACATTTTACCGTTTATTATTCCACACGTGCATATGAGTCTTCCTCCGAGCCTCGTGGTTATTGTAGACTCGAGAACCATAGCAGTTATAGCATGGAACATAAACCTAATTATGAACAGGGAGATAATCAATAACATTTATTATTGCCTCTAGGGCATATCTCCTACAAAAATGTCTACGATGTGATCGTGGTTGTGAATATTTGAGTTACGAGTTTAGTATGCATTTAAGACAATGTGGAAGTGTTTCACAGCTCATGCCACCTGGAACACCACAGCGTAATGGTGTGTCCGAACATCGTAATCGTACTCTATTGGATATGGTGTGATCTATGATGTCTCTTACTGATTTGCCACTACCATTTTGGGGTTATGCATTAGAGAAAACTGCATTCACTTTAAATAGGGCACCATCTAAATCCATTGAGACGACACCGTATGAATTATGGTTTGGCAAGAAACCTAAGTTGTCGTTTCTTAAAGTTTGGGGCTGCGGCGCTTATGTCAAAAGGCTTCAGCCTGATATGCTCGAACCCAAAACGGAGAAATACCTATTCGTAGGATACCCTAAGGAAACAATTGGGTATACCTTCTATCTCAGATCCGAGGGAAAGGTCTTTTTTCCAAGAATGGATCCTTTCCAGAGAAGGAGTTTCTCTCGAAAGAAGTGAGTGGGAGGAAGGTAGAACTTGATGAGGTTATCGAACCTTCGCTTCAATTGGAGAGTGCCGCAACACAGAAAGTTGTTCCTGTGATGTCTACACCAGTTAAAGAGGAAGCTAATGATGATGATCATGAAACTTCGTATCAAGTTACTACCGAGCTTCGTAGGTCGACAGGGACTCGTACTGCCCCTGAGTGGTACGGTAATCCTGTCTTGGAGGTCATGCTGTTAGACAATAGTGAACCTACGAACTATGAGGAAGCATTGATGGGCCCGAATTCCGACAAATGGCTAGAGACCATGAAATCTGAGATAGGATCCATATATGAAAACCAAGTATGGACTTTGTTAGACTTGCCCGATGACCCGCATTCCATTAAGTACAAATAGATCTTTAAAAGGAAGACATACGTTGATGGTAATGTCACCGTCTATAAAGCTCGACTTGTCGCAAAGGGTTTCCGACAAGTTCAAGGAGTTGACTACAATGAGACTTTCTCACCCGTAGCGATGCTAAAGTCTGTTAGGATTATGTTGGCAATTCCTGCATTTTCGATTATGAAATTTAGCAGATGGACGTCAAAACCGCGTTCCTTAATGGTTTCCTTAAGGAAGAGTTGTATATGATGCAGCCGGAGGGTTTTGTCGATCCTAAAAATGCTGACAAAGTGTGCGAGCTCCAGTGCTCCATTTATGGGCTGGTGCAAGTATCTCGGAGTTGGAATCTTCCCTTTGATGAGGTGATCAAAGCTTATGGGTTTATACAAGTTTGGAGAAGCTTGTATTTACAAGAAAGCGGGTAGGAGCTCTATAACATTTCTGATAAGTGTGGATGACATATTATTGATTGGAATTGATGTAGAATTTCTGGAAAGCATAAAGAGTTTTTTGAAAGGACTTTTCAAAGGAAAACCTAGGTAGAGCTTATTACATATTGAGCATCAAGATCTATGGAGATAGATCAAGATGCTTGATAAGACTTTCACACAGCACACATCTTGACAAGATTTTGAAGGAGTTCAAAATGGATCAGTCAAAGAATGAGTTCTTGCATGTATTGTTCGGTGTCAAGTTGAGTAAGACTCAAAGCTCGACCACAACAAAAGAAAGATAAAGGACGAAGGTCGTCCCCTATACCTCAGTTGTAGGCTCTATAATGTATGCCATGTTGTGTACTCCACCTAATATGTGCCTTGCTATGAGTCTGGCAAAGGGGGTACAAGAGTGATCCAGAAGTGGATCACTGGACAACGGTCAAAATTATCCTTAGGTACCTAAAGAGGACTAAGGAAATGTTTCTTGGTTATGGAAGTGATAAAGAGTTCGTCGTAAAAGGTTACGTCGATGCAAGCTTTGACACCAATCCGGATGACTCTGAGTCTCAAACCGGATACGTATAGTGGACTCATTATTTGGAATAGCTCCAAGTGGGCCGTAGTAGCAGCATCTACAGTATGCCATAGAGATTTGCGAAGTACACACGGATCTGAATGTTGCAGACCCATTGACTAAAATCTCTCTCACAAGCAAAACATGATCAAACCCTATAACTCATTGGGTGTGAATCACATGGTGATGTGAACTAGATTAGTGACTCTAGATCAAGTGGGAGATTGTTGGAAATATGCCCTAGAGGCAATAATAAATTGGTTATTATCATATTCCTTGTTCATCATAATTGTTTATTATCCATGCTAGAATTCTATTGATCGGAAACTCAAATACATGTGTGGATACATAGACAACACCGTGCCCCTAGTGAGCCTCTACTAGACTAGATCGTTGATCAAAGATGGTTAAGGTTTCCTAACCATAGACATGAGTTGTCATTTAATAACGGGATCACATCATTAGGAGAATGATATGATGGACAAGTCCCAAACGTAAGCATATCATTTGAGCGTATCACTTAGTTTGTTGCTACTGCTTTCTTCATGTCAAGTATCTGTTCCTAAGACCATGAGATCATGCAACTCCCTGACACTGGAGGAATGCCTTGTGTGTATCAAGAGTCACTTCGTATATGGGTGATCATAAAAGTACTCTATAGGTAACTCCAAGGGTGTCTGTTGGGTCGGTATGGATCGAGACTGGGATTTGTCACTCCGTATGACGGGGAGGTATCTCTGGGCCCTCTCGGTAATACAACACCACAAGAAGCTTGCAATCAATGTGACTAAGGAGTTAGTCACGGGATCTTGTATTACGGAACGAGTAAAGAGACTTGTAGGTAACGAGATTGAACTAGGTATGAGATACCGACGATTCAATCTCAGGCAAGTAACATACCGACGGACAAAGGGAACCGCATGCGGGATTGAGTGAATCCTTGACATCATGGTTCGACTGATAAAAATCTCCGTGGAATATGTAGGAACCAATATGGGCATCCAGGTCCCGCTATTGGTTATTAACCAGAGAGGTGTCTCGGTCATGTCTACATGATTCTAGAACCCGTAGGGTCCGCACGCTTAACGTTCGGTGACGCTAGAGTAGTATTGGGATGTTTGCGTTGGTGACCAAATGTTGTTTGGAGTCCCAGATGAGATCTCGGATGTCACGAGGAGCTTCGGAGGTAAAGATTTATATATGGGAAGTCATATTTTGGTTACGGGAAAAGTTTTGGGTTTTGCTGGTATTGTACCGGGAAGCTTCCTGAAGGTTCCGAAGGGTTCCGAAGGAATCTGGAAGGGTCCCTCCAGCCCCTAGGGCGTGCATGGGCTGTAGGGGGGGGTGCCATGGCCGTATTGGGCCAGGGGTACCAGACCCAAAGGGCCATGCGCCAAGGGAAAGAGGAAACCTTAAAGGGGAGGGCCCTCCACTTGACTTGGAGGGCACTCCTCCTCCCTTTGGCCGCCACTCCTCCTTGGAGGAGGGGCAAAGGTGGGTTGCCCCTCTCCCCATTGCTCATGTAAATAGGGGAGGGGTGGGGAGGGAAGCCACACACCAATTCCTTTCCCCCTCCCTTGGGCAGCCGCTATTATGTCTTCCCGAGTTCTTCCTCGTTCGTAGTTCCGGAGGTGCTTGGCGAAGCCCTGCTGGCACTGCTCCACCACCATCTTCACCATGTCGTCATGCTGGTCGAGATCCCATTTACTTCTCCTCCCTCACTTGCTGGATCAAGGAGGCGGAGATGTCATCGAGACGCGTGTGTGCTTAACGCGGACGTGCCATCCATTCGGGTGCTGGATCGGATTGGATCGCGAGTGGATCATCTAGAGTATGACTACATCAACCGCGTTTTTAATGCTTCCGCTTAATGGTCTACAAGGGCATGTTGACACACTCTCCCTCTCGTAGCTATGCATCTCCATGTGGATAGATCTTGCATGTGCATAGGAATTTTTTTGTTTCCCATGCAACGTTCCCCAATAGTTTTCTAGCAATGAAATCTCTCTTATCATAACGCTTATTCTTAGAAGGTGGGTTATCAAGATTAGTTGCAGGTTCTATTTCTACATCATTATCAGGTTCTTTATCATTATCTGGTTGAGCATCAATATGAACATCATTTTCATTATCACTAGGTGCATGTTCATTTCCAGATTGTGTCTCAGCATCAAAAATAGAAACATCATCACGATTCTCAGAAGGTTTTTCTATCACAAGTTCAATAGAATCATGCAAAGTACTATCATTTTTCTTTTTATTTTTCTTCTTAGATGGACTAGGTACATCCTTATTAATATTCTGAGAATCTTGTTCGATTCTTTTAGGATGTCCTTCATGATAGAGGGGTTCTTGTGTCATTCTCCCCCCTCTAGTCACAACTCTAATAGCATGATCATTCAGTTTACTATTCATTTAGGTAAGCTAATCATTTTGTGACTTAGCAACTTGTTCTAACTGAGTTTGGGCCATGGATGAGTGTTTACCTAAAACCTTTAACGTCATTAGCAATTCTAAACATCAAGTCACTCAAGTGATCAATCATCATAGCATTTCTTTTTAATTGATACTTAACATATATATTAAAATGTTCTTGCTTAACAATGTGATTATCAAATTCATCCATGCATTGACTAGCAGTTTTATTATAAGGTATATCACTTTTATCGAATCTACAAAGAGAATTTACCTCTACTACCTGCGTAGGAATATCAAGTCCATGTATTTCTTCAATAGGTGGTAGATTCTTAACATCTTCGATCTTAATAACTTTTTCTTTCATAGATTTCTTGGCTTCTTGCATATCTTCTGGACTGAGAATAGAATAACTCTCTTCTTAGTAATTGGTTTAGGAGGTGGTTCAGGAAGTCTCCAATCATTAGCATTCTTCAAAATATCATTCAATAGTTCTTCAGCGTGTTCGACAGTCTGTTCCCTGAAAACACAACCAACACAACTATCTAGGTACTCCCTAGAAGCATAGGTTAGTCCATTATAAAAGATATCAAGTATTTCATTTTCTTAAGAGGATGATCAGGCAAAGCTCTAAGTAGCTGGAGAAGGCCCCCCCAAGCTTGAGGGAGATTCTCTTCTTCAATTTGCACAAAATTAAATATTTCCTATAAAGCAACTTGCTTCTTATGAGCAGGAAAATATTTTTTAGAGAAGTAATATATCATACCCTGGGGGCTATGCACACAACCAGGAGCAAGAGAAAGGATCCACTTCTTAGCATCACCCTTTAGTGAGAAAGGAAAAAGCTTAAGAATATAGTAATAGCGATTTTTTCCTCATTAGCAAATAGGGTGGCAATATCATTTAATTTCGTAAGTTGTTCCACAACAGTTTCAGATTCATAACCATGGAAAGGATCAGATTCTACCAAAGTAATTAACTCAGGATCAACAGAGAATTCATAATCCTTATCAGTAACAAATATAGGAGAAGTAGCAAATTTAGGATCATATTTTATTTTCTCCTTCATAGATTTTTCTTTTAATTTACTCAGCAATTTCTTAATATCATCTCTATCATTACAAGCAAGAAATTCTCTAGCTATGTCCCCATCCATAACATAACCTTAAGGTACACCACACATTTCAATTCTAGGAGGAGATCTAGACAAAATAGGTGAATCATAGTTTTCATCAATTTCAACATTCTCAAGTTCTCTAGACTTAGGAATATGAGCATCAAGCAAATCACCTAGTGGCACATGTTTAGTTTCATCTAGCATAGTAGTAGCATCATCATAATTTTCATTCAAAGCGGAAGTAGCATCATTAATTACTTGAAACATATCAGATTGAATAGCAGGTGGTGGTGTCGCTAGCTTACTCAAAACAACCTAAACTCCATTTTTTGTAGTTTCCTTTTGTAAACAAAAGTAGTGATAAAACAATAAATTAAAAGATTTAATTGCAAGATCTAAAGATATACCTTCAAGCACTCACCTCCCCGGCAACGGCGCCAGAAAAGAGCTTGATGTCTACTACACAACTTTATTCTTGTAGGCTCGTGTTGGGCCTCCAAGCGTAGAGTTTTGTAGGACAATAGAAATTTTTCCTCAAGTGGATGACATAAGGTTTATCAATCCGTGGGAGGTGTAGGATGAAGATGGTCTCTCTCAAGCAACCCTGCAATCAAATACAAGAAATCTCTTGTGTCCCCAACACACCCAATACAATGGTAAATTGTATAGGTGCACTAGTTCGGTGAACAGATGGTGATGCAAGTGCAATATGGATAGTAGATATAGGTTTTTGTAATCTGAAAATATAAAAAGCAAGGTAGCAAGTAGTAAAGACCGAGCAAAATGTTATATCAATGATTGGAAATAAGGCCTAGGGTTCGTACTTTCACTAGTGCAATCTCCCAACGGTACTAACATAATTGAATCATATAACCATCCCTCAACGTGCCACAAAGAATCACTCCAAAGTTCCTATCTAGCGGAGAACATAAGATGAAATTGTTCTAGACAACAAAACCACCTCAAAGTTATCCTTTCCGATCAATCTATTGAACCATCCCTATAAGTGCCACAAACAGCCCTAGAGTTCATACTAGAATAACACCTATGATACGCAACAATCAACCCTAATGTCACCTAGATACTCCAATGTCACCTCAAGTATTTGTGGATTAATTTTTCGACATGCACCAAACAATTTTAGATTCATCATGTTCAATACAACACAAAGAACTTCAAAGAGTATGCCAAGATTTCTATCGGAGAAAGTAGGACAAGAACATGTATCAACCTATATGCATAGATTACCCCAATGTCACCGTGGGAATCCGCAAGTTCATTACCAAAACATATATCAAGTGAATCAATAGAATACCCCATTGTCACCAGGGGCATTAATACATCTCCAATGTATCTAGAATTTTTGATTGTTCCATGCTATTATATTATCATTCTAGGATACTTTTTGAGTCTTTATTTACCAATTTATATTATTTATATTATCTTTGCTAGTCATTAGTTTACTTCTTTAGTTGCTAGTTTACTTGTCGTGCTTGTTACTAAGTTGTGTGACTTCTCAAATACTAATAACAATGATTTTATTAGTACTCCTATACCACCCGCCACTAGTGTGGAGGCTTTTGATATTAATGCCGCATTGCTGAATCTTGTGATGAAAGATCAATTTTCGGGAAGTCCTAATGAGGATCCCGCTGCTCATCTTAATACTTTTGTTGAACTTTGTGATATGCAAAAGAAAAAGGATATGGATAATGATGTTGTGAAATTAAAATTATTTCCTTTTTCACTAAGAGATAAAGCTAAGGCTTGGATTTCATCTTTACCATGTAATAGTATTGGAACATGGGATAAGTGTAAAGATGCTTTTATTGCCAAGTATTTTCCTCCCGCTAAGATCATCTCCCTTAGAAATAAAATTATGAATTTTAAACAACATGATCAAGAACATGTTGCACAAGCTTGGGAGAGGATGAAATTGATGATTAGAAATGGCCCTACTCATGGTTTAAACTTGTGGATGATTATCCAAAAAAAATATGCTGGACTAAACTTTATGCCTAGAAATCTTCTAGATTCTACTGCAGGTGATACCTTTATGGATGTGACCTTAGGAGAGTCCACAAAACTTCTGGCCAACATCATGACAAATTACTCTCAATGTCATACTGAAAGAGCTCCGACTGGTAAGAAGGTAAATTATGTTGAGGAAATCATTACTTTGAGTGAAAAAGTGGATGCTCTTATGAATATGGTTGCTAGAAAAAACACTCATGTTGATCCAAATTATATTCCCTTGTCTACTTTGATTGAGAAAAATAATGATGCTATTGATGTGAACTTTATCTCGCGAAACAATAACAACAACAATGCCTATAGAGGAAATTTCAATGCTAGACTGTATCCCGGTAACTCCTCTAATAATTATGGCAACTCTTATGGAAATTCTTATGGAAATTCTTCTACAAATGATAATAGGATACCCTCTAATCTTGAGAACACAATTAAATAATTTATTAGTTCCCAAAAGGTTTTTAATACTATGGTAGAAGAAAAGTTGCATACGATTGATGCTTTGGCTAAAAACATGGATATGATTGCTCTTGATGTTGAAACTCTTAAAAGTAAAACTTTGCCACCCACATGATTTTAATGAGACTATTAATCTATTCAAATATCTATTAGTGAAATTAAGGAAAGGACTGCTAAGTTAAAAGCTAAGAGGGAATTCTTAGAAAAGGCTCTTCCACCCGGTTTTTACCGGAATCATGGTGAAGATCTTAAAATGATTGGTACTTCTCCTATTGAATCTTTATTTACTAATCTGAAAGTAAATGATAAAGGGACCGAAGATGAGTCAACTCTATCTAGAGAGCGTCCTGTTTGCTTAGAGGGTGGTGATTCTAATGCTAAAACTAAAAAAGTGGGTTTGGAGAGGTTAAAACGTTAACTAATGATGTGCCCACTATCTTGGATTACAAGGATTTTAATTATAAGAGTTGCTCTTTAGTAGGATGTATTTCCTTGTTGCAAACCATTATTAGCAAATGATACGTCTCCAATGTATCTATAATTTTTTATTGTTCCATGCTGATATATTATCATTCTATGATACTTTTTGGGTCATTATTTACCAATTTGTAATATTTTTTAGCACTAACCTATTGACCCAGTGCCCAGTGCCAGTTGCTATTTTCTGCATGTTTTTTACTTTTCAAGTTTACAGTACCAAAAAAAGTCCAATTGCCACGAAACTTTTTGATGATTTCTACTGGACCATAAGAAGACCTGGAAGCTTCGGAAGGAGGCCAGGAGGTGCACGAGGGCCCCACCATACATCAGGGCGCGCCCTGGGGGCGCCCTGATATGTGGTGGCCCCCTCGGCTGCCTCCCGACGACCATGTCTGGCCTATAAATTCCCTAATATTGCAAAAACCCTGGAAGCAGTCCCGAAACCCTTTTTCCGCCGCCGCAGGTGTTTGTTCCGTCGCGAGGCCATCTGGAGCTCCGTTCCGGCACCCTACTGGAGGGGGATCGATCATGGAGGACCTCTTCATCAACCTTGCTGCCCTCATGATGATGTGTGAGTAGTTCACCACAGACCTACGGGTCCATAGCTAGTACCTAGATGACAATCTCTCTATCTCTTTATCTTCAATACAATGATCATCGCATCTTCGCTTTGATCTATCCGATGTAATCCTATTGTGCGGTGTGTTTGTTGGGATCCGATGAATTGTGGGTTTATGTTCAGATTATTCATGAAAAGTATTTGAGATACCTCTGATATATATTGTCTCTTAATTGCATGATCATTATAGCTTCGTAATGCTCTTTGATCTATTGATGTGCTTTGGCCAAGTAGATTAATATTTCATCGGTGGGAGTAGTGCATTGTGGCAGGTTCAACCTAGCGAGTTTCTATATCCCAGTGACAAAGTAGGGGACAAGATGCGTCTTTGTGTTGTTGCTACTAAGGATAACACGATGGGGTTCATTCATATTGCTTGAGTTTACATTGTCTACATCATGTCATCGTTCTCCATGCATTACTCTGTTTTACTTAATACTCTAGATGCATGCTGGATAGCGGTCGATGAGTGGAGTAATAGTAATAGGTGCAGGCAGGAGTAAGCCTATTTGTTTATGGACGTGATGCCTATATACACATGATCATTGTCGTGAAAATCGCATAACTATCCGCTTTTCTATCAATTGCCCAACAGTAATTTGTTACCCACCGTATGTTGCCTACATGAGAGATGCCGCTAGGGAAAACTATGGCCTCCGGGTCTATTCACTTATATATTTACAAATGCTACTATTACCTCGCTGCCTTTATTTACTTTTTATTTATTTTCCAATTTATATTTATCAACAATTATCTACACAACTCATTTGCTTGCAAATAACGAGATCAAGTGGATTGACAACCCTCTTGCCCGCATTGGGTGCAAGTTGTTTGTACATTTGTGTGCAGCCGCTGAAGACGATTGAGGATTGATATTCCTATTGGTTCGACAAACCTTGGTTTCATAACTGAGGGAAATACTTACCCACTTTGTGCTACAATTACCCGTTCCTCTTCACGGAAAACCCAACGCAGATCACAAGTATCAGGAAGGATTTCTGGCGCCGTTGTCGGGGAATATCATCATCAACTATCAATTAACTTCACACAAATTTTCATTCACTTGTTATTCTTTTTATTTGCTGTTATATTTAGCTTTTATCATAAAAAACAAAAATATAAAAATATTTATCTTTCCTTGTTACTAGTTTACTTCTTCGCTTGCTAGTTTACTAGTCACCATGGCTCAAGATACTACTAAGCTGTGTGACTTCTCAAATACTAATAATAATGATTTTATTAGTACTCCTATACCACCCACCACTAGTGTGGAGGCTTTTGATATTAAGGCTGCATTGCTAAATCTTGTCATAAAGGATCAATTTTCGGGAAGTCCTAATGAGGATCCCGCTTCACATCTTAATACCTTTGTTGAATTATGTGACATGCAAAATAAAAAGGATATGGATAATGATATTGTGAAATTAAAATTATTTCCTTTTTCACTAAGAGATAAAGCTAAGGCTTGGTTTTCATCTTTACCTCATAATAGTATTGGAACATGGGATAAGTGTAAGGATGCTTTTATTGCCAAGTATTTTCCTCCTCCTAAGGTCATCTCCCTTAGAAATCAAATAATGAATTTTAAACAGAAATATCAAGAGCATGTTGCACAAGCTTGGGAGAGAATGAAATTAATGCTAAGAAATTGTCCAACTCATGGCTTAAATATGTGGATGATTATCCGAAACTTCTATGCTGGACTAAACTTTGTGTCTAGAAATCTTCAAGATTCTGCTGCAGGTGGTACCTTTATGGATGTGACCTTAGGAGAGGCCACAAAACTTTTGGACAACATTATGAAAAATTATTCTCAATGGCATACCGAAAGGGCTCCAACCGGTAAGAAGGTAAATTCTGTTGAAGAAATTGCTACTTTGAGTGAAAAAGTGGATGCTCTTATGAATATGGTTGCTAGTAAAAATGCTCATGTTGATCCCAATAACATGCCCTTGTCTACTCTGATTGAGCAAAATAATTATGCTATTGATGTGAACTTTGTCTCGCAAAATAATTTCAACAATAATGCTTATAGAGGAAACTTCAATTCTAGACCGTATCCCGGTAATTCCTCTAACAACTATGGAAACTCTTATGGTAATTCTTATGGAAATTCTAATTCTAATAGGATAACCTCTGATCTTGAGAACACAATTAAAGAATTTATTAATTCTCAAAAGGTTTTCAACACTATGGTAGAAGAAAAGTTGCATGTAGTTGATACTTTGGCTAAAAACATGGATAGAATTGCTCTTGATGTGGAAACTCTTAAAGGCAAAGCTTTGCCACCCAAGCATGATTTTAATGATGCTATTAAATCCATCCAAATATCTATTAATGAAAGTAAGGAGAGGACCGCTAAGTTGAGAGCTAAGCGGGAATTCTTAGAAAAGGCTCTTCCACTCGGTTTTTACCGGAATCATGATGAAGATCTTAAAATGATTGGTATTTATCCTATTGAATCTGTATTTACCTCTCTGAATATAAATGATAAAATTACTGGATATGAGTAAACTTTAATTGAGAAGCATCCCGTTTGCTTGGAGGGTGATGATTTTGATGCTAAAACTGACAAAACGTGGGTTTGGAGAGGTCAAAACTTTAACTAGTGATGTGCCGACTATTTTGGATTACAAGGACTTTAATTATGATAATTGCTCTTTAATAGAATGTATTTCCTTGTTGCAATCCGTTATTAGCTCACCCAATGCTTATGAACAAAATAAAGCTTTTACCGAACATGTAGTAGAAGCTATGATAAAAGCTTATGATGAAAAACTTGAGCTTGAAGTTTCTATTCCTAGAAAATTGCATGATGAGTGGGAACCTACTATCAAGATTAATATAAATAAATATGAATGCAATGCTTTGTGTGACCTTGGTGCTAGTGTTTCAACTATACCTAACACTCTTTGTGATGTGCTTGGTCTCACTAATATTGAAGATTGTTCCCTTAAATTGCATCTTGCGGATTCTACCATTAAGAAACCTCTAGGAAGAATTAATGATGTGCTTATTATTGCAAATAAAAATTATGTTCCTGTAGATTTCATTGTGCTTAATATTTATTGCAATCCTACTTGTCCCATAAAACTTGGTAGACCTTTCCTACGAACTATAGGTGCAATTATTGATATGAAAGAGGGAAACATAAGGTTACAATTCCCATTGAATAAAGGGATGGAACACTTCCCTATAAAGAGAATTAAACCACCTTATGAATCAATAATGAGAGCCACTTATGGGAGGAGTGTCAAAGATGACAATACTTGAAATAATGCATTATGCCTAGCTAGGGGCATAAAACAATAGCGCTTGTTGGGAGGCAACCCAATAGTTATCTTTAAATTTTTGCTTAAACTTACCATTTATTTTTGATAACATGATTATTGCCTATGTAATGATTATGTTTTTGTGTTTAAATTAGTGTTTGTGCCAAGTAAAGCCTTTGGGATGAGTCACAAGATAAGTAGAACCGATGCTGAAACAAAACAAAAACTTTTGACTAGAGTACATGAATTTTCATTTTTTACTGGAGCGTGATAATGATCTGAAATTTTACACAGTGTGGCTATAAAAAGTTTCGAGGTTTTCCTAATTTTTCAGAATTTTTAGAGTTACATAAGTATAGGTTCTCTACATATTGCTACAGACTATTCTGTTTTAGACAGATTCTGTTTTTGCTTGCATAGTTGCTTATTTTGATTATGCTATGGATTGTATCGGGGGGTATAAGCCATGGAGAAGTTATAATGCAGTACCTATTATACAATTATCAAATAAGAATCAATTTATAACAGTACCTAAAGTATGCAATATGTTTCTTATACTAACGGATCTCACGAAGTTTTGTTGAGTTTTGTGTGATTGAAGTTTTCAAGTTTTGGTTGTTATCATGATGGACAAAGGAATAAGGAGTAGCAAGATCCTAAGCTTAGGGATGAACAAGGCACCCCAAGGTAATATTTTAAAGGAGACTCAAGCGTCTAATCTTCGGGATGCCCCGGAAGGCATCCCCTCTTTCGTCTCAATCCATCGGTATGTCACTTGAAGCTATATTTTTATTTGTCACGTGATATGAGTTTTGCTTGGAGCGTCGTTTGCTTTTGTTTGCTTTTACTTTAAGTTTACAACAATCGTTGTCTGCTGGACACACCTATTTAAGAGAGACACACCTTCATCATAATTTGTTTGAATACTCTATGTGCTTCACTTATATCTTTTGAGTTTAGCAGTTGCTCTAGTACTTCACTTATATCTTTTTGAGCACGGTGGGGTGTAGATTTTATAGAAATGATATCACTCTTGTTCTTCACTTATATTTGTTTGAGAGTTAATAAATAGTGATGGTAATTTGCATGGGTCATAAGACTAGTCCAAAAATATTAGGTATTCAATGAGTGATAATCAAAACCATCATGTAGCACATATAGAGAAATTGTGGGTCAATGATATTGACGTGGTAATATGAAATAGGTGTGAGTTCATAATTGTTAAACAGTAGAAGTGTCAATATTAAGAGAGGTTGACCCTTTTTTCATCTAAAAATTAAAGAGGCATGGTGATGATGTGTGAGCATTTCTATTCCTCGTTGAAATCCTAGTGTTGTTTCGGGTCGGAAGCGCGCGATGGTTCACTCCTACCAACCTCTTCCCTCGGAGCATGCGAGTAGTACTTCGATTTATGATAAACTAATAAAACTTTGCAATAAGTATATGAGTTCTTTATGACTAATGTGAAACCATGGACATACGCAATCTCACCTTCTCATATTTGCTAGCCTCTTCGGTGTCGTGCATTGCCCATTCTCACCTCGAGGATCGGTGCAACTTTCGCCGGTGCATCCAAACCCCGTGACATGATATGCTCTGTTGCACATAAGCCTTATTATATATTCCTCAAAACAGCCACCATACCTACATATCATGGCATTTCCATAGCCATTCTGAGATATATTGCCATGCAAATTCCATCATCACTTCACATGACTAGTTCGTTCATCATCTTATTGCTTTGCATGATCATATAGAGCTGACATAGTATTTGTGGCAAAGCCACCGTTCATCATACTTTTGATACATGTCATGCTAGATCATTGCACATCCTAGTACACTGCCATAGGCATTCATACAGAGTCATATCTTCATATCAGTTCTCCATATTGAGTTGTAAGTAAATAAAAGTGTGATGATCATCATTATTAGAGCATTGTCCCAGTGAGGAAAGAATTATGGAGACTATGATTCTCCCACAAGTCGAGATGAGACTCTGGACAAAAAATAAAGATGGGGGAGGCCAAATGAGCCCACCATTCAAAAAAATGATGAGATAAAATGAGAGAAGGGACTTTGCTACTATCTTTTACCACACTTGTGCCTCAAAGTGGCACCATGTTCCTCATGTAGAGAGTCTCATGATATGTCACTTTCATATGCTAGTGGGAATTACCTATTCATTATTACAAACTTGGCTTGTATATTCCTATGTCGGGCTTCCTCAAATGCCCGAGGTCTTCATGAGCAAGCAAGTTTGATGCACACCCCACTTAGCTTCATTTGAGCTTTCATACACGTATAGCTCTAGTGCATCATTTGCATGGCAATCCCTACTCCTCGCATTGATATCTATTGATGGGCATCTCCATAGCTCGTTGGTACGCCTAGTTGATGTGAGACTATCTTCTCCACTTTTTAACCCCTTTGATATCTACCACCATACTCTATTCCACCTAAATGCTATGTCCAATGGCTCACGCTCATGTATTGCGTGAAGAATAAAAAGTTGATGCATATTGAAAAGGTACGCTCCAATTGCCTGACTTGGACATCATGGTGCTTAACATTTGTATTGATGTGGTGAAGATGGAGCCATGCCTTGCTAATACAATAAGATGAATGGGGGGGGTAAACATGTCTTAAGGATCGTATACTTTTAAGGATTAATGATTTTGTTTCTTACACTTTGAATATTGATGTGTTAATATTTGTTGATTCATCTTTTCTCAATGAGCATACCTGCATAAGATTACATAATGGATAGCATGTCACATCAAAAATTCTGTTTTTATCATTTACCTACTCGAGGACGAGCAGGAATTAAGCTTGGGGATGCTTGATACGTCTCCAACGTATCTATAATTTTTTATTGTTCCATGATGATATATTATCATTCTAGGATACTTTTTGGGTCATTATTTACCAATTTATAATATTTTTGAGCACTAACCTATTGACCCAGTGCCCAGTGCCAGTTGTTGTTTTCTACATGTTTTTTACTTTTCAGGTTTACACTACCAAACAAAGTCCAATTGCCACAAAACTTTTTGATGATTTTTTCTGGACCATAATAAGACCTGGAAGCTCTGGAAGGAGGCCGGGAGGTGCACGAGGGCCCCACCACATATCAGGGCGCGCCCTGGGGGGGCGCCCTGATATGTGGTGCCCCCCTCGGCTGCCTCCCGACGCCCCTCTCTGGCCTATAAATTCTTTAATATTGCAAAAACCCTGGAAGCAGTCCCAAAACCCTTTTTCCGCCGCCGCAATTCTCTGTTCCGTCACGAGGCCATCTGGAGCTCCGTTCCGGCACCCTGTCGGAGGGGGGTCGATCACGGAGGGCCTCTTCATCAACATTGATGCCCTCATGATGATGTGTGAGTAGTTCACCACAGACCTACGGGTCCATAGCTAGTACCTAGATGGCAATCTCTCTATCTCTTGATCTTTAATACAATGATCATCGCATCTTCGCTTTGATCTATCCGATGTAATCCTATTATGCGGTGTGTTTGTTGGGATCCGATGAATTGTGGGTTTATGTTCAGATTATTCATGAAAATTATTTGAGATACCTCTGATATATATATTGTCTCTTAATTGCATGATCATTATAGCTTCGTAATGCTCTCTGATCTATTGATGTGTTTTGGCCAAGTAGATTGATATTTCATCGGTGGGAGTGGTGCATTGTGGTAGGTTCAACCTGGTGAGTTTCTATATCCCAGTGACAAAGTAGGGGACAAGATGCGTCTTTGTGTTGTTGCTACTAAGGATAACACGATGGGGTTCATTCATATTGCTTGAGTTTACTTTGTCTACATCATGTCATCGTTCTCCATGCATTACTCTGTTTTACTTAATACTCTAGATGCATGCTGGATAGCGGTCGATGAGTGGAGTAATAGTAATAGGTGCAGGCAGGAGTCAGCCTAATTGTTTATGGACATGATGCCTATATACACATGATCATTTCCGTGAAAATTGCATAACTATCCGCTTTTCTATCAATTGCCCAACAGTAATTTGTTACCCACCGTATGCTGCCTACATGAGAGATGCCGCTAGGGAAAACTATGGCCCCCGGGTCTATTCACTTATATATTTACAAACGCTACTATTACCTCACTGCCTTTATTTACTTTTTATTTATTTTGCAATTTATACTTATAAACAATTATCTACACCACTCATTTGCTTGCAAATAACAAGATCAAGGGGATTGACAACCCTCTTGCCCGTGTTGGGTGCAAGTTGTTTGTTCATTTGTGTGCAGCCGCTGAAGACGGTTGAGGATTGATATTCCTATTGCTTCGATATACCTTGGTTTCATAACTGAGGGAAATACTTACCCACTTTGTGCTGCAATTACCCATTCCTCTTCACGGAAAACCCAACGGAGATCACAAGTATCAGCACACCCAATGCTTATGAACAAAACAAGGCTTTCACTAATCATATAATGGAAGCGATGATAAAAGCTTATGATGAGAAACTTGAACTAGAAGTTTCTATTCCTAGAAAATTGCATGATGAGTGGGAACCTACTATTAAAATAAAAATAATAAATTTGAATGCAATGCTTTGTGTGACCTTGGTGCTAGTGTTTTAACTATACCTAAATCTCTTTGTGATGTGCTTGGTCTCACCGATATTCAAGATTGGTCCCTAAACTTGCATCTTGCGGATTCTACCATTAAAAAACCTTTGGGTAGAATAAATGATGTTCTAATTGTTGAAAATAAGAATTATGTGTTGTATAATTCATTGTCCTTGATATTGATTGCTATCCTACCTGTCCAATAATACTTGGAAGATCATCTTTGAGTTGGGAGCATCCCTTGTTTGTTTTTGTTCACTTCTCACCTACATGGGTTAGTCCTGCAAGGAAGAACATGATATATCCAAATGACAAGAGTGAGATTTTCATCAAATGTTTGTCAAGGATATTGTTTGTTGTCTTCTTCCTCCATCTTCAAATAGGGGTTGTTGATACTTGGCCATGACAAGATTGCTTGTGGTATGAGTTGATGGCAATCTTGTGGAGCGTAGTTCTTCCAAGTACCTACAAAAGGTTAGATGCAAGACAAGGGATCATAGATTTCCAAGGCATAAGATAGTGTCATAACAATGGTGTCATGGAGTAGTAAGAATAAGCTCATGCCCTTGCATGCATCCGAGTGAGTCTAGCTGAAGTTTGAAGCATCAATGATGTTCAACTCACTCCTCAAGTGGCAAAACACTTTCTCATCAAGTGGCTTAGTAAACATATCCGCCAATTGTTTGTTAGTACGAACATGTTTGAGATTAATATCCCCTTTGGCAACATGATCACTAATGAAATGATGACAAACTTGAATATGTTTAGTTCGAGAATGTTGCACGGGATTATGAGCAATCTTAATAGCACTCTCATTGTCACAAAGCAATGGAACATGTTTTACATGTATTCCATAATCCTTAAGAGTTTGAGTCATCCATAGCAATTGTGCACAACATGACCCGACGGCAGTGTATTCCGCTTCGGCGGTGGAGAGAGATACCGAATTTTGTTTCTTGGATGACCAAGACACAAGAGATCTCCCATGAAATTGACAAGTACCCGAATGGATTTTCTATCAACCTTCTCTCCGGCATAGTCCGAGTCGGAATAGCCCACAAGATTAAAATATGATCCCTTGGGATACCAAATACCAAAGTTTGGTGTATGTATCAGGTATCTCACAATTCTTTTCACGGCCTTAAGATGATACTCTTTGGGTGCCGCTTGATATCGGGCACACATGCACACACTAAGCATGATATCGGGACGGGAGACACATAAATATAGCAATGAACCGATCATTGATCGATAAACCTTTTGATCAACCGGTTTGTCCTCCTTGGTGATGTCAACATGTCCACTAGTAGGCATAGGAGTTTTCATACCTTTACACTCTTGCATGTTGAACTTCTTGATCAAGTCCTTGGTATACTTGGTTTGAAATATAAATGTTCGTTCTTTCGTTTGCTTGATTTGCAAACCAAGGCAAAATTTCAACTCACACATCATAGACATTTCATATTTCTCGGACATCAACCTTCCAAATGTCTCACTAAAATGTGGGTTAGTAGATCCAAGGATAATATCATCCGCACAAATTTGGCACACAAATAATTCACCGTTAACTCTTTTATTGAACAAGGTTGCGTCAATTTTACCAAACTCAAAACCCTTTTCAATGAGAAACTTTGTTAAGCATTTGTACCAAGCTCGTGGGGCTTGTTTAAGACCATAAAGAGCTTTACGAAGTTTATAAACATGATTAGGTTTCTTAGGGTTCACAAAGCCGGGAGGTTGTTTAACGTAAACTTCACCCTCAATTTCACCATTTAGAAAAACACTTTTGATATCCATTTGGTAAAGGGTAATATCATGGTGACTAGCATAAGCAAGATCTATACAAATGGCCTCAAGTCTAGCAATGGGGGCATAAGTCTCACCATAGTCCATACCTTCGACTTGAGTGTAAACTTGAGCTACAAGACGTGCCTTGTTGTGTACCACTTGACCATCTTCATCTTGCTTGTTCCGAAACACCAATTTTGTTCTAATGATATTGTGCTCATCCTTGGGATTCTCCACTAGTGTCCACACTTTATTCCTCTCAAAGTTGTGTAGCTCTTCGTGCATGGCATTCACCCAATCCGGGTCTTCAAGTGCATCTTCTACCTTCATAGGCTCAATACTAGAGATGAATGAGTAATTCTCACAAAAGTTAGCTAAACGAGTTATAGAGCGAGTGATTCTCCCGGTTTGTATGTCCCCGAATATTTGCTCTAAGGGATGATTCTTGTTCACTCTTGCTCGAACTCGTGATAGCTTTTGCTTGTTGGACGGTGGAGATTCCTCCTCCTCATCTTCCTCTTCGTTGTTGTTGAAGGTGTCGTTCCCTTGAGGGGGTGGTGAAGGTGGTTGAGGTGGATCGTCTTGATGTACTTCTTCTTCCTCTTCATCTTGGCTTGTTCCGCTTGTGGATGCCTCCATGTCGTTTTGTGGTTCGCCTTGACGTGAGGTAGGAGCTTCCACTTGTGTTGATGAAGTACTTTCCTTCACCTCCATGGGATGAATCTTGCCGATGGACAAGTCTTGAATGGCTTCTGAAGTTTCCTTATCTCCTACATCATTTGGTAATTGTTTGACTTGCGAACCATTAGTCTCATCAAACTTCACATCTACCGTCCCTTCAACTTTTCGAGTGAAGTTGTTGTAGACACGGTAAGTGTGAGAGTTCGATCCGTAACCAAGTAGGAAACCTTCATGAGATTTATGAGCAAAGTTAGAACGACGATGCTTATCAAGAATGTAGCACTTTGAGCCGAATACTCGAAAGTATCCAACTTGGGGTTTGTTACCGGTGAGCAGCTCGTATGCCGTTTTACCGAGAAGCTTGTGTACATAGAGTCGGTTTGTAGCATGACAAGCTGTTTCCTCGGCTTCCACCCAAAAGTGTCTTGGTGTCTTGTATTCGTCGAGCATCGTTCTAGCCATCTCTATGAGAATCCGGTTCTCCCTCTCAACAACTCCATTTTGTTGAGGTGTATATGTAGCCGAGAACTCATGTGAGATGCCTTCTTCGTCAAGAAAGGTATCCACATTAGTGTTCTTGAACTCCGATCCGTTGTCGTTCCAAACTTTCTTGATCTTCATTTCAAATTGATTTTGGGCTTTGCGAGTGAAGTTCTTGAAGATCTTTTGTACCTGCGACTTGTCATCAAGAAAGAATACCCACATAAATCTAGAAAAATCATCAACTATAACTAGACCAAAGGAATTTCCACCGAGCTCTTGTAAGCATTGGGATCAAAGAGATCCATGTGTAGCAACTCGAGTGGTCTCCTAGTAGTCATGATGTTCTTTACGGGATGACTTCCACCCACTTGTTTTCCTGCTTGACAAGCACTACAAAGGCTATCTTTGTCAAAGATAACATCTTTAACACCAAGTATGTGATCACCTTTGATGATCTTGTCTAGGTAATGCTACCAACATGTCCTAGCCTTCTATGTCATAGCCAACCTTTAGAAGATTTTGCAATAAGACAAGTACGAGGTTGAGCTCTCTTAGTGAAATCCACAATGTATAGATCACCTCTATGGATACCGATAAAGACCATGTTATGATTGTATTGATGAAACACTTGGCGATCTACTTTAGTAAATAGCACATTGAAACTGTAGTCGACTAGTCTAGATACGAAAATAAGATTATAGCCAAGAGATTCACAAGCATGACATTTTGAATGGAACTATCATGAGATATGGCCACCTTACCAAGACCAAGTAGCTAAGCCTTGGAGTTGTCCCCAAAAGTTACATACCTTCGCAGTCCAAGATTAGGTGTGATCTCATGAAACATGTCTCTATCTCTAGTCATGTGATCGGTGCATCCACTATCGAGAATCCACTCTTTTCCTCCGGACATGTAGTCTTTGAAGTTCGCCATGAGACTCGGATTCTTCATAGTCTTCTCATATTCGATGTCAAACTTGTCATCTTCATCATACTGAATGGAATATCCTCGTCACAAAAATCAAGAGATTTGTTAGAATTGTGACCATGACAATGTTCAAGATTATGAATGCGAATTGCTTCAACAATGATGTGGTTGATGGTTATGACATCTCCTTTAGCACGCATGAAGTTATGAAGCTCAAACAAGTATTTATCAAAGTTTGGATCACTAGGCTTGAGACTGCGTCGGTATTTCCCCAAAGAGGAAGGGATGATGCAGCACAGCTACGGTAAGTATTTCCATCAGTTATGAAACCAAGGTTATCGAACCAGTAGGAGAACCACGCAACACTATGTCGACGGTACTTGCACACAAAGAACAAATACTTGCAACCCGACGCATAAGAGAAGTTGTCAATCTCTCCACGATAAAAAGATAGATTGGTTTGTATTAGATTGGATAAATAGATCGCACAAGAACACAAAATAAAAGATACAAATAAAAAGAGCAGCAAGATATTTTTGGGTTTTTGGAATAATAGATCTGAAAACAAATGCGGAAAAAGATAGATCGGAAAGCAATATATTAAAAGAATAGACCCGGGGACCGTAGATTTCACTAGTGGCTTCTCTCAAGAAGATAGCACACGGTGGGTAAACAAATTACTGTTGGGCAACTAATAGAAGATCAAATAATCATGATGATATCCAAGGAAATGATCAATATATAGGCATCACGTCCAAGATTAGTAGACCAAAATGATTCTGCATCTACTACTATTACTCCACACATCGACCATTATCCAGCATGCATCTAGTGCATTAAGTTCATGGAGAAATGGAGTAATGCAATAAGAACGATGACATGATGTAGACAAGATCTATTCATGTAGGAATAGACCCCATCTTGTTATCCTTAATAGCAACGATACATGCGTGCCTCACTGCTCCTTCTGTCACTGGGAGAGGACGCCGCAAGATCGAACCCATCAGAAAGCACCTCTTCCCATGGCCAGAAAAATCGATCTAGTTGGCCTAACTAAACCAAAGATTCGAAGAAGAAATACGAGGCTATAAATAATCATGCATATAAGAGATCAAAGAAGACTAAAATAATATTCATGGATAGAAACTGATCATGAACTCAAACTTCATCGGATCCCAACAAACACACCGGAAAAAGTCATTACATCAAATAGATCTCCAAGAGACCATTGTATTGAGAATCAAGAGAGAGAGAGAGAGAGAGAGAGAGAGAGAGATCTAGCTACTGCCTACAGACCCGTAGGTCTATGGTGGACTACTCACGCATCATCGGAGAGGCACCCATGAGGATGATGAACCCCTCTGTGATGGTGTTAGATTGGATCTCGTGGTTCTGGAACTTGCGGCGGATGGAATTGTGTTTCGTCGACTCCCCTAGGGTTTATGGAATTTCTGAGGATTTATAGAGCTGAGAGGCGGTGGAAAAGACCTTTGTGGGCCCCACGATACATCAGGGCGCGCCAGGGGCCTCTGGCGCGCCCTGGTGTATCATGGTCCCCACGGGCCTCCCCTAGGTGCTTCCTTGGCTCCCAAGTTGTCTTCTCGTCCAAAAAAATCTCCAAAAAGTTTCGTGGCATTTGGAGTCCGTTTGGTACTGATATTCTGCGAAGTAAAACACAAGCAAAAAACAGCAACTGGCACTAGGCACTGTGTCATAGGTTAGTCCCAAAAAGTGATATAAAGTTGCTATAAAATGATTATAAAACATCCAAGAATGATAATATAACATCATGGAACAATCAAAAATTATAGATACGTTGGAGACGTATCAGCATCCCCAAGCTTAATTCCTGCTCGTCCTCGAGTAGGTAAATGATAAAAACAGAATTTTTGATGTGGAATGCTGCCTAACATGTTCATCACATATTCTTTTCTTTTGTAGCATGGACATTTGGACTTTTAGATGGTTCAAAGCAAAAGTCTAGTTTTCACATGAAGACTTTAATACTCAAGCATACCAACAACCAACCATGTCTTTCAAAATATCAACACTAAAGAAAGTTATCCCTAGCCCATCATGCTCAATCATTGATCCATTCATGAAACACACTCGAATATTAGCTACACCCAATGCACAAGTATGATCATAGTGCCCCCTAGTTGGTGCTTTATAAGAGAAGATGGAGACTCAAATAAAAGTAAAAATTGCATAAAGTAAATAGATAGGCCCTTCGCAGAGGGAAGTAGGGATTTGTAGAGGTGCGAGAGCTCAAAGCTTAAATTGAGAGAGAAAAATATTTTGGGTGGCATGCTTTTCCTGTCAACGAAAACGACTGAGTAGTTCTCAATACTTTCCATGCTAGATATATCATAGGCGGTTCCCAAACAAAAAATAAAGTTTATTCCTTTTTCCACCATTCTTTGACAATCCATGGCTAGCCGTATCCACGGTTGCCTTCCATAGCAACACTTTCCAAGGAATTTATTATTTCACAACATAAAGTAAATTTCTTTTTCATTTCAGGACTGGGCATCCCTATTACCGCCGTACTCTCGTGCAATGACAAGTGCATAAACACTCATCTTGAGAATAACACATCTAGCATGGAAAAATATTGGCCACCCCCTGCCGCTTCATGAGCGGTACGAGCACAAAAAAAGGAAATTCATTTTGAAAATTAGAGATGGCATGTACAAATTTGCTTGGAACGGCCTGGAAATACCGCATATAGGTAGGTATGGTGGACTCATATGGCAAAACTGGGGTTAATGATTTTGGATGCACAAGTAGTATTTCTACTTAGTACAAGTGGAGGCTAGCTAATAGCTTGAGAAGCAACCAACCAAGAAACGAAAATTCACATCAACGGGCATTAAGCATAACTAACACCTAATAATGCACCACAAGTAGAATGTAATTTCATTGCATAACTATTGACTTTCGTGCTTGCATAGGTAATCACAAACCTTAACACCAATATTCTTACTAAAGCATAATTACTCACCAACATGATTCACATATTACTATCATCATGTCTCAAAACTATTACAAGGAATCAAGTTTAATTTGTCCAATGATCTTTATGAAAGTTTTTATTATATCCCTCTTGAATATCTATCACTTTGGGACTAGTTTCATATATTGCCATTGCTTTTGACAAGCTCAAATAAATTTAAGTGAAGAACATGAGCATAAAAATTCATCTCTCAAAATAATATAAGTGAAGCATGAGAGAATTTCTTCAAAATTTAATAACTCTCAAATTAATCTAAGTGAAGCATGAGAGTATTTCTTCAAAAATTAAAGAACACCGTGCTCAAAAAGATATAAGTGAAGCACTAGAGCAATTCCATAGCTCAAAAAATTTAAGTGAAGCATATAGAGCAATTCTAACAAATCATAGCATGATTTTGGATCTCTCAAATGGGTGTGTGCAGCAAGGATACTTGTGACAAACTAAAAATAAAATCAAGCAAAGACTCATATAACACAAGACGCTCCAAGCAAAACTCATGATATGTGACGAATAAAAATATAGCTCCAAGTAAAATACCGATGGTCGTTAGAAGAAAGAGGGGATGCCACTCGGGGCATCCCCAAGCTTAGTTGCTTGTTTCTACTTGGATATTATCTTGGGGTGCCATGGGCATCCCCAAGATTAGGCTCTTTTCACTCCTTATTCCTTCATCCATCGTGATCTCACCCAAAACTTGAAAACTTCAATCACGCAAAACTTAACAAAACCTTCGTGAGATCCGTTAGTATACTAAAGCAAATCAACACTCAAAGTACTGTTGCAAACCCATTCATATTTTATTATTGCATTATATCAACTGTATTCTAACTTTACCATGGCTTATACCCTCCAATACAAACCATAGATTCATCAAAATAAGCACACAATGCAAAGAAAATAGAATCTGTCAAAAACAGAACAGTCTGTAGTAATCTGTACTCTAACCATACTTCTGTAACTCAACAAATTCTCAAAAATTTGGAAAACGTTTGCAATTTGTATATAAATCTTGTGTAAAAAATTCAGAATTTTTTGTCACTTCTGTGATTTTAAAAATTCTGCTACTTGAGGCAAAAGTTTCTGTTTTTCAACAAGATCAAATCAACTATCACCCAACATGATCCCAAAGGCTTTAGTTGGCACAAACACTAATTGAAACATAAAAAACACAATCATAACAGTAGCATAATTTTGCAAACACTCAAGAACAGAAAGAAAAAGTCAAAAATAAAATTTATTCATTGGGTTGTCTCCCAACAAGCGTTATCGTTTTATGCCCCTAGCTAGGCATAATGCATAGATTCAAGTGTTGTCATATTTAGTTTTTACTCCATAGGATGCTCTCATGATTTATTCATATGGTGGCTTAATTCTTGTTCTAGGGAAGTGTTGCATACCCTTTCTTAGTGGAAATTGAAATTTAATATTGCCTTCTTTCATATCAATCACGACACCTATAGTGCATAAACACGGTCTACCAAGTATAATGGGACAAGACGGATTGCAATCAATATCAACAACAATAAAATCTATGGGCACATATTTCCTATTTGCAATAATAAGAACATCATTAATTCTTCCCAAAGGCTTTTTAATAGTAGAATCCGCCAAGTGCAAATTAAGAGAACAATCTTCAATATTGGTAAGACCAAGCACATCACATAGAGATTTCGGAATTGTGGAAACACTAGCACCCAAATCACATAAATCAAAGCACTCATAATTTTTAATCTTGACTTTAATGGCAGGTACCACTCATCATGTAATTTTCTAGGATTGAAATCTCTAACTCCAACTTTTCTTCAAAAGATTTCATCATGGCATCAACAATATGTTTAGTAAAAGATTTATTTTGTTCATAAGCATGGGGTGAATTTATCATGAATTTTAACAAAGAAATACATTCAATCAAATAGCAACTATCATAATTAAAGTCTTTGTAATCCAAAATAGTGGACACATCACTAGATAAAGTTTTGACCTCTCCAAACCCACTTTCATCAGTTGTTTCATCAAGATTTTCACCCTCCAAATCATTGGGACGCCTTATAGCTAAAGTTGACTCTCCTTCAGACCCTTTATCATAAATTTTAATATTACTAAACAAGGAATCAATAGAATAAACACCAATCACTTTAAGATCTTCATCATTTTTATGAAAGCAATCACTAGAAAACGCTTTTTCTAAAAATTCTCTTTTAGCTATAAGCATAGCGGTTCTTTTCTAACTTTCATCCATAGAAATATATAAAGGTTTAATTGATTCATCAATATTAGGTGGAAAAGCTTTCAACTTGAGATTTTCTACATCATGGGAAATTCTATCAATGCTTCTAGACATATCATCGATCTTATTCAACTTTTCTTCTATCGTAGTATTGAAAACTTTTTGAGGATTGATAAATTCTTTAATATTACTCTCAAGATAAGAGGAGTTCCTATTATTATTGTAAGAATAATTACCATAGGAATTATCATAATTATTAGAGGAATTTCAAGGAAAAAGCCTAGGATTAAAATTACCTCTATAAGCATTGTTATTAAAATTGTTTCGCGAGATAAAATTCAAATCCACGGAATCACTATTTTGATCAATCAAAGTAGACAAAGGCACATCATTAAGATCAATAGGAGCATTTTTACTAGCAACCAACTTCATAAGAACATCAACTTTCTCACTCAAAGTACTAATTTCCTCAACCGAATTAACTTTTTTACTAGTAGGTGCTCTTTCAGTATGCCATTGTGAATAATTTTCCATAATATTATCTAGCAATTTGGTAGCTTCACACAAAGTAATTTCCATAAAAGTACCAGCCGCGGAGGAATCTAAAATATTTCTAGAGACAAAATTCAATCCCGTATAAAAATTGTGTATGATCATCCAAAGATTTAAACCATGAGTAGGACAATTTCTTAGCATCAATTTCATTATTTCCCAAGATTGTGCAACATGTTCATGCTCAAGTTTCTTAAAATTCATGATTTGAGTTCTAAGGGAAATAATTTTCGTGGGAAAAAATACTTAGTAATAAAAGCATCCTTGCACTTATGCCAAGAATCGATACTATTGCGAGCCAAAGAAGAAAACCAATTTTTTGCACGATCCTGCAAGGACAAAGGAAATAATTTCAACTTCACTATATCATTGTCCACATCTTTTTTCTTTTTTGCATATCACACAATTCTACGAATGTGTTTAGATGGGACGCGGCATCCTCATTAGGAGTACCGGAAAATTGATCTTTCATGACAAGATTCAACAAAGCGGCATTAATATCACAAGACTCCGCACTAGTGGCGGGAGGAGCAATCAAAGTACTAATAAAATCATTATTATTGGTGTTGGAAAAATCACATAATTTGGCATTTTCTTGAGTCATCATGACTACGCAAACTAGATTGCAAGCAAACAAGAGATCCGACGAGAAAAAGGCAAACGAAAAAGAGGGCGAATAAAACGGTAAATTTTTCTGAAGTGGGGGATATGAAAATGAGAGGCAAATGGCAAATAATGTAAATTGCAAGGAGATGAGATTTGTGATTAGGAACCTGATAGATGTTGATGATGTCTCCCCGGCAACGGCGCCAGAAATTTGCAAGTTGACGGGAGACTACTTTTGTACCTCCTCCCCGGCAACGACGCTAGAAATTCCTTTGACGTGGCTTGAGACTGCGTTGGTATTTCCCCAAGGAGGAAGGGATGATGCAGCACAGCTACGGTAAGTATTTCCCTCAGTTATGAAACCAAGGTTATCGAACCAGTAGGAGAACCACGCAACACTATGTAAACGATACCCACACAGAAAGAACAAATACTTGCAACCCGACGCGTAAGAGAGGTTGTCAATCTCTCCATGATAAAAGGATAGATTGGTTTGTATTAGATTGGATAAATAGATCGCACAAGAACACAAAATAAAAGATACAAATAAAAAGAGCAGCAAGGTATTTTTGGGTTTTTGGAATAATAGATCTAAAAACAAATGCGGAAAAAAGATAGATCGGAAAGCAATATATTAAAAGAATAGACCCGGGGGCCGTAGATTTCACTAGTGGATTCTCTCAAGAAGATAGCACATGGTGGGTAAACAAATTACTGTTGGGCAATTGATAGAAGATCAAATAATCATGACGATATCCAAGGCAATGATCAATATATAGGCATCACGTCCAACATTAGTAGACCGAAACGATTCTGCATCTACTACTATTACTCCACACATCGACCGCTATCCAGCATGCATCAAGTGTATTAAGTTCATGGAGAAACGGAGTAATGCAATAAGAACGATGATATGATGTAGACAAGATCTATTCATGTAGGAATAGACCCCATCTTTTTATCCTTAATAGCAACGATACATGCGTGACTCGTTGCCCCTTTTGTCACTGGGAGAGGACACCGCAAGATCGAACCCATCACAAAGCACATCTTCCCATGGCAAGAAAAAATGATCTAGTTGGCCTAACTAAACCAAAGATTCGAAAAAGAAATACGAGGCTATAAATAATCATGCATATAAGAGATCAAAGAACACTCAAATAATATTTATGGATAGAAACTTATCATGAACTCAAACTTCATCGGATCCCAACAAACATACCGCAAAAAGTCATTATATCAAATAGATCTCTAAGAGACCATTGTATTGAGAATCAAAAGAGAGAGACAGAACCATCTAGCTACTGCCTACGGACCCGTAGGTCTATGGTGGACTACTCACGCATCATCGGAGAGGCACCCATGAGGATGATGAACCCCTCCATGATGGTGTTAGATTGGATCTCGTGGTTCTGGAACTTGCGGTGACTGGAATTGTGTTTCGTCGACTCCCCTAGGGTTTCTAGAATTTTTGAGGATTTCTAGAGCTGAGAGGCGGTGGAAAAGACCTCCGTGGGCCCCATGATACATCAGGGCGTGCCAGGGGCCTCTGGCGCGCCCTGGTGTATCGTGGGCCGCACGGGCCTCCCCCCAGGTGCTTCCTTGGCTCCCAAGTTGTCTTTTGGTCCAAAAATTTTTTCAAAAAGTTTCGTGGCATTTGGACTCCGTTTGGTACAGATATTCTGCGAAGTAAAAAACAAGCAAAAAACATCAACTGGCACTGGGCACTATGTCAACAGGTTAGTCCCAAAAAATGATATAAAGTTGCTATAAAATGATTATAAAACATCCAATAATGATAATATATATAACAGCATGGAACAATCAAAAATTATAGATACGTTGGAGACGTATCAATGCACCCTACACATGCTAGTCAACAAGTATAGCAACGGAAAGTAAAGACAAGCATATGTAAGAAGGAGTAGAGATAGGAAGATCAAACGCAATAGATGACACGAAGATTTTTCTCGTGGTTCCGATAGGTGGTGCTATCGTACGTCAATGGTGATGGAGACTTCAACCCACGGAGGGTAGCGGTCGCGCGAGTCCACGAAGGGCTCCACCCGTTAGGGTACACAAAGTAGCAACCTCGTCTATTCCATCACGGCTTCCGTCCACGAAGGACTAGCCTCACTATGGGTAGATCTTCACGCAGTAGGCGATCTCCTTGCCCATACAAACTTCTTGGTTCAACTCCACAACACGAAGAAGGAGGCTCCCAAGCGACACCTAACCAATCTAGGAGGCACCACCCTCCAAAAGGTAATAGATATGGTAACAATGATGAACTCCTTGCTCTTGTGCTTCAAAAGATAGGCTCCTCAACACACAATCACTCTCTCACGAATTTGGCTTGGTAGAAGAGGTTGATTGGGTGGAAAGCAACTTGGGGAGGCTAGAAATCAAGATTCATATGGTTGGAGTGGAATGTCTTGATCTCAACACATGAGCAGGTGGTTCTCTCTCAGAAAATGGATAGGGCAAGTGTAAGTGTGTTCTGAGTGCTTCTCTTTCGAGTGAGAGGTGTTGGAGGGGTATATATAGGCATCTCCAAAAATCCAACCGTTACAACATTATTTCCCAACTCGGTGAAACCAGAGTACAATTCGGTCATACTGCTACTTCTTGAGCTTGCGTTGGGTTTCCCTTGAAGAGGAAAGGGTGATGCAGCAAAGTAGATAAGTATTTCCCTCAGTTGTTGAGAACCAAGGTATCAATCCAATAGGAGGTACAAGCAAGGCCCCAATCTTTGCACCTACACAAACAATCAAACACTTGCACCCAACGCAATAAAGGGGTTGTCAATCCCTTCATGGTTACTTGCAAGGATGAGATCTGATAGAGACAGATATAAAAGATTACTAAAACGAAAAGTAAAATAAAAGCAAATAGATTGCAGCAAAGTATTTTTGGTATTTTTGGTTTATAGATCTGAAAATATTATATGGAAAATAGACCCGGGGGCCATAGGTTTCACTAGAGGCTTCTCTCTTGAAGGAAAATAATACGGTGGGTGAACAAATTACTGTTGAGCAATTGATAGAAAAGCGCATAGTTATAACGATATCCAAGGCAATGATTATGTATATAGGCATCACGTCCGTGTCAAGTAGACCGAAACGATTCTGCATCTACTACTATTACTCCACACATCGACCGACTCCTGCCTGCATCTAGAGTATTAAGTTCATGAAGAACAGAGTAACGCATTAAGTAAGATGACATGATGTAGAGGGATAAACTCAAGCAATATGATGAAAACCCCATCTTTTTACCCTTGATGGCAACAATACAAATACGTGCCTCGCTACCCCTACTTTGTCACTGGATGAGGACACCGCAAGATTGAACCCAAAACTAAGCACTTCTCCCATTGCAAGAATTACCAATCTAGTTGGCCAAACCAAACCAATAACTCGAAGAGACTTGCAAAGATATGAAATCATGCATATAAGAATTCAAAGAAGATTCAAATAATATTCATAGATAATCTAATCATAAATCCACAATTCATCGGATCTCGACAAACACACCGCAAAAGAGTATTACATCGAATAGATCTCCATGAAGATCATGGAGAACATGGTATTGAAGAACATAGAGAGAGAGAAGAAGCCATCTAGCTACTAGCTATGGACCCGAAGGTCTGAGGTGAACTACTCACGCATCATCGGAGAGGCAATGGTGTTGATGTAGATGCCCTCCGTGATCGAATCCCCCTCCGGCTGATTACCGGAAAAGGCCCCAAGATGGGATCTCACGGGAACAGAGGCTTCCGGCGGCGGAAAAGTATTATCGCGGCTCTCTTTGGTATTGGGGGAATATTCCTGAATTTATAGGCGGAAGATTAGGGTTGGAGGGCCTGCAGGGGGGCCACAAGCCAGGGGCGCCCCCCCTAGGGCGCGCCCTGCAGGCTTGTCGTCTCCCGGCAGGTCTCCTGCCCTCCTCTCCAGGTCTGGTAGATGTCTTCTAGTCCAAGAAAAATCATCGCGAAGATTTTATTCCGTTTGGACTCCGTTTGATATTCCTTATCTACAATACTCGAAAACAAGAAAAAAACAGAAACTGGCACTGGGCACTAGGTTAATAGGTTAGTCCCAAAAATAATATAAAATAGCATATTAATGCATATAAAACATCCAAAACAGATAAAATAATAGCATGGAACAATAAAAAATTATAGATACGTTGGAGACGTATCAGCATCCCCAAGCTTAACTCCTGCTCGTCCTCGAGTAGGTAAATGATAAAAACAGAATTTTTTATGTGGAATGCTACCTAACATATTTATCCATGTAATATTCTTTGTTGTGGCATGAATGTTCAGATCCCTAAGATTCAAAACAAAAGCTTAATATTGACATAAAAACAATAATACTTCAAGCATACTAACAAAGCAATTGTGTCCTTTCAAAATAACATGGCCAAAGAAAGTTATCCCTACAAAATCATATGGTCTGGCTATGCTCCATCTTCTCCACACAAAGTATTTAAATCATTCACAACCCCGATGACAAGTCAAGCATTGTTTCACACCTTTTATGTTCTCAAACTTTTTCAACTTTCACGCAATACATGAGCGTGAGCCATGGATATAGCACTATAGGTGGAATAGAATATGGTGGAGGTTGTGAGGAAAAGGAGAAGATAGTCTCACATCAACTAGGCGTATCAACGGGCTATGGAGATGCCCATCAATAGATATCAATGTGAGTGAGTAGGGATTGCCATGCAACGGATGCACTAGAGCTATAAGTGTATGAAAGCTCAAAAAGAAACTAAGTGGGTGTGCATTATAATGAAAAATTATCACTAGTATATGAAAGTGACAAAATAGGAGACTCTCTATCATGAAGATCATGGTGCTACTTTGAAGCACAAGTATGAAAAAAAGATAGTAGCATTGTCCCTTCTCTCTTTTCTCTCTTTTTTTTGGTGGGCATCTTTGGCCTCTTTTTTTTTATTTGGGCTTCATTGGCCTCTTTTATTATTTTTAAAGTCCGGAGACTCATCCCAACTTGTGAGGGAATCATAGCTTCCATCATCCTTTCCTCTCATGGGACAATGCTCTAATAATGATGATCATCACACTTTTATGTACTTACAACTCAAGAATTACAACTCGAAACCTAGAACAAAATATGACTCTATATGAATGCCTCCGGTGGTGTACCGGGATGTGCAACGATCTAGCATAGCAAATGACATCATAAAACGGACAAGCCATGAAAACATCATGCTAGCTATCTTACGATCATGCAAAGCAATATGAAAATGATGGTGCATGTCATAATAAACGGAACGGTGGAAGTTGCATGGAAATATATCTCGGAATGGCTATGGAAATGCCATAATAGGTAGGTATGGTGGCTGTTTTGAGGAAGGTATATGGTGGCTGTTTTGAGGAAGGTGGGTTTAATGCACCGGCGAAAGTTGTGCGGTTCTAGAGAGGCTAGCAAAGGTGGAAGGGTGAGAGTGCGTATAATCCATGGACTCACATTAGTCATAAAAAACTCACATACTTATTGCAAAAGTCTATTAGTTATCGAAGCAAAGTATTAGACGCATGCTCCTAGGGGAGAGGTTGGTAGGAGTTAACCATCGCGCGCTCCCGACCCTCACACAAAGGATGACAATCAATAAACAAATCATGCTCCAACTTCGTTACATAACGGTTCACCATACGTGCATCCTACGGGAATCACAAACTTTTAACACAAGTATTTCTACCAATCCACAATTACTCACTAGCATGACTCTCATATCACCATCTTTATATCTAAAAACTATATGCAAGGAATCAAACTTCTCATAGTATTCAATGCACTTTATATGAAAGTTTTTATTATATCCCTCTTGGATGCCCATTATATTAGGACTAAAATCATAACCTAAACCAATTACCATGCTGTTTAAAGACTCTCAAAATAATATAAGTGAGGTACGAGAGTTCAATTATTTCTATAAAATAAAACACCACCGTGCTCTAAAAAGATATAAGTGAAGCACTAGAGCAAAATTGCCTAGCTCAAAAGATATAAGTGAAGCACATAGATTATTCTAATAAATTCACGATTGATGCGTGTCCCTTTCAAAAGATGTGTGCAGAAAGGATGATTGTGGCAAACTAAAAAGCAAAGACTCATATCATACAAGACGCTCCAAGCAAAACACATATCATGTGGTGAATAAAAATATAGCCTCAAGTAAATTTACCGATGGATTGAAGACGAAAGAGGGGATGCCTTCCGGGGCATCCCCAAGCTTAGGCTCTTTGGTATCCTTGAATATGGCTCGGGGTGCCTTGGGAATCCCCAAGCTTAGGCTCTTGCCACTCCTTATTCCATAGTCCATCAAATCTTTACCCAAAACTTGAAAACTTCACAACACAAAACTCAACAGAAAACTCGTGAGATCCGTTAGTATAAGAAAAATAAATCACCACTTTAGGTACTGTTGTGAACTCATTCTTTATTTAAATTGGTGTAATATCTACTGTATTCCAACTTCTCCATGGTTCATACCCCCCGATACAACTCATAGATACATCAAAATAAGCAAACAACACAAAGAAAACAGAATCTGTCAAAAACAGAACAGTCTGTTGCAATCTGTAAACTTCGAATACTTCTGTAACTCCAAAAATTCTGAAAAATTAGGACAATCTGGGAAATTTGTATATAAATCTCGTGTAAACATTTCAGACTCATTCGACGCTCTGGTGAATTTATAAAATTCCTGGACTGAGCGCAAAAGTTTCTGTTTTTCAGCAAAATCAAATCAACAATCACCGTAGACCATCCCAAAGGTCTTACTTGGCTCAAACACTAATTAAAACACTAAAACACAATTACTACAGAGGTAATAATGTGTAAAGCACTCAAAAACAGAAACAAGAACAGAAATAAAATTGGTTTGCCTCCCAACAAGCGCTATTGTTTAACGCCCCTAGCTAGGCATAACGCAATAGATCTAGATATTGTCATCTTTGGTATGCAACTCCTCAATTGCGCACTTATAAACCCTAGGAAGTTCTTTGATCTTATCAATAATAATGCTCCTAGGCAAGAAGCCAAGAGATTCACTTGTGGCAATAGGTTCCCTAACAATATTGATAAAGCTGGGGTGAACACTTATCATCTTAAGATCTTCATTCCCTTTACTAGAGGATTCACCCTTATTTTTAGGAACATAAAAAAACTTGGCAGTCTTAGAAAGAGGAAAATTCGGAGTGGTTTGAACAGAGGCAAAGGCGGAACGCAAGTTAGTAATAATGTCCTCTAGCTTTCCAATTCTAGAGGAGTCTTGATCCAATTTTTCATTAACTATGGGTTCGTTTTCCCTTAAGTTTTTTAAAGTAACTCCTACCTTATATCCATATTGAGTAATATGATTATGAATCTTTTTATCCAAGTTTTCAATGAGCTCAACAGTAGCAACTTTATTTTCAATAATATCAAGCTTTCGCATCACATGTTCCAAAGTTAAGATAGTTTCATTAACCATGAGTGGGGGTGAACCTACCAAATTTATCATAGCACTATAAGAATCAATGGTATGGCTTCCCAAGAAATTTCCTCCCATAATGGTATCCAGAACATATCTATTCCAAGGAGAAACACCCACATAAAAATTGCGAAGGAGCACGGTAGTAGATTGCTTACGAGTAGATCTATTTTGAGCACTGCAAATTATATACCAAGCATCTTTTAAGTTTTCTCCCTCCCTTTGCTTAAAATTAAGAACTTCATTCTCGGGAGTACTAGCAATAGTAGTAAGGCTAGCCATGAGTTTAAGCGTTCTAACACACAAGCAAACAAAAAGCAAACGAAAAGACGAACGGAAAAAGGGCGAATAAAAAGGCAAATCTTTTTGGTTTTTTCTGAAAATCGTTTTAGAAGTGGGGGAGAGGAAAACGAGAGGCAAATGGCAAATAATGTAAATGCAAGAGATGAGTTTGTGATGGGTACTTGGTCTTGACTTGCTATGTATCCTCCCCGGCAACGGCGCCAGAAATCCTTCTTGCTACTTCTTGAGCTTGCGTTGGTTTTCCCTTGAAGAGGAAAGGGTGATGCAGCAAAGTAGATAAGTATTTCCCTCAGTTGTTGAGAACCAAGGTATCAATCCAGTAGGAGGTACAAACAAGGCCCCAATCTTTGCACCTACACAAACAATCAAACACTTGCACACAACGCAATAAAGGGGTTGTCAATCCCTTCACGGTTACTTGCAAGGATGAGATCTGATAGAGATAGATATAAAAGATTACTAAAACGAAAAGTAAAATAAAAGCAAATAGATTGCAGCAAAGTATTTTTGGTATTTTTGGTTTATAGATCTGAAAATATAATATGGAAAATAGACCCGGGGGCCATAGGTTTCACTAGAGACTTCTCTCTTGAAGGAAAATAATACGGTGGGTGAACAAATTACTGTCGAGCAATTGATAGAAAAGCGCATAGTTATAACGATATCCAAGGCAATGATTATGCGTATAGTCATCACGTCCGTGTCAAGTAGACCGAAACGATTCTGCATCTACTACTATTACTCCACACATCGACCGACTCCTGCCTGCATCTAGAGTATTAAGTTCATGAAGAACAGAGTAACACATTAAGTAAGATGACATGATGTAGAGGGATAAACTCAAGCAATATGATGAAAACCCCATCTTTTTACCCTTGATGGCAACAATACAAATATGTGCCTCGCTACCCCTACTTTGTCACTGGGTGAGGACACCACAAGATTGAACCCAAAACTAAGCACTTCTCCCATTGCAAGAATTACCAATCTAGTTGGCCAAACAAAACCAATAACTCGAAGAGACTTGCAAAGATATGAAATCATGCATATAAGAATTCAGAGAAGATTCAAATAATATTCATAGATAATCTGATCATAAATCCACAATTCATCGGATCTCGACAAACACACCGCAAATGAGTATTACATCGAATAGATCTCCATGAAGATCATGGAGAACATGGTATTGAAGAACATAGAGAGAGAAGAAGCCATCTAGCTACTAGCTATGGACCTGAAGGTCTGAGGTGAACTACTCACGCATCATCGGAGAGGTAATGGTGTTGATGTAGATGCCCTCCGGCAGATTACCGGAAAAGGCCCCAAGATGGGATCTCACGGGAACAGAGGCGTCCGTCGGTGGAAAAGTATTATCGTGGCTCTCTTTGGTATTGGGGGAATATTCCTGAATTTATAGGCAGAAGATTAGGGTTGGAGGGCCTGCAGGGGGGCCACAAGCCAGGGGGGCGCCCCCCCCTAGGGCGCGCCCTGCAGGCTTGTCGTCTCCCGGCAGGTCTCCTGCCCTCCTCTCCAGGTCTGGTAGATGTCTTCTGGTCCAAGAAAAATCACCGCGAAGATTTTATTCCGTTTGGACTCCGTTTGATATTCCTTATCTACAATACTCAAAAACAAGAAAAAAACAGAAACTGGCACTGGGCACTAGGTTAATAGGTTAGTCCCAAAAATAATATAAAATAGCATATTAATGCATATAAAACATCCAAAACAGATAATATAATAGCATGGAACAATCAAAAATTATAGATACGTTGGAGACGTATCACATACCGACTAGTGCAAAATGTGGCAACTTTAGGCTTTTCGGTGGAACCGATATATAAAACTCGGTAGTACCGATATGGGTGACCTAGGTAGTTACACAACTCGGTGGTACCGATTTCCAAATCTCGGAAATTCCGATTCTTGAAAAAGAGATACCAGAGAGTTGGTCACTGATTTTCGGTGGCACCGAATTTGAAACTTGGTGGTACCGATACATGGGTTTGGCTTAGGATCTGTCTAGTGTTTGAACTCGGTGAGACCGAATGGGAATTGTTGGTGGCACCGATTTTGGATATTTA
This sequence comes from Elymus sibiricus, assembly GCA_039707655.1. Classification (NCBI taxonomy): domain Eukaryota; kingdom Viridiplantae; phylum Streptophyta; class Magnoliopsida; order Poales; family Poaceae; genus Elymus; species Elymus sibiricus. The sequence continues at coordinate 359,609,384 of CM077665.1, forward strand.
GGTTTGGACAGAATATATGTGGGAGAAGTTCATGTGTATATTTGGTGGCTAATCTCTAAGCACTTGAGCAGCTAGATCATCATAGATACCTCTTCCCCTTTTAATAGATTGGCTTTCCTATGGACTCAAGGTGTGATTTCTCACAAAATGTAAAATGTAGAGTCTTCAAGCTTGTTGATTTTGCCAATCCTATTCCATTTCTTCTTCTTCTCTCCTTGCGGATTCTCCACACATTCCATGGCCAATCTTCTGTGTGGACTTTATCTGAAATAAACCAGGTAAAACCATTAGTCCAAGAGACAATGTATGTTGTCATGAATTGTCAAAACCTCCAAGGGAGCATATATGCTTTCAGTGCGCCGCTCCGACGAACTTGCTCGTGGGATCCGATCGGCTACGTGAGAGATCGAAGAGGAGGAGACGACTTCGGAGAAGCGCTACCTCAACTCTACTTCTGCTTCACAGCACGGCGCGTCTAGTGGTAACGATTTGTGATCCATATCCCTTAGCTTGCTCCTGGATGTTCTGCGGGGAGGAATTTAAATTTGCAGTCGACGCACCCTACCGTAGAACCCAACGAAAGGATAACCACACAACAGAATCCATACTTCTCTATTTAGATCTAATTTTCTCCAGATCATGCCTCTGTTATGCTTCTCGAAAATGACATGCGCATTCTTAAAGAGATGAGAGCTATTGGTGACAAGATCATCTCGATCAAAAAAATTGTTCAACTTGACGTATGCTTGACCGAATGGGCAAGGAACAATCTAAGAAAACCCCCAGTCTTTATCAGCAAATAAATCAGATGGTCCCTATCTGACCGTGTTGAACTCCACTTGCAGGTTGATCATCGGAACAATTGATGCAATCGCCCATTTTTCATGTGTGGGCGGTGCCGCTCTGGAAAGAACATGAACCCTAGCAGGTCTCCCCTCCACATCCATGTTGTGGTGATTGGGTGGAAGGAAAGGCGTGGGGTCGAAGGGGAATGCAACCATGGAGAGTGCGGTGGGAGGGAGAGGTGAAGCAGATGCAGGTGGGCGAATGGTAGCGGCAAGGAGCCGACGGGGTGGAATGAAGCGAGGTTGAGTAATGGAGTCCACCAACTTGGGAAGGCTCTGGAAGGAAAAAAACTGCAATTACCTCGACTGTCTGGTGATAGACAACACCAGCCGTCTATGTCGCACGAACAGTGGCCACCTACCTTGGAATACCAAACGACCAAGTGGGCTCTGGAGAATTGTTGGGCTGGGCTTGATTGAAACAGTCCCTGGCAATGTGCCCCATCCTTTGCAAGCCCTACATTTGATCATGTTGGTACAGTTCTGCCTAAAGTGCCGAGGAAGCAAACTTCTAACACAAAATGCATTCAGATTGTTTCGAATATGCTGAGATCCCGCCCTGGAATTAACGTTGGCCATATAACCCGCCCTGCCCCCATTATTGCCATTATGCACCGGAGATGGCGCCACCGTTGAATGCTGCTGACGAACAGGATGAGATCTATCATCACGAGGATTTGATGCATTGTAGATCCCATGTGATCTAAGGGCTAGGAGGTATGATTTTCTAGGATGTCGTCGGAAAACATGAGTCCATCATCTTCTTTTTCTTGAAGATATTGATCGAGCTCCCAGCAAGAATTAGGACCTTTGTTGCCCTAGAGCAGGAAATTAACATTGAGAATTGGCAACGAAATATTACTTCCCTTGATAATAGAGAAACCCACTTGTTTGGAGGAGACCGAGAACTTGAAAGACCAATTCTGGAGTAACTTAACCTTGAATAGGGAAGCTCTGCCTCTGAAGCATGCCGGTAAAATGGTACTAACCGATGCTTCGGTGAGACGAATTTGTGATCTTGTAAATTCAGCAACAAGCAAGAATTCCTCCAGATCCCCGTCTGCCTCAAAGTTGATCGGGACCCCCCCCCCACTTGTTCCATACTTCCTTCGCAAAGTCCTGGCCTTTGTCGAAGTTGAGATCTGCAAGCGCCATGATGGAGGGGAGGATCAGGGATTCCAGAGTCATAGAAGGACTTCAGCGATGATTGTGGGCGCCGGGACAGGAGTGGCCACCGGCGTGGTGGGGGTGCGGGTGGAGGCTAGGAGGCTAGTGGAAGGAAGGTGTTTCGTTGTACTCTCATGATTAAAGATGAATAGATCAAAAATTTCCCATAAAAAATTGCTCTTTGTCAGAAAAAGAAGGTTAGAGAAAACTAGCGCTAATGTGAGGGGCCAGACTTTAAAATAATGTTTTTGAGGGGTTCACAAATGGTCATTTAAAACAAACAATAGTACTACATTTGTCCAGGTGTATAGGGCATGCGCATAGTTCTAGATCGATAATTTAACTAATCAAATGTGTATTATATTATGTGATAAAAAAAATATTTTTAGAAGCTGCATCTGCATATCAATCTAGTGATAAACTTTTGATCACATATACTCCACGCATGATCTATACACCGGACGGAGGAGTGCGGCGTCGCAGAGACCGGGCTCCATGGAGCCCGTTTTACCAAAAAAAATCAAAATATATTTAAAAGTTTTAAAAAAATATCATTTTTTTATACAAATACATATGCATGGTAGTCAAGTATGTAAAAAATTTCATCAGGTAATTCGACAGTTTGCATGCTACACAAAAAAGATAAATATCTGACCCAAATATAACAAAGATAAAGCCCATTTTTATCTGTGTATTTATCTTTTTTATATACATTACATGAGAGCATATATGTTCGTGAAACTTTATACGTGTATATTACAAATACACATCTATGTATATATATTTTTTCAGATTTTTTCAGTGTGTGAAAATAGTATTTTGGCTGAAAAAGAATACCGAGCTATGTGGAGCTCGGTCTCTGCAGTGCTTTTTCGGACGGAGGGAGTACTACCGTCCTAGTCCTAGATGGCCGCGTACTGTACTGGCCGTGTCTGCTGCATGTGTCCCCACATCCCTTTAAATGCATGCAGGCGCAGGCGCAGGAGCCGCTGGAAAAGCGTAGCGAGGCGTTCGTTTGTTCGTTTGTGCGTGCGATGCGGCTGGTCAAAGAATGGCACGAGTCTCCGTGCGTGATGGCCTTCTCGTCGGCATCGCGTGGCCCCTACACGAAAATGCACTCATGCAGACAAGCACGCGAAACGACGTGCTCACAAATGAATTCTTGGTCCAACCAAAGCAGAGCTTCTGTGCTTGAGGCTGTCTGCAATTCCATGCAATCTGCAGGAGGCATGTCACACAATCCAAGCATGAGTGCATGACGGTCTACTGCTGTTTTGGCCAGAGTAAACAAAGTTATTTCGAACGTTAACCGGAAAGTTTAGAGTTGCAAGTGTATGTCACCTCTGTAGAACAACGTAAATGCAGACATGGAGTAATAGTAAACACTTCAGTAATTAACCTACCCGGTAGGATATCACCTTCACCTTGGAGAGAGGGAAAAAAGACTTTGGTTACACGGGACATCACACGCACGAACCTTGCTTTTTCAGATCATATTTTTCCACATGCCTAGTAACTAATGGTTGAGAAGTTTGCCGCTGATGATGTGGTCGCTGTTGCAGGGGAAGCAGCCGCAGGACGCATTGCTCCCGGTCCCGGAGAGATGGTGGCTGATCGTCTTCACCCTCCGGGCCTGGTGCTCCGTGGTGGCGCGCCGGAGCTGCTGCAGGTGCTGCGCCTGCGCCGCCGCGCGCCACTCCTCGCCGCGCCTGTGCACGCTCGTCATCCTCTTCATCAGCTTCTCCTCCAGGTTCGACCGCATCTTTTGAATCTTCACCTGACCAACACAGCACACATCGTTCAAAAATACCGTCAGGACTTCTGATCTGACATGGAGAAGAACATGTTCACATCAATGCATGGTGGGAAAATGTTTGAAAATTCCTTTTGAATTCTGTGTCTGGGATACTGATATGTTACTGGCAGTACGAGTACAGTACACCGTGCATTTGCATCGGTTGTAGTAATGTATACTACCACTACCACAACATCATTATGATACATGTCCTCATCTTAGTTTAGGGTTAAAATGGTTTGGCGCTCTCGGACCGATGGAATTCACATGGTTATCATGACTGAGAATGGTAGTCGAACTCACCAGCAAGACTGGTTAAAGGATCGCAGTGAGCTGGTTAACAAGGATTGAGGGGATAACATCGAAAACAATGAACACATCGATGCTTTCCACCCTTCTAGTAATTTTTTTAAAAATTAAGTCGGTTTTTTGCTAATAAGACAGATTTTTGCTTTCCACCATTTGGAACTAGTATAGTGCTGATTAGAGTGTTCTGTTAAATTTGCCATCTGAATTTCAGGTATAGCAAATACAAATAAGAATGCAGTTTATGATGGTACCTAAAAAAATGAAATATGCATTATACCTAAAAAAGTTGAAATATGCATTATGCAGAAGATGAGATTTGATGCTTACCTCTAGCTTTCTGGATTGTGCTTCAGCTTTGGCGCTCTCCAGGTTAATCCAAGCCTGAATCTTTGCCTCTTCCCTCTGATACCTATAACCAAATAAAGCACAACCAAATTACTACAAATTCTCACAAGCTACAAGATGCAAAATACACACACCTTATGCAACTCTTAGTTCTCTCATCATCCTCCCACCGACACTCGGTGACGGCAACCCGGTTATCGCAGGCTCTGCCGCCGTCGCCGGCGCTGGCCTCGAAGTGCCTAAGGCTCTTGGACACCTCCTCTTCCTCCTCCTCCTTGGAGCTCCAGTTGATGAGCATGGAGTCGAACTGCGCGCCCAGGTCCAGCTTGGCGAAATGGCAGTCCGTCAGCTCCGAGATGTCCATGCCACTGCCGCCGTTGTACGGCACAAGGGGCCCCGACCGGCCCGTCGGCGTGTTGTGCCTCGCCGGCGAGGTGCTTTTGATCGGCGTGTGGCACCGTGAGGTCGTGGAGCTCCCCAGGGGCGTCATCTCGGTACCGATGTCCCTCCGGTGGAGGTCGTCGTCTCCGCAGGTCACCGCCGCAGCGCCATTCTTGGCCGGCTCGCAGTAGGAGCTCCGGAACACGAAGCTCTCTTTGGACGGCTCCACATTGTCGGTGTACTTGTCTGAAAAGCAGAGCATTTCTTGACCAACGCTGAAATTTCTGGGTAAATCCAAAACAAGAAATGTAACTTTTGGAGTTGGTGCTCACCTTTGAGGAGCACCTCTGCAGGTGGTGTGTACAAAGCAAGCGCATTGGCGTCTAGTGAGGTCCTCCTCACCGTTGCCGGCGCCGGTCCTCCAATGTGGTGCTGCTTGGAGGCCGCCTTGCCATGGTGATGGCCGCGGTGGTCGGACGACTGCCTCAGCCACTTCTCCGCGTCCTCCCACTTGGAGGGTACCGACCTCCTCGAGGAGACGAGCTGGGGGTGGGCCGGGCTCGAGGAGGATGAGGTGAGGAACAGCAACGGCCGCCCCGGTGTCCCGGGCACCTGCTGCTCCACTGATCTCCGCCTCCGAGCCAACGACGTGGAGGAAGAGGAGGAGGAAGTGGTGGATGCCTCGTGGTAGCCGTGGCCATTGCTGCTGTTGCTCCTGGCCATGGCCGCCATGGGGAAGGAGGACCTCACAGACTCTGAGATCTTCTCCAGGTGGAGGCTGTGGAGTGGGTCACTGGATGTGGGCTCAAATGGGTTGCTGCTTCCTCCTCCTCCAGCCGCTGTTTATTACTTACTTGGTGTGCCGTGTGCTTGTGTGAGCTAGCTCCACACCGAGCTTCAACTGCTTCAGCCGATTAGCGTCTGTGAGCAGGAGGTAGTACAGTGTCTACCCCTAGCCGGAGCCTTTTAACACGGCTGGGCCTTTTCTAATCATACTGATGATGATCATTATAGTAATACTAGACCATTCATTTACTACAAACAGGAGGTCCGTGAACTGATTCAATTTTAAAAATCCCTTTACTTGTATTTCAAGTGTAGAAGACCATTCATTTGCAAGTCTGAATGTTCAGTGCAAGTCAGATATATTTATTAGGCCAACTCCAGCGCGCGACCCCATCCTGTCCGCCCGCGTCCGTTTGGGGCAAAACGGACACACCAGGCGGCCCAGCACGCGGGCGCAAACGGACTTTTGTCCGTTTTCTGTCCGCTTTCGACCCATCCCCGGCCCAAACTTGGTCCGGTTTTGAGGTGAAACGGACAGCGCGCGGACGCCGCGCGGACGGGCAGGACGCGCGCGCTTGTCCTCCCCTGGCCCGCCCGTCGGTGGCACAAAGCAGCACGACCTTCCCGCCCCCACGCCCCATTCCATTTCATTTCCCCCCAAAACCCTCCCACGCCCCGCCCTCCCCTCCGCCCGCCACCCTCCCGCCATGGCCGATCCCCCGCCGAATTCCGGCGACCTGGCCGTCGTCCCGGCCACCAAGGCGAAGAAGAAGGCGCCCAAGGGTACGAAGAAGCCGCGGTCGGAACTCACGCCGGAGGAGATCGCAAAGCTGGACGCGGAATCGGCCAAGAGGAGGAACCGGCGGGCGGAGGCGAAGAGGAAGGACGCCGCGGCCGCGTACGCCGTCGAGCGCGCTGCGTTGGAGGCCGCGCGGCAGAAGGCCGATACTGAAGAGAAGGAGGCCATCGTCAGCAAAGCGCACGCCCTCCTCATGATGGGGTTGTGCCGTCCGACGAGCTTCGCGGCTGCGCCCGTCGGGCCGGCGAGCATAGGCTCGTCTGTCGTTCGGCCTCCGCAGTGCCCCTCCCCGACGTCGTCGACCACGCCATTGTCGCCCGGTTTCCCTCCGCCAAGGTGCCACGCCCAGACCCGTTTGTCGGGGTCGCCGGAAGTCAGCATGATCGCGCCGTCCACGCCGCGCCCCTCGGCCGTCATCGACCTCAACGTCACGCCGGGGTCCTGCAGCGGCGGCCGCCCGTCCGTGGAGATGCAAAGAAAGCAAGCCCGGCCGCCGTCTACGGCCACCATGCCGTCGCCCCGCGTCCTGTTCGGCGAAATGCCAACACCGACGCCAACGGTCGAGGACCCCTTCTACGCCCAGTTCATGGAGAATGTTATCTTCGAGGGCCGTGGCGAGGCCTTTCAGACGGGTGGGCAGGGCGAGACCTTCGATCCGGAGGAGACCCAGAGTCGACATGGAGGAGGCGGCCAGGCAGAGGCAGCTGGACATGGAGGAGGCGGCCAGGCAGAGGCAGCTCGACATCGAGGCCGCCAATGCCGCGGCCAGGCAGAGGCAGCTCGACATCGAGGCCACCAATGCCGCAACCAAAGCAAAGGAGGTGGCGCTGGCGATCATGAGCATGGACTTGAGCAAGATGAGCGAGAAGACAAGGAGCTGGTTCGAGGCCCGGCAGAATGAGATGTTCGACGCCGATGGCCTGAACTAGGGCGTCTGATCGGCCGTGGCCGTTCTTTTTTTGGAGCTGGCATGGTGAGCCGGCTGCTGGCTGTGTGCCGGCGCGAAAAACCTATTCTTTCTGGAGGCTGGCTGTGTTGCCGGCCGCCGGCTGTGTTGCCGGCGAAAAACCTATTCTTTTTTGGAGGCCGGCTATGTTGCCGGCCGCTGGCTGTGTTGCCGGCGAGGACATGTAGGCTGGCTGTGTTGCCGGCGTGATCTAGGGCCGCTTGCATGAACTATGGGCCGTGGCTATTCGAATGCTTGTTTTTGAAAATGAGGCGGACAGGATGCGGCCGAAGGATGCGTCCGCGCGTTGGGCGCACGGCCACCGCATCCCAGGACAGGCCCGGACACGACCCCATTGCCCGCCCCAAACAGACAGAATCCGGGCCAAACGGACGTCCGGATGGGGTCGCGCGCTGGAGTTGGCCTTAGCAACAGCAAGCAGTATGCTCTTGGACTCTTGCTGCTGCTTCACGCATGCATGCACGGGCTCTCGCGGGCTGCTTGCATTATTAGAACATCGGGCTAACTCCAGCGCGCGATCCCATCCTGATCCGGATGCGTCCGTTTCGAGCAAAACAAACATACCGGACGGCCCAACGCGCGGGCGCAAACGGACTTTTGTCTGTTTTCTGTCCACTTTCGACCCAACCCCGGCCCAAGTTTGAGCTGCCTTTGAGGTGAAACGGACAGCACCCGGACGGGCGGGACGCGCGCGCTTGTCCTCCCCTGGCCCGCCCGTCGGTGGCACAAAGAACCCGCCTGGCGCCCCATTTCACGACATTTCCCCTCCCTCATCCCCCCCAAAACCCTTCCACGTCTCGACCTCCCCTCCGCCCACCACCCTCCCGCCATGGCCGATGCCCCTCCGAATTCCGGCGGCCAGGCCGTCGACCCGCCCCGAAAGGTGAAGAAGAAGGCGACCAAGGGTCCAAAGAAGCCGCGGTCGGAACTCATCCCGGCGGAGCTCGCAAAACTGGACACGGAATCGGCCAAGAGGAGGAACCGGCGGGCAGCACAAAATGGCAAGAACGCCGCGGCCATGTTCGCCGCCGAGCGTGCTGCGTTGGAGGCCGCGCGGCACAAGGACGACGTCGACGAGAAGGAGGCCATCGTCAACAAAGCGCACGCCCTCCTTATGCTTGGGTTGTGCCGTCCGACGAGCTTCTCGGCAGCGCCCGTCGGCCCGGCGAGCACAGACTCGTCGGTCGCCCGGCCTCCGCAGTGCCCCTCGCTGACGTCGTGGACCACGCCATTGTCGCCCTGTTTTCCTCCGCCAAGGTACGAAGGCCAAACCCATTTCTCGGGGTCGTCGGACGTTGGCGTGATTGCATCGTCCACCCCGCGCCCCTCGGCCGTCATCGACCTCAACGTCACGCCGGGGTCCAGCAGCGGCGGCCGCCCGTCCGTCGAGATGCAAAGAAAGCAAGCACGGCCGCCGTCTAAGGCCACCATGCCGTCGCCCCGCGTCCTGTTCGGCAAAATTCCAACACCAACGCCAACGGTCGAGGACCCCTTCTACAACCAGTTCATGGAGAATGTCATCTACGAGGGCCGTGGCGAGGCCTTCCAGATGGGTGTGCATGGCGATGCCTTCGACCCCGAGGAGACCCAGAGTCAGGATGGCAGCGGCCAGTACGTTGCCGATGAAGACTTTGAGGCCAACGACCATGGTGACTCGTGGCATGAAGATGATGATATCTATTGCGAAGGTGAAGGTGATGAAGAAGAAGAGGAAGGCGTCGATATTGCGGGCGAGCCATTGTTCATCGACGAGCTCACCCAAAGAGCGGACGCACAAAAGAGGAAGAAGAAGATTCGTACGGGATCATACACACAAGCTGAGGACAAGTTGATTTGCGAAAGTTGGATGGATGTTGGCCAAGATCTGAGGGTCGGTGCGCAACAAAAGGGACTTGTTTTTTGGACAAGAGTTCACAAAACATTCCATGAAAGAAAGTTGTTTCTGCCCTACCAATTTACGAGCGAACGTGGCATCAACTCGATTCAAAAAAGGTGGTTGTTCATCCAACAAGAATGCAGCAAGTATTGTGCGGCACTTGAGAGCATTGAAGCACGTCCCGTGAGTGGTCTCGGCATTGGGGACATGGTATGGTCTCTTATCTTTTGTGATACGGCCGAGACTTTGGCCTTCTCTATGTTTGCATGTCCAATTGTTGTTGATCGTGTAGGCATTTCAATCTTTCTAAGCATTCAAGGCCCGGCACAATGACAAGCCATTCACTTTTACGCATTGTTGGACGATCATCAACAATTTCCCTAAGTTCAAAGATCAATACCGCGAACTTCAAAGGAAGAGAGGCAAGAAGACGGCCACGTTGGTCGGAGGTGGAGATGGTGAGGCGTTGAAGAGGCCGAGGGGCAAGACCAACTCCAAGATGGACGACAAGCGTGATGCGACATCCTTTGCCTTGCATGAGACTTTGCATGGCATGATGTCTCAAAAGGAAGTTAGGGACGAGAAAAAGCGACAAGGCAAGGAGGAGCAAATGAAGCAATACCTGGAGCTTCAAACGAAGAAGCTTGAGATGGAGGAGGCAGCCAAGAAGAGGAAGATTGACATGGAGGAGGCGTCCTGGCAGAGGAAGCTTGACATCAAGGCCGCCAATGCCGCAACCAAAGCAAAGGAGGTGGCGCTAGTGATCATGAGCATCGACTCGAGCAAGATGAGCGAGAAGGCGAGGAGCTGGTTCGAGGCCCGGCAGAAGGAGATGTTCGACGCCGACGGCCTGAACTAGGTGGTCTGTTCGGCTGTGGCCGTTCTTTTTGGAGGCTGGCATGGGTGCCGGCCGCTGGTTGTGTGCCGGCGACAAACATATTCATTTTGGAGGTTGGCTGTGTTGCCGGCGACAAAACTATTCATTTTGGAGGCTGGCTGTGTTGCCGGCGAGGTCGTGTAGGCTGGATGTGTTGCCGGCGTGAACTAGGGCCGCTGGCATGAACTACGGGTCATGGTTTATTCGAATATTTGCGTTTGAAAAAGGAGGCGGACAGGATGCGGCCAAAGGATGCGTCCCCGCGTTGGGCGCACGACCACCGCATCCCAGAAAAGGCCTGGACACGACCCCATTGCCCGCCCCAAATGGACAGAATCCGGGCCAAACGGACGTCCATTTGGGGTCGTGCGCTGGAGTTGGACTCAGCACTGGTCTTGGGGTGACTGGAGATAACTGGGCAGTAACCCAGTCGGAAGGACGCAGTGGTGTTATCTTGCAGACCCGGGTTCGACTCCTGTGAGGAGTGAATTTTCGGTGATCTCTTCCGGCTAGGATTCTTCTATAAGTGCTAGTGCCTATGGATCTCATTTTTTTGTGGTGTGTGAATGCACGGCGACGACCCTGGCCGCGGGAGGCGCGGCGTCCGGATTGAGCGTGCATCTCAGGTGTGGGCCCGCAGCCATGGCCACGCGGATGGCTTAGTTTTTTTAACCGGGCTAATCCCCTTTCCATTACTTAGCATAACGGAAATACAACCAAATCCGAGTCTTACTGACAAACAGGGAAAAGGAAAAGGCGAGTTCAAGCATTCCAGGGAAACCCATTGCGGACGCTCGCAATCGAAACGGCCAATGTAGGGTGAAAACCGTGAAACACTATCAACACGCTACTAAGCTAAAAACAAAGTTCCACGATATGATAAAAGTTTGGATAGGCCTACGCAGAGGCAACCAAGCAAAAACAGAACTAGATATCATCGGTCAACCAAAGTCAGTCTAGAGAAATCCGAGGCCGGCTCTGCTGGCCACGACGGCGGCGACGCCCAAGGGCGCCATACCCTTCTTGTAGGCGTCGTCCAGGTTGCCGCCTTCCCCTCGTCCTTCCTCCCAGCTCATATGATGAGTGAAAGCCCAATTCCTTGCCAGATCAAGCGACAGCGGCGCTTCGGGCGTCGTCACCCTCTTGGGGGTGTCGTTCTTGGTGAGCTTGGGGTGGATGTGATGGTTTGGTTGCTTAGGGGCGGTTGGTGACGTGGTCGGAGTTTGTCTGGTGGCGTTGTGTTGGCACTCTGTCGCCTATGCGCTCCGCCTCGGAGTTCTCCTTTCATGGTGCTTGGTCTTCAGCAGCCCTGCCAGACTCGGTGGAGCGGTGCTTCATCCTACACATTGATGGTGGCAGATATCGGGCCCGTGGTATAGTGGAGACTCGGCGTCTGATGTGTGGCGATGGACTCGCGCAGGAGGATGAAGCTGTCTGGTGTCGTGGTGGCTGAAAGTGCATGTAGTCCCCATGTGTGGTTTTGGTAATTGATGACAATCCTAATGGACTAATGTTTGCATTGAGTTATACATTTGAAGGAATGTTCTATTTGCAATGCATGAAGAATATTGGATGAATTGAAGGATGTATGTTCCATGATGATGCAAGAAGGAGCTCGAATGAATTCTAAATGAATGTCCTAGACATATTGTTGTGCATGCATCAAGGATGAGCTCAATGATTGAATCAAATATGATATGATCAAGATGAATTCCATGTGATGAACAAGATGTGATCTATGTGGAGTTCATTGAGGATCTTAGACGTTCTCATGCTTTGTATTATGGTTTTAACCATGATGGATCAAGATCTTGAGATAACAATTAAAAAGAAAAATTATACATATGTCTTGAAAATAGGATCATGATGAGCTCATATGTTGATTCATGGATGATTATGTCTTCAAGCAAGTAATTCAAGTGAAGAATTCATTGTGCCTCTCAAGAGACTATGTTGGATCATGAAGACGAGCAAGTTATAGCCAATATGAGATTCATGGAGAATCTTGATATGGTCATGGTGAATTGAGATATTGGTAAACATGTCTTGAAGCAATGAAGTATAGTAAGAAATCAATAGGGCCTTCAAGACATCAAGATTAATCATGGATCAAAGATAAAAGTTGACCAAGATGAAGGCCAAAGATTTAACTCAAACCTGGTCATCACACAAGCGCAAATGATGTACCACATGGGATCTTGTGGTATGGTAAGTAATTGTCAATTGCACCTTGTGTACTAACCCATACTATGCGTTGTCTATGTTTACGAGGGTTAGGTAATTCTCATGGGCTCACATCAAGAGAGAGATTCTAAGTGTCCATGAGAGGATGACATCAAGTGTTCATGATCATGGTTGACAAGGGCAAGTTCAGGATAACCATCCCGAAGGATTACATGCTTGAAGTTTGTGGATGTTCACATGATGGACAAGTGAAGATGAATATAAAGTAAGGCTTCCCACATTGTGTATGGGAGAGCTACTTGAAGACTTCACCAATGTCTTGCCTTCAACTTGAGCCAAGAATAAACAATAACACCAAGCTCAAGTGAATGCCTCGAGTCAAAGGTATTAGTTCCTTTAGCATTAATGGTGTGGGGGTGATGACCACCGAAGAAACGTATACACCCACGAATGGATTCTCGATAGCTATGTAGTGTATCTCTTTTATGATTCTTGAGTTATAGGGATCCCGCACTATTAAGAGGGGATCAGAGGGGTTCATGATGGATTTGCTCAAGTCAACATCTTCCATACACAATTCCACTCCTATCCTATACACCAAAGAAATACATAGCCAACTAGGTTCCCCAAAGTATATGATCTAACATGTGCATACTTTGCACCTTCCATCTTGTCTTAGCTTGGGTGGTTATCTATGTGAGGACCTAGAGTTTTTCACTAGCTTCAAAACGATCCCAAGATCATCAAAATCGGAGTCCGTATGAAAAAGTTATGCATGTTTTATTATTGGGGCGCCTGCAGTTTTTGTGAGGGCTGGATTTCTGGGAGGATGCCCCGGATATCCGGCCGCCGATGTCGAGAAACCATGTCGAAATGCTGTTTGTGTCCTTCGGATGTCCGGTACTTGGCCGGATGTCTATGGCCCCAACTTTGGCCAGATATCCGGGGCCTTGGCCAGATGTCCGGGCCCTGTACATTGACACCATATCTCTCTGTTCGTGTGCACACTTCACAGCCGTCGGATGTCCGACCCTTGGCACGGATGTCCGGCCTGACACATCCACTTACACTAGAATGGGCATATTTTCACCCACACTATATATACCCCTTCACCACTTCGTGGAGGGGTTGACCACTCGATCCAAAAGAACCCTAGAACACCAAAGTGGCTCCCTCTCACTTCTCCTACACCAAATCTCAGATCCCGGAGAGATTTGTGAGAGTTCTTGAGAGATTTTCCAATCAAGTGATAGATCCACTCCCTCTCCCTCTTGTGACCAAAGGAATTCGTGATTTGAGCAAGTCTTGCATTTCCCCCTTGATCTTGTTACTCTTGGAGGTTGGAGACTCCTAGGCGGTAGGAGTGCTCCGGTGAGGAATCAACTTGTGATTTATCCCCCAGAAAGTTTGTGAAGGTTTGGAGGCCGCCTCAAGGCCTACCACTAGTGGTTGGGAATCGCCTTCGTGGTGATATCTCAAGGAGAATAGGGTGAGCCTTCGTGGTAACATCCACCTCTCTAACGGTGACTAGCTTCCCTCCAAGGAAGTGAACATCGGGATACGTCCTCGTCTCCGTGACTTTGGTTATCCCTAACCCTATCTCCTTACTTGTGGTTTACTTTGGTTACTTGAGCATACATTCACTATATATTGTTGTCCTCATTATATTGTGTTGGCTATTTCCTTGTAAAGATTAATTATTTAGGCCTACACTTTATATCCCACAATTCATACTTGCTACTATTGATATATCTTGTGTTTAGTGTGAATTGCTAACCTATGTCATACACTTCCACATCTTGTGATATTGCTCAAGTAAGTTTGTGTAACTTACTTGTGCTTGTTAGTATCCGCTTAATTTATTTCCGCATTAGGATATTGCCAAATCCGTAAAAGATTTTGAAACGCCTATTCACTCCCCCTCTAGGCGTCATCGTGGCCCTTTCAGTGGCGTCGATGGCAGAGAGGCCTGGCAAGGTTGATGCATCAGTTCTATTATCAGGATAGAGCGATGGAAGATGGAGGTGACGTCCCTTTGCAGCGTGCGCATGTGGTGCTCACTTGGAGTGCGCCGGACCGGTGTGTGACCCGGTCCAAGTAGTTGCTTGGATGGGGCATCCGGCTTTAGATGTTAGGATTTGGTGCGACGTCTGTTTGGTATTAGGCTCGGACATTCGGCACCCCTTCATCTAGGGGATAAGAGTGGCGACAGGCGTTGCCAAGAGGGTGGCTTCAGGTTTATTGATGTATTACTTTGTAAGGTCTTTGTGAATAATTAATAAAATGGATGCATGCATCGTCTAGATGCAGAGGCCGGGGGTACAACCTCCTTTTCGAAAAAAAATCAGTCAACCAGAGGCAGTTTTCGTCTGGATCAACTCTTGCACACTTCTCCTGCACCCGTGGACTTTTTCATCATATCGTTGTGTTCTCAGTGGACGCAGCCTCGTAGAGCCGCATCATATTCCCGTCATTTTCTTTCAACATTGCCACGTCTCGCTCCAGCACTAGGTGATCTTCCTTCTTCAGCAACCCTGCCCAGTAATTAGATGAACACAAGGTGTAAAAATAATCTCAAAAGGAGATGCCATTTTCTTATGTTCGGATGTTGCCCGATTCCTGTAGTTCCAAATGGCCCAGTATATAGCTGGCAAACCACTGGTATAGAATCTCTCCCCATCAGGTAAATAAGCATAGCACCAAAAATAAAATTGGCAAAGATTATTTGGACGAAGATCAGTGCCAAGCACTGAGCCAACCGTATACCATGCCACCCTAGCCACTGGGCATAGGAAGAACAAGTGTAAATAAGTCTCCCTACAATCACAAAAGGAGCATTGGGGATTGCTAGCCCAATTTTTACGTTTCATGACATCTCTGGTCAACAGAGCATCCTCGAAGAGCTGCCACAAGAAGATCTGTATCTTCAAAGGTAACTTAGCTCTCCACATCCATCTATTGTCACAACCCGCAAGGTCTTTTACAAGATACGAGTACACAGATTTAGTAGTATATTTAGCTTTAGGATGAAAGGACCACTCGATTTTATCATGAACAACTGAACTATCAAGGCAAGCAATGATACTGTTAACATCATTCAAATTTTGACTCAGATCCACCGTGACCCTGCGTCTGAATCTGTCCCCATCCTCTCGCGACTGGAACTGGACAATCGTATCCTCAGAATAATTAGCAATGCTAAAAAGGGCTGGGTAAGTCTCGCACAATGGAGGTTGTGTGCCAATGGGGTCGAGCCAAATCCGGGCAATATTTCTAGTATTGACAAGCATTGTCCTCCCGGCCATATAGTGTTCTTTGACCTTAAGTAACGCTTTCCACATAGAGGAATCGTTAAGTTTGCCCTTAACACAAGCCACATAACTCCTCTTAAGATACTTAGCCCTCACAACATCTTGCTACAGCCCCTCTCCCATGTCCAGTTTCCACCACCATTTGGCAAAGAGATCAATATTCTGTTTCTGTAAATCTTTCACCCCAAGTCCCCCCTTCTTCTTAGGTCTACACACTAGAGACCACTTAACTAGGTGATATCTCCTCTTGCCCATACCTCTGCACCAGAAAAATTTACGACGATATTTATCTAACCTCTCAATGAAAGTCTTAGATAGGAGAAACATCGACATGTAGTAATAGGCGATGCTAGACAAAGAAGAGTTCAGTAAAGTCAGCCTTCCCCCGAAGACGCCGAACTGCCAATCCAGGCATCAGAGCTTTTAAGATATCTAACCGCAACAAATTTCCAGTCAACACCCCTCGGGGTGGAGTAACTCACTGGCACTCCCAAATATTACATTGGGAAGTGGCCTATTTGACATCCAAACAACTCAGGATATTTCTCAAGAATTGACTCCCCCCCACACACACAGAGAACTTCACTTTTCTGAAAATTAATTTTCAGTCCTGACATAAGCTCAAACAAATATAGGAGAAGCTTAAGATTCATAGCTTTATCGATGTCATCTTCAATGCACAAAACCGTATCATCGGCATATTGCAGAATAGCAACGCCGTTAGGAATAAGGTCAGGCGCCAGGCCTTTGATAAAGTTATTTTTTTGCACATTGAGAACCATCTTAGTTAAACATTCAGCTGCCATGTTAAAAAGGAAAGGTGAGTGAGGGTCTCCCTGACGCAACCCTTTGTGACTTTGAAAGTACGGTCCCACGATGTTGTTAATCTTAACACTAACTGTACCATTATGCAAGATTTGTTCAATCCACCTGCACCACTTGTCATTAAACCCTCTCATTCTATGACACTCTATCAGGAAGTCCCAGTTAACTTTATCATACGCTTTTTCGAAGTCAAGTTTCAGGACAATGCCCGTTTTTTATTCTCCACATGGGTGTGGTGGAGCACCTCATGTAAAGTTAAAATGCCGTCCATAATATTACGTTTCTTGATGAACGCATTCTGATGGCGACTAATGAGCGTATCCGCAAACATAGCCGCCCTATTATCCAACACTTTGGTCAACAGTTTGTAGGGACATCTCAGAAGGCAAATAGGTCGAAACTTCTGAATCTTCTTAGCTCCATGCATCTTCGGAATCAGGGTTATAATGCCATAATTCAGCCTTTCTACATCCAGGGAACCTTCATGAAAGGCCACAAACAGACTCATGATGTCACCTTTCACTATGTCCCAACAACAGCGATAAAATTCTGCTAGTATGTTGTCAGGTCCGGGAGCACGATTGCTGTCCATGGAGAATAGAGCTTCTTTCACCTCTGTCTCACTAAAAGGCTTAGTCAAAAATTCATTATCCACCGTTGTGATTTTCTCATAAACTCCCCAAGTATCAGAATCAAGGTGAAAGATGTTGTCGGGGACTGGTCTGAAAAGCTCTCTACAAAAGCCCGTAGCATGGTGTAACAGATTATCAGTTCCCTCAATTGTCACATCACCATTGGTGATGATCGAATCGTGTTCTTCCGTTTCTTCCCATTGGCAATCCTATGGGAGAAAGATGTATTTTAATCTCCTTTTAACAGCCATGTCTCATGGGACTGTTGGAGCCAAAATAGTTCTTAATTAACAATAATATTCTGAAGCTCACTTCAAAGGGCGGCCCTCTTGTCAAGTATTTCAGAATCTAGGGGGCCTTGCTCTTCCATAGACTCTATGTCAGCAAGTTCTTGTTTAATATCTTTCTTCCTCTTTTTCTCATGTCCAAATTTATTAGAACCCCAACCTTTGAAAAACTTTCTAAAATGCTTCAACTTGATATTGAGAGTATCAATAGGATCAATGGAATTAGTAGGTTTATTCCAAATTTTCTCTACCAAGGGAAGAAACTCTTCATTAGTCATCCAGCTCATTTCAAACCTGAACTCTCGAGGTTTTGGAGCTTGAGGATGCTCACTATCCATGGACAAGAGGGGATTATGATCAGAGACGTCTCTAACTAGTTTTCTAACTATAACTAAAGGAAACAAATCTTCCCAATCACAGCTCATCAACACTCTGTCAAGCTTCTCTAAAGTAGGATGAGCTTGATTATTCGACCAAGTAAACATTCCCCCTTCAATATAAATTTATCTCAGGCACATGGTATTGATGCTTGAATTAAATTTATCAACAAAATGGGAGGAAACCATTTTTTATTTTTTCTCCACAATGTCTTAAAATATTAAAGTCCCCCCCCCCCACAATATAAGGAACAAAAAGATGGCTGCAGAAATGAGCAAACTCCGAGGAAAACTCCTCCTTCTGCTCATTATGAGCTGCACCATACACATTTAAAAGGGCCCACACACACTGATGCTTAACATAAAAAAACAAAGAACTGCATAATATATCTGCCTAATGACCAGGACATGATCTCCAAATTTTCTTTTTTGACCCCACAAAGCATCCCCCCAGCCTTGCCAACAGAGGGAACCCAGTTCCAATCAAACATATTATAAGAGTCTATTTTTCTAAGAAAACCAGGAGGGAAATTATTTTTCATAGTTTCCTGAATACAAATGAATTCCAGGGAACAATCTTTGATTAGATCAGAGAAACAGGTAGTCATCCCTTTCTTTCCTGCCCCTCTACGATTCCAAAAGATAGCATTCATTTTAAAGAAGGTTTTTTTCTTTCTCCCCCTGGTCACTCTGCTAGGAGACTTAGCAGCATTACTAGGTCTAGCAGAGGGCTCAGGTGCGACGGAGGTGTGTGAACGTTGGGTACATCACTTGCCTAGTTCTTGTATTAGCTGATGGTGGCGGCGTCCATTGATGTCGTATCCTTTTTGAAGGCTTCATCTCAGCCTTCCTACTCCTCTCGTCTTACTCCAGGTGAAAACTTGATCCGCGGGATTGGGTGGTGGCGGCGACCCATGGTCATACCCTTCTGCGAGGCAGCATTTTAGAGTCCTGGCTTCGTTATCGTCCGTCTCACCTCTCCGTTGTGGATTGCTCATGGTGGAGGTCTATGTCGGCTCCAAACGGTCTTATTCACATATCTATAGTTAGTTTGGTAGTCGCTTAGATGGTGGGGTGGTGTGACGGTGCCCGACACTTTTGTATCTTGCCTTGTGTGTGTGGTGAGAGTTGGTGGCGTGTCTTTATATCAGTCTCAAGATTGTAATGTGGTGATGGTTGCTTTATAATATAAAGCGAGAGGAAACCCTTTTTCGTCTAACCAAATGAAAAAGTTCACAATGTATGAAGACTCCAACTAGCCTCTAAGGTGGACCCCCGTGGAAAGTAAAAAAATACTAAATAACACCACATTTATACAACCAACCATCTTTTTCTTGGGCTTTCCTTGGATGAAAAGTGGGGCCAACTGATTTGATGGATTGTTGGAGGCAGCCTCTAAGGTTAGAGGCGCCTCTAGCTTGTTTTCTGAAAAGAGACAACTGATACAGTGCATAGATGTTGCCTCTAAGAGAAGAGAGAGGGTTTAGAGACAGTAAAAATAACACACTATGGGTGCCCTTAGCAACTCATGCTCCTTGTTTTTACTATACTCCTATTTGTTGGGTAGTATAAGAACGTCTACAATCATAATGTTCTAATTTGACTGATGTTTCCACCAACAACACTCGATCATCCTACGTCTATTCACGTCTGTAGTCGTCCCCTCATATCTGAACCCCAAATCCATGCAACCCTATGCAATGTGATCAAAATAGTATGTACATAATTTGAACATAGCATAGATCATAGATCGGACATAGCAAGTTTAATTTACAACCAGACGTACCATATGAAGTTCACAAAATATCAAACATAGCATGGCGAGTTCACAAAAGTTCATCGAAACACTGTGATATATGAAAGATAGCCGGACTTCGCCACTACGTCACCGGTCCCTTCCACTTGGGGTCTCTGAAGCAGCGGTAGTACTCCTCGGCATAGGCTTCGGCGACCACAGGGTTGGCAGCAGCAGTCGGATGGGTCGTCATCATCGTCGGTGGTGGTGCCAACTAATGAGTCCAATTTATGTGATGATTTTCCTATGTATTTTGTGCCTACAAGGTAGGCTTTGTGGAATTTTATCGTGTTCACGCACTTCTTTTGTTGATAATCCCTCAGATAGTGTCTTTTGGAGCAATATTCATTTAATGGAGAAAATCCATAAGAATGACAGTGGAATCAGGTACTTAAGGTGATAATCACTTTCCATAAAAAGATCAAGAAAAAGGCCAAAGGAACGGGTGTCGTAGAGATTCCAGAGCAAACGACGGTGTTCCATATGACCGTGAACGCTCGTATGAGAGGTCGTTTGGGGCGCCGCCGCGTCTGGCAGATTAACTATTTTCACCCCGTTGAAATAGATCGGGAAATAGACGCACAAAGACACCAGAAACTCGTCCAGAAGGCAGAACCGTAGCCTCCGAAGCCCATCCGGCGGGAGGATCAACCAGAAGAAGAAAGGGATTCTTCTCATCACAAGGAGGGGGGACATCATCACCATCACCATCTTCATCATCATCCGCATCCGCATCCTTATCATCTGCAACATTAAGAACCCTAGTGGATCCTTCGGTGTATCATTTGAATCATTCATCCATGTATTTCATTACCATTGCCATGATGTTTGTTGTTCCCATGTGTGAGTAGACCCCTAGTTCTCGAGGATATGCATGAACCTTGATATGTGTAGGATCTGAAACATTTATTGTGGATATGAGATCCTCTGTTGAATGCTTAGTTTAATAACTTCATAATGTTGTGAAGGGGCCCTACTCAGCATTTGTGCCTTTATTGGCTACAAAGTGTATCACTGTCTTTGCATAGGTCTAGGTTGCGGAGGTAATTCGAGGTGACAGTAAAAGCCTACTACTCCTAACCTTTACAACTGACCGGGGATTTACGGAGAACCCTTAGTGAGGCTGCGTCCACTGGGAAACCCTTAATTATTTTACATGAGTTGTAACCCACAAGGGGATTCTATGATGGTGGCATGCGTGGCACGGAGTCTACCACGAGTAGAACATGTTATGTACCCGGCTCCGCCCAACATAATCGTCAATAGTGACTCAAGTATATGTTCCATGCTATGCTTATGCATAGTAGTACTAGAAACATACCAATGGGGATTCTAGACTTCCCGAGAACGCCTCTTTATTCTGTTGTTTCACAGTTATTACAATTCCTTTCCTTTATTTACTTTTATTCTATTTAGTTACTAGTCACTATTTTGCTCTATCCTTATTTAAATCCGCCCTCACTCTGCTTTTAGTCTACAATTATCTGCAGGCACAAAGTTACATAATTCTCTACAATAGGCAAAAACCTGATTCGTGTGCTCCCCATGGGATCGATACTCTTACTTCGAAAACGCTACAACTAAACCCTGTGCACTTGCAGGCTATCAAGCTTTTTCTGGCGTCGTTGCCGGCTGGGCGCTTTTGGGCCTTGCCTTAAGTTTTCAATTATTTTGTGATTTAACGGTCTTTGCAGATTGACAACAACCATGGTCCTTCAAGAACAAATTTATCAGGTAGGTGTTGAGTTAGTGTTAGGACCGGCTCTAGGAGAGAACTTGATAACAATTGGGCCTAACTTACCTAGTAAAGTATATGAGATAAACCCTCGGTTAATTGCTATGATAAAGGATAATATATTCTAAGGTGATGCAACTAGGTGTCCTTATGAGCATATTGAAAATTTTAATCTTGCATGTGGAACTCTTCAGTTGTAGGAGTTAACTAATGATGAGATCAAAGCAAAAGTATTCCCCTATTCACTCCAAGGAGGGTCTACAAGGTGGTTAAGATGCCAAGACATAAAAACACCGAGTAACTGGCCAAAATTATTAGCTGCATTCTCTTCTTATTATTATCCTCAAGGGAAGCTATATACAATTAGGAGGAAGATTAGCATCTTTGGACAACGAGAAGGTGAGAAGCTGGTAGATGCGTATATAAGGTATCGTGAAATACTTCTTGCATGCCCTAAACATCATTATCCTGACTATATAATCATTAATTTCTTTTATGATGGGCTTAACTCACAAAGAAAACAAGCTTTCGATCTTGCTTCTAAAGGTTCTTTTATGGGAACCGAGATATCAGATGCTTGGAGTTTACTTGACAGGATGAGGTACAATGTTGAAAATTGGTACCTCTGTTCGAAGGAAAAGTGTAAAGTTGATCCTGTTTATGGTAGCATTAAACCTTTCCATAGAACCACAAAAGTAAAATATTTACACCGTGAGCTAAATATTAGAACTGACCCCATGTTGCAAGTTTTGAAAGACTTTTCTAAGTTTTTGAATTTGCCAGAGAAAAAGTACTTGAAATTCAGCAGTGAGTCTAAGCCTATCCATATGGTGGAGGCTATAAAGAAAAAGACTACTCCACCTGAAACACGAAAAGAAGCTCAAGTCAAATGGTAAAAAGCCAGAAGGAATACCCTCGGAAAGGGGGAAGGAGAATGTCAAAGTAGAACAATGCAGGACTCCACCCTATGTTAATATAATTAAAGAACTTACTACACCTATACCGGTGGTGAATAAACAAGTCCAGTTAGATAAAGACACCACCTCTTATCTTAAAGGGTGTACCGAAGGTAAAAATACAGGTAAGCCGATTTTATCATGTTCCTTTGGATGCAACTCATATTTTGGGTTGTGTGGTCCTGGTTCACGAGTCGATATTATTCCTTATAGACTTTATGCTAAAATTTATGATGAGATTTCTCCTTGTATTCTTGAACCAACTGACGTTATCATTAAGCTTCCAGAGAAAACCGACAGGAAACCTTATGGAATCCTTAAAGATGTCAACATTATAATAGGCTCTCTCATTTATCCCATTGATATTTATGTACTAATGATCTATGAGGAAAAGGATGGTCCTATTGTTTTTGGAACCTCTTTTCTAAATGTTGCTGGAGCCTACATCAAGAAGAAATCTATCTCCATGAAATGAGGAGATGAAATGATAAATTCCCATTTTCTTCGATGTTAAGCAAGCCATATAATGAGGAAGCTCACGATACTGAAGAGCATGAATTAAATCAACGAGCTAAAATTCATCTCCAAACACCAAAGGATGAAGTTGAACGGGTATTGGTGAGTCTAGGATCCTTATTAAAAGATGACGAAAAAGAGGAGATTGAAATGATAATGGACACTACACTAATAGTTTTCCTGCGTGTGAATAAAGTCTATGAATCACTTGAAAGGAAGGGGATGAGGAATTACCCCCTCCCCCTTTGAAACCGTTACCCAAAGTGTTGGGGATATACCCCCATGATATGACCCGGCCCAAATGAGACATGCGATCCAGGGCAGCTCATAAGTGGACTCATTATGTGGGCTATAGTTAACCAAGAAGTTCAAGGCCCAGAAAGCGACTTAGAGGAGGAGGCCGACTCAAGCCCAGTACTTGGCGGGCCGGCTTACGGAGGAAGTCATAAGGAATCTCCTTTACTTGATAGACAAGATAAGTAGGAAATAGACTAGGTCACGGGTTGTACTACGACCCGGACTCTATTATAACCTTAGGGCCTCAATCTATATATAAAGGGGAGCCCTGAGGTAGAAAAGCTAAGGAAGAAATCCTCGAGAGCTAGGTTAGCGATTCCGCACCCTTGTAATCGAGATCACCATCGTCAATAACACACAAGCAGGACGTAGGCTTTTACCTCCATCGGAGGGGCCAAACCTAGGTAAACCCTCATCTCTCGTTCCCGATCAACCCCATCCAAGCGACCACCTAGTTCGATTGTTCCTAGACTTAGTCCTCTCGCTAGAACATCTGCCGTGACAAAACCACGACAGTTGGCACCCATCGTGGGGTGTGCGCACAGTGGTGTTGAGTTCTTGGAGGGAGCTCTCCCAGGGATCGAGGGATACGCGATCGGCCGGATGACCTAAAGTCGTCGCGGCAAGCTCTACATCAATGATGTAGGCTGGTGCCCCGAAGCCGACTCAATTGAGTACGGGTACCGGGTCCCCTTTGGCAAGTTCCACGTCTTCATCGGCAAAATCAGCGAAACAGGACTCGAGCCGGACATCTGCACCAACATCGTCGAGCCAGCTCGACGCACGCGACCCGGCCGGGCTCAAGCCGGCCGGAACCATGTCTTCATCGGCTTCACTCAGGAAGTCGACCACGCGGCCAACTCCGAGACTGGCAGGGAGACCCTCGTCTACTCCGATGGTGAGTCCTCGGTTGGAGAAATCGAGTCAATCCTCCCGCTCTTCGATGGTAGTCTTGGGGGCTACTTCGGCGATGAGGCTCTCAAGAATCCTTCGAGCCGCCCCGACAAGTCACCGTCTTCATGGCAGGGATTGCTGCGGCCCTCGACTCCATGACGACTGGTGCAACAGCTGGGACCGACACTTCGGCGCCGGCTCCGGGCGTGGCCGGCTCGAGCAAATCGCTGGCTCAAGCTATGTCCGACTTGATGGCCGCCATGACAACACTCCTAGAAACACCAGTAACCCCGGAGAATCAGGCGGAACGTAACACGGAGATGACCAAACTCTACGAGCAGATGGCTAAGGTTCAGGAGGAAATCGATGCTGAGAATATTCGCATGGCGAAGGTGCAGGCTCACATCCACAACGAGACCGAACGCCTGAAGGCAGAAGCCTGTCATTTAAGTCTTCGTCAGGATGCTTCAGAGGCGGTTCATCAGAGGAGACATACAACCCGCCTGCCCCCTAACTACGAGCCTACACGCATGTTCAGCACGCCACAGTGTACACCCGGGGCTGAGCAGTCACAGATGGATCAGCCTGGCCAGCCAACTCAACAGCATGAGCCGGCCCAGCCGCCGCCGGCTCGATCGCTGCCTCATCGTTTCCAGACTCCGGTGGGTCATTTTTTCAATCCCGTGGACAATATGCTGGCGGCGACTCGTAATCTTGAGGCGCTCTCAATCATGGGGAACGCCCCAATTGAGATAGAGGCGTGGAACGCCATCGAGATGTTAAAGACTGTGGTTACCCAACAAGCACATTACTCGTACAGTCGAAACCGGGTTCACTCTACCCCCTACCAGAGCCGCAGCAAGACTCGACACATGGAGTCCCCCGCGGTTTCTAGCAGTGGATGCAGGCAGCGTGCTCAGAATTCCCCAGTCCGGCCGGCTGCATCAGACGCGTAGGCAATCGTCGATGCAGCTCGGGCCATGCGAGAGGCAGAGGCGGCTGCTGCAACAGCGGGTCAAGTGCCTCCCTCCGCACCCTAGCCAATCTCCTATGCGACATGCCTAAGCACCAGAACTATCGGAATGTCATGTCTCGTGCCTGCTCCACGCAATGAGCGTATGCCCAAGGACTTCAAAGGTCCTCGCAAAGTTCCCAACTACACGGCTGATCTTGAGCCGGCTCCATGGATAGAGAGCTATGAGATAGCCATGGACATACTAGATGTCAGTGATGCAGTCTGCGTTAAGTACTTAACACTGATGTTGGAAGGACCGGCTCGCACATGGTTGAAAAACCTACCTCCCAATTCAATCAATACTTGGGCAGAATTGAACGATCGCTTCATCAAGAACTTCCAAGGAATGTGCAAACGCCCAATGACGATTGTTGATCTACAACATTGTATCCAACGTACGGACGAGTCTGCCCATTGATAACCCACAAGTGTTGGGGATCGTTTGTAGCCTTTTTCTATAAATAAGAGTGTCGAACCCAACGAGGAGCTAAAGGTATAACAAATATTCCCTCAAGTTCTATCGACCACCGATACAACTCTACGCACACTTTAACGTTTGCTTTACCTAGAACAAGTATGAAACAATTTTGTAGGTGATAGGATAGTTTGCACGAATAAAACTAGAAGTACTTAGCGGGATTAAAACTACGAGTAAATTGCAAGATAATAAAAGTTAGTTGTTTAGTAGAAAGCTTTTGTCAAACAAGAAGGTTATTTGTCCCTAGGCAATTGATAACTAGACCGGTAATCATTCTTGCAATTTTATATGAGGGAGAGGCATGAGATAACATACTTTCCATACTTGGATCATATGCACTTATGATTGGAACTCTAGCAAGCATCCGCAACTACCAAAGATCATTAAGGTAAAACCCAACCATAGCATTAAGTATCAAGTCCTCTTTACTCCCATATGCAACAACCCACCTACTCGGGTCTGTGTATTCTGTCACTCACGCCACCCACCATAGGCAAATCATGAACACATTGCAACACCCTACAGTGGGGATCCCCCATGTTTGCGCGAGACGGAGGGCATCGTAGGACAACACCATAATAAAATATACACTCATACCAACCACGATCATCAATTAGCCCATAGGACAAAACGGATCTACTCAAACATCATAGGATAGCCAAATATCATTGGGAAATAATATATGGAGTTGAGCATCATGATTAAGTAGAGATTACAACGAGGAAAAGAGGTGTTACACCGCTGCATAGAGGGGGGGGAGAGTTGGTGTTGACGGCGGCAAAGTTGTTGGTGTAGATCGCCGTCACGATGATTGCCCCGGCGGCGTTCCGGCGCCACCGGGAGAGAGAGCCCCCCTCCTTCTTCTTCTTCCTTGGCCTCCCCCTAGATGGGAGGAGAGTTCCCCCTCTGTTCCATGGCCTCCATGGCGGCGGAGGGGCAGGAGCCCCTCCTAGATTGGATCTCCTTCTCTGTTCTCTTCTGTTTCACGTTCCTGTTTTCTGGCCGAAAACCGTTTCTTATATTCCCGGAGATCCATAACTCCGATTGCGCTGAGATTCTAACACGATTTTTTTACGGATATAAGCTTCATTGCGCCCGAAGTAGAGCTGTAACCGACTTACGAGGAGGGCACAACCCACCACCACGCGCCTGGGCCCAGGGGCGCGCCCTGGTGTCTTGTGGTGGCTGTGGGCCCCCTTTTGCATTGATTCCAACTCCCAAAAATCACATATATTCCAAAATAATTCTCCGTAAATTTTTATCGTGTTTGGACTTCGTTTGATATGGATATTCTGCGAAACAAAAAACATGCAACAGACAGGAACTGGCACTGGGCAATGGATCAATATGTTAGTCCAATAAATCATATAAAATGTTGCCAAAAATATGTGAAAGTTGTATAATATTGGCATGAAACAATCAAAAATTATAGATACGACGGAGATGTATCGGCATCCCCAAGCTTAATTCCTGCTCGTCCTCGAGTAGGTAAATGATAAAAAAGATTATTTTTGATGTGGAATGCTACCTAGCATAATCTTGATCATATATCTAATCATGGCATGAATATTAAGACATGAGTGATTCAAAGCAATAGTCTATAATTTGACATAAAGACATTAATACTCAAGCATCCCAACAAACAATCATGTCTTTCAAAATATCAACGCTAAAGAACGCCATCCCTACAAAATCATATAGCCTTGTCATGCTCTGTCTTCTTAACACAAAGTATAAATCATGTACTACCCCGGTGTCAGCCAAGCAATTGGTTCATACTTTTTAACGCGCTTCAGCATTTTCAACTCTCACGCAATACATGAGCGCAAACCATGGATATAACACTATGGGTGGAATAGAATTCGGTGGTAGACATTAATACAAAGAAGACAATAAGAAAGATAGTCTCACATCGAAGCGGCTAATCAACGGGCTATGGAGATGCCCATCAATTGATATAAATGCGAGGAGTAGGGATTGCCATGCAACAGATGCACTAAGAGCTATAAGTATATGAAAGCTCAAACTAAAACTAAGTGGGTGTGCATCTAACTCTATAATGAAAAATTTCCAGTAGTATATGAAAGTGACAACATAGGAGACTCACTATATGAAAAACATGGTGCTACTTTGAAGCACAAGTGTGGAATTAGCATGCCCCTTCTCTCTTTGTCTCTCTTTTTTTTCTTCCTCTTCTTCTTTTTTTTCTATTTTTTTTCTTTTTATATTTGTCCGGAGCCTCATCCCGACTTGTGGGGGAATCATAGTTTCCATCATCCTTTCCTCACTGGGACATGCTCTAATAATGAATAATGATGATCATCACACTTGTATTACTTACAACTCAATATTACTCGATAGTAGAACAAAGTATGACTCTATACGAATGCCTCTGGCAGTGTACCGGGATGTGCAATGATCTAGCATAGCAAAGATATCAAAAACGGACAAGCCATGGAAACATCATGCTAGCTATCTTACGATCATGTAAATCAATATGACAATGAATGCTCAAGTCATCAAAACGGAAGCGGTGGAAGTTGCATGGCAATATATCTCGGAATGGCTATGGAAATGCCATAATAGGTAGGTATGGTGGCTGTTTTGAGGAAGATATAATAAGGCTTATGTGTGATAGAGTGTATCATATCACGGGGTTTGGATGCACCGGCGAAGTTTGCACCGACTCTCGGGGTGAGAAAGGGCAATGCACGGTACCGTAGAGGCTAGCAAATTGCGGAAAGGTAAGAGTGTGTATAATCCATGGACTCACATTAGTCATAAAGAACTCACATACTTATTGCAAAAGTTCATTAGCCCTCGAAGCAAAGTATTACTACGCATGCTCCTAGGGGGGAGGTTGGTAGGAGTTAACCATCGCGTGCCCCCGACCTTCACACAAAGATAGACAATCAATGATAAATTGTGCTCCAACTTCCTGGCATAACGGGAGACTATACGTGCATGCTTCGGGAATAAAAAATCTTAACACCAATATCTTACTAAACACGATCATCCACTAGTACCTCCCACATATTATCATCTCTATATCGCAAAACTATTGCAAGGAATCAAACATATCATACTCAGTGATCCATAAGTTTTATGTAGGATTTTATGACTAACCATGCAAATGACCAATTCATGTTGACTCTCTAAATAGATATAAGTGAAGCAAGAGAGTTTAATTCTTTCTACGAAAGACCATGCTCTAATAAATATAAGTGAAGCAAAAGAGCACTCTACAAATAACGGTTTTCTATGTGAAGAGAAACAGGCAATCCAAACTTCAAATGATATAAGTGAAGCACATGAAGCATTCTATAAAGCCATACTCAAAAGATATAAGTGAAGTGCAATTAGCATTCTATAAATCAACCATGGACTATCTCATACCAGCATGGTGCATAAAAGAAAAGTGAAAACTAAACACAAAAGACGCTCCAAGATTTACACATATCACATGAATGAAGCGAAAACGAAAACATACCGATACTTGTTGAAGAAAGATGGGATGCCTTCCACGGCATCCCCAAGTTTAGACGCTTGAGTCTCCTTGGATATTTACTTGTGGTGCCTTGGGCATCCCCAAGCTTGAGCTGTTGCCTCTCCTCCTTCTCCTCATATCAAGATCTCCTCGATCTTTGAACACTTCATCCACACAAAACTTAACAGAAAACTGGTGAGATCCGTTAGTATAATAAAGCAAATTTCTACTTTAAGTATTGTTGCAAACCCATTCATATTTTATATTTGCATTATCCCTGCTGTATTATAACTTCTCCATGGCTTAGACCACCGATAAAATCGATAGTTTCATCAAAACAAGCAAAACAATGCATCAAAAACAGAATCTGTCTTAAACAGGACAGTCTGTAGTAATCTGAACTTTGACCATACTTATGTAACTCCAAAAATTCTGAAACATTAGGAAGTAATAAAAATTTTTTGTATAGCAATACTGTGTAAAAATTTCAGAAACTTTTGACATTCCTGTAAAAAATGAAAATTCACGCACTACAGCCAAAGTTTCTGTTTTTACACCGCACATACCAACAAGCAATCTAATCATCCTAAAGGCAAATCGTGGTACATTATTTTTATAATACAATGGATCTGTACAATGGGATAATTATTTTTGTTGAAAATTTCCTGTGATTGAAGATTCACAAAGTTTCAATGGGCATGAACAAAGTTCAAGGCTAGCCCCCACTTCAACGATGCTCATCATCTCTCTCACTTTCACCTTTCTTTTTGTGAAGTTTTAGGTTCCCCTCTATATTTTTTTGTTTTTAAACTTTATAAAAGCACTAAACATAATAAAATGACTCTCTAAAACTTCCGGGTTGTCTCCCTGGCAACGCTTTCTTTAAAGCCATTAAGCTAGGCATAAAGTGCTCAAGTAATGGATCCACCCGGATCCCAAGGTATATCAAAGCCAATTTTAATTAACAATGATTTGTAATTTAGTAGTGAGCACAAAGCAACATATATCATGCAATGACGAAGTCTAACTCTCTTCCTATGCATCGGCATGTCATAAAAGAACAATTCATGCACATCAAGTAAAGGCCAATGAATAGTATAAACAGTTTCTTGCAATTTTATCGTATTGGAAACATAAAGAGGTGGAGATGTAGTTCCTCTCTAATAATAATTGCAAGTAGGAGCAGCAAGCACATGCATATTATA
The DNA here is from genome assembly GCA_039707655.1 of Elymus sibiricus. Taxonomy (NCBI): domain Eukaryota; kingdom Viridiplantae; phylum Streptophyta; class Magnoliopsida; order Poales; family Poaceae; genus Elymus; species Elymus sibiricus. The sequence continues at coordinate 359,639,525 of CM077665.1, forward strand.
TTCATCAAAATCATCATGTGTAGTAGCAAAACGCAACCCATCAATATAATCCTTAATAAGAGAAAACTTCTTCGATATTGTGTAGTTGGGAGAATTCAAAAAGATAATAGGACTATCATGTGTGGGTACAATAGCAACAATTTCATTCTTAACATAAGAAACTATAGCAAGTTCATCTCCATAAGCATAATTCATATTGGCATCTTGGCCACAGGCATAGCAAGCATCAAGTTCATCAAAAAGGGATATTTCAAAAGAATCCACGGGATCATAGCAATTATCATAGCATTCATCCTTCGGTAAACACGAAGGGAAATTAAATAATGTATGAGTTTAATAGTTACTCTCATTATAAGGTGGGCACGGGTAGCTAATCCGCTCTTCCTCCTTTTGTTCTTCGCTCTCCTCCTCATCTTCTTCATCTAATGAGCTCACAGTTTCGACAATTTCTTCTTCCATAGATTCCTGCAAAATTTTAGTCTCTTCTAAGGCAGCGGTCATTCTTTCAATAAATTCAATAATATCATAATTGCAATCATAATTCTCATAGCAATATTGAAGTATGGATAAATTTTCAGATTCGTAAGGAACATCATCATCATACTTTTCAAGCAAAGAAGCAATTTCATAAGCTCCTTTAAAAGCAACAAATTCTTCTATTCGTTCCACATCGTAATCATAAATACCTTTAGCATAAGAAGCCAAGGTTTCATTATCGTTAAATTTACATTGTAAGGGAAGGTGTGGAGCCTTTATCTTAGAGCAACAAGTAAAGTCACATCTCAAGCTTGCATCCCAAGCAAACCATTGCAATATTCTAATTTGATCCCATAAGTGTTCCCTTTTTTGAGACAAGCGATAATCCCTAAAGTACTCACGTTGATCCAACGTGTCTCCCATTATAAAGTTTAATGATGATTTCTCAGGATTATCAAAGGAGTAATTAACGCGTCCCACATAACGAGCATCAAGGGTTTAAGGAGGTTCCCCATCTCCATGAGTAGCAAGTACAACTAATTTTTCTGGTGTTTCGTGTTCCATATCCATAACTAAAGATATAAAATACTAATAACTGAAAATAAAAATTACTTAGTGATAAATCAAACAAGCACACACGAGAATATTCACCCCACCCTATTGCTCCCCGGCAACGGCGCCAGAAAAAGGTCTTGATAACCCACAAGTGTAGGGGATCGTTTGTAGCCTTTTTCGATAAATAAGAGTGTCGAACCCAATGAGGAGCTAAAGGTAGAACAAATATTCCCTCAAGTTCTATCGACCACCGATACAACTCTATGCACACTTTAATGTTTGCTTTACCTAGAACAAGTATGAAACTATTTTGTAGGTGCTAGGATAGTTTGCACGAATAAAACTAGAAGTACTTAGCAGGAATAAAAGTACGAGTAAATTGCAAGATAATAAAAGTTAGTTGTTTAGTAGAAAGCTTTTTTCAAACAAGAAGGTTATTTGTCCCTAGGCAATTGATAACTAGGCCGGTAATCATTCTTGCAATTTTATATGAGGTAGAGGCATGAGCTAACATACTGTCCGTACTTGGATCATATGGACTTATGATTGGAACTCTAGCAAGCATCCGCAACTACCAAAGATCATTAAGGTAAAACCCAACCATAGCATTAAGTATCAAGTCCTCTTTACTCCCATATGCAACAACCCACCTACTCGGGTCTGTGTATTCTGTCACTCACGCCACCCACCATAGGCAAATCATGAACACATTGCAACACCCTACAGCGGAGATCCCCCACGTTTGCGCGAGACAGAGGGCACCGTAGGACATCACCATAATAAAATATACACTCATACCAACCACGATCATCAATTAGCCCATAGGACAAAACGGATCTACTCAAACATCATAGGATAGCCAAATATCATTGGGAAATAATATATGGAGTTGAGCACCTTGCTTAAGTAGAGATTACGGCGGGGAAAAGAGGTGTTACACCGCTCCATAGAGGGGGAGAGAGTTGGTGTTGACGGCGGCGAAGTTGGTGGTGTAGATCGCCGTCACGATGATTGCCCCGGCGGCGTTCCGGCTCCACCGAGAGAGAGGGGGAGAGAGCCCCCCTCCTTCTTCTTCTTCCTTGGCCTCCCCCCTAGATGGGAGGAGAGTTCCCCCTCTGGTCCATGGCCGCCATGGCAGCGGAGGGGTAGGAGCCCCTCCTAGATTGGATCTCCTTCTCTGTTCTCTTCTATTTCACGTTCATGTTTTCTGGCCGAAAACCGTTTCTTATATTCCCGGAGATCCGTAACTCCGATTGCGCTGAGATTTTAACACAATTTTTTCGGATATAAGCTTCCTTGCGCCCGAAGTAGAGCTCCAACCAACTTACGAGGAGGGAACAATCCATCACCACGCACCTGGGCCCAGGGGCGCGCCCTGGTGTCTTGTGGTGGCTGTGGGCCCCCTTTTGCGTTGATTCCAACTCCCCAAAACACATATATTCCAAAATAATTCTCCGTAAATTTTTATCGCGTTTGGACTTCGTTTGATATGGATATTCTGCGAAACAAAAAACATGCAACAAACAGGAACTGGCACTGGGCACTGGATCAATATGTTAGTCCAATAAATCATATAAAATGTTGCCAAAAATATGTGAAAGTTGTATAATATTGGCATGAAACAATAAAAAATTATAGATACGACAGAGACGTATGACCCATCACTGGACTCGCCGGGTCGCGGAGATCGTTCACTCCTCTGACAGTATAACAGCTGCCTAGGCCGTCTTAATTCTGGAGAAGAACTGTCACTTCCAGCCTCTAGTCCAGAAGCTTGGGCGCCTTAAGCGGAAGGTTCAAGACATGGGAGACCTCATGGATGTCCTTACTAGGTACGCTAAAATAGACAACACTAAAGATCCCTGTTCAGACAATGACAAGTCTGGCAAAGACAAGAAAAACGATGGCGGTATGGGTCACCAGCAGAACACCTCATGGCATAATGGAAATCATGGTAATCAAGGCAACAGTGGTAAGTGCAAGCATCCGGAGGGAGGATCGGATTTTTTCGCTAACACCAATACTGGCTTCAATGGTCAGCGACGGAACAACAACTCCGACAGGTCTTACAATGGGAACAAGCCCCGTAATTATGAGGAAGCACTTAAATGTCCTTGTCCCAAACATAGTTTCCCAGACAAGCCGGCCAACCACTCATGGGAGAATGAAAGCACATATGCTCCCTTGGTGGTTTTGATAATTCATGACAACATTCATTGTCTCTTGGACTAGTATGTCTACCTAGTTTATTTCAGGTTAGTCTACAGAGAGTGTTGGCAAAAGGGTGTGAGGAGATTCCCCAAGAAGAAGAAGAAGAGGAAGGAATGGATTGGCAAAGCTTCAAGCTAGAAGACTCTCTTTTTACTTTGTGAGAAATCACTTTGAGTCCATAGGAAAGCCAATACTATTAAAAGGGGGTAAGGTATTGTTGGTGAACAAATTGCTCCACGTGCACAAGTGCTAGCCACCAAAAACACCCACAAAATACTCTGTCTAAACCCAACTTCACAAAATCGGTGCCACCAAGTTTTCATCCGGCTCTACCGATTTTCTACCCAAGACAGAACCCTAGCCAAACCCTAACATTTTGGTACAACCGAGACTGCATCGGTGCAACTGAGTTTCAGTGACAAACTTTCTGGTGACCCAATTTATAAAATCAGAATTTCCGAGTTTATGCTTCGGTCTCACCGAGTTTTGGAAACTGCCCTCGGCCACTCGTTTCGGTACAACCGAGATTCCTATATCGGTCTCACCGAGATTCCGAAAGTTGCCACATTTTTGACATATCGGTAGAACCGAGTTTTGCTTCGGTTTCACCGAGATGGCCAATAATGTTGTAACGGTTGGATTTTTGGAGATGCCTATATATACCCCTCCACCACATCCCACTCGTAAGAGAACCACTCAGAACAGTTCCCTGATACGTCTCCAACGTATCTATAATTTTTGATTGTTCCATGCTATTATATTATCTGTTTTGGATGTTTTATATGCATTAATATGCCATTTTATATTATTTTTGGGACTAACCTATTAATCTAGAGCCTAGTGCCAGTTTCTGTTTTTTTCCTTGTTTTTGAGTATTGCAGATAAGGAATATTAAACGGAGTCCAAACGGAATAAAATCTTCGAGATGATTTTTTTTGGACCAGAAGAAACCTACCAGACTTGGAGATGAAGGCAGGAGACCTGCCGGGAGGCGACAAGCCACCAGGGCGTGCCCCTAGGGGGGAGGGGCGCGCCCTCCTGGCTTGTGCCCCCCAGCAGCTCTCCTAACCCTATTCTTTGGCCTATAAATTCCCAAATATTCCCTGAGTACCAAAAAGAGCCACAAAAATACCTTTCCGCCGCCGGAAGCCTCTGTTCCCGTGAGATCCCATCTTGGAGCCTTTTTCGGTAATCTGCCGGAGGGGGATTCGATCACGAAGGGCATCTACATCAACTCCATTGCCCCTCCGATGATGCGTGAGTAGTTCACCAGAGACGTTCGGGTCCATAGCTAGTAGCTCGATGGCTTCTTCTCTCTCTTTGTTCTTCAATACCATGTTCTTCATGATCTTCATGGAGATCTATCCGATGTAATACTCTTTTGCAGTGTGTTTGTCGAGATCCGATGAATTGTGGGTTTATGATCAGCTTATCTATGAATATTATTTGAATCTTCTTTGAATTCTTATATGCATGATTTCATATCTTTGCAAGTCTCTTCGAGTTATTGATTTTGTTTGGCCAACTAGATTGGTAATTCTTGCAATGGGAGAAGTGCTTAGTTTTGGGTTCAATCTTGCGGTGTCCTCACCCAGTGACAAAGTAGGGGTAGCGAGGCACGTATTTGTATTGTTGCCATCGAGGATAAAAAGATGGGGTTTTCATCATATTGCTTGAGTTTATCCCTCTACATCATGTCATCTTACCTAATGCGTTACTCTGTTCTTCATGAACTTAATACTCTAGATGCAGGCAGGAGTCGGTCGATGTGTGGAGTAATAGTAGTAGATGCAGAATCGTTTCGGTCTACTTGACACGGACGTGATGCCAATATGCATAATCATTGCCTTGGATATTGTCATAACTATGCGCTTTTCTATGAATTGCTCGACAGTAATTTGTTCACCCACCGTATTATTTTCCTTCATGAGAGAAGCCTCTAGTGAAACCTATGGCCCCCGGGTCTATTTTCCATATTATATTTTCAGATCTATAAACCAAAAATACCAAAAATACTTTGATGCAATCTTTTAACTTTTGTTTTAATTTTCGTTTTAGCAATCTTTTATATCTATCTCTATCAGATCTCATCCTTGCAAATAACCGTGAAGGGATTGACAACCCCTTTTAGCGTTGGGTGCAAGAGTTTGATTGTTTGTGTAGGTGCGAAGATTGGGGACTTGCTTGTATCTCCTACTGGATTTATACCTTGGTTCTCAACAACTGAGGGAAATACTTATCTACTTTGCTGCATCACCTTTCCTCTTCAAGGGAAAACCAACGCAAGCTCAAGAAGTAGCAAGAAGGATTTCTGGCGCCGTTGCCGGGGAGATCTACATCAAGCCTACCAAGTACCCATCACAAACTCATCTCTTGCATTTACATTATTTTCCATTTGCCTCTCGTTTTCCTCTCCCCCACTTCTAAAACGATTTTCAGAAAAAACCAAAAAGATTTGCCTTTTTATTCACCCTTCTTCCGTTCGTCTTTTCGTTTGCTTTCTGTTTGCTTGTGTTGCCATGTGCCTTCTATTTGCTTGCATCTTCGCTTGCTAAAAATCTATTGATATGGATCCTCATCCACTTGCTAATCTTTTCAAAAGGCCAAATTATGATGAACCAATTGCTAGTGAGTTGAGTGCACTTGATTATCTCTATGAAGTTTTGTTTGAAAATCTTGAATCTGAAAATTTTGATGAAGTGTTGAAAGAAGAAATTTATAAGGTGATTCATGATAGCTCCTTGATTGAAAAGCATGATTGCAATGATGTTACTATAAATTCTATTAATGTCAATTATGCTAATGATATGCAAAGCCACAAGCTTGGGGATGCTATGTTTGATGAAGATGATATTTTTTGTCCCCCAAGTTTTGATAAGCAAATTCATTATGATGATTGCATGCTCGTGTATCATGAAAAGAATGATTTATGTGATAGTTATATTTGTTGAATTCCTTCATGATGCTACTGAAATTTATTATGAGGGAGGAACATATGCTTGTAGGAATTGCAATAATATCAAGTTTCCTCTCTATGTGTTTAAAGTTTTGAAGTTATGCTTGTTTTGCCTTCCTATGCTAGTTGATTCTTGTTCCCATAAATTGTTTGCTCACAAAATCCCTATGCATAGGAAGTGGGTTAGACTTAAATGTGTTTTTCATGAGATTCATGATGCTCTCTTGCATATTTCAATTACTACTTTTTATGTGAGCATCATTGAAATCATTATGCCTAGCTAGGGGCGTTAAACAATAGCGCTTGTTGGGAGGCAACCCAATTTTATTTTATGTTTTTTTGTTTGGTTTTGTTTCTGTTTTTCAGTGTTTTACACATTATTACCTCTGTAGTAATTGTGTTTTTGTGTTTTAATTAGTGTTTGAGCCAGGTAAGACCTTTGGGATGGTCTACGGTGATTGTTGATTTGATTTTGCTGAAAAACAGAAACTTTTGCGCTCAGTCCAGGAATTTTATAAATTCACCAGAGCGTCTAATGAGTCTGAAATTTTTACACAAGATTGATATACAAATTTCCCTGATTTTCCTATTTTTTAAGAATTTTTGGAGTTACAGAAGTATTCAAAGTCTATAGATTGCTACAGACTGTTCTGTTTTAGACAGATTCTGTTTTCTTTGTGTTGTTTGCTTATTTTGATGTATCTATGGGTTGTATCGGGGGGGGTATGAGCCATGGAGAAGTTGGAATACAGTAGATATTACACCAATATAAATAAAGAATGAGTTCACAACAGTACCTAAAGTGGTGATTTATTTTTCTTATACTAACGGATCTCACGAGTTTTCTGTTGAGTTTTGTGTTGTGAAGTTTTCAAGTTTTGGGTAAAGATTTGATGGACTATGGAATAAGGAGTGGCAAGAGCCTAAGCTTGGGGATGCCCAAGGCACTCCAAGCCATATTCAAGGATACCAAAGAGCCTAAGCTTGGGGATGCCCCGGAAGGCATCCCCTCTTTCGTCTTCAATCCATCGGTAAATTTACTTGAGGTTATATTTTTATTCACCACATGATATGTGTTTTGCTTGGAGCGTCTTGTCTGATATGAGTCTTTGCTTTTTAGTTTGCCACAATAATCCTTCTTGCACACATCTTTTGAGAGGGACACACATTAATCGTGAATTTATTAGAATACTCTATGTGCTTCACTTATATCTTTTGAGCTTGGCAGTGTTGCTCTAGTGCTTCACTTATATCTTTTTAGAGAACGGTGGTGTTTTATTTTATAGAAATAATTGAACTCTCGTACCTCACTTATATTATTTTGAGAGTCTTTAAACAGCATGGTAATTGGTTTAGGTTATGAATTTAGTCCTAATATAATAGGCATCCAAGAGAGATATAATAAAAACTTTCATATAAAGTGCATTGAATACTATGAGAAGTTTGATTCCTTGCATATAGTTTTGAGATATAAAGATGGTGATATTAGAGTCATGCTAGTGAGTAATTGTGGATTGGTAGAAATACTTGTGTTAAAGTTTGTGATTCCCGTAGCATGCACGTATGGTGAACCGTTATGTAACGAAGTCGGAGCATGATTTGTTTAATGATTGTCAACCTTTGTGTGAGGGTCGGGAGCGCGCGATGGTTAACTCCTACCAACCTCTCCCCTAGGAGCATGCGTCTAATACTTTGCTTCGATAACTAATAGAATTTTGCAATAAGTATGTGAGTTCTTTATGACTAATGTTGAGTCCATGGATTATACGCACTCTCACCCTTCCACCTTTGCTAGCCTCTCTAGTACCACGCAACTTTCGCCGGTGCATTAAACCCACCTTCCTCAAAACAGCCACCATATACCCTTCCTCAAAACAGCCACCATACATACCTATTATGGCATTTCCATAGCCATTCCGAGATATATTGCCATGTAACTTCCACCGTTCAATTTTTCATGACACGCACCATCATTTTCATATTGCTTTGCATGATCGTAAGATAGCTAGCATGATGTTTTCATGGCTTGTCCATTTTTTTATGTCATTTGCTAGGCTAGATTGTTGCACATCCTGGTACACAACCGGAAGCATTCATATAGAGTCATATTTTGTTCTAGGTATCGAGTTGTAATTCTTGAGTTGTAAGTAAATGAAAGTGTGATGATCTTCATTATTAGAGCATTGTCCCGTGAGAGAAAAGGATGATGGAAGCTATGAGTCCCTCACAAGTTGGGATGAGTTTCCGGACTTTACAAATAATAAAAGAGGCCAATGAAGCCCAAATAAAAAAAGAGGCCAAAGATGCCCACCAAAATAAAAAAAATGAGAGAAAGAGAGAAGGGACAATGCTACTATCTTTTTCCACACTTGTGCTTCAAAGTAGCACCATGATCTTCATGATAGAGAGTCTCCTATTTTGTCACTTTCATATAGCTAGTGGAATTTTTCATATGCACAACCACTTAGTTTCTTTTTGAGATTTCATACACTTATAGCTCTAGTGCATTCGTTGCATGGCAATCCCTACTCACTCACATTGATATCTATTGATGGGCATCTCCATAGCCCGTTGATACGCCTAGTTGATGTGAGACTATCTTCTCCTTTTTCCTCACAACCTCCACCATATTCTATTCCACCTATAGTGCTATATCCATGGCTCACGCTCATGTATTGCGTAAGAGTTGAAAAGGTTTGAGAACATAAATGGTGTGAAACAATTGCTTGACTTGTCATCGGGGTTGTGCATGATTTAAATACTTTGTGTGGGGGAAGATGGAGCATAGCCAGACCATATGATTTTGTAGGGATAGCTTTCTGAGGCCATGTTATTTCGAAAGGACGCAATTTCAGGGTTGTGCATGATTTAAATACTATGTCACTTTCAGAGGCAGCTCGACATCGAGGCCACCAATGCCGCAACCAAAGCAAAGGAGGTGGCGCTGGCGATCATGAGCATGGACTTGAGCAAGATGAGCGAGAAGACAAGGAGCTGGTTCGAGGCCCGGCAGAATGAGATGTTCAACGCCGATGGCCTGAACTAGGGCGTCTGATCGGCCATGGCCGTTCTTTTTTTGGAGATGGCATGGTGAGCCGGCTGCTGGCTGTGTGCCGGCGCGAAAAACCTATTCTTTCTGGAGGCTGGCTGTGTTGCCGGCCGCCGGTTGTGTTGCCGGCGAAAAACCTATTCTTTTTTGGAGGCCGGCTATGTTGCCGACCGCTGGCTGTGTTGCCGGCGAGGACATGTAGGCTGGCTGTGTTGCCGGCGTGATCTAGGGCCGCTTGCATGAACTATGGGCCGTGGCTATTCGAATGCTTGTTTTTGAAAATGAGGCGGACAGGATGCGGCCGAAGGATGCGTCCGCGCGTTGGGCGCACGGCCACCGCATCCCAGGACAGGCCCGGACACGACCCCATTGCCCGCCCCAAACAGACAGAATCCGGGCCAAACGGACGTCCGGATGGGGTCGCGCGCTGGAGTTGACCTTAGCAACAGCAAGCGGTATGCTCTTGGACTCTTGCTGCTGCTTCACGCATGCATGCACGGGCTCTCGCGGGCTGCTTGCATTATTAGAACATCGGGCTAACTCCAGCGCGCGATCCCATCCTAATCCGGATGCGTCCGTTTCGAGCAAAACAAACATACCGGACGGCCCAACGCGCAGGCGCAAACGGACTTTTGTCTGTTTTCTGTCCACTTTCGACCCAACCCCGGCCCAAGTTTGAGCTGCCTTTGAGGTGAAACGGACAGCACCCGGACGGGCGGGACGCGCGCGCTTGTCCTCCCCAGGCCCGCCCGTCGGTGGCACAAAGAACCCGCCTGGCGCCCCATTTCACGACATTTCCCCTCCCTCATCCCCCCCAAAACCCTCCCACGTCTCGACCTCCCCTCCGCCCACCACCCTCCCGCCATGGCCGATGCCCCTCCGAATTCCGGCGGCCAGGCCGTCGACCCGCCCCGAAAGGTGAAGAAGAAGGCGACCAAGGGTCCAAAGAAGCCGCGGTCGGAACTCATCCCGGCGGAGCTTGCAAAACTGGACACGGAATCGGCCAAGAGGAGGAACCGGCGGGCGGCACAAAATGGCAAGAACGCCGCGGCCATGTTCGCCGCCGAGCGTGCTGCGTTGGAGGCCGCGCGGCACAAGGACGACGTCGACGAGAAGGAGGCCATCGTCAACAAAGCGCACGCCCTCCTTATGCTTGGGTTGTGCCGTCCGACGAGCTTCTCGGCAGCGCCCGTCGGCCCGGCGAGCACAGACTCGTCGGTCGCCCGGCCTCCGCAGTGCCCCTCGCTGACGTCGTGGACCACGCCATTGTCGCCCTGTTTTCCTCCGCCAAGGTACGAAGGCCAAACCCGTTTCTTGGGGTCGTCGGACGTTGGCGTGATTGCATCGTCCACCCCGCGCCCCTCGGCCGTCATCGACCTCAACGTCACGCCGGGGTCCAGCAGCGGCGGCCGCCCGTCCGTCGAGATGCAAAGAAAGCAAGCACGGCCGCCGTCTAAGGCCACCATGTCGTCGCCCCGCGTCCTGTTCGGCAAAATTCCAACACCAACGCCAACGGTCGAGGACCCCTTCTACAACCAGTTCATGGAGAATGTCATCTACGAGGGCCGTGGCGAGGCCTTCCAGATGGGTGTGCATGGCGATGCCTTCGACCCCGAGGAGACCCAGAGTCAGGATGGCAGCGGCCAGTACGTTGCCGATGAAGACTTTGAGGCCAACGACCATGGTGACTCGTGGCATGAAGATGATGATATCTATTGCGAAGGTGAAGGTGATGAAGAAGAAGAGGAAGGCGTCGATATTGCGGGCGAGCCATTGTTCATCGACGAGCTCACCCAAAGAGCGGACGCACAAAAGAGGAAGAAGAACATTCGTACGGGATCATACACACAAGCTGAGGACAAGTTGATTTGCGAAAGTTGGATGGATGTTGGCCAAGATCTGAGGGTCGGTGCGCAACAAAAGGGACTTGTTTTTTGGACAAGAGTTCACAAAACATTCCATGAAAGAAAGTTGTTTCTGCCCTACCAATTTACGAGCGAACGTGGCATCAACTCGATTCAAAAAAGGTGGTTGTTCATCCAACAAGAATGCAGCAAGTATTGTGCGGCACTTGAGAGCATTGAAGCACGTCCCGTGAGTGGTCTCGGCATTGGGGACATGGTATGGTCTCTTATCTTTTGTGATACGGTCGAGACTTTGGCCTTCTCTATGTTTGCATGTCCAATTGTTGTTGATCGTGTAGGCATTTCAATCTTTCTAAGCATTCAAGGCCCGGCACAATGACAAGCCATTCACTTTTACGCATTGTTGGACGATCATCAACAATTTCCCTAAGTTCAAAGATCAATACCGCGAACTTCAAAGGAAGAGAGGCAAGAAGACGGCCACGTTGGTCGGAGGTGGAGATGGTGAGGCGTTGAAGAGGCCGAGGGGCAAGACCAACTCCAAGATGGACGACAAGCGTGATGCGACATCCTTTGCCTTGCATGAGACTTTGCATGGCATGATGTCTCAAAAGGAAGTTAGGGACGAGAAAAAGCGACAAGGCAAGGAGGAGCAAATGAAGCAATACCTGGAGCTTCAAACGAAGAAGCTTGAGATGGAGGAGGCAGCCAAGAAGAGGAAGATTGACATGGAGGAGGCGTCCTGGCAGAGGCAGCTTGACATCAAGGCCGCCAATGCCGCAACCAAAGCAAAGGAGGTGGCGCTAGTGATCATGAGCATCGACTCGAGCAAGATGAGCGAGAAGGCGAGGAGCTGGTTCGAGGCCCGGCAGAAGGAGATGTTCGACGCCGACGGCCTGAACTAGGTGGTCTGTTCGGCTGTGGCCGTTCTGTTTGGAGGCTGGCATGGGTGCCGGCCGCTGGTTGTGTGCCGGCGACAAACCTATTCATTTTGGAGGTTGGCTGTGTTGCCGGCGACAAAACTATTCATTTTGGAGGCTGGCTGTGTTGCCGGCGAGGTCGTGTAGGCTGGATGTGTTGCCGGCGTGAACTAGGGCCGCTGGCATGAACTACGGGTCATGGTTTATTCGAATATTTGCGTTTGAAAAAGGAGGCGGACAGGATGCGGCCAAAGGATGCGTCCCCGCGTTGGGCGCACGGCCACCGCATCCCAGAAAAGGCCTGGACACGACCCCATTGCCCGCCCCAAATGGACAGAATCCGGGCCAAACGGACGTCCATTTGGGGTCGTGCGCTGGAGTTGGACTCAGCACTGGTCTTGGGGTGACTGGAGATAACTGGGCAGTAGCCCAGTCGGAAGGACGCAGTGGTGTTATCTTGCAGACCCGGGTTCGACTCCTGTGAGGAGTGAATTTTCGGTGATCTCTTCCGGCTAGGATTCTTCTATAAGTGCTAGTGCCTATGGATCTCATTTTTTTTGTGGTGTGTGAATGCACGGCGACGACCCTGGCCGCGGGAGGCACGGCGTCCGGATTGAGCGTGCATCTCAGGTGTGGGCCCGCAGCCATGGCCACGCGGATGGCTTAGTTTTTTTAACCGGGCTAATCCCCTTTCCATTACTTAGCATAACGGAAATACAACCAAATCCGAGTCTTACTGACAAACAGGGAAAAGGAAAAGGCGAGTTCAAGCATTCCAGGGAAACCCATTGCGGACGCTCGCAATCGAAACGGCCAATGTAGGGTGAAAACCGTGAAACACTATCAACACGCTACTAAGCTAAAAACAAAGTTCCACGATATGATAAAAGTTTGGATAGGCCTACGCAGAGGCAACCAAGCAAAAACAGAACTAGATATCATCGGTCAACCAAAGTCAGTCTAGAGAAATCCGAGGCCGGCTCTGCTGGCCACGACGGCGGCGACGCCCAAGGGCGCCATACCCTTCTTGTAGGCATCGTCCAGGTTGCCGCCTTCCCCTCGTCCTTCCTCCCAGCTCATATGATGAGTGAAAGCCCAATTCCTTGCCAGATCGAGCGACAGCGGCGCTTCGGGCGTCGTCACCCTCTTGGGGGTGTCGTTCTTGGTGAGCTTGGGGTGGATGTGATGGTTTGGTTGCTTGGGGGCGGTTGGTGACGTGGTCGGAGTTTGTCTGGTGGCATTGTGTTGGCGCTCTGTCGCCTATGCGCTCCGCCTCGGAGTTCTCCTTTCAATTTGCTTGGTCTTCAGCAGCCCTGCCAGACTCGGTGGAGCGGTGCTTCATCCTACACATTGATGGTGGCAGATATCGGGCCCGTGGTATAGTGGAGACTCGGCGTCTAATGTGTGGCGATGGATTCGCGCAGGAGGATGAAGCTGTCTGGTGTCGTGGTGGCTGAAAGTGCATGTAGTCCCCATGTGTGGTTTTGGTAATTGATGACAATCCTAATGGACTAATGTTTGCATTGAGTTATACATTTGAAGGAATGTTCTATTTGCAATGCATGAAGAATATTGGATGAATTGAAGGATGTATGTTCCATGATGATGCAAGAAGGAGCTCGAATGAATTCTAAATGAATGTCCTAGACATATTGTTGTGCATGCATCAAGGATGAGCTCAATGATTGAATCAAATATGATATGATCAAGATGAATTCCATGTGATGAACAAGATGTGATCTATGTGGAGTTCATTGAGGATCTTAGACGTTCTCATGCTTTGTATTATGGTTTTAACCATGATGGATCAAGATCTTGAGATAACAATTAAAAAGAAAAATTATACATATGTCTTGAAAATAGGATCATGATGAGCTCATATGTTGATTCATGGATGATTATGTCTTCAAGCAAGTAATTCAAGTGAAGAATTCATTGTGCCTCTCAAGAGACTATGTTGGATCATGAATACGAGCAAGTTATAGCCAATATGAGATTCATGGAGAATCTTGATATGGTCATGGTGAATTGAGATATTGGTAAACATGTCTTGAAGCAATGAAGTATAGTAAGAAATCAATAGGGCCTTCAAGACATCAAGATTAATCATGGATCAAAGATAAAAGTTGACCAAGATGAAGGCCAAAGATTTAACTCAAACCTGGTCATCACACAAGCGCAAATGATGTACCACATGGGATCTTGTGGTATGGTAAGTAATTGTCAATTGCACCTTGTGTACTAACCCATACTATGCGTTGTCTATGTTTACGAGGGTTAGGTAATTCTCATGGGCTCACATCAAGAGAGAGATTCTAAGTGTCCATGAGAGGATGACATCAAGTGTTCATGATCATGGTTGACAAGGGCAAGTTCAGGATAACCATCCCGAAGGATTACATGCTTGAAGTTTGTGGATGTTCACATGATGGACAAGTGAAGATGAATATAAAGTAAGGCTTCCCACATTGTGTATGGGAGAGCTACTTGAAGACTTCACCAATGTCTTGCCTTCAACTTGAGCCAAGAATAAACAATAACACCAAGCTCAAGTGAATGCCTCGAGTCAAAGGTATTAGTTCCTTTAGCATTAATGGTGTGGGGGTGATGACCACCGAAGAAACGTATACACCCACGAATGGATTCTCGATAGCTATGTAGTGTATCTCTTTTATGATTCTTGAGTTATAGGGATCCCGCACTATTAAGAGGGGATCAGAGGGGTTCATGATGGATTTGCTCAAGTCAACATCTTCCATACACAATTCCACTCCTATCCTATACACCAAAGAAATACATAGCCAACTAGGTTCCCCAAAGTATATGATCTAACATGTGCATACTTTGCACCTTCCATCTTGTCTTAGCTTGGGTGGTTATCTATGTGAGGACCTAGAGTTTTTCACTAGCTTCAAAACGAGCCCAAGATCATCAAAATCGGAGTCCGTATGAAAAAGTTATGCATGTTTTATTATTGGGGCGCCTGCAGTTTTTGTGAGGGCTGGATTTCTGGGAGGATGCCCCGGATATCCGGCCGCCGATGTCGAGAAACCATGTCGAAATGCTGTTTGTGTCCTCCGGATGTCCGGTACTTGGCCAGATGTCTATGGCCCCAACTTTGGCCAGATATCCGGGGCCTTGGCCAGATGTCCGGGCCTTGTACATTGACACCATATCTCTCTGTTCGTGTGCACACTTCACAGCCGTCGGATGTCCGACCCTTGGCCCGGATGTCCGGCCTGACACATCCACTTACACTAGAATGGGCATATTTTCACCCACACTATATATACCCCTTCACCACTTCGTGGAGGGGTTGACCACTCAATCCAAAAGAACCCTAGAACACCAAAGTGGCTCCCTCTCACTTCTCCTACACCAAATCTCAGATCCCGGAGAGATTTGTGAGAGTTCTTGAGAGATTTTCCAATCAAGTGATAGATCCACTCCCTCTCCCTCTTGTGACCAAAGGAATTCGTGATTTGAACAAGTCTTGCATTTCCCCCTTGATCTTGTTACTCTTGGAGGTTGGAGACTCCTAGGCGGTAGGAGTGCTCCGGTGAGGAATCAACTTGTGATTTATCCCCCAGAAAGTTTGTGAAGGTTTGGAGGCCGCCTCAAGGCCTACCACTAGTGGTTGGGAATCGCCTTCGTGGTGATATCTCAAGGAGAATAGGGTGAGCCTTCGTGGTAACATCCACCTCTCTAACGGTGACTAGCTTCCCTCCAAGGAAGTGAACATCGGGATACGTCCTCGTCTCCGTGACTTTGGTTATCCCTAACCCTATCTCCTTACTTGTGGTTTACTTTGGTTACTTGAGCATACATTCACTATATATTGTTGTCCTCATTATATTGTGTTGGCTATTTCCTTGTAAAGATTAATTATTTAGGCCTACACTTTATATCCCACAATTCATACTTGCTACTATTGATATATCTTGTGTTTAGTGTGAATTGCTAACCTATGTCATACACTTCCACATCTTGTGATATTGCTCAAGTAAGTTTGTGTAACTTACTTGTGCTTGTTAGTATCCGCTTAATTTATTTCCGCATTAGGATATTGCCAAATCCGTAAAAGATTTTGAAACGCCTATTCACTCCCCCTCTAGGCGACATCGTGGCCCTTTCAGTGGCGTCGATGGCAGAGAGGCCTGGCAAGGTTGATGCATCAGTTCTATTATCAGGATAGAGCGATGGAAGATGGAGGTGACGTCCCTTTGCAGCGTGCGCATGTGGTGCTCACTTGGAGTGCGCCGGACCGGTGTGTGACCCGGTCCAAGTAGTTGCTTGGATGGGGCATCCGGCTTTAGATGTTAGGATTTGGTGCGACGTCTGTTTGGTATTAGGCTCGGACATTCGGCACCCCTTCATCTAGGGGATAAGAGTGGCGACAGGCGTTGCCAAGAGGGTGGCTTCAGGTTTATTGATGTATTACTTTGTAAGGTCTTTGTGAATAATTAATAAAATGGATGCATGCATCGTCTAGATGCAGAGGCCGGGGGTACAACCTCCTTTTCGAAAAAAAATCAGTCAACCAGAGGCAGTTTTCGTCTGGATCAACTCTTGCACACTTCTCCTGCACCCGTGGACTTTTTCATCATATCGTTGTGTTCTCAGTGGACGCAGCCTCATAGAGCCGCATCATATTCCCGTCATTTTCTTTCAACATTGCCACGTCTCGCTCCAGCACTAGGTGATCTTCCTTCTTCAGCAACCCTGCCCAGTAATTAGATGAACACAAGGTGTAAAAATAATCTCAAAAGGAGATGCCATTTTCTTATGTTCGGATGTTGCCCGATTCCTGTAGTTCCAAATGGCCCAGCATATAGCTGGCAAACCACTGGTATAGAATCTCTCCCCATCAGGTAAATAAGCATAGCACCAAAAATAAAATTGGCAAAGATTATTTGGACGAAGATCAGTGCCAAGCACTGAGCCAACCGTATACCATGCCACCCTAGCCACTGGGCATAGGAAGAACAAGTGTAAATAAGTCTCCCTACAATCACAAAAGGAGCATTGGGGATTGCTAGCCCAATTTTTACGTTTCATGACATCTCTGGTCAACAGAGCATCCTCGAAGAGCTGCCACAAGAAGATCTGTATCTTCAAAGGTAACTTAGCTCTCCACATCCATCTATTGTCACAACCCGCAAGGTCTTTTACAAGATACGAGTACACAGATTTAGTAGTATATTTAGCTTTAGGATGAAAGGACCACTCGATTTTATCATGAACAACTGAACTATCAAGGCAAGCAATGATACTGTTAACATCATTCAAATTTTGACTCAGATCCACCGTGACCCTGCGTCTGAATCTGTCCCCATCCTCTCGCGACTGGAACTGGACAATCGTATCCTCAGAATAATTAGCAATGCTAAAAAGGGCTGGGTAAGTCTCGCACAATGGAGGTTGTGTGCCAATGGGGTCGAGCCAAATCCGGGCAATATTTCTAGTATTGACAAGCATTGTCCTCCCGGCCATATAGTGTTCTTTGACCTTAAGTAACGCTTTCCACATAGAGGAATCGTTAAGTTTGCCCTTAACACAAGCCACATAACTCCTCTTAAGATACTTAGCCCTCACAACATCTTGCTACAGCCCCTCTCCCATGTCCAGTTTCCACCACCATTTGGCAAAGAGATCAATATTCTGTTTCTGTAAATCTTTCACCCCAAGTCCCCCCTTCTTCTTAGGTCTACACACTAGAGACCACTTAACTAGGTGATATCTCCTCTTGCCCATACCTCTGCACCAGAAAAATTTACGACGATATTTATCTAACCTCTCAATGAAAGTCTTAGATAGGAGAAACATCGACATGTAGTAATAGGCGATGCTAGACAAAGAAGAGTTCAGTAAAGTCAGCCTTCCCCCGAAGACGCCGAACTGCCAATCCAGGCATCAGAGCTTTTAAGATATCTAACCGCAACAAATTTCCAGTCAACACCCCTCGGGGTGGAGTAACTCACTGGCACTCCCAAATATTACATTGGGAAGTGGCCTATTTGACATCCAAACAACTCAGGATATTTCTCAAGAATTGACTCCCCCCCCCACACACAGAGAACTTCACTTTTCTGAAAATTAATTTTCAGTCCTGACATAAGCTCAA
The DNA here is from genome assembly GCA_039707655.1 of Elymus sibiricus. NCBI lineage: Eukaryota > Viridiplantae > Streptophyta > Magnoliopsida > Poales > Poaceae > Elymus > Elymus sibiricus. The sequence continues at coordinate 359,657,682 of CM077665.1, forward strand.
ACAAATATAGGAGAAGCTTAAGATTCATAGCTTTATCGATGTCATCTTCAATGCACAAAACCGTATCATCGGCATATTGCAGAATAGCAACGCCGTTAGGAATAAGGTCAGGCGCCAGGCCTTTGATAAAGTTATTTTTTTGCACATTGAGAACCATCTTAGTTAAACATTCAGCTGCCATGTTAAAAAGGAAAGGTGAGTGAGGGTCTCCCTGACGCAACCCTTTGTGACTTTGAAAGTACGGTCCCACGATGTTGTTAATATTAACACTAACTGTACCATTATGCAAGATTTGTTCAATCCACCTGCACCACTTGTCATTAAACCCTCTCATTCTATGACACTCTATCAGGAAGTCCCAGTTAACTTTATCATACGCTTTTTCGAAGTCAAGTTTCAGGACAATGCCCGTTTTTTATTCTCCACATGGGTGTGGTGGAGCACCTCATGTAAAGTTAAAACCCCAACCATAATATTACGTTTCTTGATGAACGCATTCTGATGGCGACTAATGAGCGTATCCGCAAACATAGCTGCCCTATTATCCAACACTTTGGTCAACAGTTTATAGGGACATCTCAGAAGGCAAATAGGTCGAAACTTCTGAATCTTCTTAGCTCCATGCATCTTCGGAATCAGGGTTATAATGCCATAATTCAGCCTTTCTACATCCAGGGAACCTTCATGAAAGGCCACAAACAGACTCATGATGTCACCTTTCACTATGTCCCAACAACAGCGATAAAATTCTGCTAGTATGTTGTCAGGTCCGGGAGCACGATTGCTGTCCATGGAGAATAGAGCTTCTTTCACCTCTGTCTCACTAAAAGGCTTAGTCAAAAATTCATTATCCACCGTTGTGATTTTCTCATAAACTCCCCAAGTATCAGAATCAAGGTGAAAGATGTTGTCGGGGACTGGTCTGAAAAGCTCTCTACAAAAGCCCGTAGCATGGTGTAACAGATTATCAGTTCCCTCAATTGTCACATCACCATTGGTGATGATCGAATCGTGTTCTTCCGTTTCTTCCCATTGGCAATCCTATGGGAGAAACATGTATTTTAATCTCCTTTTAACAGCCATGTCTCATGGGACTGTTGGAGCCAAAACAGTTCTTAATTAACAATAATATTCTGAAGCTCACTTCAAAGGGCGGCCCTCTTGTCAAGTATTTCAGAATCTAGGGGGCCTTGCTCTTCCATAGACTCTATGTCAGCAAGTTCTTGTTTAATATCTTTCTTCCTCTTTTTCTCATGTCCAAATTTATTAGAACCCCAACCTTTGAAAAACTTTCTAAAATGCTTCAACTTGATATTGAGAGTATCAATAGGATCAATGGAATTAGTAGGTTTATTCCAAATTTTCTCTACCAAGGGAAGAAACTCTTCATTAGTCATCCAGCTCATTTCAAACCTAAACTCTCGAGGTTTTGGAGCTTGAGGATGCTCACTATCCATGGACAAGAGGGGATTATGATCAGAGACGTCTCTAACTAGTTTTCTAACTATAACTAAAGGAAACAAATCTTCCCAATCACAGCTCATCAACACTCTGTCAAGCTTCTCTAAAGTAGGATGAGCTTGATTATTCGACCAAGTAAACATTCCCCCTTCAATATAAATTTATCTCAGGCACATGGTATTGATGCTTGAATTAAATTTATCAACAAAATGGGAGGAAACCATTTTTTATTTTTTCTCCACAATGTCTTAAAATATTAAAGTCCCCCCCCCCCACAATATAAGGAACAAAAAGATGGCTGCAGAAATGAGCAAACTCCGAGGAAAACTCCTCCTTCTGCTCATTATGATCTGCACCATACACATTTAAAAGGGCCCACACACACTGATGCTTAACATAAAAAAACAAAGAACTGCATAATATATCTGCCTAATGACCAGGACATGATCTCCAAATTTTCTTTTTTGACCCCACAAAGCATCCCCCCAGCCTTGCCAACAGAGGGAACCCAGTTCCAATCAAACATATTATAAGAGTCTATTTTTCTAAGAAAACCAGGAGGGAAATTATTTTTCATAGTTTCCTGAATACAAATGAATTCCAGGGAACAATCTTTGATTAGATCAGAGAAATAGGTAGTCATCCCTTTCTTTCCTGCCCCTCTACGATTCCAAAAGATAGCATTCATTTTAAAGAAGGTTTTTTTCTTTCTCCCCCTGGTCACTCTGCTAGGAGACTTAGCAGCATTACTAGGTCTAGCAGAGGGCTCAGGTGCGACGGAGGTTTGTGAACGTTGGGTACATCACTTGCCTAGTTCTTGTATTAGCTGATGGTGGCGGCGTCCATTGATGTCGTATCCTTTTTGAAGGCTTCATCTCAGCCTTCCTACTCCTCTCGTCTTACTCCAGGTGAAAACTTGATCCGCGGGATTGGGTGGTGGCGGCGACCCATGGTCATACCCTTCTGCGAGGCAGCATTTTAGAGTCCTGGCTTCGTTATCGTCCGTCTCACCTCTCCGTTGTGGATTGCTCATGGTGGAGGTCTATGTCGGCTCCAAACGGTCTTATTCACATATCTATAGTTAGTTTGGTAGTCGCTTAGATGGTGGGGTGGTGTGACGGTGCCCGACACTTTTGTATCTTGCCTTGTGTGTGTGTGGTGAGAGTTGGTGGCGTGTCTTTATATCAGTCTCAAGATTGTAATGCGGTGATGGTTGCTTTATAATATAAAGCGAGAGGAAACCCTTTTTCGTCTAACCAAATGAAAAAGTTCACAATGTATGAAGACTCCAACTAGCCTCTAAGGTGGACCCCCGTGGAAAGTAAAAAAATACTAAATAACACCACATTTATACAACCAACCATCTTTTTCTTGGGCTTTCCTTGGATGAAAAGTGGGGCCAACTGATTTGATGGATTGTTGGAGGCAGCCTCTAAGGTTAGAGGCGCCTCTAGCTTGTTTTCTGAAAAGAGACAACTGATACAGTGCATAGATGTTGCCTCTAAGAGAAGAGAGAGGGTTTAGAGACAGTAAAAATAACACACTATGGGTGCCCTTAGCAACTCATGCTCCTTGTTTTTACTATACTCCTATTTGTTGGGTAGTATAAGAACGTCTACAATCATAATGTTCTAATTTGACTGATGTTTCCACCAACAACACTCGATCATCCTACGTCTATTCATGTCTGTAGTCGTCCCCTCATATCTGAACCCCAAATCCATGCAACCCTATGCAATGTGATCAAAATAGTATGTACATAATTTGAACATAGCATAGATCATAGATCGGACATAGCAAGTTTAATTTACAACCAGACGTACCATATGAAGTTCACAAAATATCAAACATAGCATGGCGAGTTCACAAAAGTTCATCGAAACACTGTGATATATGAAAGATAGCCGGACTTCGCCACTACGTCACCGGTCCCTTCCACTTGGGGTCTCTGAAGCAGCGGTAGTACTCCTCGGCATAGGCTTCGGCGACCACAGGGTTGGCAGCAGCAGTCGGATGGGTCGTCATCATCGTCGGTGGTGGTGCCAACTAATGAGTCCAATTTATGTGATGATTTTCCTATGTATTTTGTGCCTACAAGGTAGGCTTTGTGGAATTTTATCGTGTTCGCGCACTTCTTTTGTTGATAATCCCTCAGATAGTGTCTTTTGGAGCAATATTCATTTAATGGAGAAAATCCATAAGAATGACAGTGGAATCAGGTACTTAAGGTGATAATCACTTTCCATAAAAAGATCAAGAAAAAGGCCAAAGGAACGGGTGTCGTAGAGATTCCAGAGCAAACGACGGTGTTCCATATGACCGTGAACGCTCGTATGAGAGGTCGTTTGGGGCGCCGCCGCGTCTGGCAGATTAACTATTTTCACCCCGTTGAAATAGATCGGGAAACAGACGCATAAAGACACCAGAAACTCATCCAGAAGGCAGAACCGTAGCCTCCGAAGCCCATCCGGCGGGAGGATCAACCAGAAGAAGAAAGGGATTCTTCTCATCACAAGTAGGGGGGACATCATCACCATCACCATCTTCATCATCATCCGCATCCGCATCCTTATCATCTGCAACATTAAGAACCCTAGTGGATCCTTCGGTGTATCATTTGAATCATTCATCCATGTATTTCATTACCATTGCCATGATGTTTGTTGTTCCCATGTGTGAGTAGACCCCTAGTTCTCGAGGATATGCATGAACCTTGATATGTGTAGGATCTGAAACATTTATTGTGGATATGAGATCCTCTGTTGAATGCTTAGTTTAATAACTTCATAATGTTGTGAAGGGGCCCTACTCAGCATTTGTGCCTTTATTGGCTACAAAGTGTATCACTGTCTTTGCATAGGTCTAGGTTGCGGAGGTAATTCGAGGTGACAGTAAAAGCCTACTACTCCTAACCTTTACAACTGACCGGGGATTTACGGAGAACCCTTAGTGAGGCCGCGTCCACTGGGAAACCCTTAATTATTTTACATGAGTTGTAACCCACAAGGGGATTCTATGATGGTGGCATGCGTGGCACGGAGTCTACCACGAGTAGAACATGTTATGTACCCGGCTCCGCCCAACATAATCGTCAATAGTGACTCAAGTATATGTTCCATGCTATGCTTATGCATAGTAGTACTAGAAACATACCAATGGGGATTCTAGACTTCCCGAGAACGCCTCTTTATTCTGTTGTTTCACAGTTATTACGATTCCTTTCCTTTATTTACTTTTATTCTATTTAGTTACTAGTCACTATTTTGCTCTATCCTTATTTAAATCCGCCCTCACTCTGCTTTTAGTCTACAATTATCTGCAGGCACAAAGTTACATAATTCTCTACAATAGGCAAAAACCTGATTCGTGTGCTCCCCATGGGATCGATACTCTTACTTCGAAAACGCTACAACTAAACCCTGTGCACTTGCAGGCTATCAAGCTTTTTCTGGCGTCGTTGCCGGCTGGGCGCTTTTGGGCCTTGCCTTAAGTTTTCAATTATTTTGTGATTTAACGGTCTTTGCAGATTGACAACAACCATGGTCCTTCAAGAACAAATTTATCAGGTAGGTGTTGAGTTAGTGTTAGGACCGGCTCTAGGAGAGAACTTGATAACAATTGGGCCTAACTTACCTAGTAAAGTATATGAGATAAACCCTCGGTTAATTGCTATGATAAAGGATAATATATTCTAAGGTGATGCAACTAGGTGTCCTTATGAGCATATTGAAAATTTTAATCTTGCATGTGGAACTCTTCAGTTGTAGGAGTTAACTAATGATGAGATCAAAGCAAAAGTATTCCCCTATTCACTCCAAGGAGGGTCTACAAGGTGGTTAAGATGCCAAGACATAAAAACACCGAGTAACTGGCCAAAATTATTAGCTGCATTCTCTTCTTATTATTATCCTCAAGGGAAGCTATATACAATTAGGAGGAAGATTAGCATCTTTGGACAACGAGAAGGTGAGAAGCTGGTAGATGCGTATATAAGGTATCGTGAAATACTTCTTGCATGCCCTAAACATCATTATCCTGACTATATAATCATTAATTTCTTTTATGATGGGCTTAACTCACAAAGAAAACAAGCTTTCGATCTTGCTTCTAAAGGTTCTTTTATGGGAACCGAGATATCAGATGCTTGGAGTTTACTTGACAGGATGAGGTACAATGTTGAAAATTGGTACCTCTGTTCGAAGGAAAAGTGTAAAGTTGATCCTGTTTATGGTAGCATTAAACCTTTCCATAGAACCACAAAAGTAAAATATTTACACCGTGAGCTAAATATTAGAACTGACCCCATGTTGCAAGTTTTGAAAGACTTTTCTAAGTTTTTGAATTTGCCAGAGAAAAAGTACTTGAAATTCAGCAGTGAGTCTAAGCCTATCCATATGGTGGAGGCTATAAAGAAAAAGACTACTCCACCTGAAACACGAAAAGAAGCTCAAGTCAAATGGTAAAAAGCCAGAAGGAATACCCTCGGAAAGGGGGAAGGAGAATGTCAAAGTAGAACAATGCAGGACTCCACCCTATGTTAATATAATTAAAGAACTTACTACACCTATACCGGTGGTGAATAAACAAGTCCAGTTAGATAAAGACACCACCTCTTATCTTAAAGGGTGTACCGAAGGTAAAAATACAGGTAAGCCGATTTTATCATGTTCCTTTGGATGCAACTCATATTTTGGGTTGTGTGGTCCTGGTTCACGAGTCGATATTATTCCTTATAGACTTTATGCTAAAATTTATGATGAGATTTCTCCTTGTATTCTTGAACCAACTGACGTTATCATTAAGCTTCCAGAGAAAACCGACAGGAAACCTTATGGAATCCTTAAAGATGTCAACATTATAATAGGCTCTCTCATTTATCCCATTGATATTTATGTACTAATGATCTATGAGGAAAAGGATGGTCCTATTGTTTTTGGAACCTCTTTTCTAAATGTTGCTGGAGCCTACATCAAGAAGAAATCTATCTCCATGAAATGAGGAGATGAAATGATAAATTCCCATTTTCTTCGATGTTAAGCAAGCCATATAATGAGGAAGCTCACGATACTGAAGAGCATGAATTAAATCAACGAGCTAAAATTCATCTCCAAACACCAAAGGATGAAGTTGAACGGGTATTGGTGAGTCTAGGATCCTTATTAAAAGATGACGAAAAAGAGGAGATTGAAATGATAATGGACACTACACTAATAGTTTTCCTGCGTGTGAATAAAGTCTATGAATCACTTGAAAGGAAGGGGATGAGGAATTACCCCCTCCCCCTTTGAAACCGTTACCCAAAGTGTTGGGGATATACCCCCATGATATGACCCGGCCCAAATGAGACATGCGATCCAGGGCAGCTCATAAGTGGACTCATTATGTGGGCTATAGTTAACCAAGAAGTTCAAGGCCCAGAAAGTGACTTAGAGGAGGAGGCCGACTCAAGCCCAGTACTTGGCGGGCCGGCTTACGGAGGAAGTCATAAGGAATCTCCTTTACTTGATAGACAAGATAAGTAGGAAATAGACTAGGTCACGGGTTGTACTACGACCCGGACTCTATTATAACCTTAGGGCCTCAATCTATATATAAAGGGGAGCCCTGAGGTAGAAAAGCTAAGGAAGAAATCCTCGAGAGCTAGGTTAGCGATTCCGCACCCTTGTAATCGAGATCACCATCGTCAATAACACACAAGCAGGACGTAGGCTTTTACCTCCATCGGAGGGGCCAAACCTAGGTAAACCCTCATCTCTCGTTCCCGATCAACCCCATCCAAGCGACCACCTAGTTCGATTGTTTTTAGACTTAGTCCTCTCGCTAGAACATCTGCCGTGACAAAACCACGACAGTTGGCACCCATCGTGGGGTGTGCGCACAGTGGTGTTGAGTTCTTGGAGGGAGCTCTCCCAGGGATCGAGGGATACGCGATCGGCCGGATGACCTAAAGTCGTCGCGGCAATCTCTACATCAATGATGTAGGCTGGTGCCCCGAAGCCGACTCAATTGAGTATGGGTACCGGGTCCCCTTTGGCAAGTTCCACGTCTTCATCGGCAAAATCAGCGAAACAGGACTCGAGCCGGACATCTGCACCAACATCGTCGAGCCAGCTCGACGCACGCGACCCGGCCGGGCTCAAGCCGGCCGGAACCATGTCTTCATCGGCTTCACTCAGGAAGTCGACCACGCGGCCAACTCCGAGACTGGCGGGGAGACCCTCGTCTACTCCGATGGTGAGTCCTCGGTTGGAGAAATCGAGTCAATCCTCCCGCTCTTCGATGGTAGTCTTGGGGGCTACTTCGGCGATGAGGCTCTCAAGAATCCTTCGAGCCGCCCCGACAAGTCACCGTCTTCATGGCAGGGATTGCTGCGGCCCTCGACTCCATGACGACTGGTGCAACAGCTGGGACCGACACTTCGGCGCCGGCTCCGGGCGTGGCCGGCTCGAGCAAATCGCTGGCTCAAGCTATGTCCGACTTGATGGCCGCCATGACAACACTCCTAGAAACACCAGTAACCCCGGAGAATCAGGCGGAACGTAACACGGAGATGACCAAACTCTACGAGCAGATGGCTAAGGTTCAGGAGGAAATCGATGCTGAGAATATTCGCATGGCGAAGGTGCAGGCTCACATCCACAACGAGACCGAACGCCTGAAGGCAGAAGCCTGTCATTTAAGTCTTCGTCAGGATGCTTCAGAGGCGGTTCATCAGAGGAGACATACAACCCGCCTGCCCCCTAACTACGAGCCTACACGCATGTTCAGCATGCCACAGTGTACACCCGGGGCTGAGCAGTCACAGATGGATCAGCCTGGCCAGCCAACTCAACAGCATGAGCCGGCCCAGCCGCCGCCGGCTCGATCGCTGCCTCATCGTTTCCAGACTCCGGTGGGTCATTTTTTCAATCCCGTGGACAATATGCTGGCGGCGACTCGTAATCTTGAGGCGCTCTCAATCATGGGGAACGCCCCAATTGAGATAGAGGCGTGGAACGCCATCGAGATGTTAAAGACTGTGGTTACCCAACAAGCACATTACTCATACAGTCGAAACCGGGTTCACTCTACCCCCTACCAGAGTCGCAGCAAGACTCGACACATGGAGTCCCCCGCGGTTTCTAGCAGTGGATGCAGGCAGCGTGCTCAGAATTCCCCAGTCCGGCCGGCTGCATCAGACGCGCAGGCAATCGTCGATGCAGCTCGGGCCATGCCAGAGGCAGAGGCGGCTGCTGCAACAGCGGGTCAAGTGCCTCCCTCCGCACCCTAGCCAATCTCCTATGCGACATGCCTAAGCACCAGAACTATCGGAATGTCATGTCTCGTGCCTGCTCCACGCAATGAGCGTATGCCCAAGGACTTCAAAGGTCCTCGCAAAGTTCCCAACTACACGGCTGATCTTGAGCCGGCTCCATGGATAGAGAGCTATGAGATAGCCATGGACATACTAGATGTCAGTGATGCAGTCTGCGTTAAGTACTTAACACTGATGTTGGAAGGACCGGCTCGCACATGGTTGAAAAACCTACCTCCCAATTCAATCAATACTTGGGCAGAATTGAACGATCGCTTCATCAAGAACTTCCAAGGAATGTGCAAACGCCCAATGACGATTGTTGATCTACAACATTGTATCCAACGTACGGACGAGTCTGCCCATTGATAACCCACAAGTGTTGGGGATCGTTTGTAGCCTTTTTCGATAAATAAGAGTGTCGAACCCAACGAGGAGCTAAAGGTATAACAAATATTCCCTCAAGTTCTATCGACCACCGATACAACTCTACGCACACTTTAACGTTTGCTTTACCTAGAACAAGTATGAAACAATTTTGTAGGTGATAGGATAGTTTGCACGAATAAAACTAGAAGTACTTAGCGGGATTAAAACTACGAGTAAATTGCAAGATAATAAAAGTTAGTTGTTTAGTAGAAAGCTTTTGTCAAACAAGAAGGTTATTTGTCCCTAGGCAATTGATAACTAGACCGGTAATCATTCTTGCAATTTTATATGAGGGAGAGGCATGAGATAACATACTTTCCATACTTGGATCATATGCACTTATGATTGGAACTCTAGCAAGCATCCGCAACTACCAAAGATCATTAAGGTAAAACCCAACCATAGCATTAAGTATCAAGTCCTCTTTACTCCCATATGCAACAACCCACCTACTCGGGTCTGTGTATTCTGTCACTCACGCCACCCACCATAGGCAAATCATGAACACATTGCAACACCCTACAGTGGGGATCCCCCATGTTTGCACGAGACGGAGGGCATCGTAGGACAACACCATAATAAAATATACACTCATACCAACCACGATCATCAATTAGCCCATAGGACAAAACGGATCTACTCAAACATCATAGGATAGCCAAATATCATTGGGAAATAATATATGGAGTTGAGCATCATGATTAAGTAGAGATTACAACGGGGAAAAGAGGTGTTACACCGCTGCATAGAGGGGGGAGAGTTGGTGTTGACGGCAGCAAAGTTGTTGGTGTAGATCGCCGTCACGATGATTGCCCCGGCGGCGTTCCGGCGCCACCGGGAGAGAGAGCCCCCCTCCTTCTTCTTCTTCCTTGGCCTCCCCCTAGATGGGAGGAGAGTTCCCCCTCTGTTCCATGGCCTCCATGGCGGCGGAGGGGCAGGAGCCCCTCCTAGATTGGATCTCCTTCTCTGTTCTCTTCTGTTTCACGTTCCTGTTTTCTGGCCAAAAACCGTTTCTTATATTCCCGAAGATCCATAACTCCGATTGCGCTGAGATTCTAACACGATTTTTTTCCGGATATAAGCTTCATTGCGCCCGAAGTAGAGCTGTAACCGACTTACGAGGAGGGCACAACCCACCACCACGCGCCTGGGCCCAGGGGCGCGCCCTGGTGTCTTGTGGTGGCTGTGGGCCCCCTTTTGCATTGATTCCAACTCCCAAAAATCACATATATTCCAAAATAATTCTCCGTAAATTTTTATCGTGTTTGGACTTCGTTTGATATGGATATTCCGCGAAACAAAAAACATGCAACAGACAGGAACTGGCACTGGGCAATGGATCAATATGTTAGTCCAATAAATCATATAAAATGTTGCCAAAAATATGTGAAAGTTGTATAATATTGGCATGAAACAATCAAAAATTATAGATACGACGGAGATGTATCGGCATCCCCAAGCTTAATTCCTGCTCGTCCTCGAGTAGGTAAATGATAAAAAAAGATTATTTTTGATGTGGAATGCTACCTAGCATAATCTTGATCATATATCTAATCATGGCATGAATATTAAGACATGAGTGATTCAAAGCAATAGTCTATAATTTGACATAAAGACATTAATACTCAAGCATCCCAACAAACAATCATGTCTTTCAAAATATCAACGCTAAAGAACGCCATCCCTACAAAATCATATAGCCTTGTCATGCTCTGTCTTCTTAACACAAAGTATAAATCATGTACTACCCCGGTGTCAGCCAAGCAATTGGTTCATACTTTTTAACGCGCTTCAGCATTTTCAACTCTCACGCAATACATGAGCGCAAGCCATGGATATAACACTATGGGTGGAATAGAATGCGGTGGTAGACATTAATACAAAGAAGACAATAAGAAAGATAGTCTCACATCGAAGCGGCTAATCAACGGGCTATGGAGATGCCCATCAATTGATATAAATGCGAGGAGTAGGGATTGCCATGCAACAGATGCACTAAGAGCTATAAGTATATGAAAGCTCAAACTAAAACTAAGTGGGTGTGCATCTAACTCTATAATGAAAAATTCCCAGTAGTATATGAAAGTGACAACATAGGAGACTCACTATATGAAAAACATGGTGCTACTTTGAAGCACAAGTGTGGAATTAGCATGCCCCTTCTCTCTTTGTCTCTCTTTTTTTTCTTCCTCTTCTTCTTTTTTTTTCTATTTTTTTTATTTTTATATTTGTCCGGAGCCTCATCCCGACTTGTGGGGGAATCATAGTTTCCATCATCCTTTCCTCACTGGGACATGCTCTAATAATGAATAATGATGATCATCACACTTGTATTACTTACAACTCAATATTACTCGATAGTAGAACAAAGTATGACTCTATACGAATGCCTCTGGCAGTGTACCGGGATGTGCAATGATCTAGCATAGCAAAGATATCAAAAATGGACAAGCCATGGAAACATCATGCTAGCTATCTTACGATCATGTAAAGCAATATGACAATGAATGCTCAAGTCATCAAAACGGAAGCGGTGGAAGTTGCATGGCAATATATCTCGGAATGGCTATGGAAATGCCATAATAGGTAGGTATGGTGGCTGTTTTGAGGAAGATATAATAAGGCTTATGTATGATAGAGTGTATCATATCACGGGGTTTGGATGCACCGGCGAAGTTTGCACCGACTCTCGGGGTGAGAAAGGGCAATGCACGGTACCGTAGAGGCTAGCAAATTGCGGAAAGGTAAGAGTGTGTATAATCCATGGACTCACATTAGTCATAAAGAACTCACATACTTATTGCAAAAGTTCATTAGCCCTCGAAGCAAAGTATTACTACGCATGCTCCTAGGGGGGAGGTTGGTAGGAGTTAACCATCGCGTGCCCCCGACCTTCACACAAAGATAGACAATCAATGATAAATTGTGCTCCAACTTCCTGGCATAACGGGAGACTATACGTGCATGCTTCGGGAATAAAAAATCTTAACACCAATATCTTACTAAACACGATCATCCACTAGTACCTCCCACATATTATCATCTCTATATCGCAAAACTATTGCAAGGAATCAAACATATCATACTCAGTGATCCATAAGTTTTATGTAGGATTTTATGACTAACCATGCAAATGACCAATTCATGTTGACTCTCTAAATAGATATAAGTGAAGCAAGAGAGTTTAATTCTTTCTACGAAAGACCATGCTCTAATAAATATAAGTGAAGCAAAAGAGCATTCTACAAATAACGGTTTTCTATGTGAAGAGAAACAGGCAATCCAAACTTCAAATGATATAAGTGAAGCACATGAAGCATTCTATAAAGCCATACTCAAAAGATATAAGTGAAGTGCAATGAGCATTCTATAAATCAACCATGGACTATCTCATACCAGCATGGTGCATAAAAGAAAAGTGAAAACTAAACACAAAAGACGCTCCAAGATTTACACATATCACATGAATGAAGCGAAAACGAAAACATACCGATACTTGTTGAAGAAAGATGGGATGCCTTCCGCGGCATCCCCAAGTTTAGATGCTTCAGTCTCCTTGGATATTTACTTGTGGTGCCTTGGGCATCCCCAAGCTTTAGCTGTTGCCTCTCCTCCTTCTCCTCATATCAAGATCTCCTCGATCTTTGAACACTTCATCCACACAAAACTTAACAGAAAACTGGTGAGATCCGTTAGTATAATAAAGCAAATTTCTACTTTAAGTATTGTTGCAAACCCATTCATATTTTATATTTGCATTATCCCTGCTGTATTATAACTTCTCCATGGCTTAGACCACCGATAAAATCGATAGTTTCATCAAAACAAGCAAAACAATGCATCAAAAACAGAATCTGTCTTAAACAGGACAGTCTGTAGTAATCTGAACTTTGACCATACTTATGTAACTCCAAAAATTCTGAAACATTAGGAAGTAATAAAAAAATTTATATAGCAATATTGTGTAAAAATTTCAGAAACTTTTGACATTCCTGTAAAAAATGAAAATTCACGCACTACAGCCAAAGTTTCTGTTTTTACACCGCACATACCAACAAGCAATCTAATCATCCTAAAGGCAAATCGTGGCACATTATTTTTATAATACAATGGATCTGTACAATGGGATAATTATTTTTGTTGAAAACTTCCTGTGATTGAAGATTCACAAAGTTTCAATGGGCATGAACAAAGTTCAAGGCTAGCCCCCACTTCAACGATGCTCATCATCTCTCTCACTTTCACCTTTCTTTTTGTGAAGTTTTAGGTTCCCCTCTATATTTTTTTGTTTTTAAACTTTATAAAAGAACTAAACATAATAAAATGACTCTCTAAAACTTCCGGGTTGTCTCCCTGGCAACGCTTTCTTTAAAGCCATTAAGCTAGGCATAAAGTGCTCAAGTAATGGATCCACCCGGATCCCAAGGTATATCAAAGCCAATTTTAATTAACAATGATTTGTAATTTAGTAGTGAGCACAAAGCAACATATATCATGCAATGACGAAGTCTAACTCTCTTCCTATGCATCGGCATGTCATAAAAGAACAATTCATGCACATCAAGTAAAGGCCAATGAATAGTATAAACAGTTTCTTGCAATTTTATCGTATTGGAAACATAAAGAGGTGGAGATGTAGTTCCTCTCTAATAATAATTGCAAGTAGGAGCAGCAAGCACATGCATATTATATTCATCAAAATCATCATGTGTAGTAGCAAAACGCAACCCATCAATATAATCCTTAATAAGAGAAAACTTCTTCGATATTGTGTAGTTGGGAGAATTCAAAAAGATAATAGGACTATCATGTGTGGGTACAATAGCAACAATTTCATTCTTAACATAAGAAACTATAGCAAGTTCATCTCCATAAGCATAATTCATATTGGCATCTTGGCCACAGGCATAGCAAGCATCAAGTTCATCAAAAAGGGATATTTCAAAAGAATCCACGGGATCATAGCATTCATCCTTCGGTAAACACGAAGGGAAATTAAATAATGTATGAGTTTAATAGTTACTCTCATTAGAAGGTGGGCACGGGTAGCTAATCCGCTCTTCCTCCTTTTGTTCTTCGCTCTCCTCCTCATCTTCTTCATCTAATGAGCTCACAGTTTCGACAATTTCTTCTTCCATAGATTCCTGCAAAATTTTAGTCTCTTCTAAGGCAGCGGTCATTCTTTCAATAAATTCAATAATATCATAATTGCAATCATAATTCTCATAGCAATATTGAAGTATGGATAAATTTTCAGATTCGTAAGGAACATCATCATCATACTTTTCAAGCAAAGAAGCAATTTCATAAGCTCCTTTAAAAGCAACAAATTCTTCTATTCGTTCCACATCGTAATCATAAATACCTTTAGCATAAGAAGCCAAGGTTTCATTATCGTTAAATTTACATTGTAAGGGAAGGTGTGGAGCCTTTATCTTAGAGCAACAAGTAAAGTCACATCTCAAGCTTGCATCCCAAGCAAACCATTGCAATATTCTAATTTGATCCCATAAGTGTTCCCTTTTTTGAGACAAGCGATAATCCCTAAAGTACTCACGTTGATCCAACGTGTCTCCCATTATAAAGTTTAATGATGATTTCTCAGGATTATCAAAGGAGTAATTAACGCGTCCCACATAACGAGCATCAAGGGTTTAAGGAGGTTCCCCATCTCCATGAGTAGCAAGTACAACTAATTTTTCTGGTGTTTCGTGTTCCATATCCATAACTAAAGATATAAAATACTAATAACTGAAAATAAAAATTACTTAGTGATAAATCAAACAAGCACACATGAGAATATTCACCCCACCCTATTGCTCCCCGGCAATGGCGCCAGAAAAAGGTCTTGATAACCCACAAGTGTAGGGGATCGTTTGTAGCCTTTTTCGATAAATAAGAGTGTCGAACCCAATGAGGAGCTAAAGGTAGAACAAATATTCCCTCAAGTTCTATCGACCATCGATACAACTCTATGCACACTTTAATGTTTGCTTTACCTAGAACAAGTATGAAACTATTTTGTAGGTGCTAGGATAGTTTGCACGAATAAAACTAGAAGTACTTAGCAGGAATAAAAGTACGAGTAAATTGCAAGATAATAAAAGTTAGTTGTTTAGTAGAAAGCTTTTTTCAAACAAGAAGGTTATTTGTCCCTAGGCAATTGATAACTAGGCCGGTAATCATTCTTGCAATTTTATATGAGGTAGAGGCATGAGCTAACATACTGTCCGTACTTGGATCATATGGACTTATGATTGGAACTCTAGCAAGCATCCGCAACTACCAAAGATCATTAAGGTAAAAACCCAACCATAGCATTAAGTATCAAGTCCTCTTTACTCCCATATGCAACAACCCACCTACTCGGGTCTGTGTATTCTGTCACTCACGCCACCCACCATAGGCAAATCATGAACACATTGCAACACCCTACAGCGGAGATCCCCCACGTTTGCGCGAGACAGAGGGCACCGTAGGACATCACCATAATAAAATATACACTCATACCAACCACGATCATCAATTAGCCCATAGGACAAAACGGATCTACTCAAACATCATAGGATAGCCAAATATCATTGGGAAATAATATATGGAGTTGAGCACCATGCTTAAGTAGAGATTACAGCGGGGAAAAGAGGTGTTACACCGCTCCATAGAGGGGGAGAGAGTTGGTGTTGACGGCGGCGAAGTTGGTGGTGTAGATCGCCGTCACGATGATTGCCCCGGCGGCGTTCCGGCTCCACCGAGAGAGAGGGGGAGAGAGCCCCCCTCCTTCTTCTTCTTCCTTGGCCTCCCCCCTAGATGGGAGGAGAGTTCCCCCTCTGGTCCATGGCCGCCATGGCAGCGGAGGGGTAGGAGCCCCTCCTAGATTGGATCTCCTTCTCTGTTCTCTTCTATTTCACGTTCATGTTTTCTGGCCGAAAACCGTTTCTTATATTCCCGGAGATCTGTAACTCCGATTGCGCTGAGATTTTAACACAATTTTTTTGGATATAAGCTTCCTTGCGCCCGAAGTAGAGCTCCAACCAACTTACGAGGAGGGAACAATCCATCACCACGCGCCTGGGCCCAGGGGCGCGCCCTGGTGTCTTGTGGTGGCTGTGGGCCCCCTTTTGCGTTGATTCCAACTCCCCAAAACACATATATTCCAAAATAATTCTCCGTAAATTTTTATCGCGTTTGGACTTCGTTTGATATGGATATTCTGCGAAACAAAAAACATGCAACAAACAGGAACTGGCACTGGGCACTGGATCAATATGTTAGTCCAATAAATCATATAAAATGTTGCCAAAAATATGTGAAAGTTGTATAATATTGGCATGAAACAATAAAAAATTATAGATACGACAGAGACGTATGACCCATCACTGGACTCGCCGGGTCGCGGAGATCGTTCACTCCTCTGACAGTATAACAGCTGCCTAGGCCGTCTTAATTCTGGAGAAGAACTGTCACTTCCAGCCTCTAGTCCAGAAGCTTGGGCGCCTTAAGCGGAAGGTTCAAGACATGGGAGACCTCATGGATGTCCTTACTAGGTACGCTAAAATAGACAACACTAAAGATCCCTGTTCAGACAATGACAAGTCTGGCAAAGACAAGAAAAACGATGGCGGTATGGGTCACCAGCAGAACACCTCATGGCATAATGGAAATCATGGTAATCAAGGCAACAGTGGTAAGTGCAAGCATCCGGAGGGAGGATCGGATTTTTTCGCTAACACCAATACTGGCTTCAATGGTCAGCGACGGAACAACAACTCCGACAGGTCTTACAATGGGAACAAGCCCCGTAATTATGAGGAAGCACTTAAATGTCCTTGTCCCAAACATAGTTTCCCAGACAAGCCGGCCAACCACTCATGGGAGAATGAAAGCACATATGCTCCCTTGGTGGTTTTGATAATTCATGACAACATTCATTGTCTCTTGGACTAGTATGTCTACCTAGTTTATTTCAGGTTAGTCTACAGAGAGTGTTGGCAAAAGGGTGTGAGGAGATTCCCCAAGAAGAAGAAGAAGAGGAAGGAATGGATTGGCAAAGCTTCAAGCTAGAAGACTCTCTTTTTACTTTGTGAGAAATCACTTTGAGTCCATAGGAAAGCCAATACTATTAAAAGGGGGTAAGGTATTGTTGGTGAACAAATTGCTCCACGTGCACAAGTGCTAGCCACCAAAAACACCCACAAAATACTCTGTCTAAACCCAACTTCACAAAATCGGTGCCACCAAGTTTTCATCCGGCTCTACCGATTTTCTACCCAAGACAGAACCCTAGCCAAACCCTAACATTTTGGTACAACCGAGACTGCATCGGTGCAACTGAGTTTCAGTGACAAACTTTCTGGTGACCCAATTTATAAAATCAGAATTTCCGAGTTTATGCTTCGGTCTCACCGAGTTTTGGAAACTGCCCTCGGCCACTCGTTTCGGTACAACCGAGATTCCTATATCGGTCTCACCGAGATTCCGAAAGTTGCCACATTTTTGACATATCGGTAGAACCGAGTTTTGCTTCGGTTTCACCGAGATGGCCAATAATGTTGTAACGGTTGGATTTTTGGAGATGCCTATATATACCCCTCCACCACATCCCACTCGTAAGAGAACCACTCAGAACAGTTCCCTGATACGTCTCCAACGTATCTATAATTTTTGATTGTTCCATGCTATTATATTATCTGTTTTGGATGTTTTATATGCATTAATATGCTATTTTATATTATTTTTGGGACTAACCTATTAATCTAGAGCCTAGTGCCAGTTTCTGTTTTTTCCCTTGTTTTTGAGTATTGCAGATAAGGAATATTAAACGGAGTCCAAACGGAATAAAATCTTCGAGATGATTTTTTTTGGACCAGAAGAAACCTACCAGACTTGGAGATGAAGGCAGGAGACCTGCCGGGAGGCGACAAGCCACCAGGGCGCGCCCCTAGGGGGGAGGGGCGCGCCCTCCTGGCTTGTGCCCCCCAGCAGCTCTCCTAACCCTATTCTTTGGCCTATAAATTCCCAAATATTCCCTGAGTACCAAAAAGAGCCACAAAAATACTTTTCCGCTGCCGGAAGCCTCTGTTCCCGTGAGATCCCATCTTGGAGCCTTTTTCGGTAATCTGCCGGAGGGGGATTCGATCACGAAGGGCATCTACATCAACTCCATTGCCCCTCCGATGATGCGTGAGTAGTTCACCATAGACCTTCGGGTCCATAGCTAGTAGCTCGATGGCTTCTTCTCTCTCTTTGTTCTTCAATACCATGTTCTTCATGATCTTCATGGAGATCTATCCGATGTAATACTCTTTTGCGGTGTGTTTGTCGAGATCCGATGAATTGTGGGTTTATGATCAGCTTATCTATGAATATTATTTGAATCTTCTCTAAATTCTTATATGCATGATTTCATATCTTTGCAAGTCTCTTCGAGTTATTGATTTTGTTTGGCCAACTAGATTGGTAATTCTTGCAATGGGATAAGTGCTTAGTTTTGGGTTCAATCTTGCGGTGTCCTCACCCAGTGACAAAGTAGGGGTAGCGAGGCACGTATTTGTATTGTTGCCATCGAGGATAAAAAGATGGGGTTTTCATCATATTGCTTGAGTTTATCCCTCTACATCATGTCATCTTACCTAATGCGTTACTCTGTTCTTCATGAACTTAATACTCTAGATGCAGGCAGGAGTCGGTCGATGTGTGGAGTAATAGTAGTAGATGCAGAATCGTTTCGGTCTACTTGACACGGACGTGATGCCAATATGTATAATCATTGCCTTGGATATTGTCATAACTATGCGCTTTTCTATGAATTGCTCGACAGTAATTTGTTCACCCACCGTATTATTTTCCTTCATGAGAGAAGCCTCTAGTGAAACCTATGCCCCCCGGGTCTATTTTCCATATTATATTTTCAGATCTATAAACCAAAAATACCAAAAATACTTTGATGCAATCTTTTAACTTTTGTTTTAATTTTCGTTTTAGCAATCTTTTATATCTATCTCTATCAGATCTCATCCTTGCAAATAACCGTGAAGGGATTGACAACCCCTTTTAGCGTTGGGTGCAAGAGTTTGATTGTTTGTGTAGGTGCGAAGATTGGGGACTTGCTTGTATCTCCTACTGTATTTATACCTTGGTTCTCAACAACTGAGGGAAATACTTATCTACTTTGCTGCATCACCTTTCCTCTTCAAGGGAAAACCAACGCAAGCTCAAGAAGTAGCAAGAAGGATTTCTGGCGCCGTTGCCGGGGAGATCTACATCAAGCCTACCAAGTACCCATCACAAACTCATCTCTTGCATTTACATTATTTTCCATTTGCCTCTCGTTTTCCTCTCCCCCACTTCTAAAACGATTTTCAGAAAAAACCAAAAAGATTTTCCTTTTTATTCACCCTTCTTCCGTTCGTCTTTTCGTTTGCTTTCTGTTTGCTTGTGTTTCCATGTGCCTTCTATTTGCTTGCATCTTCGCTTGCTAAAAATCTATTGATATGGATCCTCATCCACTTGCTAATCTTTTCAAAAGGCCAAATTATGATGAACCAATTGCTAGTGAGTTGAGTGCACTTGATTATCTCTATGAAGTTTTGTTTGAAAATCTTGAATCTGAAAATTTTGATGAAGTGTTGAAAGAAGAAATTTATAAGGTGATTCATGATAGCTCCTTGATTGAAAAGCATGATTGCAATGATGTTACTATAAATTCTATTAATGTCAATTATGCTAATGATATGCAAAGCCACAAGCTTGGGGATGCTATGTTTGATGAAGATGATATTTTTTGTCCCCCAAGTTTTGATAAGCAAATTCATTATGATGATTGCATGCTCATGTATCATGAAAAGAATGATTTATGTGATAGTTATATTGTTGAATTCCTTCATGATGCTACTGAAATTTATTATGAGGGAGGAACATATGCTTGTAGGAATTGCAATAATATCAAGTTTCCTCTCTATGTGTTTAAAGTTTTGAAGTTATGCTTGTTTTGCCTTCCTATGCTAGTTGATTCTTGTTCCCATAAATTGTTTGCTCACAAAATCCCTATGCATAGGAAGTGGGTTAGACTTAAATGTGTTTTTCATGAGATTCATGATGCTCTCTTGCATATTTCAATTACTACTTTTTATGTGAGCATCATTGAAATCATTATGCCTAGCTAGGGGCGTTAAACAATAGCGCTTGTTGGGAGGCAACCCAATTTTATTTTATGTTTTTTTGTTTGGTTTTGTTTCTGTTTTTCAGTGTTTTACACATTATTACCTCTGTAGTAATTGTGTTTTTGTGTTTTAATTAGTGTTTGAGCCAGGTAAGACCTTTGGGATGGTCTACGGTGATTGTTGATTTGATTTTGCTGAAAAACAGAAACTTTTGCGCTCAGTCCAGGAATTTTATAAATTCACCAGAGCGTCTAATGAGACTGAAATTTTTACACAAGATTGATATACAAATTTCCCTGATTTTCCTATTTTTTCAGAATTTTTGGAGTTACAGAAGTATTCAAAGTCTATAGATTGCTACAGACTGTTCTGTTTTAGACAGATTCTGTTTTCTTTGTGTTGTTTGCTTATTTTGATGTATCTATGGGTTGTATCGGGGGGGTATGAGCCATGGAGAAGTTGGAATACAGTAGATATTACACCAATATAAATAAAGAATGAGTTCACAACAGTACCTAAAGTGGTGATTTATTTTTCTTATACTAACGGATCTCACGAGTTTTCTGTTGAGTTTTGTGTTGTGAAGTTTTCAAGTTTTGGGTAAAGATTTGATGGACTATGGAATAAGGAGTGGCAAGAGCCTAAGCTTGGGGATGCCCAAGGCACTCCAAGCCATATTCAAGGATACCAAAGATCCTAAGCTTGGGGATGCCCCGGAAGGCATCCCCTCTTTCGTCTTCAATCCATCGGTAAATTTACTTGAGGTTATATTTTTATTCACCACATGATATGTGTTTTGCTTGGAGCGTCTTGTCTGATATGAGTCTTTGCTTTTTAGTTTGCCACAATAATCCTTCTTGCACACATCTTTTGAGAGGGACACACATTAATCGTGAATTTATTAGAATACTCTATGTGCTTCACTTATATCTTTTGAGCTTGGCAGTGTTGCTCTAGTGCTTCACTTATATCTTTTTAGAGAACGGTGGTGTTTTATTTTATAGAAATAATTGAACTCTCGTACCTCACTTATATTATTTTGAGAGTCTTTAAACAGCATGGTAATTGGTTTAGGTTATGAATTTAGTCCTAATATAATAGGCATCCAAGAGAGATATAATAAAAACTTTCATATAAAGTGCATTGAATACTATGAGAAGTTTGATTCCTTGCATATAGTTTTGAGATATAAAGATGGTGATATTAGAGTCATGCTAGTGAGTAATTGTGGATTGGTAGAAATACTTGTGTTAAAGTTTGTGATTCCCGTAGCATGCACGTATGGTGAACCGTTATGTAACGAAGTCGGAGCATGATTTGTTTAATGATTGTCAACCTTTGTGTGAGGGTCGGGAGCGCGCGATGGTTAACTCCTACCAACCTCTCCCCTAGGAGCATGCGTCTAATACTTTGCTTCGATAACTAATAGAATTTTGCAATAAGTATGTGAGTTCTTTATGACTAATGTTGAGTCCATGGATTATACGCACTCTCACCCTTCCACCTTTGCTAGCCTCTCTAGTACCACGCAACTTTCGCCGGTGCATTAAACCCACCTTCCTCAAAACAGCCACCATATACCCTTCCTCAAAACAACCACCATACATACCTATTATGGCATTTCCATAGCCATTCCGAGATATATTGCCATGTAACTTCCACCGTTCAATTTTTCATGACACGCACCATCATTTTCATATTGCTTTGCATGATCGTAAGATAGCTAGCATGATGTTTTCATGGCTTGTCCATTTTTTTATGTCATTTGCTAGGCTAGATTGTTGCACATCCTGGTACACAACCGGAAGCATTCATATAGAGTCATATTTTGTTCTAGGTATCGAGTTGTAATTCTTGAGTTGTAAGTAAATGAAAGTGTGATGATCTTCATTATTAGAGCATTGTCCCGTGAGAGAAAAGGATGATGGAAGCTATGAGTCCCTCACAAGTTGGGATGAGTTTCCGGACTTTACAAATAATAAAAGAGGCCAATGAAGCCCAAATAAAAAAAGAGGCCAAAGATGCCCACCAAAATAAAAAAAATGAGAGAAAGAGAGAAGGGACAATGCTACTATCTTTTTCCACACTTGTGCTTCAAAGTAGCACCATGATCTTCATGATAGAGAGTCTCCTATTTTGTCACTTTCATATAGCTAGTGGAATTTTTCATATGCACAACCACTTAGTTTCTTTTTGAGATTTCATACACTTATAGCTCTAGTGCATTCGTTGCATGGCAATCCCTACTCACTCACATTGATATCTATTGATGGGCATCTCCATAGCCCGTTGATACGCCTAGTTGATGTGAGACTATCTTCTCCTTTTTCCTCACAACCTCCACCATATTCTATTCCACCTATAGTGCTATATCCATGGCTCACGCTCATGTATTGCGTAAGAGTTGAAAAGGTTTGAGAACATAAATGGTGTGAAACAATTGCTTGACTTGTCATCGGGGTTGTGCATGATTTAAATACTTTGTGTGGGGAAGATGGAGCATAGCCAGACCATATGATTTTGTAGGGATAGCTTTCTGAGGCCATGTTATTTCGAAAGGACGCAATTGCCTTGTTAGTATGCTTGAAGTATTACTGTTTTTATGTCAATATTAGACTTTTGTTTTGAATCTTGCGGATCTGAATATTCATGCCACAATAAAGAATATTACATGGATAAATATGTTAGGTAGCATTCCACATAAAAAATTCTGTTTTTATCATTTACCTACTCGAGGACGAGCAGGAATTAAGCTTGGGGATGCTTGATACGTCTCCAACGTATCTATAATTTTTGATTGTTCCATGCTATTATATTATCTATTTTGGATGTTTTATATGCATTAATATGCTATTTTATATTATTTTTGGGACTAACCTATTAATCTAGAGCCTAGTGCCAGTTTCTGTTTTTTTCCTTGTTTTTGAGTATTGTAGATAAGGAATATTAAGCGGAGTCCAGACGGAATAAAATCTTCGAGATGATTTTTCTTGGACCAGAAGAAACCTACCAGACTTGGAGATGAAGGCAGGAGACCTGCCGGGAGGCGACAAGCCACCAGGGCGCGCCCCTAAGGGGGGGGGGCGCCCTCCTGGCTTGTGGCCCCCCAGCAGCTCTCCTAACCCTATTCTTCGGTCTATAAATTCCCAAATATTCCCCAAGTACCAAAAAGAGTCACGAAAATACTTTTCCGCCGCCGGAAGCCTCTGTTCCCGTGAGATCCCATCTTGGAGCCTTTTCCGGTAATCTGCCGGAGGGGGATTCGATCACGGAGGGCATCTACATCAACTCCATTGCCCCTCCGATGATGCGTGAGTAGTTCACCACAGACCTTCGGGTCCATAGCTAGTAGCTAGATGGCTTCTTCTCTCTCTTTGTTCATCAATACCATGTTCTTCATGATCTTCATGGAGATCTATCCGATGTAATACTCTTTTGCGGCGTGTTTGTCGAGATCCGATGAATTGTGGGTTTATGATCAGCTTATCTATGAATATTATTTGAATCTTCTCTGAATTCTTATATGCATGATTTCATATCTTTGCAAGTCTCTTCGAGTTATTGATTTGGTTTGGCCAACTAGATTGGTAATTCTTGCAATGGGAGAAGTGCTTAGTTTTGGGTTCAATCTTGCGGTGTCCTCACCCAGTGACAAAGTAGGGGTAGCGAGGCACGTATTTGTATTGTTGCCATCGAGGATAAAAAGATGGGGTTTTCATCATATTGCTTGAGTTTATCCCTCTACATCATGTCATCTTACCTAATGCGTTACTCTGTTCTTCATGAACTTAATATTCTAGATGCAGGCAGGAGTCGGTCGATGTGTGGAGTAATAGTAGTAGATGCAGAATCGTTTCGGTCTACTTGACACAGACGTGATGCCTATATGCATAATCATTGCCTTGGATATCGTCATAACTATGCGCTTTTCTATCAATTGCTCGACAGTAATTTGTTCACCCACCATATTATTTTCCTTCATGAGAGAAGCCTCTAGTGAAACCTATGCCCCCCGGGTCTTTTTTCCATATTATATTTTCAGATCTATAAACCAAAAATACCAAAAATACTTTGCTGCAATCTTTTTACTTTTGTTTTACTTTTCGTTTTAGCAATCTTTTATATCTATCTCTATCAGATCTCATCCTTGCAAATAACCATGAAGGGATTGACAACCCATTTTAGCATTGGGTGCAAGAGTTTGATTGTTTGTGTAGGTGCGAAGATTGGGGACTTGCTTGTATCTCCTACTGGATTGATGCCTTGGTTCTCAACAACTGAGGGAAATACTTATCTACTTTGCTGCATCACCCGTTCCTCTTCAAGGGAAAACCAACGCAAGCTCAAGAAGTAGCATTCCCCACTTCCCATATCCAAATTTCTGAGAGAGAACCACCTACCCTTGTGTTGAGATCAAGATCATCCACTCCAACCATATGGATCTTGATTTCTAGCCTCCCCAAGTTACTTTCCACAAAATCAATCTCTTCTACCACGCCAAATCTGTGAGAGAGTGATTGAGTGTTGAGGAGTCTATCATCTTGAAGCACAAGAGCAAGGAGTTCATCACCATTATCAAGCCTATTACCTTTTGGAGGGTGGTGCCTCCTAGATTGGTTAGGTGTTGCTTGGGAGCCTCCTACTTCGTGTTGTGGAGTTGAACCAAGAAGTTTGTACGGGCAAGGAGATCGCCTACTTCGTGAAGATCTACCCATAGTGAGGCTAGTCCTTCGTGGACGGAAGCCATTATGGAATAGTCAAGGTTGCTACTTCATGGACCCTTATGGGTGGAGCCCTCCGTAGACTCTCGCGACCGTTACCATCCATGGGTTGAAGACTCCATAAACGTGGATGTACGATAGCGCCACCTATCGGAACCACGGGAAAATCCTTGCGTCTCCAAATTGCGTTTGATCTTCCTACCTATACTCTCTATTACATGTGCTTGTCTTACTTTCCGCTGCCATACTTGTTGACTAGCATGTGTAGGGTGCATTAGACTTGTTATATTTGCTAAAACTGCCCACCAATTAACTTGGGAAAAGGTTAGGTTTTAATTCTTGCAAGTAGTCTATTCACCCCCCTCTAGACGTCTCTTCTATCGATTCCTTCAATTGGTATCAGAGCTTTGGTCTCCATAGCTTCGGTTTCATCATCGTGGAGGAAGATGGATGTGTCTAGTTTGGGGAGTATTAGTTGTAGAGTGCCCATTCTCGATGGGGAGTACTATAGTCAATGGAAATACGAGATGCTTGAGCTATTCAATGAATTCCATTTGAGCAAGTATGTTAAGAGCCCCTATGTACCTCCTATTGATGCTTTACATCCCACACACGAAGAGGAAATTGATATGCTATGCAATCTTAGAACTGTTAATCTTATCATTAGAGGATTGCCTAGAATTGTGCTTAATCAAATGAATTTTTTTGAATGTGCTTATACTTTGTGGAATGATTTGGAGAAACGATATCCAAATTATTCATTGAGTAATCTTGATGAAATTCTTCATAAAACTATTGCCTTTCACAAAATGATGCCTAGTGATCCTAAGTTTGACGGCTATATATTTGAGCTTAGAGACCTCATGCGTGCTAAAGGAGATGTCATAAGTATCAACAACATCATTGTTGAAGCCAGTCACATTCATAATCTTGAACATTGTCATGATCACAACCCTAACGAATCTCTTGTTTCTTATGACGAGGATTTCCCACTTGATGATGACAATGTGGAACATGGCTACTATGATAAAGATGAGTTGTTCGACATCGAGTATGAGAAGACAATGAAGAATCTAAATCTCATGGCAAACTTCAAGGATTACATGTCCGGAGGAAAAGAGTGGATTCTCGATAGTGGATGCACCGATCATATGACCGGGGATAGAGACATGTTTCAAGAAATCACACCAAACCATGGACCGCGAAGGTATGTAACTTTTGGAGATAACTCCAAGGGTAAGGTACTTGGTCTCGGTAAGTGGCCATATACCATGATAGCTCTATTCAAAACGTCATGCTTGTTGAATCCCTTGGCTACAATCTTCTTTCTGTATCTAGACTTGCCGACTTCGGTTTTAATGTGCTATTTACCAAAGTAGATTGCAAAGCATTTCGTCAAGATAATCATAACATGGTCTTTACCGGTTTCCGTAGAGGTGATCTATATATTGTCGATTTCACTAAGAGATCCAAACCTCATACTTGTCTTATTGCAAAATCTTCTAAAGGTTGGCTTTGGCATAGAAGACTAGGACGTGTTGGTATGCGTAATCCAGACAAGCTTATCAAAGGTGATCATATTCTTGGTGTTAAAGATGTTATCTTTGACAAAGCCAAAAAACAAGTAGGTGGAAGTCATCCCGTAAAGAATATCATGACTACTAGGAGACCACTCGAGTTGCATCATATGGATCTTTTTGGTCCCAACGCTTACAAGTGCCTCAGTGGAAATTCTTTTGGTCTAGTTATAGTTGATGATTTTTCCAGATTTACGTGGGTATTCTTTCTCAATGATAAGTCACGGGTACAAAAGATCTTCAAGAACTTCGCTCGCAAAGCCCAAAATCAGTTTGAAGTGAAGATCAAGAAAGTTCAGAGCGACAACGGATCGGAGTTCAAGAACACAAATGTAGACACCTTTTTTGACGAAGAAGGGATTCTACATGAGTTCTCGTCTACCTACACGCCTCAACAAAATGGAGTTGTTGAGAGGAAGAACCGAACTCTTATTGAGATGGCAAGAATGATGCTAGATGAATACAAGACACCAAGACACTTTTGGGCGGAAGCCGTGGAAACAACTTGTCATGCCACAAATCGACTCTATCTTCACAAGCTTCTCGGTAAAACGGCATACGAACTACTCACCGGTAACAAACCCCTAGTTGGATACTTTTGGGTATTCGGCTCCAAGTGTTACATTCTTGATAAGCATCGTCGTTCAAAATTTGCTCCTAAATCTCATGAAGGTTTCCTACTCGGTTACAGATCAAACTCTCACACTTACCGTGTCTACAAGAACTTCACTCGAAAAGTTGAAGAGATGGTAAATGTGAAGTTTGATGAATCTAATGGTTCGCAAGTCGAACAATTGCCAAATGATGTAGGAGATAAGGAACCTTCGGAAGCTATCCAAGACTTGTCCATCGGCAAGATTCGTCCCATGGAGGTGAAGGAAAGTACCTCATCAACTCAAGTGGAAGCCTCTACTTCACGTCAAGGTGAACCTCAACACGACATGGAGGCATCCACAAGCGGTACACGACAAGATGAAGAGGAGGAAGAAGTTCATCATGATGATCCACTGCAACCACCTTCACCACCACCTCAAGGCAACGACACCTTCAACAACGATGAAGAAGATGATGAAGAAGAAGCTCCACCATCCAACAAGCAAAAGCTACCCCGAGTTCGAGCAAGAGTGGACAAAAACCATCCTCTGAATCAAATCTTCGATGACATACAAACCGGGAGGATAACTCGCTCTAAAACTCGACTAGCTAACTTCTGTGAGCATTATTCATTCATATCTAGTATTGAGCCCTTGAAGGTAGAAGAAGATCTTCAGGATCCAGATTGGGTGAATGCTATGCACGAGGAACTACACAACTTCGAGAGGAACGAAGTGTGGACACTTGTGGAGAAGCCCAAGGTTGAGCAAAACATCATCGGAACCAAATGGGTGTTTCGGAACAAACGAGATGAAGACGGTCAAGTCATATGCAACAAGGCGCGTCTCGTGGCTCAAGGCTACACCCAAGTCGAAGGTATGGACTACGGTGAGACCTATGCACCCGTTGCTAGACTTGAAGCTATCTGCATTCTTTTTGCTTATGCTAATCACCATGATATCACGCTTTATCAAATGGATATTAAAAGTGCATTTTTAAATGGTGAGATTGAAGAAGAAGTCTATGTTAAGCAACCCTCGGGTTTTGTGAACCCTAAGAAACCTAATCACGTATACAAGCTTCATAAAGCTCTTTATGGACTTAAGCAAGCCCCACGTGCTTGGTATAAATGCTTAACGAAGTTTCTCATTGAAAAGGGTTTTGAGATTGGTAAAATTGATGCAACCTTATTCACTAAAAGAGTTAATGGTCAACTATTTGTGTGCCAAATTTATGTGGATGATATTATCTTTGGATCTACTAACCCACAATTTAGTGAGAAATTTGGAAGGTCGATGTCCGAGAAGTATGAGATGTCTATGATGTGTGAGCTGAAATTTTTCCTTGGTTTGCAAATCAAGCAAACGAGAGAAGGAACATTCATCTCTCAAACCAAGTATACCAAGGACTTGATCAAGAAGTTCAATATTCAAGAGTGTAAAGGTACGAAAACTCCTATGCCTACGAATGGACATGTTGATCTTACCAAGGAGGACGAACCGGTTGATCAAAAGGTTTATCGATCTATGATTGGTTCATTATTATATCTATGTGCCTCCCGTCCCGATATCATGCTTAGTGTTTGCATGTGTGCTAGATATCAAGCTACTCCCAAAGAGTGTCATCTTAAGGCCGTGAAAAGAATTGTGAGATACTTGATACATACACCAAACTTTGGCATATGGTATCCCAAGGGATCTTCTTTTAACCTTGTTGGCTATTCCGACTCGAACTGTGCCGGAGACAAGGTTGATATAAAATCCACCTCGGGTACTTGTCAATTTCTTGGTAGATCTCTTGTGTCTTGGTTCTCCAAGAAACAAAACTCGGTATCTCTATCTACTGCCGAAGCGGAATACATTGCCGCTGGATTATGTTGTGCTCAATTGCTATGGATGACTCAAACTCTTAAGGACTATGGCATACATGTGAGACATGTACCATTGTTATGTGACAATGAGAGCGCAATCAAAATTGCTCATAATCCCATGCAACATTCTCGAACTAAGCATATTCAAGTTCGACATCATTTCATTCGTGATCATGTTGCCAAAGGAGATATCAATCTCAAGCATGTTCGTACTGAAAAACAATTGGCTGATATCTTCACTAAGCCACTTGATGAGAAAGTGTTTTGTCACTTGAGGAGTGAGTTGAACATCCTTGATGCTTCAAACTTCAGCTAGACTCACTCGGTTGCATGCAAGGGCATGGGCTTACATGACTATGCCCAGATGCATTTGACATGTTATCTTATACCATGGAAACATATGCTCCCTTGTATTGCAACTAATCTTTTGTAGGTACTTGGAAGAACTTCATTCCACAAGATTGCCAACAACTCCAATCATAAGCAATCTTGTCATGACCAAGTATCCCCAACCCTTCTTGTTGATGGAAGGAAGAAGACAACTCAACCATATCCTTGACATATATTTGATGTGATCACATTTGCTAATTCTAAATTGATATCATGTCAAATGAATATATCTTGTTCTTTGTTGCATGACTAACCCATGTAGGTGAAAACAAACAAGGATTGCTCCCAACTCAAGATGATCTTTGTAAAGTCTTTCTACATGCTACGTCATCAACCTCACTCAAAGGTATGTACTCATATCCTTGAAAAAGCTTTACTCCAAGTCATGAGATAAAGCAACTCAAGTGATATGAAAACATTAAAATGCTTAATCAAAAAATGGCAACCCCATTTTGAGCTTAACGATGAGTATGACCTATGATCAAGTATTCTTGCTTGGCTCCTAAGTCAATATACTCTAATATAGGTGACCTAGTCACCGACCATCATCTAAGCTTCTAGTGTGGTTCATTCTATATTTGCTAGATTTCTTGGAACCACTCAAATCTTCTCTAGTTGATATTTCTTTGTAAAGTATTTTGTATTTCCTTTGCAGATCTTTTTGACATTCTATTACAGGTTTTCCAAACTCAATTGCAAGTTTCTAAAACATTGCCAAGGTTTTGTTTACTCCTCGGGGTCTCCGACTCAAACCACTCGGTTTCACCGATTTAGCAGATAAGCTGCATGACCACATTTTGGTTCCACCGACTCGTTTGTCTCGGAGCCACCAATTTTGATTTCTTCTATGGTTTGTGTTAATATTAGCAAATCTTTATTTCTTCAGTGATTCCTTTGCTATATATTAAAAAAAGGGAGAAACTTTATTCAAGGATCTGTTGGGGAACGTTGCATGGGAAACAAAAAATTTCCTACAAACACCCAAGATCTATCTATGGAGATCAACAGCTACGAGAGGGAGAGTGAATCTACATACCCTTGTAGATCGCTAAGCGGGAAGCATTAAGAAACATGGTTGATGTAGTCGAACGTCTTCGCGATCCAAATCGCAATCCGTCCCGCGATCCAATCACGATCCGTCCCGATCTAGCGCTGAACGGACGGCACCTCCGCGTTCAGCACACATACAACTCGATGACGTCTCCGCCTGCTCGATCCAGCGAGCGAGGTCGGAGTAGTAGATGAGTTCTCCCGCAACACGACGGCGTGGTAGCGGTGGTGGTGGTGCTATCCTGTCAGGGCTACGCCTAGTGATACCGAAACCGTGAACGAAGGAGAAAACGATCTAGGGAGAGAGAGGGGCGCCAAGGGCTTTGTGTGTGCTCTTGGGGTGCCCCTCCCCTCTATATATAGGTGGAGGGGCATGGAGATCAGCCCCTCCAAGCCCTAGGGCGCAGCCAAGGGGGAGGAGTTGGACTCCTAGTCCAATTCCCTCCCTTTCCATAAACAGGTGGACTTTCCACCTCTCCCAAGCCACATTGGCCTTGAAGGACTTGTGCGCCTGGCCCAAGCCTCCCCTCAGCCCATGCAAACCCTTTGTACGTGGTGGAATCCTTGGTGGACTTCCGGACCCCTCTGGAAGTTTTTGGAACCTTCTAGAAGCTTCCCGATACAATACCGGAAAAACCCAAAACTTTTCCGGTAGCCAAAATATGACTTCCCATATATAAATCTTTACCCCCGGACCATTCCGGAACTCCTCGTGATGTCCGGGATCTCATCCAGGACTCCGAACAACCTTCAATCACCAACATACATAACTCAACAATACCAAATCGTCACTGAACGTTAAGTGTGCAGACCCTGCGGGTTCGAGAACTATGTAGACATGACCGAGACAACTCTACGGTCAATAACCAATAGCGGGACCTGGATGCCCAAATTGATTCCTACATATTCTACGAAGATCTTTATCGGTCGAACCTAGATGTCAAGGATTCAGACAATTCCGTATGCAGTTCCCTTTGTCCATCGGTATGTTACTTGCCCGAGATTCGATCATCGGTATCTCCATACCTAGTTCAATCTCGTTACTGGCAAGTCTCTTTACTCGTTTCATAACACAAGATCCCATGACTAACTCCTTAGTCACAATGCTTGCAAGCTTCTTGTGATGCTGTGTTACCGAGTAGGCCCAGAGATACCTCTCCGTCATACGGAGTGACAAATCCCAGTCTCGATCCATGG
Source organism: Elymus sibiricus (assembly GCA_039707655.1). Lineage (NCBI taxonomy): Eukaryota > Viridiplantae > Streptophyta > Magnoliopsida > Poales > Poaceae > Elymus > Elymus sibiricus. The sequence goes on from CM077665.1 coordinate 359,689,424, forward strand.
CAACTCAACAGACACCCTCAGAGATACCTGTAGAGCACCTTTATAGTCACCCTGTTATGTTGTGACGTTTGATACACACAAGGCATTCCTCCAGTGTCCGAGAGTTGCATGATCTCATGGTCGTAGGAACATATACTTGACATGGATGAAGGAATAGCAACAAACTAACATGATCAACTGCTATGCTTACGGTTGGGTCTTGTCCATCACATCATTCTCCTAATGATGTGATCCCGTTATCAGATGACAACTCATTGTCTATGGTCAGGAAACCTTGACCATCTCTAATCAACAAGCTAGTATAGTAGAGGCTTACTAGGGACACAGTGTTGTCTATGTATCCACACATGTATCTGAGTTTCCGATCAATACAATTCTAGCATGGATAATAAACGATTATCATGAACAAGGAAATATGATAATAACCATTTTATTATTGCCTCTAGGACATATTTCCAGCAGTCGCCCACTTGCACTAGAGTCAATAATCTAGCTCACATCGCTATGTGATTTACATTGTTATGAATCTAACACCCAATGAGTTCTGGGGTTCGATCATGTTTTGCATGTGAGAGAGGTTTTAGTCAACGGTATGCAACATTCAGATCCGTGTGTTCTTTACAAATCTATATGTCATACTGTAGATGCTGCTACCATGCTCCACTTGGAGCTATTCCAAATGGCTGCTCCACTATACGTATCCGGATTACTTACTAAGAGTCATCCGGATTGGTGTCAAAGCTTGCATCGAGATAACTCTTTACGACAAACTCTTCATCACCTCCATAATCGAGAAACATTTCCTTAGTCCTCTAGTTACTAAGGATAATTTTGACTGCTGTCCAGTGATCCACTCCTGGATCACTCTTGTACCCCTTTGACAGACTCATGCCAAGGCACACACCAGGTGCGGTACACAGCATGTCATACTATACAGAGCCTATGGATAAGGCATAGGGGATGACCTTCGTCCTTTCTCTTTCTTCTGTCGTGGTCGAGCTTTGAGTCTTACTCAACTTCACACCTTACAAATCAGTCAAGAACTCTTTCTTTGACTGATCCATTTTGAACTCTTTCAAAATCTTGTCAAGGTATGTACTCATTGAAAGTCTTACTAGGCGTCTTGATCTATCTCTATAGATCTTGATGCCCAGTATTTAAGTAGCTTTATCCAGGTCTTGCTTTGAAAAACTCCTTCCAAACAAACCTTTATGCTTTCCAGAAATTCTACATTATTTCCGGTCAACAATATGTCAACCACATATACCTATCATAAATTCTATAGTGCTCCCACTCACTTTATTGTAAATACAAGTTTCTTATAAACTTTGTATATACCCAAAAACTTTGATCTCCTTATCAAAGCGTATATTCCAAATCCGAGTTGCTTGCCCCAGTCCATAGAAGGATCACTGGAGTTTGCACACTTTTTAGCATCCTTAGGATTGACAAAACCTTGTGGTTGTATCACATACAACTGTTGGCGTTCTGGGAACGGGGGTACCCAGACCTGCCTGCCTGCGGCCCAGGGCATGGCCCACCTTGCCAGCCAATCACAACCAGACGCGGCCCCACTCAAGACAAGGCCCTCGCGAGGACCCTAGGCTCACGAGGAGGAGCAGCATCAAGACCGGAAAGGGATGGGCCTCCCTAGGCCCCCTCCGTAGCGGCGGATATCTCTATGCAGGACCCGGCCTCAGGAGTCAAGGGTGACGCAAGGAAGGACAGGTGGGCGCCAGCGTGCCAGGCGGAGCAGTTTCCCCTTTGGTGCAAAGGGGGCAAGGACGTACGCGGGTTCCCAAAGCATCCCCCAAAGGTTTCCATTCCGGTGCAACAAGACCATGACCACGAGCCCCGCAGGACGGATGTCATCGCCGAGCCCACCTCTGCATCATCGACAGCCACTTTGCAGGTGAAGACCGCCTTTGGACAGGGCGGGTATATACTCTTGTCCCCCTTCAAATTTGGCCGTTGTGGGATCCCTTCCCACCATTGCGATAAGGGAAGAGGACCTGGGCCACCGCTATATATAGAGGCTAGGCTGCACCGAAGAGAAGGATCCGGCGACCAGTCGATCCACACATCCATCCAATCCATCACAAAGCCAGCAGAGGGCCAAGAAGACCTTAGGAGCGCCCTCACGAGGCTCCTCAACATTGTACTAGTTCATCCACCATACCTCCACGAGAGGCAATCCACCAAAGCAGGAGTAGGGTGTTACGCTTCGCAGCGGCCCGAACCTGGGTAAATCACCGTGTTCATCTTCTTCCTCGTCATCGAGCGAGTTCATCGTCTTATCCATCGAGTAGCGAGCTAGGTAGGGTGCGGCTGCAGGGGATCTTCGCACACGCCCCTGTGTTCGAACCTTGAGGGTTTTGCGGAGCCTGAAATCCGACATTTGGCGCACCAGGTAGGGGGCGTGTCAGAGTCTTGCTCAAGACAAGATCTCCTCCCACCTCGTCGCCGAGCGCTGAGCTACCCGCGTTGCCCAGACGGCACCTGTGGACTGCGCCGACATGCGCCGGTTACACTCGCGTGTGGCCAACGCCGCCACAGGCCCGGACGCCCACGAGCAACAAGACTCCTCCCAGCCGGTCACCGCGTGGCGCGATGGCCACACCGCCACTCCGTCGATCGTTCCAGCTTCCGGGTCGACCTCCCACGTTCGGCCCGGACCGGCGCGCGGCTCGGGCGCACTCACCATGGCGAACAAGCTGCTCCGCTACCGCCCTGCCCTCGACCGCTACGACTGGCTTCGGCGCATCCCGGAGCTCGTCAGTGCCGCCGGTGACACTTCGGCACTCTCCTACTCGCTTCGACCACGACCTTCCCTGGTAGACGACGTGGCCCACGATGTGCCGCCACCTCCTCCGCAACGTGACGTCAACCCCGAGCCCAGGCGAGAAGCGCGCCCGCGCGACCTGCCCCGCGAACCGCGGGCAAGGGCAAGAGATGAAGTAAGCTGCCAGGTGGTGCCCCGGCCGCGCGTCGATGCGCGTGCGCTCCCCGCGCTGCCGACCCAGCGTCGCGACCGGGCACCGCTCGAGGTGGCCCCTCAGGAGCATCGAGACCGGGCCCCTCCCCCACACGCAGCACCCGTTGAACCAGTGGGGTGCCTCGCCATCGCCCCGGAGCTCCATCCAACCACGTGGCCCTACAAGTTCAAGCCTGACCTGCCCCCGCGCTACGATGGCACCCCGGATCCCGCCGAGTTCCTACAGCTCTACTCCCTGAGCATCCGGGCGGCCGGAGGAGATGACAAGGTCATGGCGTGCTGGTTCCCCATGGCGCTCAAAGGTGGCACGCTCTCCTGGCTCCTCAACCTCCCGGAAGGGTCCGTCACCTCCTGGGACGACCTGCGCAAACGCTTCATCGCCAACTTCCAAGGTACCCGCGACCGCGCGCTCACCGTGAACGACCTATGGCGTATAAAGCAGCAGGATGGAGAGACCCTGCACAAGTTCATACAACGCTTCACGACTACGCGCCTCAAGGTCCCGAAGGCGTCAGACGAGGCTATCATCTCCGCGTTCACCGATGGCGTCACGGACCTGAAGATGAAGGAGGGGCTCGCCATGAACGATGAACTATGCTCAGCCCTGGAGATGTTCAATCTGGCGAACAGGTGCGCCAAGGCTGAAGAGGGCCGCCAGTCGCTCCGCGGGCCTCCGGCGGCAGAACCAGAGGAAAAGAAGACCAAGGCCAAGGAGGCAAAGCGCAAGGCCCCAGCGGTACTTGCGGCCGAGCCTGAGGCAAAGCGCAGCCGGGGTGAGGAGCACCCCGCAGGGGGAAGACCGACCTGCATCTTCCATGGCACCAACAACCACGACACCACCGACTGCCAGGAACTCAGGCTGGTCCGCGCCGAACACTTCGGCCGGCGCCCTGGGCGCGCTGACCGTGGCTTCGGGCGCGACGGAGGCCGCGGTGGAGGTCGTTGGGACAACCGGGAACCGTGTCAAGGGTGGCACGATCAGCCTCAGGAGGACCGCTGGCGCGATCAGGCTCGGGACGACCGCTGGCGCGATCAGGCTCGGGAGGATCGCTGGTGCGATGACCCCCCGGAGGGGTCACGCCAAGGCCAGCCTCGTGAGGCACGCCCTCATGAGGCCGGCCTGCCGCCATTACCACCGCCACCCAGAAGGAAGGAAGAGGATAGGTAAGACGATGGGGTTGGGGGCTTCCAGGAGGTCAGGGTGGTAGCATGTATCCTGGGCGGCGCCCGGGCCCCAGCGTCGAACCGCATCTTCAAGCAGTTCACGCGGGAGGTGAACGCGGCTCTCCCAAAGCCCGAAGCAATGCGTCCCCTCAAGTGGTCCCAGACTGCCATCACCTTCGACTCGAGGGATCAGCTCAGGTGCTCGGCCATGGCCGGCAAGCTCCCCATGCTGTGCACTCTAACCATCAGCAACGTCCTCGTCACCAAGACCCTCATCGACAGCGGAGCAGGGCTCAATGTCCTCTCCATCGAGACCTTCGAGATGCTCCAAGTACCATACGAGCAGCTCATGCTGACCAAGCCTTTCTCGGGAGTCACTGACGGGTCCACCGTCCCCATTGGGCAAGTTCGCATGCTAGTCACCTTCGGCGGACACGAGAATTACCATACCGAGGTCATCGTCTTTGACGTCGCACACATCCACCTGCCGTACAACGCGATCCTTGGGTACCCGGCCCTCGCCAAGTTCATGGCGGTGACTCATCATGGCTACAATGTCCTCAAGATGCCGGGGAGTGGCGGCATCATCACCGTCGCCTGTGATGAGAAGGATGCCGTCTGCTCCCTCGAGCGTGCTTACCGCGCCGCGGCGGCCGAGCGCTCGGACGACGAGGAAGATGCCCTGCCTCGTGAGGACACACACAAGAAGAAGAAGAAGCTCCTTCCTGCGGGGCGCCCCGGAGCCTCGGGCTCTGCGCCCCAGGATGGGGCCCCACCTCCCATCGCATAGGAAAGCGCGCTCGGCGCCCCTCTTGGGTCGGGCCCGGGGGCTCCCATCCGGGGAGCTTCCGGCTTGGCCAGTGAGACAAGGGAGGCGCTCGAGCACAACCTGAAGGCGCGTCCTGACATGCGTCTGCTCGAGCCGGGAGCCCTGCGCGTGGCGCCGAGCTCGCAAGAGTCCGTCATCAGAGCGATCGAGGAGCTTCAGGAAGCACATGCCATACAAGGCGAAAACTGCCCAACACCACCAATCGCAGCCGCCATCATCGGCCCGATCGACCAGCCGCACGTCTGCGTCAACACGCTCGCGATCAACAGGGCCGCGTCCCAGGGCCCCTTTTGGCCAACGCGTGCCGATCATGGATGGGTCTACCCGCACAACTATGTCCGCATGCCCTTCGGCCTGGCGAACGCAGGCATCACGTTCCAGCGCCTTGCCCGGGCCATGCTCATACCTTGCCTGGCGGGGCGCGGTGAGGAGTTGGAGGAGATGCTCGGACCGAGCGAAGGTCCCGAGCCCCGGGAGATGACGGGCCCATGAGGGTCGCGCTCATGGAGGTGTAAGGTCAGGCTACGACGGCAGCTTCGACTCTTCAGCGGCATGGCAGCCAGGTGACTTTTTGTTGGCCGTTGCCAGGTAACTTTTTGGTTTACTCCGTTTGAGGGCGCCCGCCGGGCCGCATTATCCTCAGGCAATCAGGGCATGCCCCTGCAACCGCCTCATTTACGCATATTTCAACAGTTTCTCATGCATATGATTTGTTTCCTAACGTTTTACCTTGCCTGCACGGCTCTTTGCCGGCGTGAATGTTGCCGCACCACTCTTCCTGAGTTGGTGTTTCGCAAGGGGCCGTGCGCTACAGCCCTCCCCGAGGCACCTCGGAACTGGATAGCAAGGCCCTGTCGCCTCAGGGACTTGCATCTTTGGGCAGTCGACCCCCGCTCGGGGGCTCCGACCGCAGCGCGACACCGTAGCATGGAGTCCCGGGAGGCCCCAGGGCCTCCTGAGGCAGCAGCCGGCAGGACGGAATGGGGGTCGCTCGAGCGTCAAAGGGGGCTCCTAAGCATCGCGCCTCAGGAGCCTTACCGGTCATATAGCTACTCGCCCCTTGATGTCGTCCTTGGTGATCCGGTCGGCATCAGGGGTGTCGAGGCCTCACCTCGTAGTTGCATCCTTGGTGATCCGGTCGTACACTACGATGGTAGGGAAATGTGCGGGACTGGGACCTGCCGACGTAGAGCCGCTTGGGCGTCAAAGGGGGCTCCTGAGCAATGCGGCTCAGGGGCCTTACCGGTCATAAAGCCACTCGCCCCTTGATGTCGTCCTTGGTGATCCGGTCGGCATCAAGGGCGTCGAGGCCTGACCTCGTAGTTGCGTCCTGGTGTCCGGTCGTACACTACGGTGGTCGGGAAATGTTCGGGACTGGGGCCTGCAGACGCAGAGTGCTGAAAGGGCTCCCACCTGCCTCATTCGTAAAGAAGAAGAAGTCCCCGGGGCGCCCGGACTCCCCAGGCACCCTGGCCGAACCGTCCCACAAACAAGAAGACTCAGGCGCTACCTACGAGAAGACTCAAGCACAAACTGCCTTTGAGGTAGGGACCTCGCGAGGCCAAAGTGCCCTCGCGAGCTCCCAGATACACCTCCCAGTTCTGCCGTGCAAGCCATGTGTACGAACTCAATGGGCTGTACATGCCCGGAGCCCCCCGAGGACGCGGAGGGGTTCCTTCCCACGCAATGTGGAAGCCACAGCTCCGTGCTGGCGGTCAACACGGTCCACCAATGACTTTGCCCACGCAATGTGGAAACCACAGCTCCGTGCTGGCGGTCAACACGGTCCACCAATGACTATGCCCACGCAATGTGGAAGCCACAGCTCCGTGCTGGCGGACAACACGGTCCACCAATGACTATGCCCACGCAATGTGGAAGCCCCGCACCCCGTGCGGGGGATAAACAACTAAGGGCGCCCCAGCGGCTGCATCCAACCTCAGGAAGGTCCCCAGTGGCCCCCTTCTCGCTGCGTTCCCCAGGGATGTACGCGTGAGGGGGCTGCACGGGGGCTACTACCGGGCCAAGCCTGGTACACGCCACCTTCCCAGGTCTGCCAAACCTGGTCTTCACGCGCCCATCTCAGGAAAAGCTGGCGAGGAAAGGTATGGGAGCCGCTCGTACGTCAAGGGGGACTCCTGAGCATCGCGACTCAGGAGCCTCACTGGTCCCGTAGCCCCTCACCCCTTGGAACCGTCCTTGGTGATCCGGACGGCCCAACGGCGGTTGAGGTATGCACGGGGCCGGGCCCTGCCGACGCAGAGCTCAAAGCGCTCAACAAACCCTTAAGGAGGATGCTGGAGCTCGTACGTCAAGGGGGACTCCTGAGCATCGCGACTCAGGAGCCTCACTGGTCCTGTAGCCCCTCACCCCTTGGAACCATCCTTGGTGATCCGTACGGCCCAACAGCGGCTGAGGTATGCGCGGGGCCGGGCCCTGCCGACGCAGAGCGCAAGGTGTTCGGAATTTCCAAAGTTAACCCAACCTTCACCATGTTTCATTCATGAGGGCTGCTCGTACGTCAAGGGGGACTCCTGAGCATCGCGACTCAAGAGCCTCACTGGCCCCGTAGCCCCTCACCCCTTGGAACCGTCCTTGGTGATCCGGACGGCCCAACGGCGGTTGAGGTATGCGTGGGGCCGGGCCCTGCCGACGTAGAGCATCACAACAAGCAAGAAGGAAACGAGGCGAAGAGAGCAATCACACAGTTCAACGGTTATTACAAGCATTAAAAGTTTTCGTGGATACAAACAAGTTTAACGCCTCCACGAGACACGATGGACATTGCAGGAAAGGAACAAGGGAGAGGAATCAGGAGGAGCCGCCGCCACCACTCGTCCCGTCCTCAGGGAACTCGTCGTCGACATCGCTGGCGTCGTCTTCTTCGCCACTAACCCCTGCAGCGTCAGGAGGCGAAGGAACGATGACGCGGGTGAACCTCTTCACCAGCGTCTCCACGGCGCCCTTCACCGCCGCCGCAGCACAGGCGCGGACCTCGGGGGCGACCGGGCAGACCACGGAGTCGAAGTCAAACCCCGGCTCGCAAAGATGAAGATGGCTGAAGACGCGCGTCGCGGCCTCAGAAAAGAGGTCGCGGCACTCGCCCTCCAAGATCCCCTCCACCTTGACAACGGCGCCCTCCAGCGCCTCGACGAGCTTCGAAGTGAGCCCCGCGAAGCCGCTCTCTGGAGCCGCCAGAGGCTCCGCAAACCCATCCCAGCAGAGGGAGTGGAGCGCTTGGTGGAGCTTTAGCTCGACGGTAGGAAAGGCGCTGAGCTCCGCAGCCTTTTTCTCCTCAGCCGCGGCAAGAGTTTTCTCCCTGGTGTCGAGCAGGGCCTTCTCCGAAGCGACTTCCTTCTCCTGCGCGTCCAGGCGCTCCCGCTCCGCGGCCTGGCGGGTCACTGCCTGGGATAGCTCGGAGTTCCGAGCGGCAAGCTTGGCCTCGCGGGTCTTGAGGGCTTCCTCCCGCTGACGCAGCTGCTCCGCAAGCTCAGACTTCTCCTCCTGGAGAGCCTTCAGGCGGGTCTCCACCTCTTCGCAGCGCTTGGCAGCAGACGCCGCGTCAGCCAATGCCTCCTTGCGGGCTGCCCTGGCAGACGCGGCTTCCTTCTCGCTCTTCGCCACGGCAGCCTCGTCCTGACCCCAAACCGCCACAGCAGAGGCGTCGGCCTGGAGCCACCCGAAGAGGAGCCCTAGGCGCCCACTCGCGAGGCGATCGTCGGTACCCCCGAGGGCGTCCCGAACTTGACCCAGGACGGTGAAGGCCCCGTCCAGGACGTCGAGGCTGCGTGACAAAGGCATCAAGGCCTCCTATGGAGGAGTCCCCTGCGCGATCACGGGAGACGTCCCCAGGGAGACAGCAACACGAAGAGCAGGAGGTTCCGGAGGCCGCGCAGCGACCACGGACACAGACGGATCGACGGGCGGCTGTCCCTCAGGGGCTGGTCCTCCGGACAGCGGCACCGCCGCGCCCTCGAGGGCAGGAGCGATCATGCCAACAGGCATTGGGGGCTCAGGGGGCTCCGCGGCGATGACCAGGGGGGTTGCCTCGTGATTCCCCACCCCCTCGGCAGCAGGTGCTTCGACAGGTGACGGCAGGACGATAGGAGCGGGCAGCGCGTCGGAAGGCGCCTTCGGCTTGACGCCCGCCTTCTTCTTCCTCATCTTCAGCGCGGCGGCGTTCCTGGTTACCAAGCAAAGGAAAATCATCAATACACAAGCTACCGGCAGGCGACCAAGGCCGAGCCGAATTACTTACTCTTCAACGTCGACACACTTCCTCTTCCGCTCTGCTCCGGCAACGGCGGGGGCGCCCTCGCCTTTCTCGGTGAGGGCACCACCACGCGGGGGAGCAAGGGCGCTGTCCGCAAGGGCGGCCGCTGGAGGGATCGCCGTGGCCCTGGCCTCGCCCACCTTGCCTACGAGCTGCGATTTGAGCGGGGGCGAGGCCGGCGCTTCAACCGCCTTGCCGGCAGAGGCAGGGCGCACCGGAGGAGACTCCGCTCCGCGCTTCCTGGGGGTCGACACGCAGGCGGACCGTGTGGCACGAGGGGCCGGTCCTAGCCCCCTGGGGGCCTTGGCGGGACGTGGGGGGCCCGCAGCAGAAACTTCACCGACATCATCGTCGTCCTCGAGGTCGCGCAGGAGCATGCTCTACGACGGGGGAGACGCCCCTGCCAGGTCGTCGTCGACTGTCTTCTCCGGATCCTCCCCGCCCGTGGTGTCGCCGGAGGACACCATCACCGGGGAGCCAAGGCCCTCAGCTGGGGGAAGCCCCAGTTCATTGAAGACATGCATCGCGGCAACCAGATCGGCCCCGTCGTCGCGGCAATACATCGGGGCATGGGCGTCGGGGAGATCACCGGGGTCACCGTTGAGCAGGGTCGCCATAGCCCTGTTCAGTTCCTCGGGGGTTATACGGGCGGACCGAAGCCTGGGGTTGTCACCGCTGCCCTGATAGTCCCACAAGGGCCTAGAATGGGACTGGAGGGGCGCCAGGCGCTGCGTCAAGAACTCCTTCACTATCATCCCCCCGGTCAGCTTCCTGGCACTGATATCGCGGGAAATCTGCTCCAGGACGGGCCTGGCCCGGGGGTCGGAAAGCTTCACGGAGCTCCACGCAGAGGTCTTCTCCGGCAGCCCCTTTGGCAGATCCAACCGGGGGTTGGTGTCTTTGAGATCCATGAGGACCCAGCGGTGCCTGAAGTTCTCCACCTTCTTCCCGGCCTTTAAGAGCATGTTGCCGCTCTGGACCGCAACGAAGGAGACGCACGCCGACCGTTGAGCGCCGTCATGCACGCGCAAGCCGAAGAAATGGCGAAAGAGGGCCACCGAAGGCTTCACGCCCACGAAAGCCTCGCAGTAGAAGGCAAAGACGGACAAGAGCAGGATGGAGTTGGGCTGAAGATGAAGGGCTTGAATCCCGTAGTGGTCAAGGATGGCGGTGAAGAACGCGGAGAAAGGAGGGACGAGCCCGGCGAAGACGCTATGGAGAAAGAAAGGGTAGACCGCCCTGGACGAGGGCCGCTTCTCAGAGGAGCCGCCCCATATCAAGGTCCGCCCCCACTCGTTGGTCCCATCCGCCGTCGACGGGAGCACCGGGACGAGGTCCTCGTCCGTGGCGATGGTGGACCCCGAAAGCGCCGGTGAGATGGGAGCAGAGGCTGAGCTCTGGGCCTCTGGCTTCTGCTTGCCGGTAGGAGCCATCGGGAAGTTCGCGGGGCCAAAGCGGCAAGGAGGAGGACGGAGCGACGCCGGATCTGGAGAGGCCTCTGCTAGGGCCGAGGATCTGGGAAGCAAGAGCAGGTGCGCGGAAGGGGAAAGCAATAATGGCTCGGCGCTGGAAGTCAGGCTCTTGTCGATTCGGGCGGTGGCCGAAGGGACGAAGGACGCCCGACATCAACCGCACGACGCGCGCCAAGCCTGGCTCGCAGGCGTTTGGGGCCCGCGGCGCTTCGGGCCTCCCTCAAGGCTTCGCCCGGAAGCCAGCTCGAGCTCGCCTTGGGCCCGAGGGCTACTGTCGGCGTTCTGGCAACGAGGGTACCCAGACCTGCCTGCCTGCGGCCCAGGGCATGGCCCACCTCGCTAGCCAATCACAACCAGACGTGGCCCCACTCAAGACAAGGCCCTCGCGAGGACCCTAGGCTCGCGAGGAGGAGCAGCATCAAGACCGGCAAGGGATGGGCCTCCCCAGGCCCCCTCCGGAGTAGCGGAGATCTCTATGCAGGACCCGGCCTCAGGAGTCAAGGATGACGCAAGGAAGGACAAGCGGGCGCCAGCACGCCAGGCGGAGCAGTTTCCCCTTTGGTGCAAAGGGGGCAAGGACGTACGCGGGTTCCCAAAGCATCCCCCAAAGGTTTCCATTCCGGTGCAACGAGACCACGACCACGAGCCCCACAGGACGGATGTCATCGCCGAGCCCACCTCTGCATCATCGACAACCACTTTGCAGGCAAAGACTGCCTTTGGACAGGGCGGGGATGTACTCCTGTCCCCCTTCAAATTTGGCCGTTATGGGATCCCTTCCCACCATTGCGATATGGGAAGAGGACCCGGGCCACCGCTATATATAGAGGCTAGGCTACACCGAAGAGAAGGATCCGACGACCAGTCGATCCACACATCCATCCAATCCATCACAAAGCCAGCAGAGGGCCAAGAACACCTCAGGAGCGCCCTCACGAGGCTCCTCAACATTGTACTAGTTCATCCACCATACCTCCATGACAGGCAATCCACCAAAGCAGGAGTAGGGTATTACGCTTCGCAGCGGCCCGAACCTGGGTAAATCACCGTGTTCATCTTCTTCCTCGTCATCGAGCGAGTTCATCGTCTTATCCATCGAGTAGTGAGCTAGGTAGGGCGCAGCTACAGGGGATCTTCGCACACGCCCCTGTGTTCGAACCTTGAGGTTTTGCGGAGCCCGAAATCCGACAACAACCTTTCCTCACGGAATCCATTAAGGAAACTCTGTTTTGACATCCATCTGCCAGATTTCATAATCGAAAAAAGCAGCAACTGCTAACATAATTCCAACAGACTTCAGCATCGCTACGGGTGAGAGAGTCTCATCGTAGTCAACTCCTTGAACTTGTCGGAAACTCCTTTGCGACAAGTCGAGTCTTATAAATGGTGAAAATTACCATCATCTGTCTTCTTCTTAAAGGTCCATTTGTACTTAACGACCTGTCGTTCATCGGGCAAGTCTACCAAAGTCCATACTTGGTTTTCATACATGGATCCTATCTCGGATTTCACGTCTCATAGCCATTAGTTGGAATCCGGGCCCACCATCACTTCTTCATAGCTCGCAGGTTCACTGTTGTCCAATAACATGACCTCTAAGATAGGATTCCGCACCACTTAGGGGCGGTACGATTCCTTGTTGACCTACGAGGCTCAGTAGTAACTTGATCTGAAGTTTCATGATCATCATCATTAGCTTCCTCTTCATTTGGTGTACGCACCATAGAAACATCTTTCTGCGTTGTGCTACCATCCAACTGAAGTGACGGTTCAATAACCTCATCAAGTTCTACCTTCCTCCCACTCAATTCTTTCGAGAGAAACTCTTTCTCGAGAAAGGACCCATTTTTAGCAACAAACACTTTGCCCTTGGAAATTGAGATAGAAGGTATACCCAACTGTTTCCTTAGGGTATCCTATGAAGACGCATTTGTCCACTTTGGGTTGGAGCTTATCAGGTTGAAGTCTTTTCACATAAGCATCGTATTCCCAAACTCTAAGAAATGACAGCTTAGGTTTGTGCCAAACCATAATTCATACGGTGTCATCTTAACGGATTTAGATGGTGCCCTATTTAAAGTGAATGTAGTTGTCTCTAACGCATAACCCCCAAACGATAGTGGCAAATTGGCAAGAGACATCATAGAATGCATCATATCCAATAGAGTACAACTACGATATTCGGACACACCATTACACTGTGGTGTTCCAGGTGGCATGTGTTGTGAAACAACTTCCACATTGTCTTAAATATATACCAAAACTCGTAACTCAGATGTTTACCTCCACGATCATATCGTAGACATTCAATCTTCTTGTCACGATGATCTTTAACTTCACTCTGAAATTTCTTGAACTTTTCAAAAGTTTCAGACTTGTGATTCATCAAGTAAACATACCAGTATCTACTCAAATCATCTGTGAAGGTAAGATAATAACGATATCCACCGCGTGCTTCAATTCTCATTGGATATCATACATCAATATGTATTATTTCCAATAAGTCACTTGCCCACTCCATCAAACCGGAAAACGGGGTCTTAGTCATCTTGCCCAAGAGGCATGGTTCTTATGTCTCAAGCGATTCAAAATCGAGTGAGTCCAAAGATCCATCAGCATGGAGCTTCTTCATGCAATTTACACCAATATGACCTTAGCAGCAGTGCCACAAGTATGTGGTACTATCATTATCAACTTTGCATCTTTCGGCATCAATATTATGAACATGTGTATCACTACGATCGAGATTCAATAAACCATTCAAATTGGATGCATGACCATTGAAGGTATTATTCATGTAAATAGAACAACCATTATTCTCTAACTTAAATGAATAACCATATTGCAATAAACACGATCTAGTCATGTTCATGCTCAACGCAAACACCGAATAACATTTATTTAGGTTCAACACTAATCCCGAAGGTAGAGGGAGCATGCGATGGTGATCATATCAACCTTGGAAACACTTCCAACACACATCGTCACCTCACCCTTAGCTAGTCTCCGTTTATTCCGTAGCTTTTACTTCGAGTTACCAATATCAGCAACTGAACCGGTATCTAATACCCAGGTGCTACTAGGAGTACTAGTACGGTACACATCAATAATATGTATATCAAATATACTTTTGTTGACGTTGCCAGCCTTCTTATCTGCCATGTATCTGGGGCAGTTCCACTTCAGTAACCATTCCCCTCATAACAGAAGCACTCAGTCTCGGGTTTGGGTCCAATCTTAGGTTTCTTCACTGGAGCGACAACTGGCTTGCCATTCTTGAAGTTTCCCGTCTTGCCCTTGCCCTTCTTGAAACTAGTGGTCTTACCATCAACACTTGATGTTCTTTCGCGGTGTAAAACATTGCGAATAGCTCAGGGATCATCTTCTCCATCCCTGGCATGTTATAGTTCATCATGAAGCTTTAGTAGCTTGGTGGCAGTGACTTGGAGAAGTATGTCAATCACTATCTTATCTGGAAGATCAACTCCCACTTGATTCAAGCGATTGTAGAACCCAGACAATCTGAGCACATGCTCACCAATTATGCTATTCTCCTTCATCTTGCAGGCAAAGAATCTTGTTGGAGGTCTCATACCTCTCAACACGGGCACGAGCCTAAAATCTCAATTTCAGCTCTTGGAACATCTCGTATGATCCGTGACGTTCAAAATGTCTTTGGAGCCTCAATTCTAAGACGTAAAGCATGACGCACTGAACTATCAAGTAGTCATCAAAAACGTGTCTGTCTGATGTTCTCAACACCCGCAGACGACGCTTGAGGGGGTGGCGCACCGAGCGGTGCATCAAGGACATAAGCCTTTTGTGCAGCAACTGAGGACAATCCTCTGATTACGGACCTAGTCCGCATAATTGCTACTACCTTCTTTCAACTTAGTTTTCTCTAGGAACGTATCAAAAACATAGGGGAGCTACAGCGCGAGCTATTGATCTACAACATAATTTTGCAAAGTCAACTTTAGACTATGTTCATGATAAAAAAATCAATTAATCATATTACTTAAAGAACTCCCACTCAGATTGACATCCCTCCGGTCATCCGAGTGCTACATGATCCAAATTCACCAACCCAAGTCCGATCATCACGTGAGATGAGGTGGTTTCAATGGTGAACATCTCCATGTTGATCATATCTACTATATGACTCATGTTCGACCTTTCGGTCTCCTGTGTTCCAAGGCCATATCTGTACATGCTAGGATCGTCAAGGTTAAGCCGAGTGTTCCGCATGTGCAAAACTGGCTTGCACCCGTTGTATGCGAACGTAGAGTCTATCACACCCGATCATCACGTGGTGCTTCGAAACGACCCACTTTCGCAACGATGCACACTCGGGGAGAACACAATTTTTATCTTGAAATTTTAGTGAGGGATCACCTTACAGCTCAATTGAATCTCCGCCTCCTCGATCCAGCGAGCGAGGTCGGAGTATTAGATGAGTTCTCCGGCAACAGGACGGTGTGGGGGCAGTGGTGGTGGTGCTATCCCGGTAGGGCTACGCCTAGCGCTACCGAAACCGTGAATGGAGGAGAAAACGATCTAGGGAGAGAGATGGGCGCCAATGGCTTTGTGTGTGCTCTTGGGGCGCCCCCTCCCCTCTATATATAGGTGGAGGGGTGTGGAGATCAGCCCCTCCAAGCCCTAGGGCACAGCCAAGGGGGAGGAGTTGGACTCCTAGTCCAATTCTCTCCCTTTCCGTAAACAGGTGGACTTTCCACCTCTCCTAAGCCACATGGGCCTTGAGGGACTTGTGCGCCTGGCCCAATAAGGCCATGGTGCCTCCCCTCAGCCCATGCAAAACCTTGGGACGTGGTGGAACCCTTGGTGGACTTCTGGACTACTCTGGTAGTTTTCGGAACCTTCTAGAAACTTCCCGGTACAATACCGGAAAAACCCGAAACTTTTCCGGTAGCCAAAATATGACTTCCCATATATAAATCTTTACCTCCGGACCATTCTGGAACTCCTCGTGATGTCCGGAATCTCATCTGGGACTCCGAACAACCTTCGGTCACCAACATACATAAACTCAACAATACCAAATCGTCAGCGAACGTTAAGTGTGCACACCCTGCGGGTTCGAGAACTATGTAGACATGACCGAGACAACTCTACGGTCAATAACCAATAGCGGGACCTGGATGCCCATATTGGTTCCTACATATTCTATGAAGATCTTTATCGGTCGAACCATGATGTCAAGGATTCAGACAATCCCGTATGCAGTTCCCTTTGTCCATCGGTATGTTACTTGCCCGAGATTCGATCGTCGGTATCTCCATACCTAGTTCAATCTCATTACCGGCAAGTCTCTTTACTCGTTCCGTAACACAAGATCCCGTGACTAACTCCTTAGTCAGAATGCTTGCAAGCTTCTTGTGATGTTGTGTTACCGAGTGGGCCCAGAGATACCTCTCCGTCATACGGAGTGACAAATCCCAGTCTCGATCCATGCCAACTCAACAGACACCCTTGAAGATACCTATAGAGTACCTTTATAGTCACCCAGTTACGTTGTGACGTTTGATACACACGAGGCATTACTCCGGTGTCCAGGAGTTGCATGATCTCATGGTCGTAGGAACATATACTTGACATGGATAAAGCAGTAGCAACAAACTGACATGATCAACTGCTATGCTTACGGTTGGGTCTTGTCCATCACATCATTCTCCTAATGATGTGATCCCGTTATCAGATGACAACTCATTGTCTATGGTCAGGAAACCTTGACCATCTCTGATCAACGAGTTAGTCTAGTAGAGGCTTACTAGGGACACAGTGTTGTCTACGTATCCACACATGTATCTGAGTTTCCGATCAATACAATTCTAGCATGGATAATAAACGATTATCATGAACAAGGAAATATGATAATAGCCATTTTATTATTGCCTCTAGGGCATATTTCCAACGGGATCCCTAAGTCAAAGGAGGAGAAGTCTTACAAGCTCTCAGATCAGTGAAAGAGGGAGAAATTATTCTCTATGTTCCCTCAGTTTTTAAATGCTCTCTATGATCCTCATTCTTTTCCATGAACCCTACATTCTATGACCCTTGTTCTCTAAGGATCCCTTCTAACTCAATGACCCCTGTTTCTGACCCTATGTATGCACCTTTTTGGTGATTAATGCCAAAGAGGGAGAAATACCAAAGCTTCAATGCTAAGGGAGAGATACATTCTTCAATGCAAAGGGGGAGAATATCAAAGCCTATGCTTATATAGACAAGGAGAGAATACCAAAGCAAGGGGAGAAACATCATTGTTAGCCAGTTACCCAAAGTGGAGAAACTCTACTTAAGGGGGAGAGAGCATGCCAAATCTTGTTCTATCATTTCAGGAGTGAGAAAATATGTTTATTCCATTTGACTACTCATGTTAGACTTACCTACTCCCAATATCTAAATGCTAAGATTCAGGGGGAGAGGATGACCTACAACTTCACATCTAGGGGAGAAAGTTCTAAATGATCTCCTACTGGATTGATGCCTTGGTTCTCAACAACTGAGGGAAATACTTATCTACTTTGCTGCATCACCCTTTCCTCTTCAAGGGAAAACCAACGCAAGCTCAAGAAGTAGCATTCCTCACTTCCCATATCCAAATTTCCGAGAGAGAACCACCTACCCTTGTGTTGAGATCAAGATCATCCACTCCAACCATATGGATCTTGATTTCTAGCCTCCCTAAGTTGCTTTCCACCAAATCAATCTCTTCTACCACGCCAAATCTGTGAGAGAGTGATTGAGTGTTGAGGAGTCTATCATCTTGAAGCACAAGAGCAAGGAGTTCATCACCATTATCAAGCCTATTACCTTTTGGAGGGTGGTGCCTCCTAGATTGGTTAGGTGTTGCTTGAGAGCCTCCTACTTCGTGTTGTGGAGTTGAACCAAGAAGTTTGTACGGGCAAGGAGATCGCCTACTTCATGAAGATCTACCCATAGTGAGGCTAGTCCTTTGTGGACGGAAGCCGTTATGGAATAGTCAAGGTTGTTACTTCGAGGACCCTTATAGGTGGAGCCCTCCGTGGACTCTCGCGACCATTACCCTCCATGGGTTGAAGACTCCATAAACGTGGATGTACGATAGCACCACCTATCGGAACCACGGGAAAAATCCTTGCGTCTCCAAATTGCGTTTGATCTTCCTACCTCTACTCTCTATTACATGTGATTGTCTTACTTTCCGCTGCCATACTTGTTGACTAGCATGTGTAGGGTGCATTAGACTTGTTATATTTGCTAAAACTGCCCACCAATTAACTTGGGAAAAGGTTAGGTTTTAATTCTTGCAAGTAGTCTATTCACCCCTTCTAGACGTCTCTTCTATCGATCCCTTCGGAGAACTACTTCATCACGCAGGAGTTTCGTGATCAAGCTTATCAGAATCACCACAGATGTGGTGGCGGTGGACATCAGGGCCGACCCGGCGCCGGCGGGTCTGGGGCCGGCTTCCTAGGAGCCGGCTCATCCGGACATTTCACGAATCCCGGTTTCCATAGACCAGGCGGCTCGGGGGCTGGTTTCCAGGGTTCTGACAATAATGGCGATGGAAATCATTGATCCGGGCAAGGTAATCAGCAGCATAGCAATGAGGCTGGTTTTCAGAGCAACCCTAAGCAGTTGAACAATGGCCAATATCACGTGTTCACGACTAGCACTTGCAAGCACGATCACAAGATGCAACAAAGAGCTATCAATATGGTCGAGCCGGCTATCCCCACATACTTAAACTGGTCAGAGCAACCAATAACTTGGATCAGAGATGATCTTCCTGCCCGGGTTGATAATCCGGGCGGTCTCTCTCTAGTGGTGGCATATCAAGTTGTTGGCTATATGCTAATGAAGGTACTCATGGACGGGGGAAGCAGCTTGAATATCTTATATTACGACATGTTCAGACGGATGAATCTGTCGGAGAAATAACTGAAGCCCTCCTCCACAGTCTTTCACGGGATTCTTCCCGGGAAGTGAGCATATCCAATTGGGCGAATCAAGCTAGAAGTTGCTTTTGGTACGGAGTTCAATTACAGATGTGAGTCTCTGTCCTTTGAGGTGGTCAAAATTAAAAGCCCTTATCATGCCCTCTTTGGACAGCCCGCTTATGACCGCTTCATGGCACAGCCTTGTTACGTCTATCTCAAGCTCAAAATGCCTGGGCCCAATGGGACCATCACAGTTGATGGCAGCCAAAAAATCGCTCAAGAGTGTGAGAAGGGAGACGCAGCCTATGCCGAGTTGGCATGCGCAACGGAAGAGCTGAAATTTTACACAGCCAATGTTGACCCGGCACACATGACTTCCCTGAAAAAGCCCACCATGGATTCTGACCCCTTGCTCAAATTCAAGCCGGACGATGATACCAAGCAGGTTGATTTCGCTCCAGGAGATTCGTCCCAACAGTTCACTATTTGGACTGGAATGGATCCCAAATCGGAAAGCGCACTCATCGAGTTCATCCGTGAGAATCGGGACATTTTTGCATGGAAACCTTCTGATATGACTGGTGTACCAAAAGAACTCCCTGAGCACCACCTCAATGTGGAACCCAAGATGAAACCTATCCGACAATACCTCCATCTTTTAACGAGGAGAGACGAAAGCTACTCGCGAAGGAATGGCCCAGCTCTTAGCTGTCGGGTTCATTATCGAAGTTTTCCATCCTGAGTGGTTGGCAAATCCAGTGCTTGTCTTGAAGAAAAATGGCACTTGCGTACGTGTGTTGACTACACTGGTCTTAACAAGTCTTATCCTAAGGACCCGTTCGCTCTTCCCCGCATTGACTAGATTACCGACTCCACCGCTGGTTGTGAGAGCTTGTGCTTCCTAGATGCTTACTCCGGTTATCATCAAATCAAGATGGCTGTTGAGGATCAAGAAATGACGGCCTTCATCATGCCTTTTGGAGCTTTCTGCTATGTGTCTATGCCTTTTGGACTTAAAAGCGCAGGGGCTACTTATCAACGTTGCGTACATAATTGTCTTCACAAACAGATCGGGCGCAATGTTCATGCTTACATTGATGATATTGTGGTCAAGTCCCAGAAGAAGGAGACTCTGTTGGATGACCTCAAGGAGACCTTTGACAATCTTCGGGTTTACAAGATGAAGCTTAACCCGGCCAAGTGTGTTTTTGGTGTCCCTGTAGGCAAGTTGCTGGGTTTTCTGGTGTCTGAGTGAAGCATCGAGGCTAATCCATACAAGATCAAGGCGGTGACCTCGCTTGCTAAGCTGAACAATATCAATGAAGTTCAACGCATGGCGGGTCGTATCGCTGCCTTGAGTCGGTTCATAAGCCGCCTCGGTGAGATGGCAATTCCCCTCTACCAGTTATTGAAAAAGACAGTCAATTTTGTGTGGAGTGATGCTGCAGACAAAGCTTTTGAAGCCCTTAAAAAGCAATTGGTTGAGCCACCCGTCCTGGCTGCCCCACTTGATAAAGAGCCTATGCTCTTGTACATCGCTGCCAATAACAAGGCGGTGAGTGTAGCAGTTGTGTGGAACGGAAGGAGGCCGGGAAGGAATACCCAGTACACCGACCAGTCTATTATGTCTGTGAAGTTTTGATAGAGTCCAAGCAACGATATCCACACTGGAAGAAACCGGTATTTGGTGTCTTCATGGCTAGTCGCAAGTTGAAGCACTATTTCTAGGAACACCCAATTACCATGGTTAGTTCAGCTCCTCTAGGGGACATTATCCAGAATCGGGAGGCTACTGGCCGGATTGCTCAATGGGCAATCGAGCTTGGACCACATCATCTGAAGTATGTGCCTCGAACGGCGATCAAATCTCAGGCATTGGTGGATGTCATCAATGATTGGACTGAGGTACAATTACCTAAGGAGAAGCCTGATACGTCTCCAACGTATCTAATTTTTTTGCTTGTTCCATGCTGTTATATTATCATTCTTTGATGTTTTACAATCATTTTATAGCAACTTTATATCATTTTTTGGGACTAACCTATTGACATAGTGCCAAAGTGCTAGTTGCTGTTTTTGCTTGTTTTTTACTTCGCAGAATATCAGTACCAAATCGAGTCCAATTGCGACGAAACTTTTTGGAGATTTTTTTGGGCCAGAAGACATCCAGTGGGCCAAAGAAGTGCCAGAGAGGAGGGCTGAGGAGACCACAACCCAC
Source organism: Elymus sibiricus (assembly GCA_039707655.1). Lineage (NCBI taxonomy): Eukaryota > Viridiplantae > Streptophyta > Magnoliopsida > Poales > Poaceae > Elymus > Elymus sibiricus. Next base: position 359,710,318 of record CM077665.1, read on the forward strand.
CAGGGCGCGCTAGAGGCCACGGGCGCACCCTGATGGGTTGTGTCCTCCTCGGGACGCCTCTTCACCGCCTCTGATGCCTATAAATTCCCAAATATTCCAGAAACCCTAAGGGAGTCGACGAAAAACACATCCAGCCACCGCAAGTTCCAGAACCGCGAGATCCAATCTAACACCATCACGGAGGGGTTCATCATCCTCATTGGTGCCTCTCCGATGATACGTGAGTAGTCCACCATAGACCTACGGGTCCGTAGGCAGTAGCTAGATAGCTTCCTCTCTCTCTTTTGATTCTCAATACAATGGTCTCTTGGAGATCTATTTGATGTAAACGTTTGCGGTGTGTTTATTGGGATCCGATGAATTTTGAGTTCATGATCAGTTTCTATCCATGAATATTATTTGAGTCTTCTTTGATCTCATATATGCATGATTACTTATAGCCTCGTATTTCTTCTTCAAATCTTTGGTTTAGTTAGGCCAACTAGATCGAGTTTTCTTGTCATGGGAAGAGGTGCTTTGTGATGGGTTCGATCTTGCGGTGTCCTCTCCCAGTGACAGAAGGGGCAGCGAGGCACGCATGTATCGTTGCTATTAAGGATAACAAGATGGGGTCTATTCCTACATGAATAGATCTTGTCTACATCATGTCACTGTTCTTATTGCATTACTCCGTTTTTTCCATGGATTTAATACACTAGATGCATGCTGGATAGCGATCGATGTGTGGAGTAATAGTAGTAGATGCAGAATTGTTTCGGTCTACTAATCTTGGACGTGATGCCTATATAATGATCATCACCTTGGATATTGTCATGATTATTTGATCTTCTATCAATTGCCCAACAGTAACTTGTTCACCCACCGTGTGCTATACTCATGAGAGAAGCCACTAGTGAAACCTACGACCCCCGGGTCTACTTTTCCAACATATTGCTTTCAGATCTATCTTTTTGCCGCTTTTGTTTTCAGATCTATTATTCCAAAAACCCAAAAATACCTTGCTGCACTTTTTATTTGCCTTTTTTTTTATTTTGTGTACTTGAGAGATCTATCTATCCTAATCTATCTTTTACCGTAGAGATGTTGACAACCTCTCTTTCGTGTCGGGTTGCAAGTATTTGTTCTTTGTGTGCAGGTGCCGCTTACGTAGTGTTGGTAATCCTCCTACTGGTTTGATACCTTGGTTTCATAACTGAGGGAAATACTTACCATCGTTGTGCTGTATCATCCCTTCCTCTTTGGGGAAATACCGACGCAGTCTCAAGCCATGTCAAAGCCAGATAACACATGATGGACGATACACTTTGATGGTTTTAGACAATTGGAAGGCTCGGGGGCTGGAGTTGTCATATCTTCTCCATGAGGTGATAAATTTTGTTATGCTTTAATGATCATGTTTCCCTGTACTAACAATGCATCTGATTATGAGGCCCTCCTCCATGGGCTCCGCATGGCTAAGGAAATGAATTTAAGTCAGGTCAGATGTTTGGGTGACTCAGATTTGGTCGTTTAGCAAGTATCTGGGGCTTGGGACTCAAAGGACCCCCTTATGGCAGCTTATCGGCGCGCAGTCACCGTCATCGTTGGTCATTTTAAGGGTTACCAAGTTGATCATATTGATCGCCGGCTCAATGAAGCTGCTGACGCTTTGTCACGTTTGGGTTCTCAACGTAAGCCAGTCCCTCCAAATGTTTTCCTCGACGTTCTTCATAATCCTTTTGTTAAATTGCCATCGGAAGAAGATATCGCTATTCCTGACCGGGAGGCATAGCTGGTGGCTTCATGCCATTCCTGATTGGACAGTTCCCTATCTGGCTTATCTGATTCATGGCGAGCTCCGGGGTGAGGAAATAATCGCCCGACAGATTAGCAGACGTTCCAAGTCCATGACTATTGTCAATGGCGAGTTACATCGACGAAGTAATACTCGTGTATTTCAACGTTGTGTTTACCCTGAGAAAGGCCGTGAGATTCTCAATGAAATTCATGCAGGTGACCATGGTCATCATGCCAGCTCAAGATCTTTGGTGGCTAAATCTTTTCGTCATGGTTTTTACTGGCTTACAGCTCACGCATATGCCGAGGACATTGTGCGGAAGTGTGATGGTTGTCAAAATTATGCATGATTGGCTCATGTGCGGGCTCTACGGATGATTCCAATTACTTGGCCAATTGCAGTTTGGGGACTAGACATGGTTGGTCCGTTCAAGCCGTCCAAGGATAAGAATTCTCACCTCCTGGTGGCGGTTGATAAGTTCACCAAGTGGGTTGAGGCAGAGCCAATCAGCAATTGTGATGCAGAGACATCGGCGAAATTCCTGAAAAAGCTGATTTTTCATTTTGGTTATCCACATAGCATCATCACGGACAATGGCACCAACTTATCCAAGAGAGCAATGGAATAGTTCTGCCAACATGAGCATATCCGGCTTGATATAGCCTCAGTTGCACACCCACAGTCCAATGAACAAGACAAGCGAGCTAATCAGGAGATATTACGCGGAATCAAGCCTAGACTTGTGGTTCCTTTAGAACAAACCCCTGGCTGCTGGGTTGAGGAACTCCCCGCAGTCCTTTGGAGCATACGGACTACTCCCAACAGATCCACGCACTGGTGCAGCGACGTGCTATACAAACGGTTTTAACCCCTTTCGGCGACGTAGTTCCAAACCGTCGCCTTGCATGTGTGGGCGATAAGGGAGGTCTATCCCACACGACACGAGATACCCGTCGGCGATGGTGTCCAACGGACGCAAATGTTTGGAAAAACTAAGCGTATGGGATGTCCGCATCTATCACAAACGAGGGTCACCGGTCAACCGTTTGAGATATGGTGTACTTCCCATACGACCCATCCTTGCAACTCGTGTGAGATCACACTAACATCGCACGCGTTATTCTGTGGCTCACCATTTACGATGTGCACCAAATCACAAACAGTTCACGATTATGAAGCGTGTATGATAAGGGGTATATCACAAACACTTATATTGGACGAACCGTTGGCGATATTTAACTAAGACTATAATTTAACCGTCGTACAAGTATCGGATAGGTTTAAGAAACGTCGTACTCGCGCCCGACAGGATAAGTATCACACGCGCTATTCTGTGGTCCAACGTTTGCGATGCATACTACATCACAAATGTTTCATCATTTTAAACTGTGTGCGACAGAGATTGTATCACCAACGTTGCATTCGGTTGCACCGTTTTTTATATTATCCGAAATCACACACGGTTCGCAAACGACAACTGTGTGCATGGTCGCACATGTTTTCTATCTATGAAACGTGTCGGATCTTGAGGTATATCACAAACGTTGAGACTTCCAAACCGTGTGCGGCGTAATGACCCGTAGAGCATATTTTTTATTATTTTAATCACTACAATTTAAAATTGTACAGAATTTGAATTTGAAAGTAGGGAATAGCTTTTTACATATACATAGATAGGTTCATCAACCAATGCATTATTCCATTCACAGGTACATACGCTCAAGAATTACGTCAACGAAAGAATTACAGAAGCACCAAATAAAGAATGATGAACGACGGTTGAATACTTGTATTAAAGATGGCAAAGAAAGAGGCAAAATATATTCTGATTGCTGTAAAAGGTGAAGCGGAATGCCCATAGTGTGCCCTCCATGTCGTCTGCACACACGACTCTAGCCCAATCCCATGTGATGGTCGACCGCCCATCCTTCAATATCTTCATGACTTCCAGATAGTCATTCTAGTCTGGTAGAAATACATATACATTTGCATGTCCAACAATCATGCAGTTTGAGAGGTGATCTTGGGTAGACTACGTTGGGAACCACTGCAAAGGAAAAAGATACAGAGATTGTCATCTAACAACTCATTATGTGCAGTAAAAAGGGTACATAGTTATGAGTTAATATACTTCATATCACTGTTGTCTTGGACAAGCTATAAATAAATAGTTTAATTGCCACATTTTGACCAATTGTACTAGCAATCTTAATGATGCTCTCTCTGTCCCACTATATAAGATCTAATTGCATCCAATGCACAAACATATTGGATGTATTAGCGTCTTTTATTATGGGGCGGAGGGAGTATAGCATGGGAAACAAATATAGCCATGTGAACCAAAAACCATTAAAATAGGCATATGTTCACTACATCAGGCTTAACAACAACCAAATAAAGTCATTCATAATGGTATTGTTGAATTTGCATAGAACAAAGCTTGTACTTAGACATCAAATTGTATAATTGAACATCACAGAGTGAAAAAAAATAGGTGGTGTATAACTAAATAAACAAGGCATACTACAGCTACCAAATAGTCATTCATATCGCTATTGTTGAAATTACATAGAACGTAACATGTGCTTAAACATCAAATTCTATGATTGAACATCACATTGTTAGAAAACCGAAATAAACAGGGGCATGTTAACTACAACAGCTTTAACAGGTACCAATTGTATGATTGAACAACCAAATCTAGCAATTGAAGCTGGACATATGTTCACTACAAACAACCAAAAACAGCTAAACAAGGTATATGTTCACTACAGACAACCAAACATAGGCGTTCATGAAATTGAACTGAAAAATTCATACTCGAGCATAGGGCGCACTTGTCGACGACAAGTTGTTGTTGTCAATGAGACCTCACTTGGTAGGTGACGATGCCAAAACATCGCCATAGAACGCGACTTCCATAAATGATAAAAGGGTCCCGTTTGCGATGAAGGAAAATTCCTGACAGCAAAGCAGAGTAGATCAGATGCATACTACAAATAACCAAATATAGGTATATGCTAACTACAGACAACCAAACATGGGTAGTGAAATTGAAATGAACAATTCATACTCCAGCATATCAAATTGCACTTTTGAACATTACAATTCATACTCCAGCATAGCACATTCCTGACAGCAAAGCAGAGTAGATCAGAGGCATACTACAAACAACCAAATATAGCAATTGAAACTGGACAAATCATAACCACAAACCACCAAAAAACCTTTAAAGGAAGCATATGCTCACTACAACAGACTTAACAGCAACCAAACAACCATTCATATCAGTATTGTTGAAATTGCATAGAAGATAGAACGCACCATGTGCTTAAACATCAAATAGTATGATTCAACATCACATTGTGAGAAAACTAAAATAAACAGGGGCGTGTTAAATACACCAGCTTTAACGGGAACCAATTGTTTGATTGAACAACCAAATGTAGCAATGAAACTGGACATAAGTTCACTACAAACAACCACATATCACGCTAAACAAGGTATATGCTCACTACAGACAACCAAACGCATCATCACTGAAATTGAACTTAACAATTCATACTCCAGCATATCAAATTGCACTTTTGAACAATTCATACCCCTGGGAAGAGCCTGGAGTGGGGGTGCACACCGTGCGCTCCCTGTTGTGGCAGCTTATCTCCTTGCCTTTGGAAGAGCATGTCTGCAGGGTGACGTCCCTGATGTCGTGGATGGACTATTTCCCCTTGGAAGAGATGGATAGGGTGCCTTGTCATCGTCGTCGTCAATGAGGTCTGACTTGGCAGGTGACGATGCCGAGCCACCGCCATATATATAGAACGCGACCTTCAGTAATGACAAAAGGGTCTCGATGGCGATGAAGGCAAAATCCTGACATCGAAGCAGAGTAGATCAGCGCCGGGGGGAAGGGGGGCATGGAGGAGATCCAAGTAGGTTGAACACAAGGGGGGTATACTTAACATGTGTCATAGCCCGCGTCTGGGGGGGTCAGCGGCCACCTCGCCGTCATCCAACGGACAGGCCTCGATATACCTCTTTTTGGCCATTCGCTCCTCCGGCTCCCCGGGAAGCATAGCCGGGATGAGGCAATGATGCTCTGGAGTGTGCGTGAGGATGGGGATGGGGATCTGCGGGGAAGAGGGTGCTTCGCAGGCCGACACTACGGGGTGGACCAGAGTTGTGCGTGCATTATTCGACATGGAGGAGCACTATTGTCGATTGCACAGACGACTCTAGTCCAACCCCCTTGTGATGGATCTTCATGAGGACTTCGAGATAGTCACGGGAAGGCCTGCAGAGGATGACGGTGGAATCGAGGGTGGCGGCGGCGGGCTAGCTATGGTTCGAGCGAGGGAGAGGAGTGGTGCGAGTGGGAGCGGAGGTTTTCCTCTTTTTTTACGTTATCTGAGCAGAGGTTTTGTGGTGGGGAGGGGGTAGGTGGTGTTTGAGGAAATGCCGCGCGGCTACTGAAATTTTTACTAGGCGGGAATGCCGGGGCTACTGAAAATTTAGATTACAGGATTGAAGCGGCGCGGCCAGGGCGGGAGCACCAAACATCGCACACAGCCGAAACATAATAAGTGTGTGCGATAAAATAGGAAAAACCCGCAAAACTGTCATTTTTCAAATGGCTCAAGGTGGTAGATATTTTTACGAGGGAAGTCTCGTGGAACCCAATCGTGTCCGGCGCCCACCAGTGGACCGTGCTGATGTGCCAGCGGCGGATGGAATGTTTTCTGTTGAGTGTACAATTGCAAACGGTTATTACATTCGAATTGTTTGCTATTTACTCCTGGAATAATAATATAAAGGAGCATTTCGTAAAAAAAATGCGGGAAAGGGGTCAGAACACATACACGCCTGCGTTGTCTAAAAAAACATACACACCTGCATGCGGAACAAAAATATGTATGCACATGGTGGTTTGATCGTTCAAAATACCCAATGCGCAACTTTGATGTGTCACATGTCTCCTCCGTCGCCACGTCGGTGGAGGGGGGATCCTAGCCACGAATACATTCCCCCACACAGGTCTTGCATATCACTCATGTCGTAACACGAAAATGAAACATATACATGAATCCAGCATGGTCGAACCACCCCATCTCTTTTCCGGTCAAAGGTGGACTATGGCCCATGCGCCTCGAAACACGGACATCCCGACCAAAGAATCAACATTTTTGGTCAAACCTCTCCCGTTGTCGGTCGAAAAGGGTGGACGTCCACTGAGGCCCATGAATGGGCGTGGCACCGATAATTAACCACGCGGTGGAGTGTCGAATACAGCCATCACTTGTTGGTGGTGCAAACATGTGTATGGAAATGTTGTGTTGCGTTTGAATTCATTAATATATATATATACCTCATGTGCAACTTTGATGGGTCACAAGCTTTGGAACGGGAAAGTCCACCTAGTATGCCGAGCGTCGAGCGAGTGTTCATGAGGCGTACAACTAGTATGCCGAGCGTCGATGGGAACGATTCACGCATTCGTAGGCGTGTGCTCAAACTTGGCTACTTAAGGAAACTCAAATGACCTATATAATGTATACCATAACACAAAACAATTGAAGATTCCACCATGGTAACCTCTCTCTCATTGTTAGTCAATGCGATGGACATCCCCGCGGGCCCACGAATGGACTTTCCAACGACAACCACGCGAAGGAGTATCCAAAGACAATCACCGTCTAAGCGTGGATCAAACATATGCATGGAAGTGTTGTGTGATGTTTACATACCCAGCACACAAACTTTAGCGTGGCACACCTTCCTTGGGAATCTTAAAGTCGGCATGGAAAGCAAGGTTCACGACGCGTGGTATATATATACCCCCCCCATTCGAGCCGATGGGGGAGACATTATGTTCATGCACACACTACACACACTCAAATTATACCATGTTATCTCACACCCACATGGCCTACCGCAAACATCGACAAAAAAAGAATCCACAATAATTAACCTCTCTTGTTGCGGTACAAAACTACGCGAGGCCACCGATGGGAGAGTGACACTAATAATTGTGCACGGGGGCCGTGTCCGAGGACAACCACCGCCCCCATGTTGCCCTAACATATGTATGAAGGTGTTTTGTGATGTTTTGAATACCCAATGCACACCTTTCATGTGGCACCTTCGCAAATCAAAAAAAAGGAGGTTCACAACTTGTACAATGAGCACGTGCATGCACACATGCGCCCAAACTTTCGTCCGTAATCTCACCATGATATTCGCCGAAACATGGACTAAGATGAATCCACCTTTGATCAAACCCCTCTCGCGCGCGCCATCCAAGGTGATATACCATGTGGGGGGCAACGAATGGGTGTGTTGGTGGTTACCGCATGAGTGAGTGTACGAGGACCACCTCCGCATGCATGAGACATAAACATATGCATGAAAAGGTCATGATCGAGATGCTTTAAATATATACCCAATGCACGACTTTTGACGTGGCACGTGTGCCTCACCTGAAGCTGTCATTGGTTAAAACCGCTACCCGCATCCCCATGGGTGTTTACTATATTAGGGCATGGAGAAGTGCCAGCTTGAATTCCCATGGGGAAGATGGTGGGTCAAATACCTTACCCAGCGTGCACGACGGGGATGGGGATGGGATATACATAGCATTACCCACCTTAACCATGAAGTACTTAAATGTGGGCTCTGAAATTAGTAGAACCCACGTAATTTGCGACCTCGGTCACCCAAATTTCCACAGATCCCACCCATCTGGCCCAAATATCCCTAAGAAATCCCAAACTTAGCCACAACATATTGTTTATATGCGTTGGAGTACTTTTTTTTTTACTGAAATACTATCGAATGTTGTTCTTAAATGCATGTTGGGTTTCCCCACAAGGATAAAGAAGTGGCAATGGGGATGGGAAACATTTTATCCCCGCGCATGGGTACGGAGACGGTGACGGGAATGGAAGGGCGATGATCGGGACGGGGATGGGGAACATTTTATCCCCGCGCAAGGGTACGGAGACGGTGACGGGAATGGGAGGGCGGTGATGGGGACGGGGATGGGACTCCAATATACCCGCCTGAGTAATCCCCGTCGTCAGCTTGATGTCTAACTATCCGGACAACCCCACGTGGTGGCGCACATACGACGCGTATTGTGTGCCGGACCCCACACCTACACTCGTCCCACCACACCACCGTCACATCGAGGCATGCACATCAAACTTTTTTATGTAGTGCACATGTGACAATAGGAGTGTAGTGTTAAAATTCGATTTGTAAAGAACATTAGGACATTATATACATCAAATTGATTCCTTAGGTATTTAATTTGTAAAATTCAAATTTCAACTATATGCACAAGCGGTTGTGCGCTTGAATGGATTAGAAATTCATTTTTTGTGTTGGGTGCATGTTTAGTCCCCATGGAAGGAAAAACAATGAGTTTCGAACATCTCGGGGCCGTAAACATTGACTCTTGGCTATCAATTTGCAGCAAACTCCCAGCTAAGCTAGAATTCATGAAACATTGACATGATTTCATGACATGGAACTTATAGGTCGTGGTAAATAAATCGTGCAATTTGAGAGAAGTTTTCATCTAAGCTTCTTGCAAACGGGGGCTTATTAATAAATGCAACACAAAACCGTCACGTTTACATCACAAACGGTTTATTAATCCAATTTTTTATTTACTCCGCGTATTAGCGTTGGATAAAGTCAAGCTTTGTAAACTTTGACCAAATATAGAAAAAAATGTTAACGTTTACAATTAAAAATTATTACCATTGGATTCTTTATTGAATGTACTTTCACTTCATATATATTTGTCACGGTAATTATTTCTATTTCTTTCTTTAAAGTTGGTCAAACTGTATCAAGCACGATCCTTGCATGTAGATATGACTTGATGGGACGCATGCTAGCAGCAGGTCGCCTCGCAGGCTGACCGGGATGCGTGTGAGAAGGTGGTTGAATTGATGGGAGGCATGTTCGCTAAGCTGTCTCGCAGGGAGACGTGCCGTCAGACGTGTGATTTGACGGTGCGCATGCCAGCAGTCCGGCGCACAGGGGCCTCACCGGGAGGCGAGCCGTCCCTTTAAACCGCCGCCCGCCTCCCTCTCATGTCCCAACCCCCCTTTATTAACCGCGCCCTAGCCGTTGGCTTTAACATTCTCGCTACACACAATCCTCTCAACACCCCGCATCCTCGCCGCCATTCTCAATCGTCATCAGCGGCCTCCCTGCACCATGGGAGGGAGTAACCACGTCGGTGCCGGCGAAGGACCCAAGCACAGCGTGAAGGTGGGCACAGAGATTGCCATCGTCGGAGATGACATATCGCGCGGACAGCAGCGGGGCCTTGACGTTGTCGCCGCCGCCTTGCTTCCCCAGCCGGAGCCGGTGGTCCAGAGCGACTCCGACGAACACTCCAGCGACGACAACGACTCAGACGGAGAACTTGTTGGTCATATATACCCATTTTTGGTAAATACATATGATAGGCTTATTGGTTTGCTACCAAAACATGGCATGCCAACTTTTGGCATCAAATCAGTTAGCTTCGATTTAGGGTTCACGTTGTCGCATGATATAGCTAGTATGTTTCATAAACTTTGCCTTGCGAATTCGCATTATAAAAATATACGCTTGTCACATTTTTTACTATGTATAGGTGCTATCTGACGATGTGGACAACGAGGATGAAGACGTCCAGGAGAGGTTCAAGAGGCAAAGGCTCAGAGATCTTATGGCTGGAAAGTATAACAAGCGTGTCAGGAAGAATGGGGGCTATGGATGCCCGTTCTACAACCATAAGATTAACAACACGTACTCGAGTGTTCTGGCGCATGCAAGAGGACGAGCCATTGGCTCCTTCAAGTAGAAGTATTCTGCTAGGATAGCGCACGCTGCGTACGCCCAGTTCCTAGAGAATCTTAACCATCAAGCATGAAGATGAGATGTTGGATTGACTGTTTCGAAGAAAAAAAATGTTGGATTGAATCTATCTAGTTTGTGTGTATTATATCTATGCTTGTGTATTATATTTTTTCCTGAGATTGAAACTGTTCGACGACTTTCATTATGCAGTATCTCCATCACACCGGAGTGCTAGTTTAATTGAGAGTAATATTTTTATAGGATTTATCACACACGGTTGGATCTAATAAACCATTTCCTCCGAAACACATTATTCTAGGGGACTAAGATTCAGTGACTTACTGCACCTGCCTTTGTGTGTATGACATGTGGGCCCAACAGGTGGCTAGTCCACATGTCATACACCCAAAGGCAGGTGCAGTTACGTCACAAAACCCTCGCCTGCTCCCCTCCCCCTCCCCCTCCCCAACCCCAGTAGCACCTACACTAACACTAGTACTCCGGGACTCTCCATGCATGTCACCGCCTATCCCCGCGGCAACCACCTAGCTCGACACCTGTCGCCGCCGCCGGCTGCCGCAAAATGCCACCGCATATCTCCATTGCCGATTGCCCCGGCCTATCAGCACTGACTTTCTCGACGCTGCTCTCTGTCGACCCAGATCGCCCGATTGGGGAATCTTCGGTACTGGGTTTTTCCCCCATGAAGAAGCAAGTAACTAATCTACTGAAATATTTCCGCTCATCTCTTATCCCAGTCCATCGGCCCCTTTTAATCACCCGTCCAAAATCACCATGGATTCATGTTTCTTCTAGCTGATTTGAGGGTTTTCATTCATAGAATGTACACTGCGAGGACACATTAGGGCTATGTGGACTCGCCCAAAAAACCGAGGAGTTCCTATTGGAAATATGCCATACAGGCAATATTAAAAGTAGTTATTATTATATTTCCTTGTTCATGATAATCGTTTATTATCCATGCTATAATTGTATTAATTGGAAACACTGATACATGTGTGGATACATAGACAACACTGTGTCCCTAGTGTGCCTCTAGTAGACTAGCTTGTTGATCAAAGATGGTCAAGGTTTCCTAGCCATAGACATGAGATGTCATTTGATAACAAGATCACATCATTAGGAGAATGATGTGATGGACAAGACCCAAACTATGAACGTAGCATATGATCGTGTCAGTTTATTGCTATAGTTTTCTGCATGTCAAGTATCTGTTCCTATGACAATGAGATCATGCAACTCACTGACACCGGAGGAGTACCTTGTGTGTATCAAACGTTGCAACATAACTAGGTGACTATAAAGATGCTCTACAGGTATCTCCAAGGGTGTCTGTTGAGTGGGCATGGATCAAGACTGGGATTTGTTACTCCGTGTGACGGAGAGGTATCTCAGGGCCCACTCGGTAATACAACATCACAACAAGCCTTGCAAGCAATGTAACTAAAGTGTTAGCCACGGGATCTTGTATTACGGAACGAGTAAAGAGACTTGCCGGTAATGAGATTGAACTAGGTATAGAGATACCGACGATCGAATCTCGGGCAAGTAACATACCGAAGAAACAAAGGGAACAACATACGGGATTAACTAAATCCTTGACATAGAGGTTCAACCGATAAAGATCTTCGTAGAATATGTGGGAACCAATATGGGCATCCAGGTCCCGCTATTGGTTATTGACTATAGAGGTGTCTCGGTCATGTCTACATAGTTCTCGAACCCGCAGGGTCTGCACACTTAAGGTTCGGTGACATTTCGGTAGTATAGAGTTATGTATGGTGGTGATTGAAGGTTGTTCGGAGTCCCGGATGAGATCCCGGATGTCACGAGGAGCTCCGGAATGGTTCGGAGGTAAAGATTGATATATAGGAAGTCCCGTTTTGGTCTCCGGAAAAGTTTCGGGTATTTCGGTAGTGTACCGGGAGTGCCGGGAGGGGTACCGGGGACCATCGGGAGGGATGTCTCGACCCAAAGGGCCTCATGGGCTGTTGGAGGAGTCAAGCCAGCCCTTAGTGGGCTGGCCGAGCCCCCCACTAAGGCCCATGCGGCTGGGGGTGGGAAAATACAAAGGTGGAAAGAGTTTCCAAGTGGAGGAAGAGGAATCCAACTCCTAGTAGGATTGGAGTAGGACTCCTCCACCTCTCCTCCTTGCGGCCGCACCAAGGGGCAGCCCTTGGGCCACCGGCCTCCCTCCCCTTCCTCCTATATATACTAGAGGGAGAGAGGGCAAAAGCACTTCAACCCTAAGCCACGGTGCAGCCCTCTCTCCCAATAGATCAAGTCCTCTAGTTTTCAGTGGTGCTTAGGCAAAGCCCTGCTGGAATAGTTCCACCACCACCGCCGCCGCGCCGTCCCGCTACCAGAGAACTCATCTACCTCTCTGCTCCCTCTTGCTGGATCAAAAAGGCAGAGATCATCATCGAGCTATACGTGTGCTGAACGCGGAGGTGCCGTCCGTTCGGTACTAGATCGTGATTGGATCGCGGGACGCTCGGTGATTTGGATCGCGAAGACGTTCGACTACATCAACCGCGTTTCTTAATGCTTCCTGCTTAGCGATCTACATGGGTATGTAGATCCACTCTCCCTCTCGTAGATGCTCATCACCATGGTTAGATCTTGCGTGTGCGTAGGAAAAAATTTATTTCCCATGCAACGTTCCCCAACAGTGGCATCTGAGCTAGGTCTATGTGTAGATGAGATCTCCAGTAGAACACAAAGGAGTTTGTGGGCCTTGATATTCAGATTGCTTCCTCCCTTGGTCTTTTCTTTATTCGGCGGTATTGTTGGATGAAGCGGCCCGGACCAACATTACTCGTACGCTTACGAGAGACCGGTTCCATCAACTGACATGTAACTTCGTTGCATAAAGATGGCTGGCGGGTGTCTGTTTCTCCCACTTTAGTCGGATCGGATTTGACAAAGGCAGTCCTTAAGAAGGTTGAATAGCAATTTTTTGTATCACTGTTGTGGTTTTTGCGTAGGTAAGAATTGTTCTTGCTAGATACCCGTAGCAGCCACGTAAAACTTGCAACAACAATTAGAGGACGTCTAACTTGTTTTTGCAGGGTATGTTGTGATGTGATATGGCCAATTACATGATGAGATCTATGTGATGTATGAGATGATCATGTATTGTATAGAATATCACGACTTGCATGTCGATGAGTACGGCAACCGGCAGGAGCCATAGGGTTGTCTTTAAATATTTTCGCCGTTTTTGCTTTACTTTATCGCTATGAGTTAGCAATAGTCGTGGAAGCAACAGTCGGCGCGACAACCTCATGGTGACACATTGATGGAGATCAAGATGATGGAGATCATGGTGTTATGCCGGTGACGATGGAGATCATCCCGGTGCTTTGAAGATGGAGATCAAAAGCACAAGTTCATGGCCATATCATGTCACTTATGATTTGCATGTGATGTTAATCCTTTTATGCATCTTATTTTGCTTAGGACGACGGTAGCATTATAAGGTGATCCCTCACTTAAATTTCAAGATAAATTGTGTTCTCCCCGAGTGTGCACCGTTGCGTAAGTTCGTCGTTTCGAAACACCACGTGATGATCGGGTGTGATAGACTCTACGTTCGCATACAACGGGTGCAAGCCAGTGTTGCACGTGCGGAACACTCGGGTTAAGCTTGACGAGCCTAGCATGTACAGACATGGCCTCGGAACACAAGAGACCGAAAGGTCGAACATGAGTCATATAGTAGATATGATCAACATGAAGATGTTCACCATTGAAACCACCTCAACTCACGTGATGATCGGACTTGAGTTGGTGGATTTGGATCATGTGACACTCGAATGACCGGAGGGATGTCAATTTGAGTGGGAGTTTTTAAGTAATATGATTAACTAAACTCATTATCTTGAACAATAGTCTAAGTTGTTTTTGCAAAAATTATGTTGTAGATCATGGCTCGCGTAGTAGCACCCCTGAATTTTAATGCGTTCCTAGAGAAAGCTAAGTTGAAAGATGATGGAAGTAACTTTGTGGACTGGGCCCGTAATCTAAGTATTATCCTTACGGCTTCCCAAAAGGGTTATGTCCTTGATGCACCGCTTGGTGATCCACCCGCTCCAGCTGAGTCTCCAGACGTTGTGAACGCCTGGCAGGCTCGTTCTGATGATTACTCAATGGTTCAATGTGCAATGCTGTATGGCTTAGAACTGGGATTTCAAAGACGTTTTGAACGTCATGGAGCATATGATATATTCCTTGAGTTGAAGTTTATCTTTCAGAAGAATGCCCGGATCGAGAGGTATGAGACCTCCGATAAGTTCTATGCCTGCAAGATGGAGGAGAACGGGTCTGTCAGTGAACACATACTCAAAATGTGTGGGTATTCCACACGTCTAGCTGAATTGGGGATGCCCCTTCCAGCAGAGGCGATCACTGACAGAGTTCTTCAATCATTGCCACCTAGCTACAAGAGCTTTGTGTTGAACTATAACATGCACGGGATGAACAAGTCAGTCGCCGAGCTGTTTGCGATGTTGAAAGTCGCTGAGTTTGAGATTCAGAAGGAGCATCAAGTGTTGATGGTCAATAAAACCACTAGTTTCAAGAAGAATGGCAAGGGTAAGAAGGGTAACTCCAAGAAGAGTGGCAAAGCAGTTGCCCCTCCCGTGAAGAAACCCAAGTCTGGACTCAAGCCAAAAACTGAGTGCTTTCATTGCAAGGGAACTGGTCACTGGAAGCGGAACTGCCCCAAGTATTTGGCTGACAAGAAGGCGGCCAACAACAAACAAGGTATATATGATATACATGTTATTGATGTGTACCTTACCAACTCTCGTTGTAGTGCCTGGGTATTTGATACCGGTGCGATTGCTCACATTTGCAACTCAAAATAGGAACTGCGGAATAGACGGAGGCTGGCAAAGGACGAAGTGACGATGCGCGTGGGAGATGGTTCCAAGGTTGATGTGATCGCCGTTGGCACGCTCGCTCTTCGATTACCATCGGGATTAGTGATGAACCTGAATACTTGTTATTTAGTGCCTGCGTTAAGCATGAACATTATATCTGGATCTTGTTTATTGCGAGATGGTTACTCATTTAAATCAGAGAATAATGGTTGTTCTATTTATATGAGTAATATCTTTTATGGTCATGCACCCAATGTGAGGGGTTTATTCTTATTGAATCTCGATAGTGATGATACACATGTTCATAACATTGATGCCAAAAGATGTAGGATTGATAATGATAATACCACTTTCTTGTGGCACTGCCGTTTAGGTCATATTGGTGTAAAACGCATGAAGAAGCTCCATGCTGATGGACTTTTGGAGTCACTTGATTTTGAATCACTTGACACATGTGAGCCATGCCTCATGGGCAAGATGACTAAGATGCCGTTCTCTGGAACAATGGAACGGGCAAGTGACTTGTTGGAAATCATACATACTGATGTGTGCGGTCCAATGAGCATTGAGGCGCGCGGTGGATATCGTTATTTTCTCACCTTCACTTACGTAGATATGGGTATATTTACTTAATGAAACACAAGTCTGAAACGTTTGAAAAGTTCAAGCAATTTCAGAGTGAAGTTGAGAATCATTGTAACAAGAAGATTAAATTCCTATGATCTGATCGAGGAGGAGAATATCTGAATTATGAGTTTGGCAGTCACTTAAGACAGTGTGGAATTCTTTCACAATTGACACCGCCCGGAACACCACTGCGTAATGGTGTATCCGAACGTCGTAATCGAACCCTATTGGATATGGTGCCATCTATGATGTCTCTTGCCGATTTGCCACTATTGTTTTGGGGTTATGCATTAGAGACAGCTGCATTCACTTTAAATAGGGCACCATCGAAATCTGTTGAGACGACGCCATATGAACTGTGGTTTGGCAAGAAGCCAAAGTTGTCGTTTCTGAAAGTTTGGGGATGTGATGCTTATGTCAAAAAGCTTCAGCCTGAAAAGCTGGAACCCAAAGCGGAGAAATGCGTCTTCATAGGATACCCAAAAGAGATAGTTGGGTATACCTTCTATCTCAGATCCGAAGGCAAAGTGTTTTTCGCTAAAAACGGAACATTTCTTGAGAAAGAGTTTCTCTCGAAAGAATTGAGTGGGAGGAAGATAGAACTTGATGAGGTTGTTGAACCTTTACTTCAACCTGAGAGTAGCGCAGCGCAGAAAGATGTTTCTGTAGAGCCTACATCAGTTGAAGAGGAAGTTAATGATGATCATCATGCAGCTTCGGATCAAGTTGCTATCGAACCTCGTAGGTCGACAAGGACGCGTACTACTCTTGAGTGGTACGGCAACCCTGTCTTAGAGGTCATGTTGTTGGACAATGATGAACCTACAAGCTATGGTGAAGCGATGATGGGCCCGGATTCCGAGAAATGGTTAGAGGCCTTGAAATCCGAGATGTGATCCATGTATGAAAACAAAGTATGGGCTTTGGAAGTATTACCTGAAGGGCGCAAGGCCATTCAGAACAAATGGATCTTTAAGAGGAAGGCGGACGCGGACGGTAATGTCACCGTCTATAAAACTCGACTTGTGGCAAAGGGTTTTTCACAAGTTCAAGGAGTTGACTACGATGAGACCTTCTCACCCGTAGCGACGCTTAAGTCCGTCAGAATCATGTTAGCAATAGCTGCCTTCTTCGATTATGAAATTTGGCAGATGGATGTCAAAAAAGCGTTCCTTAATGGTTTCCTTAAGGAAGAGTTGTATATGATGCAACCAGAAGGTTTTGTCGATCCAGAGAATGCTGACAAAGTTTCCAAACTCCAGCGATCCATTTATGGACTGGTGCAAGCATCTCGGAGTTGGAATCTTTGCTTTGATGAGGTGATCAAAGCGTTCGGGTTTATACTAGTTTACGGAGAAGCTTGTATTTACAAGAAAGTGAGTGGGAGCTCTATAGCGTTTCTAATATTATATGTGGATGACATATTGCTGATTGGAAACAATATAGAAATGTTGGAAAGCGTGAAGGAATATTTGAACAAGAGTTTTTCAATGAAGGACCTAGGAGAAGCTGCTGTCATATTAGGCATCAAGATCTATAGAGATAGATCGAGACGTTTAATAGGACTTTCACAGAGCACATACCTTGACAAAGTTTTGAAGAAGTTCAAAATGGATCAGTCCAAGAAGGGGTTCTTGCCTGTATTGCAAGGTGTGAAATTGAGTAAGACTCAATGCCCAGTGACTGCAGAAGATAGAGAAAAGATGAGTGTCGTCCCCTATGCTTCAGCCATAGGCTCTATCATGTATGCAATGCTGTGCACAAGACCCGATGTCAGCCTTGCCATAAGTATGGCCGGAAGGTTTCAAAGTGATCCAGGAATGGAACACTGGACGGCGGTCAAGAATATCCTGAAGTACCTGAAAAGGACTAAGGACATGTTTCTCGTTTATGGAGGTGATCAAGAGCTCGTCGTAAAGGGTTACGTCGATGCAAGCTTTGACACAGATCCGGATGACTCTAAGTCACAAACTGGATACATATTTATTCTCAATGGGGGTGCGGTTAGCTGGTGCATTTCCAAGCAAAGCGTGGTAGCTGATTCTACATGCGAAGCGGAGTACATCGCTGCCTCGGAGGCGGCGAAGGAAGGTGTCTGGATGAAGGAGTTCATGACAGCTCTTGGAGTAGTGCCTAGTGCACTGAACCCAATGACTCTTTTCTATGATAACACTGGTGTTATTGCTCTAGCCAAGGAACCAAGGTTTCACAAGAGGACCAGACACATAAAGCGACGTTTCAACTCCATCCGCGATTACATCAAGGAGGACGACATAAATATTTGCAAAGTACACACGGATCTGAATGTTGCAGATCCGACGACTAAACCTCTTCCAAGGGCTAAACATGATCAACACCAGAACTGCATGGGTGTTAGATTCATTACAATGTAAATCACATAGTGATGTGAGCTAGATTATTGACTCTAGTGCAAGTGGGAGACTGTTGGAAATATGCCCTAGAGGCAATAATAAAAGTAGTTATTATTATATTTCCTTGTTCATGATAATCGTTTATTATCCATGCTATAATTGTATTAATTGGAAACACTGGTACATGTGTGGATACATAGACAACACTGTGTCCCTAGTGTGCCTCTAGTAGACTAGCTTGTTGATCAAAGATGGTCAAGGTTTCCTAGCCATAGACATGAGATGTCATTTGATAACAGGATCACATCATTAGGAGAATGATGTGATGGACAAGACCCAAACTATGAACGTAGCATATGATCATGTTAGTTTATTGCTATAGTTTTCTGCATGTCAAGTATCTGTTCCTATGACCATGAGATCATGCAACTCACTGACACCAGAGGAGTACCTTGTGTGTATCAAACGTCGCAACGTAACTGGGTGACTATAAAGATGCTCTACAAGTATCTCCAAGGGTGTCTGTTGAGTGGGCATGGATCAAGACTGGGATTTGTTACTCCGTGTGACGGAGAGGTATCTCAGGGCCCACTCGGTAATACAACATCACAACAAGCCTTGGAAGCAATGTGTCGGGACCCTGATCCTAAGCCATAAGAATCTAGCATGTAACATATCACATCTCATTGTGGCCTCACGCACGATTAACTCCACGGCTGCCACCTTACCTGGGCCGGGACCGTCTGCGCCTTTTGGCTCACGTATGTGAATATGTCGCTAGCATTCAAATGTCAAAGAACCCGGGTCGACATGACTTGTCGTAGAACCCAAGTGGCACATCCGTACAGGGACAGGCATACATAACCCAGCATTGCAGGTGTCGGTCATCAGCGTGTGTAGACGAGTCATAGCAAGCTACAAGGACTTCATTACGCCGTGGGACATAAATGTCATCACTGCACGTAGACGAGTCGTAGCAGGCTACAGGGACTCCATTACACTGCGAGACATTTCCCCGAAGGGACAGACACAGCAGCAAAGAAGGATACACGCCGGTCAATCAATGTGTCCGGAGCAGTAGCAAGCTACCAAGGCTCGGTGGAAGCACAAAGAGGCATTTCCCCATAAAGAGTACTACTAAAGGCACACAACTAGGTGTCGAATCCCACACATACTAGTGCATTTCAAACATACATGCAATATGCACGATATGCGTAGATATAACATGGCATCACAACATAACTCTATGACTCAAGTATTCATTAATGACTCATAAGAGCCAACATAGTATGATATTACAAACAGTAGTCACATGACCCAACACTCAAGTCATACAAGCAAGAAGCGGAAGCAAAACATGTCTGGGTACAGACATCTACTAAAAGTGGCTGGAGGAGCCTGAAAAGCTACGACGACCCTACCAAAGGAACCAGACCTCTGTCTGGGATTCCCAAGCTAATCTGGTCAACATCGAACCTCACGTCATAAGGATCACTATTGAGACTGACGTCTCATCTGCAAAAACATAATTGAAGCAACCGTGAGTACAAAGGTACTCAGCAAGACTTACATCAGAACTATCTACATATGCATCAGTATCAATAAAGGGGGTTGTGGAGTTTATTGCAGCAAGCTAGCTTTGACTCTTGGCTAACATTTACTACGACTACAAGTACTTTCTTTGAGGTGGGGTAGCGCACACGAGTCCACATATTCACCAAATCAATACACCACTATGGATCCACTCCTGTATCCCTACGAGAAGGCCATCCATAGCACTCACGCTTATCTTGCGCATTTTAGAGTATCCATTTCAAATTGTCTATGAACCACATAAGTTCTCCAAGTAGTCCATATACGAGGACGTGGCTATTCGAACAGATTGATAACCCTGCAGGGGTGTACTTCTTCACACATGCTCCCACCACTTATCGCCATGTGCACGTAAAAAGGCACCTCGGCAACCTTCAAGCGGAAGCCCAGCGAGGGAGTCGGCCACGACCGTCAATCACACAAGACCCTAGTCCAGGTTTATCGCCTATTTGAGACTGAACCCGCACGGAAGTCCGGCCAAAGTTTCCGCTACGGCCTCAAACGATGTGCGTAGGGTTCCCAAGCCCACCGTTCGGGTGCCACCTGGTACACCGTGCCACTGTGTCTATACCGCATCAAAGCCCACCCCGTCGGGCAGCGCTATGCACGGCCGCCAACACTTTTCCTACAAACACCAGAAACTAGTTGCAACTCCTGGACAGAGATCTAGGCAATTAATAAGTCGAGCGGGGTCATATTTCAGGGCCCAACGTGTGGTAGTAACTGCCTTGGATCACAAACACAGAACTCAGTTCTTAAGGACGGTCCCAATGAGACAATCCGCCATGTACTCCTACATGGCCTCTCATCGTTACCTTTACCAAATCGTGTTCACACACTTAGCTCTCACACAGTAGAACATGAACACTGCCATTCCGATTCATCGCCTAGATGGATCAGTCCCAACACGACACGACTCTAAGCATAGCAGGCACAGTAAATAAGAAAGCATGGATGAGTAGGCACATCAAGGCTCAAACAGTTGCTACTCATGCTAAGTGGTTTCAACTATTTACTGTGACAAAGATAGGTCATGCGAAGGAATGGGTTCAACTACCGAGAACAGGTAACAGTTGAATCGTTACTGTCCTAATGCAGTAAAAGAGAGCAGGAGCGAGAGAGTGGGTTTATATCAGTATGCTCAAGGGGGTTTGCTTGCCTGACACTTCTGAAGATATCTATGAGTCTTCATCGGTGACAATGATCTCAACGTCGGGACCATCGTTTACCGAGAATGAACACCACCGACAAACAGGAAAGGAACACATTCAATGCAATGCAACAATACGATGTATGCTATGGCATGTTAAAGCATTGAATTGACCTAGTGCAATAGATAGTCATATTAAGTAAAGTGGAGTTCAAATATATGCTAAATTCTAACTTCAACACTATTTATTAAACTATCCTAATCATGAAATGTCCTACTTTGGGATGCTAACTTGCTCAAACATGCATGAACATGGCATAAACAGATTCATTGGATTTTTCTAATCATTTTTCATATATAATTTATTTTCATCTGAGTTACGGTTGAATTTCTATGATTTTTCAAAGTTTATAACATTTTCTGGAAATTCCTGAATTATTTTATTACTAGAAATTCAATTAATGCATCAGCAATACGTCAGCATTGCGTCAGCGGGTCAACAGGGCCGGTCCAGGTCAAACCTGACCATCTAGGCCCACACGTCAGTGACACATGGTCATCTCCAGAGGCTGACTGGTGGGACCAGTCAACCCTGACGTGGCCAGGTCAAAGCTGACCTGTGGGACCCGTCAGTCAGTGTCACAGGAGGTTAAGCATGGTTAATTAAATTTAACTAAACCCATTAGCAGGCAAGGGCCCACTGTCAGTGTCTCTAGTGGTTAATTAACCGGTGGGTTAGGTGCTGATGGCCGGCTTCACCGGCGACTAATCGCCGGCCAAAGCAGAGCACGGCGGCGCTGCTCGCCCGGGCGATTCCGGCAATGAGCGCTCGCGTGGTTGGGCGCGTTGGAACTGGAGGGACATGGCGCGACCAATGGTGGTGGTGGTGGTGGGTGCTGGGGCGGCCGGAGTAGTCGACGGCATCGACTTCCGCGGCGGCGGCGCTCGGGCTCTCACGGGATTTGCGGTTAGAGCACGCGGGCGAGCGAGTTGGGCATCTACGCGGAGTCTACAGGGTTCCACGAACCCGTTGGACACATCTTGGTGACCAAATGGTCACCGGAGACCTGCCGGCGACGTGGTTAGGCGGCGCCGGGTTCGGTCATGGCGGTAACGGTGGCTAGAGGACGTGCACGCCTACGCAGTTAGGGGGAAAATGGAGAGGAGCTCACGGGGATGCAGGGGGTAGGTCAGCGGGCTCGGGGACGCCTCGGTTGCTGCGAATCGACGGCGAGGAGCTCCGGGCATCGGCAACGAAGACGGCGATGCTGGCGACGAACCAGAGCTCTCCAGCTCTTTTCCTTCGGCTTGGAGATGAAGTGCTCGACGGCGGAGCTTCTGGACATGGCTAAGAGGCGAGAGGAGGACGTTGTCTATGACAACAGAGAGCGACGGGATCGACGGGGCCCGGCCATGGTGGGGAGAAGGCGAGAGAGCGAGGGGAAGGGGAAATGGAGGGGTCGGCAGGATCCAAACGGCACCGGGGGCTCTATCCGTGGTGCCGACGTGGAGAGGGGAAGCAGGAGGTGGCCTCGGCGCGTGCGCGTGCACTGACCACGCGCTCGTCCTCCTGGCGCGAGCTAGGAGACGACTGGCAAGGGGTTGGTGGGCTGGGCCACCAACTGGGCCGGCCAGGTAAGTCCTTCTCCCCTCTGATTTCCTTTTATTTCTGTTTTTCTATTTACTTAAACTCTGTTTGATATGATTCCATAACAATTCATTTTTGAAAATTCTGAAAACTTGTTCCTGTGGTTGTGTGGCTTATTCCACACACAGAGAACATTTTATTTATTTATTTTGGGCAACTTTATTTATTTATGAAAACCAGAAGTAACTAAAATAATTCCAACAATATTTTTCTCTGGTTTCAAATATTTCTTTTGAAACCTAAATTTTGTTGGTTTGGACCAGTTATTTGATTTGAGGTAAATCCCATTTGTTAGGGTTTTATGAAGGCCATTAGAATTCATTGACTCAAATTTGTTTTGAATTTGGTTTAATCCATTTGGGGCAGGGTTAGGTCACCCCCATTTCAGGTTTAAGGAATCTGAACATGATGCATGGATGCTCACTGATGCAACTAATTTAATTATTTGCAAACAAATTCTAGGGTTGTGACGACTCACCCCCACTAAACAAGAATCTCGTCCCGAGATTCAGGCGTGGGGTAAGAGGACAAAGGGGACACAACTAGAACAATCTTAACGATCCAATTGTCCTTCTCGAAGATGTTGATTCATTGCATCATGTTGATCTTGACATCTTTGCCTTCGGGGTCTTCACCCAACACAATGACAATGGAAATAGGGAAGCTCTACAAGAATCGATCTTCTCGAAGATCGAGCAACTCATGATCAACTCATGGAATGGGACGTAAGAACGTCTCTTGAGCTGAGACACAAAACATACATCGAGAACGATGGAATGAGGTAGATGATGGAGGTTCCATTTGGTAGGCACCAATTGCACGCTTAAAGCAGATGGAGCATGGGTTTCAAAGTAGCGAGGAGTTAGTTGCCCTTCATACCATAACGGGCACCTTAGGGAAGGTGACTCGTAGGATTATCCCTTAAGTGGGAAAAAGAATTACTTTTGATATAGAGATCATTGAAACTCTTCATACCAGCCTAAGGCAATTTACAAACGATCGTTTGAAGGAATTCAAAAGAATGGCATACTCAGATCAGAAAGGAAATTGATACCGAGGGTATAACCCAGTGTCTAAGCGTGCTCTCAAGAACTTGAGCATTTCCATATTCATCAAGGTTTTACCAACATCTATGCCAAGATCTTGGTGACTCATCATACTACCATGATGAATAACGATGGAGGATGAAGATGCAAAGGAAGACAACACTTTCTCAGATTTAACCTTAGCTATGCAAAGGAAACGAAATCTGGATGATCGACCGAGAGACATTTAGCACTCTGCTTCTAATGTTCTCCTTGATGTACTAGCATAACTTGATTATAGATAATGCTTGATATCTAGCACATCAGGTATAGGTCGGACTTCGGGGTTCCAAGGGTCCATGAGGAATCACTCCTAAATAAGTCATATGAAATCCTCATGGGGAAGTGGCTAAGTTGCTGATACAAGATATTATAACAATAGGTCTTCCGGCTAGGTGCGTTAGCCACAACATCACTTTACCGGGTTACAAAGAGACCAATATTATAATTCTTGGGAATCGTCCCAACCATTTTATCTGCCTGAGATTCAGATATGGTTGGTGCCAGGATATTCCAGACTCAACATGTCTGAAGGAGAGAGTTTGCAATACAAGTCGACGAGATGACGTCGAGATTCTCAAGAAATGAACTACGAAAGCCAACTCCAAAACATGAGCTGGATTGCAAGATATGTGTGAACACACTGTCCAAGACAATTGTGACCACATAGAGATCTTACAAGAAAACAGCACCGAGTTTTGGGTGGGAACCATCATTGTGGATAACGAAGCCGGGTGCAAGTCCGTCTGGTACCTTCAGGAGTAGCACTTAACTTCTTTTCCTTGAACAAGTTAATCAGTGGCTTGGTGTGCTAGGACATACATATGGAATGGAGGTTGCAAAGCTATCAAACCATAGCATACTTCGCACATGCGTGACTGACTTGAGATGATTCCGAAGGAAGCAAAATGAACTTTCCTCGAATTCACGGCGGCACCTTGCATCTAATGCACGTGAACTGAGAGGGAGTCACTTCTTACACTTAACATATACTCCATGTAGGAGACACGAAGATATTGCCTATAAAGTTTCCAATGCTAGCTTTATGTTCATCATGAATCATGGAGAGTATAAACAATGTTGTCGATGGGCTCAACAACAGTTCCTCGAGGTTGTAGGATCGAAAGTATGTCTAGAGGGGGGGTGATTAGACTACTTGACCAAATAAAAATTCTACCTTTTCCCAAATTTTAGAGTTGGCAGATTTTAGCATTTCATGGCAAGTCAAGTACACCCTACACATGCATGTCTAAGAGTATAGCAGCGGAAAGTAACAACAAGCATGAGTAGAAAGGATAGGGTAGGAAGATCAAACGCAATTGTAGACACGATGATTTTTCCCGTGGTTCCGATAGGTGGTGCAATCGTACATCCACGTTTATGGAGTCTTCAACCCACGGAGGGTAACGGTCGCGAGAGTCCACGGAGGGCTCCACCCATAAGGGTCCACGAAGTAGCAACCTTGACTATTCCATAACGGCTTCCGTCCATGAAGGACTAGCCTCACTATGGGTAGATCTTCACGAAGTAGGCGATCTCCTTGCCCGTACAAAACTTCTTGGTTCAACACCACAACACGAAGTAGGAGGCTCCCAAGCGACACCTAACCAATCTAGGAGGCACCACCCTCCAAAAGGTAATAGGCTCGGCAATATCGATGAACTCCTTCCTCTTGTGCTTCAAGATGATAGACTCCTCAACACACAATCACTCTCTCACAGATTTGGCTTGGTGGAAGAGATGGGATTGGTGGAAAGCAACTTGGGGAGGCTAGAAACCAAGATCCATATGGTTGGAGTGGATGATCTTGACCTCAACACAAGGGGAGGTGGTTCTCTCTCAGAAAACTGGATGGGGCAAGTATGGAATAGTTTTAAGTGCTTCTCTTTCGAGTGGGTGGTGGTGAAGGGGTATATATTGGTATCCCCAAAAATCCAACCGTTACACACAAAATGACCAACTCGGTGACACCGATGTGTTAATCTCGGTGGTACTGAAGTGACCAAAAGGTGGCAACTTTTGAATCTCGGTGAGACCGATATAGGAAACTCGGTTGCACCGATAAGGTGACCAACGGTCAGATTGCCCATTCTCGGTGACGCCGATCCAACAATCTAGGTGGTACCGATATTGTGAATTTGCGTAACAGAAAGTTGGCAACCTAAACTCGGTGGCACCGAAGCAGAATCGGTTGCACCGAAAAGCTAGGGTTTGGCTTATGTCTGTCTGAGTATGGGAATCGGTGGCACCAAGTGGAAAGTGTTGGTTGCACCGATTTTGGATATTTGACTTTGGACAGACTTTTGTGGAAGAGCTTGTGGGTGTTTTTGGTGACTATCACTTGTGCACGTATGAGCATTTTGTTCACCAATTAATACCTTACCCCCTTTTAATAGTATTGGCTTTCCTATGGACTCAAAGTGATTTCTCACAAAGTAAAATGTAGAGTCCTCTTGCTTGAACCTTTGCCAATCCATTTCCTTGCATCTTGGGGTATTTCCACAATCTCCACAATCCTTTTGCCATCCCTATCATTGAACTTTTCCTGAAATATACTTAGTGGAAACATTAGTTCAATGACTTATATGTTGTTATTAATTACCAAAACCACCAAGGGAGCAAATGTGCTTTCAATCTCCCCCTTTTTGGTAATTGATGACAAAATATAGATCAAAGCTTCGACAAAGATATAATCAATGAATATAATCGTCGCTTTGAGAAGTATGTGATAAGCAAGAGCTCCCCCTAAATTTGTGCATTATTTTAGATTTGCGTTTGAATGCAAATGCACAATCGATTAGGTACATGGGTCACTTCTTCCATGTCACATACATCTTGGTGGTGTGCGAGAATAATAAGAGTGAACATCATAGCACAACACAATCAAGGAAAGGTGAATGATCATCTCATAAGTAGCATAATGATAGAAAATAGTAGCAGCAACCATTAAGCGTATGATCAAAACACCAACTGAAGTTCAACACAAACACATCAAAAGACAATTGTTTTTGAAAAAGCGATAAAAACCAAATGCTCTCTCACTCGAAGCCTAAAGATCTATATACACTTCTCCCCCTTTGGCAACAAGTTACCAAAAAGTGAAAAGGCATATATCTAAGCGTTCTTGGGCTGATCTCCTCCGGTTGTTGATGAAGGAGTCGAGAGAACAGCGTCGGTGAAGATCTCTGCAGATGTCGTGGATGGAGTTGGAGTGGCAATTGGAGGAACTAGAGCTGATGGAGCTGAGGAGACAGTAGCGGGAGCTGATGAAGAGGGCCTCAAGTCTGGAGCTGGCACAGTGGCTGATCTGGCCTGGGTAGTGAAGTGTGTGCCTGGCCTGAGAGGTGATCCATCCTCATCATCATCATCATCATCATCATCATCATCATCATCTGAAGAATGAGGAAGAGGCACAGAGTCAACTTCCTTCTTGAGTTCATTGACTGTCTTAGTCAGCCCATCCACCTTATCATTAAGGGTCTTGATCCTGTTTTCAAAGATCCTGACAAGACTATTTTGGTTGTTCAAGATGTCCTTAATGTCCTTCTGCATGCCCTGAACTGATGAGATCAACAGATCCATTTGCTCATTCCTGGATCTAGGGACCTGAGCAATAGTGGCTCTAGCTGCCTCTGCCTCTACATGTGCTTGAGCAGAATGTGGGATGTTCTGGGTCCACCACCACAACGTTGTCCTCGAGATCTGGCTGTAGGGGCAAGTGGGGTCTGTCCAGAGCAAAGATGTGCTTCTCCAGCTTGGAGTTGATGAGCATCTGGATATAGGGTGCATAGCAGCAAGAGCGCTTCTGATCAGCAGCAACCCTCTTCACTGTCTCTACAATCAAATCCATAACTCTAATCCTGGTGTGTCTGTCAAGATGGATTAGCATGTTGATGGAGTAGCCTCGGATCATCTTGTCATCTCCTGACTTGGGCATCAACGTATGCCTCAGAATGATGTTCATGGTACGGAGGCCAGCCTGTAGAAAGTAAATGGATCCTAACTTGTGAGACTTCACATGAGCAGCAGGGATCTCATTGTACATATTGGCCATAGCATTGTGGCTCTCCTTGGATTCTGAGTAGACATCCAAATCACCATCATGTACCTCTGGGACTCCTAAGATTGCAACCCATTCATCAACAGTGGACTCATATCTTGATCCTTCAGTCATCCATACAATCCTACCATCTCCATAGAAATGTGCAGTGGAGTAGAATTGCATGATCATCTCATCATTCCAAGCAGTAAACTCTCTGCCAACAAACTCATCCAAGCCAATGCAGTGAAAGTTGTCTTGAACACTTGGAAAATAGTCTTGATTCTCCTTGATGAACTTCCAATCCACATATCTCATGTCACTCACAGCTGGACTCTTGTCAAACAGCACAGTTTGAAATCCTGTTGCTCTTTGGTGTAGAATCTGTAGTCCACAGCTGTCTTCCTCCTTTGGGCATATGGATCAGCAGCTCTCCATGCCCTCAAACCAGAATCCTTCCTCTTCTTCATATCTTCAGCAAGTGGATAGCTGGGATTATGTACTGGAAGGTGTGGTCTAAGCTTCATCAAAGCAGACATAGCATCTTCATCCTCAACTCTGGAGGTAGTTCCCTTGTTCTTTTCAGAAGCTGGAATTTTCTGGTTGTCCTCTTGGGCTTTTCAGCAGCAGCTTTCTTGGGAGCAGACTTGGTGCTCTTGGATGTGCCAGTCTTTGGCATAGCATCAGCCATAAGCTTCCTTTTCTTCTTGGGAGGGGCCTTCTCAACATGTTCTTCCTCCTCCTCAGCAGCAGCACCAGCAGCCTCCTCTGGATCTTCAAACATAGAAGTTTGCCTGCCAACAACATAAACAATTATCTTCCTAGCTCTCTTCTTCTCCCCTGCCTTCTTAGGCATAGACTTCCTCGGGGGCTCAACATTCATGGTAGCCCTAGCACTCTCAGGTTCTCTCATAGCCTCAGAGCTAGCATACTCCTTCCTGACAGCTCTCCTTGAAGAAGTGGCTTCATTTGCAGACTTCTTGGCAGCCTTCTCTTGCTTCTTGGCAAGAATCTCATTTGGCAGAAAATTGAGTCCTCCTCATCTGAATTCAGCTTCTTCCTGGCCCTTGTAGCAGCCTTGGGCAACCCATGAGAACTGGGAGTGCCTGGATCTGAAGAGGAACTGGACTCAGGACTAGTGCCTGAACTCATGACAATGTTCTCCTCTTGGAGGTTGTTCTCACTGTCCTCAGCACTTGACATACTAACCCTGTGAATACAGTATAGAGGAGCAGAAGAAGATGAGTCATCACAAAATGTACAGCTTTTTTTTGAAAGTTTGAACAAAAGATTCTCAAGATTTTCATTGTCATATGAAAATCGGTACAGCCGAAGCAAAGATTTCGGTGCTACCGAGACTGACTTTTCTCTTTAACAGAAACTTGGCACTCCTTTCGGTGAGACCGAAAAGGAATACTCGGTTTCACCGAGATAGTTCTCAGCAGCACAGATTGGCAAATCGGTGACACCGATTTGTTTGCTTCGGTTCCACCGAGTTCCATCGAGCGGACGGTAAACCCTAGAAAATCGATCATTCGCTATCTACTGGAAGTTTCAGAGGATGGAAGGGATTGCACATTGTTGGGGATATAACCCCGTGGTAAGACCCGCCCAGGAGAGGACGGGTCATACCTGGCGGCTCATAGTCAAGACCCTTAAGGTGTGCCGGAGGATGAAGGCCAGGCCGCAAGGCGGCTTACCGGACGGGCCAAGACCGAGGCCCAGAGACAGAAGATGGTGTGAGACCCGGGAGGTTAAGCCGCCCGGAGACGGCTTGCCCAATATGGCAAGGCGGCTTAGAGGCATGGTTGATTACGTTGTGTGAGTTGGTTTGGGACTCGTGTAACCCAGGGCCTCGACCTCATATATAAAGGTGAGACCCTGGGACGGCTGAGAGAGAAACCAATCAATCGAGAGCTAGGTCAAGCGAATCCGCTCCCTTGTAATCGATACTCCAATCAATACAACACAAGTAGGACGTAGGCTTTTACCTCTTCTTGAGGGGCCGAACCTGGGTAAACTCACGTCCCTCATCTCGACCAACCCCTTTGAGTTCACCGCCTTAGCGATGGCCTCAAACCTAAGTATTCGGACATCTGCCGTGACAAAACCATGACAGTTGGCGCCCACCGTGGGGCTAGCGCTCGGTGGTGTTGAGTTCTCAAAGGGTTCTCTCCTAGGGATCGAGGGGTATGCCGTTGGCAGGATGACCAAGAGTCGCCGCGAAAAGCTCTACATCGACGACGCCGGCTGGAGTCCCGAGGCCGACTCAATCGAGTATGGTTTCCAGGTCCCCTTCGGCGGAATCCACGTCTTCATCGGCAAGATCGGCGGATCTGAACCCGGGCCGGACATCTGCACCGACCTCGTCGAGCCGGCCCGACGCGTGCAACCCGCCCGTGTTAGCCCGGGCAGGAAGCATGTCTTCGTCGGCTTCACCCAGGGCATGAAGCTTGAAGGTTCTATGTCGCGGGAAGAAACTCTCATCTGCTCAGAGGATGGATCCTCGAGCGGAGAGACAGAATCGATCTATCAGCTTCACAATGGTGGGCTTGGGGGCTACGTCGAGCATTACCCCGAGTCAGAGAACCATGAGCCGGAGGATTATGAGCTGCCGAGCCGTGCTGCCGTCTTCATGGCGGGTTCGGCGCCGGCCCCGAGCAGCACAGCCGCCGGTGCGACCGGGTCTGGGGCTGGCAGGCCATCGGCTCAGGTTCTTCTGGATCTGATGAACGAACTTACAACCCTGATGGAAACTGAGGTCACTGCTGCAAATCAAGCGGCCCGTAATGCGGAGATCACGAGGTTGAAGAACCAGATGGCCGGAGTCCAATAGGAAATCAATGCGCTGAAGGCTCAGATGGATGCTGAAGCGGAGCGTCTTAGGGCGGATGCATTCTGCCTTGAGTTAGAGCAGCAGTCTGCAGCGGCGGTTCATTGGATGAGGCATCAATCCCGCTTGCCGGATAAGTATGAAGCCAGAAATCTTTTCAACACGCCAGGAACGGGACGGAATGTGCCTTTGACCGTAACCCGGATGGCGGAAGTACCTGGAAGCCGGGTGGCGGTTCAGCATCAGCAGCCAGACCCGCCCCGACGGAACCAAAACCCGCCACCGTCTTTTCCAACACCGCCGGGTCATTATTCTAACCCGGCGGAGAACATGGTGGCAGCGGCAACCAGGCTTGGTACAATCCCGATCCCCGATGTGGCGCCCTTCGCAGAGGAGGTGCGGAATGCCATCGGATACCTGCAGACGGCGGTGGCCCAGCAGGAGAAATACACTTATAGCTGGAGTCGCGTACACTCAACCCCCATCCCCAGCCGCAGCTACAGCCGGCGTTATGAGTCGCCGGCGGTTTCTAGCAGTGATCGACATCGGAACCCGCCGCGAGTTGATCGGGCGGCTCTGGATGCTCAGGCGCTGGTGGATCGGGCAAGAGCACAGCGAGAAGCGGCGGCTCTGGCGGCGGCGGCGGCTTATCAGGAACCCACAGTTGCACCTTCCATCTCAGTAGGAGCAGGAGTAACCTCCAGGGCTGTGGGAGTGCCGTGCTTGGTGCCAGCTTTGCGGAATGAGCATCTGCCGAAGGACTTCAAGGGTCCTCGCAAGGTGCCCAATTATACTGCTGACCTACCTCCGGAGGCTTGGATTGAAAGCTATGAGCTAGCCATGGAGATGTTAGACGTCAGTGATGCAGTATGTGCCAAATATTTCATCATGATGCTGGAAGGGCCATCTCGCACGTGGTTGAAGGGTTTGCCATCCAACACCATTAATTCCTGGGCCGAACTAAAGGCGAAGTTCATCAAAAATTTCCAAGGAACGTGCAAGCAGCCCATGACGATTGTGGATTTGGACCATTCTGTGCAGCGTGAGGACGAGTCAGCTCATCACTGGGTCTTGCGGGTCTCAACCATCATCCACTCTTCTGAACAAATTACGGCGGCTCAAGCGGTTTTGATTCTGGAGAAGAATTGCCACTTCACGCCCTTGAAGCAGAAGCTTGGCCGGCTCAAACGCTCATGCCAGGACATGGGGGAGCTCATGGCGGCTCTCACCAAGTATGCCGACTCTGACAATACGAAAGACCCTGGTTCCGATGATGAGAGGTCAGCCCAGGGTAAGAAAAATAACAATGGCAAGGGTCAACAGCAAAACGCGGCTGGAAACAGCAACCTGGGCAAGAGGAAGAACCCGGACGGCGGGTCAGAATTGGTGGCGAACACCAGCGCTGGGAACAATCGTGCTAAGGGCAACGGGAACTTCAGGCCGCCCTTTAACAAGGGCAAAGCTCCTTTCAACCTGGAAGAGATGCTCAATAAACCTTGTCCAGAGCACAGCCGGCCTGATAAGCCGGCAGGCCATACATGGAGGGATTGCAGTATTATGCGGCAGTTTCGGGATTACAGCCTTCAACAGCATCGTAATAACGGTAATGGTCCGTCAGGCGGCTCAGGACCGGGCGGTTCAGGAGCCGGCTTTGGCGCCGTTGGCTCAGGATCCGGTTACCAGGGTCAAGGCAATCAAGGGCGTCATCATCAACCTGGTAATGGTGGTCAGCAGCAGAATAACCAGTCGGGGTACCAGAGTAACCCGAAGCAGCTCAGCGGGGGTCAGTATCATGTTTTTACACCCAGCCTTGACAAGCAAGACCGGAAGGTGCGCAAGCGGGCGGTTAATGCAGTCATGCCGGCTCTCCCGCAGTATTTGAAGTGGTCTGAGTATGACATAACCTGGAGCAGGGAGGATCACCCGCCGTGTGTTGATAACCCGGGGCAGCTGGCTTTGGTAGTTGCCCCCCAAGTGGGAGGATACGTGTTTACTAAAGTACTTATGGATGGTGGCAGCAGCATCAACATACTGTACTATGACACTTTCCGCTGGATGAATTTGCTTGATAAGGATCTTAAGCCCTCCTCAACAGTTTTTCACGGTGTGGTACCCGGAAAATCGGCTTATCCAGTGGGAAAGATTTCTTTGGAGGTAGCCTTTGGTGATGAATTCAACTACAGGGTGGAGTCTTTATGGTTTGAGGTGGTTAAAATCAAGAGCCCATACCACGCTCTGTTTGGACGGCCGGCTTACGCCAAGTTCATGGCTAGGCCTTTCTATGTTTACTTGCAACTCAAGATGCCCGGGTTGAATGGGACGATTACCGTGCATGGTGATCAGAAGACGGCTCTTGAGTGTGAGGAAGGTGATGCAGCTTATGCGGAGTCAAGTTGTGCTGAAGAAGAGCTCAATTTTTATAAGGAAAATGTTGACCTGGCAGATATGACCCCACTGAAGAAACCCAACACGGAATCTGAGCCGCCCCTCAAGTTTGTGGCAGAAGATACCAAGTTGGTGGACTTTACGCCGGGCGACTCATCACAGCAGTTCACTATTGGGGCCAATATGGATCCCAAATAGGAAAGCGCGCTCATCGAATTCATCCGTGAGAATCGGGACATCTTTGCATGGAAACCTTCTGACATGCCGGGTGTACTGAGAGAGTTCGCTGAGCACCACCTTAATGTGGATCCTAAATTTAAGCCGGTAAAATAGTTCCTCCGCCGGTTTAATGAGGAGAGGCGCAAGGCTATTGGAGAAGAGGTGGCCCGGCTCTTAGTAGCAGGGTTCATCATTGAAGTGTTTCACCCGGAGTGGCTTGCTAACCCGGTGTTGGTACTCAAGAAGAACGGCACGTGGCGTATGTGTGTGGTTTACACGGATCTTAACAAGGCCTGTCCAGTTGACCCGTTTGCTCTCCCCCGTATCGACCAGATTATTGATGCAACGGCGGGTTGTGAGAGCTTATGCTTCCTGGACGCTTATTCAGGTTATCATCAGATCAAGATGGCATTTAAAGACCAAGAGAAGACGGCTTTCATTATGCCTTTTGGTGCTTTCTGCTATGTGTCTCTGCCTTTCGGGCTCAAGAGTGCCCAGGTGACTTACCAGCGTTGTGTACAGAACTATCTTCATGGTCAAATTGGGCGCAATGTTCATGCTTATGTGGACGATATTGTGGTCAAATCAAGGAAGAAGGAGACTCTACTTGACGACTTGAAGGAAACGTTCGATAATTTACGGGTCTACAAGATGATGCTTAACCCGGCCAAGTGTGTCTTTGGAGTTCCTGCAGGCAAGCTCTTGGGATTTCTAGTCTCTGAGCATGGCATTGAAGCTAATTCGGACAAGATAAAGGCTATTACTTCCCTGTCTGAGCCGGCATGCATCAATGACGTTTAGCGCCTGGCAGGTCGAATTGTTGCGTTAAGCCGGTTCATAAGCCGCCTGGGTGAGAAGGCTATTCCTCTGTATCAGATGATGAAGAAAACAGACAACTTTGTCTGGAGTAAGGCGGCGGGTGAGGCGCTTGAGGCGCTCAAGAAGCAGCTGGTTGAGCCGCCGGTCTTGGCCGCTCCGGCTGAGAAGGAACCTTTGCTCCTCTACGTGGCGGCTAACAACATGGCCATCAGTGCCGCGATTGTTGTGGAGCGTAAGGAGGCAGGGAAAGAATACCCGGTTCAGAGGCCGGTTTACTACGTCAGTGAAGTCCTGATAGAATCCAAGCAAAGGTACCCACATTGGCAGAAACTGATATATGGGGTGTTCATGGCAAATCGTAAGTTGAAGCATTACTTCCTGGGACACCAGATCACCGTGGTCAGCTCTGCCCTGTTGGGAGATATAATTCAAAACAGAGAAGCCACTGGTAGGATTTCTAAGTGGGCACTGGAGCTTGGGCCTCTTCATCTGAAATATGTGCCTCACACGGCTGTCAAGTCTCAAGCCCTGGTGGACTTTATAAACGACTGGACAGAGTGTCAGTCGCCCGAGGAAAAGCCGGATAATACATACTGGACAATTCACTTTGATGGATCCAGGCAATTGGAAGGGTCAGGGGCTGGAGTTGTTTTAACTTCCCCTAGAGGTGACAAGTTTTGTTATGTGTTAAGGCTGATGTTTCCTTGTACTAACAATGCAGCTGAGTATGAGGCTTTACTTCATGGCCTCCGTGTAGTTAAGGAGATGAACCTGAGCCGGGCTAGATGCCTCGGCGACTCAGACCTCGTGGCTCAGCAAGTTTCAGGCACGTGGGATTCCAAAGACCCACGGATGGCGGCTTATCGTCAGGCGGTGGACATCATCGCTGGTCACTTCAAAGGTTATCAGGTGGATCATATTGACCGTCGCAAGAACGAGGCGGCTGACGCGTTGTCAAGGCAGGGCTCTCAGCGTAAGCCGGTACCACCTAACGTTTTCTTGGATGTGTTGTATCACCCGTCTGTTAAGTTACCTTTAGAGGAGGATCTTGCTATACCTGACCCGGAGGGGCAGCTGGTGGCGGCTCTGCATACTATCCCTGACTGGACATTGCCTTACCTAGTGTACTTGACTCGCGGCGAGTTGCCCGAGGACGATACCTTGGCAAGGCAAATCATAAGACAATCTAAGTCCATGACGATCGTCAATGGCGAGTTACATAAGCGCAGCGTCACTGGCGTTTTTCAGCGTTGTGTTTCTCCTGAAGAGGGTAAGGAAATCTTAAATGAGATTCACACTGGCGATTGTGGTCATCACGCCGGCTCAAAATCTTTGGTGGCCAAGGCTTTCCGGCACGGATTCTTCTGGCTGACGGCTCATAAGGATGCAGAGGACTTGGTTACCAAGTGTGACGGATGTTGGAAGTTTGGGCGACGTGCTCACGTACCGGCTCAGGAGTTGCGCATGATTCCAATTACCTGGTCGTTTGCGGTCTGGGGGCTTGATATGGTCGGGCCCTTCAAGAGATCTAAAGACAAGAAGACCCACCTTTTGGTGGCGGTGGATAAGTTTACCAAGTGGGTTGAGACTGAGCCGGTCAGCAAATGTGACGCGGCTACGGCGGTTCAGTTTGTCAAAAAATTGATCTACCGTTTTGGCTACCCTCATAGTATTATCACAGAAAATGGTACAAACCTATCCAAGGGGGCTATGCAGGCATTCTGTGAAAGTGAGCACATCCGGCTTGACGTCTCTGTTGTTGCCCATCCACAGTCCAATGGTTAGGCAGAGCGTGCTAATCAGGAGATCTTGAGAGGCATCAAGCCCCGGCTTATGGTTCCTCTACAGCGAACGCCGGGTTGTTGGGTAGAAGAGTTACCATCAGTTGTATGGAGCATCAGAACTACCCCCAACAGGTCAACAGGCTATACGCCTTTCTTTATGGTTTACGGTGTAGAAGCTGTCTTGCCAAGTGATATACGTCATGACTCGCCGCGGGTGGCGGCTTACGTTGAGACAGATAATGAGACAGTGCGTCAGGACGCGTTAGATGCTTTGGATGAAGAGCGTGATCTGGCGGCGGCTCGATCGGCGATTTATCAACAAGACCTGCATCGCTATCATAGCCGCAGAGTTAAGACCCGGACGTTTCAGGAAGGCGACTTGGTGTTGCGTCTGATTCAAGATCAGACGGATGCGCACAAGCTATCTCCTCCATGGGAAGGACCTGTTGTGGTTAGCAGGAATCTCAACAATGGGTCATATTATCTCATTGACGTACGATACGAGTCACGTACTTCTGGGCAGGAGACCTACCGGCCGTGGAACATCGCTCATCTGCGGCCTTACTATACTTGAGTCATCGACTCCCATCATTGTACATCATCATTGTATATACCTTTTATATATATATAATAAAGTTGGCATCCCTGCAAGCCAGGGCCTCTGCCTATTATACACTTCAGATTGTGCAAAAGTGGATACAACCGCAAGGTCATTTGGGGGCTTCTAACCCGCCAGGGTTTAGCTTACACACCCTCTTGATCAGCTATTCAGCCACCGTAAGGCCGGGTTATATACCCAAAAAGTTGACTCCGTCAACAAGGTCATTTGGGGGCTTCCAACCCGCTGGGTTTAGCTTACACACCCTCTTGATCGGCTCTTCAGCCACCGCAAGTTCGAGTTAAACCTGTCTGTATGCTGCTGCTGCTCTGCTAGGTGACCCGCCGAACTCTTGCCAGTTAATCTCGATTAGAGACCCTGAGCTGTTCAAAGTATTTGACAGTCACTCTCGCTAGAGACCCTGTACTGGTCAAGGTTAAACCGGCGGCTCTTGTCACGTGAGGGCCGGCTTACGGAAAGCGAGGATAAACTCACCCATCTGCTGCATACTCTCCGCTATGTGGCCCGTTCGTACTCTTAAACTGTTACTCTTTTAAAGACCCTGCACTGTTTAAGGTTCAAACGAAGGATTTATGTCACGTGAGAAGTAGCTTATGGGCCCTAGGGGTACTCATGCCCTGCTGCGCCTCTTTATGGTTTGTTGTTGCTCTTACCAATTAATCTCGCCTAGAGACCCTGAGCCGTTCAAAGGAGTTGACGGTCACTCTAACTAGAGACCCTGTACTGTTAAGAGCTCAAACAACAAGTTCATGCCATAAGAGCCGGCATATGAGTTTTCGAAAAAGCAAGGTCATGAAAGATTTAACATCTCCGGGTTGTGCTTTTTCAAGCCGCCCTCACAGCAATACAGAACATATTCTGTCTTGTTTGTTTTGCAGGTTTTATCTCCTAAGATGAGCCGCCGTGAAATATGATGACAAGATGTTGTGAGCAGAACACAAGACAGATAAAAGTGCATCAAGTAGCACGGTTGAGGCAATCAAGTTTTTCTATGCCTATTACAAAGCTCTCCAGGGAGCCCAAAATGCAACAGACTTAAAGTTTTTTATACACTTCCAGTCTCGGTGGCTCAGAAAGCCGGGTTATCAGGAGCAAGTGTTCAGCTTGACGGCGGGTCATTCTGCGTCGGGTCTTCGACCTCTTCGATCTGAAGATTGTCCACATCCCAGTTGCAGTTTGTTAAAGCTTCAAACTGAGCCTCGTCAAAGAGGGGAGACGGGTCAATTTCAGGAGCAAAGAGTGGCTTACGGCATGCAGGAGTTAAGTCCCTGGTTTCAAAAGTTGGGCAGCGCACTCGTTTACTGTCCTCGCCATAAGCCGCCTGGTATGAGGTCAGATCAATTTCGTTAACAAGTGTTGATGCGAGTACTCGAGAGGCTTTCCTACATTCGGCAAAATCAGCTTCGGTAAAGTCTGAGCCGTCATCTTTCTTGGATGGAAAGCCATCCATCATCTCTTCAGCGGTCAGTTCAGGGGCAAAGGCCAGGGACCGGCTTAGCGCGGCCATTGCTCCCTTTCTGGCGGCTGATCATTTGAGCTAATCAATTTGGTTGGGCAGAGTCGACAAGAGTTCTATCACTCCCTTCATGAATTTGGGGATGCTTTTTTCAGTCAACATCGCTTTGATGGTGCAAAGGTTCCCGCAGTATAGCTGTTCTGTCATGGTGTATACTGCTTTCAGCTTCAACAAGCTATCAGAAGATAATTGGCGGCTTCTTTGACCTACAAGGAAGTGAGGCATTATAAGCCGCTCGCGCAGTCTTTCGACAAGGCAAGGAAATTTTCTAAGTATTCAGTACTTACCAAAGATAGCAGAAGTCATTCTGGATATATGACGCTTGAGGGTTTGTAGCTCCTCTGACACAAGCTTTCGCCGCTGGTCAGCATCGTCTGCGCGCTTGGTCAGGGCGGCTTGTGTAGACTCAGCTGTCTTTTTGAAGGCAGCAAAGTCAGCTTCAACCTTCTTAAGCTCTTCAACGGCAACCCGCCATTTTTCTTCCGCCTCGGACCGGGCGGTTTGTTGCGAAGCAAGGTTTTCCTTTAAGCCGGTCAGATCAGACTCGGCCGCGTCTAAGCTTCCTGTATCATACAAAAACAAAATAGTTCAGGAGGTCTAAGTTGCCAGCATGAGATATTAGTAGACGATTGATGAAGCTGTTATGATACAAGTTTCAAGCAGATTGCAAGCAATATACTTGACACTTGGGGGCTAATGTCTGTGTTTTCTCTCCAAGTCTACAATAAAGTTCCGGCTCATCTTCGTAAAGTTAAGCCGGTACTTGGGGGCTACACACGGCGCTTTTCAAACAATGAAGTTTTCTCCGTCTCATTTTAGCAGTAAAGTTCCGGTTCATCAATATTATAATGACCCGGACTTGGGGGCTGCACTTGGATCTAGTTTTCAAGTAAGTACCGGCTTATTATCTATATTAACCCGATACTTGGGGGCTACAGGCTAAGCCATCTGGAGAATGACAAATATTGGAAGACCCGGTCTACTATTTGCAATACTAAACCAGCTCTTGGGGGCTACATAAGGGTATAAGGAAAAAACAAGAGAGGAGGAGTACCTCATATTTTTTCTTCATCAGTCCAACAAGTTTCAACTCCATATTACGGCTTGTGGAGAGGTGATTCAGATAACCAGCATGTAGTTCATCTGCAGTCAGTTTTTCTAACACGGGGAATTCAAAATCAAGTTTTTCTGGTGAGCATGTTTCAGCCTTGCTGGTGTGCTTCGTTAACACATGGGGTTCAGGAGAATGATAACCCGTCCCAGTGACAACAACTTTTGGATGAGCTGTATCTTCGACGGCTATTGAAGGGCTAGGCGGTTTAGGATCAGCCTTTGGAGGACTCTCAGGAGTGGCCATGTCATCATCAGCCAGCTCAGAGGGCTGAGGAGCGTCTGCAGGTGCATCTTTTCTAGCCTCGGTAGGCTCAATATAAGGTGCAGGGGAGTCCGGCTTAGCAGTCTCCGGCTTTTGGGCAGTAGGAGCAGCGGTAGACCCGCCGGTCTTCCTTCGTTTTGCTTGAGCCCTGGAAAACAAAAAGATTGTCACATAGAGGACAAGGATGGTAAAAAAGGTATGGTGCAAATACAAAGGTACGCACTCCGGGTTGATCTTCAGAGGAGGCAGCTTGGATGCAGTGGAATCACCAGACGAAGGGGGCGTCTCCTGGAAAAGTTAAGACGATAAAAAACAGAGTAAGGTTGCAATGCAAGACTGTTAAAAATCGGACTTGGTTAAAAGAGTACCTTAGCAGGCCATTTCCGAGGAGCCGGAGAGTTTGGTAAGCCGGTCAAAAGCTCTACAGAGCCGGTGCTCCGGGTCTGACGTCTGGAGTTGTGTTGTTGCTTTTTCAAAAGAAAGTTGGGGTCTAAATAAGCAAGAGGGTGAGAAAATGGAACTTTCCGGATGACCCGCCGTGTTCTTTCTTGGGGAAAGTTTTCTGAATCAGAGGAGATGTAAGTTACCTCAGGGGCGTCCGCATGGCTGGTCTCCGTTTCCTCCTGTGAATAATTGTTGTCAATAAGTTGCATAAAGAGACGGCCAAGGGAGTCAAGTTCTACCTCCGAGTCGTCAGGATCAGGCAGTTCCTGAGCAGAAGTTTTCTTCTTCTTATGGGCGCGGGTTTTACCCGCTTTAGGCTTCCTCACAGGAGGGTTATATTTCTTCTTCCAGAAAGAAGAGCCGGCCTGTGCATAAGCCGCTAAAAAGGTTAAAGGGAGCAAGGCAAAAGATTAAGACAGGAATGAGCAGTTTTGTGGAAAAAGGTTTCTTACAGCTGGAGCTGGGTTCTTGACGCAAAAAGGCTTCAGACCAATCTTGTTGCAAATCTCTTGTTTTTCGCCGAGAAGTGACTTGACAGAAGAATTGATGTCTTGTTCTGTCAGAGGGGTGGCGTTGAAGCAGAGAGGGTCATTGGGTTCACTCGTAAATTCGTACATGAGTCGGTCACGCTGGCTCAGTGGCAAGATTTTCCAGGAAAACCAGCAACGGGTTAAATCAACGCCAGTTAAGCCGTTCACCATTAAGGCCCTGATCTTCATGAAGGCCAGAGCATATTTTGCTCGCTCTGTGGCGGACATCCGGTCTGGGAGTTCTTCGGTGTTGCAAAGCCGGGTAGGACGGTAACCCGGCAGCGGATTCTCTTCTTTGGGAGAAGTGTCCTTGCAATAAAACCAGGTCTTGTTCCAATCCTTGGGGTGACTTGGTAAGATAGCTGCTGGGTAGGGCAAATCTCTCCGTCTCTGGATAGAAATGCCGCCAAGCTCCAAACTTGGTCCAGCTGCCACTTCAGTTTGGCGGTTGACGTAAAAGTAGTCACGGAAGAGGTCAACAGACGGCTCTTCTTGCAGGTGACAAAAATGTGAGACTCGCCGCCAAGTGAGAGTGAAGATTGACATGAACAGGCTCAAATCAATCTGGGGCCTAATGTTGGGGATATAACCCCGTGGTAAGACCCGCCCAGGAGAGGACGGGTCATACCTGGCGGTTCATAGTCAAGACCCTTAAGGTGGGCCGGAGGATGAAGGCCAGGCCGCAAGGCGGCTTACCAGACGGGCCAAGACCGGGGCCCAGTGACAGAAGATGGTGTGAGACCCGGGCGGTTAAGCCGCCCAGAGACGGCTTGCCCAATATGGCAAGGCGGCTTAGAGGCATGGTTGATTATGTTTTGTGAGTCGGTTTGGGACTCGTGTAACCCAGGGCCTCGACCTCATATATAAAGGTGAGACCCTGGGACGGCTGAGAGAGAAACTAATCAATCGAGAGCTAGGTCAAGCGAATCCGCTCCCTTGTAATCGATACTCCAATCAATACAACACAAGCAGGACGTAGGCTTTTACCTCTTCTTGAGGGGCCGAACCTGGGTAAACTCGCGTCCCTCATCTCGACCAACCCCTTTGAGTTCACCGCCTTAGCGATGGCCTCGAACCTAAGTATTCGGACATGGTGGATAAACGATGTAATAACTTCAATGCGCACGA
Source organism: Elymus sibiricus (assembly GCA_039707655.1). Classification (NCBI taxonomy): domain Eukaryota; kingdom Viridiplantae; phylum Streptophyta; class Magnoliopsida; order Poales; family Poaceae; genus Elymus; species Elymus sibiricus. The sequence goes on from CM077665.1 coordinate 359,752,027, forward strand.
TTCGGACGGGGAGCGCAAAGAAAGATCGAATCCGTACCCTAACTTGGCGACGGATCCGCTACGGCGGAGACGGCGGCGAAGATGCCCGTCGACGGCGAGGATCCCAGCGGCGGAGGAGCGCGGGGAGACAAGGGCGATGACCAGGTGGTCCTTTTGCGGCAGCTTAGGGTTTGGGGCGCGACGGTTTGAAGATTGAATTTCGAAACGTCGGGACCACAGCATATATACCCCTCACTGTCGGTGACGCCGATTCTAAATTTTTGGTGTCACCGAGTTCCTCAACTGTCAGCTGACAGGGAAACTCAGTGTAACCGAGAATATGGAATCGGTAGTACCGAGATTGAAAACCAGATCAACCCTAGGCATTCGGTGAGACTGAGAAATGTGGGTTGGTTCCACCGAGATGCACTTGGGAGGTTTTAATGGTCAGTCCTTGTCGATACGGAACTCCGAGTGCTCCACACACAGAGGGATCGAAAAGTACATGTTCAAATTTTGTGATGCAGCATGAATGGAATATGAGGTGAGAAAGCATAGATAGCTAGAGAGTGGTCCTAGGCATTCATGTCCATCCAATTGGCAAAAGATAAATCAAAAGCCAAATAGCAACAATTGGATGTCCTCGAATGGGAAAATAAATGCAGACCAACATGCTCACACAATAAGATGTCAAATGAAATCATGACAAACACGCACATACATACTAGCATCAAACAAGCACTTGGGCGATGACGAAGTCATCTATATATGAGTATATTGACTTAGGAGCCAAGTAAGAATACTTGATCATAGGTCATACTCATCGTTTAAGCACAAGTGGGGTTACCACTTTTACATAAAGCATTTAATGTTGTCACATGCTAAGAGATGCTTTAACTCAAGTCTTAGAGTAAAGCTCCCCCTTGATGTGACATCCCCCCATAGGAGGGATAAACTAACCTTGGGTTTTGTCGATGAAGACTTCATGTTGGTGAGGTAGTGGTGGATGCTTAAGGTTGATGAAGATCACCAAGAGTTGGGAGCATCCTTGTTGTTTCCTTACTCTTCTCACCTACATGGGTTAGTCCCAACACACAAGAGACAAATACAAGGATATCTATGGACATGGAGTGCAAAGCATGTGTTATGATGTCCATTGATTTGTTGATTACCTTGTCCCTTGCTTACCTTTGAGGGAATGTGTGACTCCTTGAACTATTGCATAGAGTTGATGTTGATTGCAAATAATTCTTGCCAACAATGAATGTGAGTGAATTTCATTGGCGGAGTCACCCCTCAAGAACTCTCTAGTTCTTCTTCTTGGGGACCCACATCAAGTTGATGGGGATCCTTGGTGTTGAAGTAGCCTTTGTAGAAGTTGAGCTTGAAGTAGCCTTGGGAACCCACTCCACCAAAGCTAGGGATTCATCTTCATATGAGTCAATGTCCTCTTGAAGCTTGTTCTTGCCCTTGAGCTTGTGGTCTTGTGGTGGAAGGTCATCTCGAGTGCTTGTTCCCTTGGGAAGAGTATTTTCATACTTCTCCTTTTGAGGAACAATCTTGGGCTTGGGGTATTGACCTTCTTCCCATTCAACTCCATTAGCGTTGAAGTAGCCAACACCATAGTTCTTTCGGTATCCTCCGTGCTTGCGTACAATTTCCTCAAATTGCTTACACCCGGCAAGACTTTTGTAGATACCTTTCTCTATAATTCCTTTCAATAAAGCATTTGCTTGCTCAAGTGTAACTTGGCTAAGAGAATCATCATTAGTGGAATCAATAGAACTACTAGGAGCAACATCATTAGGTTTAGCATTTTTATTATTGCTACTAGATGAAGAACATTTCTTGCCTTTGTTACTAGTTTGCTTAGTTTTAACTTGTGGCATGAATGTAGACAAGAGTAGTCGTTTGGCTAGATAAGATAAAATCTTCTTTCGGAGATCGTCATTGATAGATTTAAGAAACTCATGCTCTTGCTCCAAGTTGAGCTTCTCGAAGCGTAGCTTCTCATGAGTTCTTACAAGCTCTCTATGATCTTCAAGAGTAGATTCATGAGCTAACTTAAGAGTGTTTAGTTCTTTAGTTAGTTGTTCTATTTTCATCTTATCATCATCAATTGACTTATCTTGACTAGCATGATAATTATCAAGTTCACTTTGACTAACATCACTAGTTTTATCAAAGAGCAAGTCATCATCACAAAGCAAATCATCTTCATCACTATTGAAATCAAGATACTCGGGGTGTGATACCTTGGGGCCTTTAGCCATGAAGCAACTTCCACTCCCTTCGTTTGGTGAATCAAATAGATCATAGGAGTTGGTAGTCACTAGAGCAATTCCGGCAACACCATCATCTTGACTATAGTCGGGGTCGGAGTGATAGCTTCTCTCGGAGTTGTTGTCGGAGTCGGAGCTAGAAACCCATTCACCAACATGAGCTTGATGTTTTCTTCTTGTGTAGCTCTTGGTGTACTTGTCCTTCTTCTCCGAATCTCTACTTCTCCTTGAGGGTCTTCGTTCATAACGATCATCTCTACTCCTTCTCTCTCTTGGAGGTGATTCATTCCTTGAGCTTCATCTTCGAGGTGAATCTTCTCTTTGTTTGTAGGGAGCCGTGCACTCATTGGAGTAGTGTCCGGGCTTCCCACAAATGTAGCAATTGCGGTCACGACTTGACGAACACTTCTCATCATATCTTGAGTTGGAGCTTCGTTCTTTGCCTCTATTCTTGTAGAACTTGTTGAATTTCTTGACCATGAGGTTTATCTCTTCATTGGTGACAAGGTTGTCGCTTGAAGTTGCGGGAGCATCACTTGTGGCTTTGTAAGCACCGCTAGACTTGTTGTGAAGCTCTTCTTTGTCTTTGAGTGTCATCTCATGAGCAACAATCCTTCCAATGACTTCCGTAGGCTTGAGATCTTTGTAGTTGGGCATCATTTGGATCAGTGTGAACACGGTGTCGTATCTCTCATCCAAAGCTCTAAGTATCTTCTTGATGATGAATTTGTCGGTCATTTCTTCGCTTCCTAAGCCGGCAATCTCATTGGTGATGAGAGCTAGCCTAGAGTACATCTCTGCGACTCCTTCACCATCCTCCATCTTGAACTTGTCAAGTTGACTTTGAAGAACATCTAACTTGGATTCTCTCACAGACTCGGTTCCTTCGTGCATATCAACCAAAGTATCCCAAATCTCTTTTGCATTCTCAAGACGGCTGATTTTGTTGAATTCTTCGGGGCATAGGCAGTTGAAGAGAATGTCACATGATTGAGCATTGTATTGCAACATCTTCAATTCTTCCGCGGTTGCTTCACGATCCGGTACCTTTCCATCACCAAAGAATTCACCTTGCAAGCCAACACGAACAACAGCCCAAACGGCGGGGTTATGACCAAGAATATGCATTTTCATTTTGTGCTTCCAACTAGCAAAATTAGTGCCATCAAAGTACGGACCTCTACGGTGATAATTTCCCTCACTAGACGCCATACTCTCCTAAGTTGTGAGACCAATGCAATAGAGACCAATGCTCTGATACCACTTGTAGGACCGAAAGTATGTCTAGAGGGGGGTGATTAGACTACTTGACCAAATAAAAATTCTACCTTTTCCCAAATTTTAGAGTTGGCAGATTTTAGCATTTCATGGCAAGTCAAGTACACCCTACACATGCATGTCTAAGAGTATAGCAGCGGAAAGTAACAATAAGCATGAGTAGAAAGGATAGGGTAGGAAGATCAAACGCAATTGTAGACACGATGATTTTTCCCGTGGTTCCGATAGGTGGTGCTATCGTACATCCACGTTTATGGAGTCTTCAACCCACGGAGGGTAACGGTCGCGAGAGTCCACGGAGGGCTCCACCCATAAGGGTCCACGAAGTAGCAACCTTGACTATTCCATAACGGCTTCCGTCCACGAAGGACTAGCCTCACTATGGGTAGATCTTCACGAAGTAGGCGATCTCCTTGCCCGTACAAACTTCTTGGTTCAACTCCACAACACGAAGTAGGAGGCTCCCAAGCGACACCTAACCAATCTAGAAGGCACCACCCTCCAAAAGGTAATAGGCTCGGTAATCACGATGAACTCCTTGCTCTTGTGCTTCAAAATGATAGACTCCTCAACACACAATCACTCTCTCATAGATTTGGCTTGGTGGAAGAGATGGGATTGGTGGAAAGCAACTTGGGGAGGCTAGAAATCAAGATCCATATGGTTGGAGTGGATGATCTTGACCTCAACACAAGGGTAGGTGGCTCTCTCTCAGAAAACTGGATGGGGCAAGTATGGAATAGTTCTAAGTGCTTCTCTTTCGAGTGGGTGGTGGTGAAGGGGTATATATAGGCATCCCCAAAAATCCAACCGTTACACACAAAATGACCAACTTGGTGACACCGATGTGTTAATCTCGGTGGTACCGAAGTGACCAAAAGGTGGCAACTTTTGAATCTCGGTGAGACCGATATAGGAAACTCGGTTGCACCGATAAGGTGACCAACGGTCAGATTGCCCATTCTCTGTGACGCCGATCCAACAATCTCGGTGGTACCGATATTGTGAATTTGCGTAACAGAAAGTTGGCAACCTAAACTCGGTGGCACCGAAGCAGAATCGGTTGCACCGAAAAGCTAGGGTTTGGCTTATGTCTGTCTGAGTATGGGAATCGGTGGCACCGAGTGGAAAGTGTTGGTTGCACCAATTTTGGATATTTGACTTTGGACAGACTTTTGTGGAAGAGCTTGTGGGTGTTTTTGGTGACTATCACTTGTGCACGTATGAGCATTTTGTTCACCAATCAATACCTTACCCCCTTTTAATAGTATTGGCTTTCCTATGGACTCAAAGTGATTTCTCACAAAGTAAAATTTAGAGTCCTCTTGCTTGAAGCTTTGCCAATCCATTTCCTTGCATCTTGGGGTATTTCCACAATCTCCACAATCCTTTTGCCATCCCTATCATTGAACTTTTCCTGAAATATACTTAGTGGAAACATTAGTTCAATGACTTATATGTTGTTATTAATTACCAAAACCACCAAGGGAGCAAATGTGCTTTCAGAGGTTTCCATGAAGATGGAAGTCCATAACTATGTGAACAAGGTGATAGCATCGATCAGACCCAGGGATATAATGGTATCTGCCCGAGGATACATCCACGAGTAAAATAACATTACGATAGTCGTTGGTTCTGATTTAGATTTGATGATAGCCCATACTCAAATCAAAGATTGGGCAAGACGATAGATGCAACAATTGATCACGAGGATCAATCGACGAAGATATCGCCTTTCTTCAACACACACAACCACAAAAGAAGATATCCCCTTGGAATGAACTAAGTCAGGAGGAGCATTTATCTTCCAACTCTCCAAGTTATTGTTTAGCTTAACCAACTAGTTCAGGGGGTATCCAACACAGAGTCTTGGAGAAGGGATGGTTTATAGAGAAAACCAACTTAATCACGAACTCAACATAACGGTCAGGGTCAACCCGGTAATACTTCCTAGAAGATATTCGGAAAATCATGAACCACCGATATGTTATTGAGCTCGGGAACAATCTTGCTTTTCAAGGTAAGACGATATGACCAAGAAAGCGAGGGATTGATACAATCCGAACTCATTGATCGAAGAGTGCACCATAAAGGATGGACTAGGTAGCACGATCAATCTTAGGATGGTGATTCAATAACCAACATGCTAAGAATGAGATTATTGTCCATTAACTACCAAGCAAAAAAAATTCTAGTTGTATTGATTTCACACATCACGATTCACTTGTTGGTATTCTGATTACAACAACACAGAGACCGAGGAGTGAATGATGATGGCGAGAAGTGTCACTGTATCAAGAAGTCATAAGAGGTGGTGCAATTCCCATGACAATCCTGACTTAAAGGGGGTAATACTTCGAGGTAGAACAGAACAAAAGCTAGATTGGCATTTTGATCTGCAGATCACAACTGCTTTGACCCAATCCAAGAAATGGATGAGGTACTGGAGTTTGCTTCTCCTAGTCATTCCGAAATAGAACGGCTTGACAGCCACAAGAATAATAGGCATCGATGAACATGAATACCCAACTACTCTTGGCTATCCCTTGATAGACAAAGGTCATAATACAATTGAGGAGGGGCAACTCAAGAGCACATAATTTTTCTGAGTTGTAGATGCATAGATTGAATATGTCGAACAAAGTTCAACTTGTTTCTTCCACATAATCCATGCAGAAAAGTAGGATTGGCAAAGTCACAACTATGGAATGGAGAACTCATCAAGAGCACTCATGTTGTGATTTTTCGTTCACGAAGAACTTCTGCCATGATGGTTCATGGTGTTGGAAGAATGATAAACCACGAACCTTGAGGACTACAACAAGGTTACTAATCATCCTAAAGGAACGAGCAAATACTATCAACAGGAGTTAGGCAGAATGATCCTTGGGTACAGGAACCCAGAAATAGAATACCTACTAACTAAGTAGCATCACAGGATGCTTTCGATAACGATGGCCAGAATTATCACATTGGAAACACAAAACTCAACTAGACTGTTGGGTGGTTCACTGGAATAACCTCGATTCCTAACACTTCAACAAACACGTCGAGGTAATGGAGTACCCCAACACAATAATTAGTGTGCTTTGTCTGGCCCAAAAAACATCGGGAACAGGAGGAAGGAATTTGCAATTGCATCAGATTTTTGTTAACCTTGGATAACTCAGACAGCATAACGGTTGTACGGGCATAAAATATGAGGCAACCTGCATGAAAACTGACAACATAACATTGCATTCCTATGGAGACATCGATCCAGGAAGACACCAACTATCCTATAAGTCTGCAGCATAGTAACTCGTCATCCTGATAGATATATGGGAAGCCTAATTCTTAATCCCCGTAGAATAAAGAAGAGGGTGACTCAGAACAAGAAGGACATGAGGAAAGGAGTAAAAAGAGCCTTACATTCCCTTCCACAATCAATTCCCTTATATAACTAGAGCATTTCTAGACTCAACATCGACCAGTTTGGCTTGGTAATCCTACAGGCAGTCAAGCTCTGATACCAACGCTGTCGGGACCCCGATCCTAAGCCATAAGAATCTAGCATGTAACATATCACATCTCATTGCGGCCTCACGCACGGTTAACTCCACGGCTGCCACCTTACCTGGGCCGGGACCGTTTGCGCCTTCTGGCTCACGTATGTGAATATGTCGCTAGCATTCAAATGTCAAAGAACCCGGGTCAACATGACTAGTTGTAGAACCCAAGTGGCACATCCGTATAGGGACAGGCATACGTAACCCAGCAATGCAGGTGTCGGTCATCAGCGTGTGTAGACGAGTCATAGCAAGCTACAAGGACTCCATTACGCCGTGGGACATAAATGTCATCACTGCACGTAGACGAGTCATAGCAGGCTACAGGGACTCCATTACACTGCGAGACATTTCCCCGAAGGGACAGACACAGCAGAAAAGAAGGATACACGCCGGTCAATCAATGTGTTCGGAGCAGTAGCAAGCTACCAAGGCTCAGTGGAAGCACAAAGAGGCATTTCCGCATAAAGAGTACTACTAAAGGCACACAACTAGGTGTCGAATCCCACACATACTAGTGCATTTCAAACATACACGCAATATGCACGATATGCATAGATACAACATGGCATCACAACATAACTCTATGACTCAAGTATTCATTAATGACTCATAAGAGCCAACATAGTATGATATTACAAACAGGGGTCACATGACCCAACACTCAAGTCATACAAGCAACAAGCGGAAGCAAAACATGTCTGGGTACAGACATCTACTAAAAGTGGCTGGAGGACCCTGAAAAGCTACAACGACCCTACCAAAGGAACCAGACCTCTGTCTGGGATTCCTAAGCTAATCCGGTCAACATCGAACCTCACATCATAAGAATCACTATTGAGACTGATGTCTCATCTGCAAAAACATAATTGAAGCAACCGTGAGTACAAAGGTACTCAGCAAGACTTACATCAGAACTATCTACATATGCATCAGTATCAATAAAGGGGGTTGTGGAGTTTATTGCAGCAAGACAGCTTTGACTCTTGGCTAACATGTACTACGACTACAAGTACTTTCTTTGAGGTGGGGTAGCGCACACGAGTCCACATATTCACCAAATCAATACACCACTATGGATCCACTCCTGTCTCCCTACGAGAAGGCCATCCATAGCACTCATGCTTATCTTGCGCATTTTAGAGTATCCATTTCAAATTGTCTATGAACCACATAAGTTCTCCAAGTAGTCCATATCCGAGGACGCGGCTATTCGAACAGATTGATAACCCTGCAGGGGTGTACTTCTTCACACATGCTCCCGGCACTTATCGCCATGTGCACATAAAAAGGCACCTCGGCAACCTTCAAGCGGAAGCCCAGCGAGGGAGTCGGCCACGACCGTCAATCACACAAGACCCTAGTCCAGGTTTATCGCCTATTTGAGACTGAACCCGCACGGAAGTACGGCCGAAGTTTCCGCTACGGCCTCAAACGATGTGCGCAGGGTTCCCAAGCCCACCGTTCGGGTGCCACTTGGTACACCGTGCCACTGTGTCTATACCGCATCAAAGCCCACCCCGTCGGGCAGCGCTATGCACGGCCGCCAACACTTTTCCTACAAACACCAAAAACTAGTTGCAACTCCTGGTCAGAGATCTAGGCAATTAATAAGTCGAGCGGGGTCATATTTCAGGGCCCAACGTATGGTAGTAACTGTCTTGGATCACAAACACAGAACTCAGTTCTTAAGGACGGTCCCAATGAGACAATCCGCCATGTACTCCTACATGGCCTCTCATCGTTACCTTTACCAAATCGTGTTCACACACTTAGATCTCACACAGTAGAACATGAACACTGTCATTCCGATTCATCGCCCAGATGGATCAGTCCCGACACGACACGACTCTAAGCATAGCAGGCACAGTAAATAAGCAAGCATGGATGAGTAGGCACATCAAGGCTCAAACAGTTGCTACTCATGCTAAGTGGTTTCAACTATTTACTATGACAAAGACAGGTCATGCAAAGGAATAGGTTCAACTACCGAGAACAGGTAACAGTTGAATCGTTACTGTCCTAATGCAGTAAAAGAGAGCAGGAGCGAGAGAGTGGGTTTATATCAGTATGCTCAAGGGGGTTTGCTTGCCTCACACTTCTGAAGATATCTATGAGTTTTCATCGGTGACAACGATCTCAACGTCAAGACCATCGTCTACCGAGAAGTAACACCACCGACATACAGGAAAGGAACACATTCAATGCAATGCAACAATACAATGTATGCTATGGCATGTTAAAGCATTGAATTGACCTAGTGCAATAGATAGTCATATTAAGTGAAGTGGAGTTCAAATATATGCTAAATTCCAATTTCAACACTATTTATTAAACTATCATAATCATGAAATGTCCTACTTGGGGATGTTAACTTGCTCAAACATGCATGAACATGGCATAAACATATTCATTGGATTTTTCTGATCATTTTTCATATATAATTTATTTTCATCTGAGTTACGGTTGAATTTCTATGATTTTTCAAAGTTTATAACATTTTCTGGAAATTCCTGTATTATTTTATTACTAGAAATTCAATTAATGCGTCAGCAATATGTCAGCATTGCGTCAGCGGGTCAACAGGGCCGGTCCAGGTCAAACCTGACCATATGGGCCCACACGTCATTGACACATGGTCATCTCCAGAGGCTGACTGGTGGGACCAGTCAACCCTGACGTGGCCAGGTCAAAGCTGACCCGTGGGACCCGTCAGTCAGTGTCACAGGAGGTTAAACATGGTTAATTAAATTTAACTAAACCCATTAGCAGGCACGGGCCCACTGTCAGTGTCTCTAGTGGTTAATTAACCGGTGGGTTAGGTGCTAATGGCCGGCTTCACCGGCGGCTAATCGCCGGCCAAAGCAGAGCACGGCGGTGCTGCTCGCCCGGGCGATTTCGGCGACGAGCGCTCGCGCGGTTGGGCGCGTTGGAACCGGAGGGACAAGGCGCGACCAATCGTGGTGGTGGTGGGTGTCACAGCCCTAGAAATTGTTTGCAATAATCACGATAGTTGCATCAGTGGCATTCATGTCATCATGTTATTCTCAAATGAAATTGAATTAGGGATGAACAAACCCTAGCACCAAACCTAAGCAAAACCAATTCAACTACTTGTGATAATTCAATGATTCCAAAATGCCTTCAAAAATGTTCACTATTACTGGTAAATGTTGGCAACAACATTTCAGGTGACATTTGAATTTTCATAACAATCATGGCATTTTAAAAATAATTCATAATGCTACTGAAATTGTTAAATAAAGCACTATAATTATTTTAGTCATTCAAAATGCTGAAACTTTTTGTGGAAGTTTGAAACACTCAAACTACTTTCCATAAAATGTGTTGGTATTTTTGTGCTAGGTATTTTGTGCCCAAACAATATTAAACAGAAAGCTAAAAATAGAAAACAGGAAATAAATAAGAGAGGGAAGGGAATTACCTGCACCTGCCTGGCCCAACAGACTGGCCCAGCCCACCAGGGGCATGCCTGTCTTCTTCCTCCTGCCAGAAGGCAGAGGAGAAGCAAGGCACGGCGACCGCCGTGGGCAGCCACGCACACAGCTGCGTGCCAGCCTCCCCTGGCCCGCGCAGTGACGAGGATGAGCACCCCGTTGCCATTTGCATCGGGTTGACCTCGCCATTCGCCCCCTACCCTCTCCATCGCCTCCTCCTCGCCATGGCGGAAGCGGCTGCGAGCTCGCCCGCGCCATGGCCATGGCCTCTGCCTTCCCCTCAACCCCGAGACATGTCGGAGAGCTTCGCAGTGTCGTCCTCGTCATCTTCATCGAGCCGAGCAAGCCGGGAGCCCTCCAACAGCCTCCAACGTCATCGTTCCCATCTCCGGCCGCCGAAGATCGCCGGGGTTGATTCGTCGCGTCCATGGCTACCCCAAGCCGACTGAGCCGCTCGTATGACCCGTGGTGAGCCACTGATCCTTCTCCCCCAAACCCCGTTGCTCCGAGCGCCCCCTAGCTAGCTGCCCCGTCGCAGCCGAGAGCTCCTCGACACCGGCCATGTCGCCGCTGCCGTTGTGGTTCTCCACCAGCACATCCAAGCTCGAAATCGAGCTCCTACAGCTCTGTAGAGGCCGTAAGGCCATCGAGCCAGCTCGTCGTGCCCCACAACCCCGCAGTCATGCAAGACCGAGCTCCGGCGGCCACCAAGCTGCTCGTCGCCGTCGCCACAAGCCACCGCAGGCCCTCCCGCTAACTCATATGGATGCGGGTCGGTCCCAGCTTCGCATAGATGGCCTCGGCCGCCCATTTGGTTGCCGGACGGCGAAATCCGACGACCTCCGCCGCGTCTGATGGCGCCGGCGGCTCGACGCCGGCGAAGCCGACCCATTTGACCATGGTTTGACACCCCCTGGGTCACTGGCAGGTGGGGCCAGCCCTGGTTAATTTGGGATAAAGTTAAAATAATTAACTTATTTAATTAACCCTAAACACTCACTAACAGGTGGGACCAGTCTTACTAATTAAGTTTAGGACTTAATTTAACTCTGTTTAGAGTCTGAGTCACTGACCAGTGGTCCCCACATGTCAGGTTTGACCTGGATACGGTGTGTTCACTGCTGACGCAATGCTGATGCAGTGCTGACGCAATAACGGATTTTCTGATTTAAATTAACTCTAAAAAATGTTTAAAACTTCTAAAAATCATAGAAAATAATCTATAACTCGGATGAAAATATTTTATATATGAAAAATGATCAGAAAAATACAAGGAATTTATCTATGCCATGTTCATGCATGTTTGAGCAAGTTAACATCACCAAGTAGCACATCTGATGATTAGGATAATTTAATAAATAGTGTTGGAGTTGGAATTTAGTATATATTTGAATTCCACTTCACTTAATATGACTACCTATTGCACTAGGTCAACTCAATGCTTTAACATGCCATATCATACACCATGTTTGTTGCATCACATTGAATGTGTTCATTTCTCTGTTTGCTGGTGTTGTTCCCTCTCGGTAGACGTTGTTCCGACGATGAGATCGTTGTCACCGATGAAGACTCATTGTTATCTTCAGAAGTGTCAGGCAAGCAACCCCTCCTTGAGCATCCCGATAATGTCCCACTCTCTCGCTCCTCCTCTCTTATACTACATTAGGACAATGACAATTCAACTGTTGCATGTTCTCGGTAGTTGAACCCATTCCTTTGCATGACCTGTCCTTGCCACAGTAAATAGTTGAAACCACTTAGCATGAGTAGCAACTGTTTGAGCCTTGATGTGCCTACTCATCCATGTTTGCTTACTTACTGTGCCTGCTATGGTTAGAGTCGTGTCGTGTCGGGTCTGATCCATCTGGGCGATGAATCGGAATAACAGTGCTCATTACCTACTGTGTGAGAGCTAAGTGTGTGAACACGATTTGGTAAAGGTAGCGATGAGAGGCCATGTAGGAGTACATGGCGGATTGTCTCATTGGGACCGTCCTTAAGAACTGAGTTCGGTGTTTGTGATCCAAGACAGTTACTACCACACGTTGGGCCCTGAAATATGACCCCGCTCGACTTATTGATCGCCTAGATCTCTATCCAGGAGTTGCAACTAGTTTCTGGTGTTCCTAGGAAAAGTGTTGGCGGCCGTGCATAGCGCTGCCCGACGGGGTGGCATGTGATGCGGTATAGACATAGTGGCACAGTGTACCAAGTGGCACGCGAACGGTGGGCTTGGGAACCCTGCGCACATCGTTTGAGGCCGTAGCGGAAACTTCGGCCGGACTTCCGTGCGGGTTCAGTCTCAAATAGGCGATAAACCTGGACTACGGTCTTGTGTGATTGACGGTCGTGGCCGACTCCCTCGCTGGGCTTCCGCTTGAAGGTTGCCACGGTGCATTTTTATGTGCACATGGCGATAAGTGGCGAGAGCATGTGTGAAGAAGTACACCCCTGCAGGGTTATCAATCTGTTCGAATTGCCGCGTCCTCGGATATGGACTACTTGGAGAACTTATGTGGTTCATAGACAACTTGACATGGATACTTTAAAATGCGCAAGATAAGCGTGAGTGCTATGGATGGCCTTCTTGTAGGGAGACGGGAGTGGATCCATAGTGGTGTATTGATATGGTGAATATGTGGACTCGTGTGCGTTATCCCACCTCAAAGAAAGTACTTGTAGTCATAGTACAGGTTAGCCAAGAGTCAAAGCTGGCATGCAGCAATAAACTCCATAGCCCCCTTTGTTGACAATGATGCATATGTAGATAGTTCAAATGTAAGTCTTGCTGAGTACCTTACTCACGGTTGCTTCATTTATGTTTTTGCAGATGAGACGTCAGTCTCAATAGTGATTCTTATGACGTGAGGTCGATGTTGACCGGATTAGCTTGGGAATCCCAGACAGAGGTCTGGTTCCTTTGGTAGGGTCGTTGTAGCTTTTCAGGCTCCTCCAGCCACTTTTAATAGATGTCTGTACCTAGACATATGACTTCCGCTTGTTGGTTGTATGCTCCGAATGATGGGTCATGTGACCCCTGTTTGTACCATTAATCTATGGAGGTTCTCTGGAGCCTTCGAAATAAATGATATGTTGTTGTATGGTTATGTTGTGATGCCATAGTTGTATCTATGCATATCGGGCATGTCGTGCGTACGTGTGACGTGCAACGGTATGTATGGGATCCGACACCTAGTTGTGTGCCTTAGGAGTACTCTTTACAGGGAACTGCCTCTTTGTGCTTCCACCGAGCCTTGGTAGCTTGCTATTGCTCCAGACACATTGATTGACCGGCGTGTATCCTTCTTTGCTGCTGTGTCTGTCCCTTCGGGGAAATGTCTCGCAGTGTAATGGAGTCCCTGTAGCCTGCTACGACTCGTCTATGTGCAGTGATGACATTTATGTCCCACGGCATAATGGAGTCCTTGTAGCTTGCTATGACTCGTCTACACACGCTGATGACCGACACCTGCATTGCTGGGTTACGTATGCATGTCCCTGTATGGATGTGCTACTTGGGTTCTACGACTAGTCATGTCGGCCCGGGTTCTTTGACATTTGAATGCTAGCGACATGTTCACATACGTGAGCCAAAAGGCGCAAACGGTTCCGGCCCAGGTAAGGTGGCAGCCGTGGGTTACCGTGCGTGAGGCCGCAAAGTGATGTGATGTGTTACATGCTAGATTCTTATGGCTTAGGATCGGGGTCCCGACAGTGTTGGTATCAGAGCTTGACTGCGTGTAGTATTACCAAGCCAAACTGGTCGATGTTGAGTCTAGAACTGCTTTAGTTATATAAGGGAATCGATTGTGGAAGGGAACGCAAGATTCTTTTTACTCCTTTCCTCGCGTCATTCTAATTATGAGTCACCCTCTTCCTTATTCTACGGGGTTTAAGAATTAGGCCTCTCACCTATCTATCAGGATGATGAGTTACTATGCTGCAGACTTATAGCAAAGTTTTTGTGTTCCTGGATCGATGTCTCTATAAGAATTCCGTTGTTTTGTTGTCAGTTTCATGTAGGTTGCCTCATATTTCATTCTCGTACAACCGTTATGTTGTCCGAGTTATCCAAGGTTTAAAATAATTTGATGCAATTGCAAACCCTTTCATCCCGATTCAATGTCTTTTGGCCAGACAAAGCACACAAATTATTGTGTTGAGGTACTCTACTACCTCAACGTATATGTTAAAGATGTTTAGGAAACCATGTTGTCTCAGTGAACCACTCAACAGTCTAGTTGTGTCCTTTGTTCCCAGTGTGATAATTCCGGCCATCGTTATCGAAAGCATGCTGTGATGCTACTTAGTCAGTAGGTATTCTATCTCTAGGTTCTTGAACCCAAGAATCATTCAGCTCACTCCCGTTGATAGTATTTGCTCGTTCCTTTAGTATATTAGTGACCTTGTTATAGTCTTCAAGGTTTGTGGTACATCATTCTTCCAATACCATGAACCATTTATGGCAGAAGTTTCTCGTGAGCTGAAGGTCACAATAAGAGTGCTTCTCATGAGTTCTCTGTTCCATAGTTGTGACCCTGCCAACCCTACCTTTCTGCATGGGTTATCTGGAAGAAACATGTTAACTTTGTTTGACGTATTCAATCCATGCATCCACAATTCAAGAAAATCATGTGCTCTTGAGTTGTCCCTCTCCAATTGTATTCTGACCTTCATCTATCAATGGATAGTCAAGAGTATGTCATGCCTTTGTTTATCAATGTCGACTGTTCTTGTGGTTTGTCAAGCCATTCAATTTCCAAACGACTAGGAGAAACAAACTCCAGTACCTCATCCATTCCTAGGATTGGGTCATAGCAGTTGTATTCCACAGATCAAAATGCCAAACCAGCTTTTGCTCTGTTCTATCTTGAAGTATTACCCTCTTAATGTCAAGATTGTCATTAGAATGGCACAACCTCTTATGGACTCTTGATGTAGTGATACTTCTAGCCATCATTGTTCATCTTTCGGTACCTGAGTTGGTTGTAACCGGAATACCGACAAGTGAACCGTGACATGTGAAATCAATACTTCTAGCAATCATATTGCTTGGAAGTTAATGGACAATAATTTCATCCTTAACATGTTGGTTATTGAATCACCACTTTAAGGTTGATCGTGCTACCTAGTCCATCTTTCTTGGTGCACTCTCTGATCAACAAGTTAGGATTGTGTCAACCCTTTGCTTTGTTGATCATTTCGTCTTGCCCTGAAAAGCGAGATTGTTCTCGAGCTCAATAACATATCGATGGTTCAAGATTTTCCGATTATCTTCTCGGAGTATCACCATGTTGTTCCCTGATCGTTATGTTGAGTTCGTGATCAAGTTGGTTTCCTATAAACCATCTTTTCTCCAAGAATCTGTGTTGGATATCCCTGAGCTAGTTGGTTAAGCCAAACAACAACTTGGAGAGTTGGAAGATAAAAGCTTGTCTAAATTAGCTCATTTCAAGGGGATATCCCATGTGGTGTGTGTGTGTGTGTGTTGAAGAAAGATGATATCTTCACCGGTTGATCCTTGTGATCATTTGTTGTCTCTATTGTCTTGTCTAATCTTTGATTTGAGTATGGGCTATCGTCAAATCAACAACAGAACCATCGATCATCGTAATGTTGTTTTTACTCGTGGATGTATCCTCGAGCATACACTGTTATATCCTTTGGTCTGACCAATGCTATCACCTTGTTCACATAGTTATGGACTTCCATCTATATGGATGTCTTGCTGAATTGTTGTTGAGCCCATCGGCAACATTTCTCATGTGTTCCATGATTCATGATGAACATAAAGCTAGCGTTGGAAACTTTGTAGGCAATATCTTCGTGTCCGGTACATGAAGTATATGTTAGGTGTAAGAAGTGACTTCCTCTTAGTTCACGTGCATTTGGTGCAAGTTGCCGCCGTGAATTAAAAAAAAGTTGTTTTGCCTCCTTCGGAATCATCTCAAGTCTGTCATGCATGTGCGAAGCATTCTATGGTTTGATAGACTGATCATCTCCATTCCATATGTATCTCCTAGCACACCAAGCCACTGATTGACTTGTTAAGGAAAATAAGTTATGTGCTATTCCTGAAGGTACCAGACGGATTTGCACCCGGCTTCATTATCCGCAATGATGGTTTCCACCCATAACTCGGTAGTGTTTTGTTGTAAGACTTCTATGTGGTCTTGCTTGTCTTGGACAGTGTGTTCACATGTATATTGCAATCCAGCCCATGTTTTGGAGTTGGCTCCCGTAGTTCATTTCCCGAGAATCTCGCGACGCCATCTCGTCGGTTTGTGTTGCAACCTTTCACGTTCAGACATGCTCAGTCTGGAATATCCTGGCACCAACCATATTTGAATCTCAGGCAGATATAATGGTTGGGTCGTTTCCCAAGAATTATAATATTAGTCTCTCTGTAACCCGGTGAAGTGATGTTGTGGCTAACGCACTTAGCCGGAAGACCTATTATTGTAGTATCTTGTATCAGCAATCTTAGTCACTTCCCCATGAGAATTTCATATGACTTATTCTAGAAGTTATTTCTCATGGACCCTTGGAATCCCCGAAGTCCGACCTTTACTTGATGTTCTAGTCATAACACCTGACCTATAATTGGGTTACGCTAGAAGGTCAATGAGAACATTAAAGGCGGAGTGCTAAATGTCTCTCGGTCGATCATCCAAATTTCATTCCCTTGGCATAGCTAAGGTGAAATCTGAGAAAGTGTTGTTTTCCTTTGCATCCGCATCCTCCATCACTGTTCATCATGGTAGTATGTTGTGTTGCCAAGATCCTTGGCATGGATGTTGGTAAAACCTTGATGAATATGGAAATGCTCAAGTTCTTGAGAGCACGCTCAGACACTGGGTTATATCCTCGGTACCAATTGGATTGTGCCATCCACTACCGAGTTGTCCTATAGCTCTAGTTTCTTTTCCAATTGAGTATGCCATTCGCTCAAATTCCTTCAAACGATCGCTTGTGAATTGCCTTAGGCTGGTATAAAGAGTCTTAATGATCCCTGGATCAAAAGTAATTCTTTTTGCCACTTAAGGGATAATCCTACGAGTCACCTTCCCTAAGGTGCCCGTTATGGTATGAAGGGCAACTAACTCCTCGCTACTTTGAAACCCATGCTCCATCCTAGCTAAGCATGGAATTGTTGCCTACCAATTGAACTTCCGTCATCTGCTCCATTCTATTGTTCTCTAATTGTGTTTTGTGTCTCAGCTCAAGAGACGTTCTTATGTCTCATTCTATGAGTTGATCATGAGTTGCTCGATCTTCGAGAAGATCGAATCTTGTAGAGTTATCCTGTTCTTTTGCCATTGTGTCTAGATGAAGATCTCAAGAGCAAAAATGTCAAGATCAACATGATGCCACGAATCAACATCTTCGAGAAGGACAACTGGATCGAGAAGATTCTGATAGATTAGTGTCCCCTCTGTCCTTTTACCCTACGCTTGAATCTCGGGACGAGATTCTTGTTTAGTGGGGGTGAGTTGTCACAGCCCTAGAAATTGTTTGCAATAATCATGATAGTTGCATCAGTGGCATTCATGTCATCATGTTATTCTCAAATGAAATTGAATTAGGGATGATCAAACCCTAGCACCAAACCTAAGCAAAACCAATTCAACTACTTGTGATAATTCAATGATTCCAAAATGCCCTAAAAAATGTTCACTATTACTGGTAAATGTTGGCAACAACATTTCAGGTGACATTTGAATTTTCATAACAATCATGGCATTTTAAAAATAATTCATAATGCTACTGAAATTGTTAAATAAAGCACTATAGTTATTTTAGTCATTCAAAAATGCTGAAACTTTTTGTGGAAGTTTGAAACACTCAAACTACTTTCCATAAAATGTGTTGGTATTTTTGTGCTAAATATTTTGTGCCCGAACAATATTAAACAGAAAGCAAAAAAAATAGAAAACAGGAAATAAATAAGAGAGGGAAGGGAATTACCTGCACCTACCTGGCCCAACAGACTGGCCCAGCCCACCAGGGGCATGCCTGTCTTCTTTCTCCTGCCAGAAGGCAGAGGAGAAGCAAGGCACGGTGACCGCCGTGGGCAGCCATGCACACAGCCGCGTGCCAGCCTCCCCTGGCCCGCGCAGTGACGAGGATGAGCACCACGTTGCCGTCTGCATTGGGTTGACCTCGCCATTCGCCCCCTGCCCTCTCCATCGCCTCCTCCTCGCCATGGCTGAAGCGGCTGCGAGCTCGCCCGCGCCATGGCCATGGCCTCTGCCTTCCCCTCAACCCCGAGACATGTCGGAGAGCTTCGCAACGTCGTCCTCGTCATCTTCATCGAGCTGAGCAAGCCGGGAGCCCTCCAATAGCCACCAACGTCGTTGTTCCCATCTCCAGCCGCCGAAGATCGCCAGGGTAGATTCGTCGCGTCCATGGCTCCCCCAAGCCGACTGAGCCGCTCGTATGACCCGTGGTGAGCCACTGATCCGTCTCCCCCTAACCCCGTTGCTCTGAGCGCCCCCTAGCTAGCTGCCCCGCCGGAGCCGAGAGCTCCTCGACACCAGCCATGTCACCGCCGCC
Organism: Elymus sibiricus; assembly: GCA_039707655.1. Classification (NCBI taxonomy): domain Eukaryota; kingdom Viridiplantae; phylum Streptophyta; class Magnoliopsida; order Poales; family Poaceae; genus Elymus; species Elymus sibiricus. The sequence continues at coordinate 359,771,128 of CM077665.1, forward strand.
GCTGTGGTTCTCCACCCACGCATCCAAGCTCGAAATCGAGCTCCTAGAGCTCTGTAGAGGTCGTAAGGCCATCGAGCCAGCTCGCCGTGCCCCGCAACCCCGCAGCCGTGCAAGACCGAGCTCCGGCGGCCGCCAAGCTGCTCGCCGCCATCGTCACAAGCCACCACAGGCCCTCCCGCTAACTCATATGGATGCGGGTCGGTCCTAGCTTCGCGTAGATGGCCTCAGCCGCACATTTGGTTGCCGAACGACGAAATCCGACGACCTCCGCCGCGTCTGATGGTGCCGGCGGCTCGACGCCGGCGAAGCCGACCCATTTGACCATGGTTTGACACCCCTGGGGTCACTGGTAGGTGGGGCCAGCCCTGGTTAATTTGGGATTAAGTTAAAATAATTAACTTATTTAATTAACGCTAAACACTCGCTGACAGGTGGGACCAGTCTTACTAATTAAGTTTAGGACTTAATTTAACTCTGTTTAGAGTCTGTGTCACTGACCAATGGTCCCCACATGTCAGGTTTGACCTAGCTACGGTCTGTTGACTGCTGACGCAATGCTGATGCAGTGCTGACGCAATAAAGGATTTTCTGATTTAAATTAACTCCAGAAAATGTTTAAAACTTCTAAAAATCATAGAAAATAATCTATAACTCGGATGAAAATAATTTATGTATGAAAAATGATCAGAAAAATACAAGGAATTTATCTATGCCATGTTCATGCATGTTTGAGCAAGTTAACATCACCAAGTAGGACATCTGATGATTAGGATAATTTAATAAATAGTGTTGGAGTTGGAATTTAGTATATATTTGAATTCCACTTCACTTAATATGACTACCTATTGCACTAGGTAAATAATACGTCTCCGTCGTATCTATAATTTTTGATTGTTTCATGCCAATATTCTACAACTTTCATATATACTTTTGGCAACTTTTTATACTATTTTTGGGACTAACATATTGATCCAGTGCCCAGTGCCAGTTCCTGTTTGTTGCATGTTTTTTGTTTCGCAGAAAATCCATATCAAACGAAGTCCAAACGGGATAAAAACTTACGGAGATTTTTTTTGGAATATATGTGAATCTTGGGAAGTGGAATCAATAGAAGGCGGTGCCCGAGGGGCCCACAAGCCATAGGGGTGCGCCCTGGGGGGTAGGGCGTGCCAGGCTGGCTTGTGGCCACCCCGTAAGGCGGTTGGTGCCCTTCTGTCGCCGCAAGAAAGCTAATATCCGGATAAAAATCGGAGTTATGGATCTCCGGGAATTTAAGAAACGGTGAAAGGCCAGAATCTGGGAATGCAGAAACAGAAGGAAACAGAGAGAGAGAGATCCAATCTCGGAGGGGCTCTCGCCCCTCCGCCGCCATGGAAGCCAAGGACCAGAGGGGAAACCCTCCTCCCATCTAGGGGGGAGGCCAAGGAAGAAGAAGAAGGAGGGGGGCTCTCTCCCCCTCTCTCCCGGTGGCACCGGAACGCCGCCGGGGCCATCATCATGACGGCGATCTACACCAACAACTTCGCCGCCGTCATCACCAACTATCTCCCCCTCTATGCAGCGGTGTAACACCCCTTCTCCCCACTGTAATCTCTACTTAAACATGGTGCTCAACGCTATATATTATTTCCCAATGATGTATGGCTATCCAATGATGTTTGAGTAGATCCGTTTTGTCCTATGGGTTGATTGATGATCATGATTGGTTTGAGTTGCATGTTTTATTATTGGTGCTGTCCTATGGTGCTCTCCGTGTCACGCAAGCGTGAGGGATCCTCGCTGTAGGGTGTTGCAATGTGTTCATGATTTGCCTATGATGGGTTGCTTGAGTGACAGAAGCATAAACCCGAGTAGGTGGGTTGTTGCATATGGGAGCAAAGAGGATTTGATACCTTATAACGCTATGGTTGGGTTTTACCTTAATGATCTTTAGTAGTTGTGGATGCTTGCTAGAGTTCCAATCATAAGTGCATATGATCCAAGTAGAGAAAGTATGTTAGCTTATGCCTCTCCCTCATATAAAATTGGAATAATGATTACCGGTCTAGTTATCGATTGCCTAGGGACAAATAACTTTCTTGTGACAAAAAGCTCTCTACTAAGACAAACTTAGTTGTTTGTTTATCTAAACAGCCCCTAGATTTTATTTACGTGTTCTTTATTATCTTGCAAACCTATCCTATTACACCTACAAAGTACTTCTAGTTTCATACTTGTTCTAGGTAAAGCAAACGTTAAGCGTGCGTAGAGTTGTATCGGTGGTCGATAGAACTTGAGGGAATATTTGTTCTACCTTTAGCTGCTTGTTGGGTTTGACACTCTTACTTATCGAAAGAGGCTACAACTGATCCCCTATACTTGTGGGTTATCAAGACCTTTTTCTGGCACCGTTGCCGGGGAGCAATAGCGTGGGGGTGAATATTCTCATGTGTGCTTGTTTGCTTTATCACTATGTAGATTTTATTTGCTGTTCTAAGTTGTTCTCTATCTTTAGTTACGGATATGGAACACGAAATACCAAAAAAATTAGGTGTACTTGCTACTCATGGAGATGGGGAACCTCCTAAAACCCTCGATGCTCATTATGTGAAAGATATTATGCACTACTTTAATAATCCTGAGAAAACCCCATTCAATTATATAATAGGAGACACGTTGGATCAACGTGAATACTTTAGGGCTTATTGCTTGACTCAAAAAGGGAAACTGATATGGGATCAAATTCATATGTTGAAATGGTATAGTTGGAATCTATGCTTGAGATATGATATTACTTGTTGCTCTAGGATGAAGGCTAAACACCTTCCCTTTTCATGTAAATTTAATGATAATGAAACCTTGGCTTCTTATGCTAATGGTATATATGATTACTATGATGTGGAACAAATAGAAGAGTTTGTTGCTTTTAAGGGTGCTTATGAAATTGAAGCTTTGTTTGAGAAGTATGAAGATTATGATGATGCTGTTTATCGATCTCAAAATTTGGCTATGCTTCGTTATTGTTATGCCAATTATGAATATAATGCCCATATTGATCAATTTATTGAGAAAGTCTCCGCTATCCAAGAAGAGACTAATATTTTGCAGGAATATATGGAAGAAGAAATTGATGACACTGTGAGCTCATTGGATGAAAAAGATGAGCAGGAGAGCGAAGAACAAAAGGAGGAAGAGCGGATTAGCTACCCGTGCCCACCTTATAATGAGAGTAACTCTTCAACTCATACATTGTTTAATTTCCCTTCGTTCTTACCGAAGGATGAATGCTATGATAATTGCTATGATCCCTTGGATTCGTTTGAAATATCCCTTTTTGATGAACTTGATGCTTGCTATGCTTGTGGCCATGATGCCAATATGAATGATGCTTATGGAGAAGAACTTGCTATAGTTCCTTATGCTAAACGTGAAATTGTTGCTATTGCACCCACACATGATAGTCCTATTATCTTTTTGAATTCTCCCAACTACACTATATCGGAGAAGTTTGCACTTATTAAGGATTATATAGATGGGTTGCCTTTTACTATTACACATGATGATTTTGATAGATATAATATGCATGTGCTTGCTGCTCCTACTTTCAATTATTATAAGAGAGGAACTACATCTCCACCTCTCTATGTTTCCAATATGATAAAATTGCAAGAAACTGCTTATGCTATGTATTGGCCTTTACTTTGTGTGTTACTTTGTGTGCATGAATTGTTCTTTTATGACATGCCGATGCATAGGAAGAGAGTTAGACTTCGTTGTTGCATGATATATGTTACTTTGTTCTCACTACTAAATTACAAATCATTGTTAATTAAAATTGGCTTTGATATACCTTGGGATCCGGGTGGATCCATTACTTGAGCACTACATGCCTAGCTTAATGGCTTTAAAGAAAGCGCTGCCAGGGAGACAACCCGGAAGTTTTAGAGAGTCATTTTATTCTGTTGTGTGCTTTTATATAGTTTAAAAAACAAAAAAAATATAGAGGGGAACCTAAAACTTTTTCAAAAAGAAAAGTGAAAGTGAGAGAGACGAGCATTGTAAAAATGGGAGCATGCCTTGAACTTTGTTCATGCCCATGGAAACCTTGTGAATCTTAATTACAGAAACTTTTCAACAAAAATAATTATCCCCTTGTATAAATCCATTGTATTATAAAAATAATGTGCCAAGATTTGCCTTTACGATGATTAGATTGCTTGTTTGGTGTGTGCAGTGCGAAAACAGAAACTTTGGCTGTAGTGCGTGAATTTTCAATTTTTACTGGAATGTCAAAAGTTTCTGAAATTTTTACACAGTAATACTTTGCAAATTTTTTATTTTTTCCTAATTTTTCAGAATTTTTATAGTTACAGAAATTTAGTAAATGTTCAGATTGCTACAGACTGTCCTGTTTAAGACAGATTCTGTTTTTGATGCATTGTTTTGCTAGTTTTGATGAAACTATCGATTTTATCGGTGGTATAAGCCATAAAAAAGTTATAATACAGTAGCTACAATGCAAAAATAAAATGTGAATGGGTTTACAACAGTACTTAAAGTGGTAATTTGCTTTATTATACTAACGGATCTCACCAGGGTTTTGTTAAGTTTTGTGTGATTGAAGTTTTCAAGTTTTGGGTGAGATCATGATGGATGAAGGAATAAGGAGTGGAAAGAGACTAAGCTTGGGGATGCCTGAGGCACCCCAAGGTAATATTCAAGGACTCCCAAGAAACTAAGCTTGGGGATGCCCCGGAAGGCATCCCCTCTTTCTTCTAACAACCATCGGTAATTTTACTTGGAGCTATATTTTTATTCGTCACATGATATGCGTAAATCTTGGAGCGTCGTGTGCTTTTTATTTTTCTTTTAATAATGCACCATGCTGGTATGAGAAATTTCTTGGTTGATTTATAGAAGGCTCTTTGCACCTCACTTATATCTTTTGAGTATGGCTTTATAGAATGCTTCATGTGCTTCACTTATATCATTTGAAGTTTGGATTGCCTGTTTCTCTACACATAGAAAACCTCCATTTGTAGAATGCTCTTTTGCTTCACTTATATTTGTTAGAGCGTGGGTATATCTTTTGTAGAAAGAATTAAACTCTCATGCTTCACTTATATCTACTTAGAGAGTTAACAGGAGTTGGTCATTCACATGGTTAGTCATAAAATCCTACATAAAACTTGTAAATCACTGAATATGATATGTTTGATTCCTTGCAATAGTTTTGCGATATAAAGATGGTGATATTAGAGTCATGCTAGTGAGTAATTGTGGATTGGTAGAAATATTTGTGTTAAAGTTTGTGATTCCCGTAGCATGCACGTATGGTGAACCGTTATGTGAAGAAGTCGGAGCATGATTTATTTATTGATTGTCATCTTTTGTGTGGAGGTCGGGATCGCGCGATGGTTAACTCCTACCAACCCTTCCCCTAGGAGCATGCGTGTAGTACTTTGTTTCGATGACTAATAAATTTTTGCAATAAGTATGTGAGTTCTTTATGACTAATGTTGAGTCCATGGATTATACGCACTCTCACCCTTCCACCTTTGCTAGCCTCTCTAGTACCGCGCAACTTTCGCCGGTGCATTACACCCACCATATATCCTTCCTCAAAACAACCACCATACCTACCTATTATGGAATTTCCATAGCCATTCCGAGATATATTGCCATGCAACTTCCACCGTTCCGTTTATTATGACACGCACCATCATTGTCATATTGCTTTGCATGATCGTAAGATAGCTGGCATGATGTTTTCATGGTTTGTCCGTTTTTTGATGTCATTGCCACGCTAGATCTCGCCCCTCCGCCGCCATGGAAGCCAAGGACCAGAGGGGAAACCCTCCTCCCATCTAGGGGGGAGGCAAAGGAAGAAGAAGGAGGGGGGCTCTCTCCCCCTCTCTCCCGGTGGCACCGGAACGCCGCCGGGGCCATCATCGTGACGGCGATCTACACCAACAACTTCGCCGCCATCATCACCAACTCTCCCCCCTCTATGCAGCGGTGTAACACCCCTTCTCCCGCTGTAATCTCTACTTAAACATGGTGCTCAACGCTATATATTATTTCCCAATGATGTATGGCTATCCTATGATGTTTGAGTAGATCCGTTTTGTCCTATGGGTTGATTGATGATCATGATTGGTTTGAGTTGCATGTTTTATTATTGGTGCTGTCCTATGGTGCTCTCCGTGTCGCGCAAGCGTGAGGGATCCACGCTATAGGGTGTTGCAATGTGTTCATGATTTGCCTATGGTGGGTTGCTTGAGTGACAGAAGCATAAACCCGAGTAGGTGGGTTGTTGCATATGGAGTAAAGAGGACTTGATACCTTATAATGCTATGGTTGGGTTTTACCTTAATGATCTTTAGTAGTTGCGGATGCTTGCTAGAGTTCCAATCATAAGTGCATATGATCCAAGTAGAGAAAGTATGTTAGCTTATGCCTCTCCCTCATATAAAATTGCAATAATGATTACCGGTCTAGTTATCGATTGCCTAGGGACAAATAACTTTCTTGTGACAAAAAGCTCTCTACTAAGACTAACTTAGTTGTTTCTTTATCTAAACAGCCCCTAGATTTTATTTACGTGTTCTGTCAGGGATATAACCCCGCGATATAACCCGGCCGGAGTATAACCCGGCCAGGACTTGGCGATTCACTGAAGACCCGGAAACCAGCTTGGCGGTTCATAGTCAAGACCCATAAGGTGGGCCAGAAGTAGGAGACCAAACCACATGGCGGGTTACCAAGTGGGCCAAGAGGAAGACAAGACATGAAGACCAGGCCATATGGCGGCTTACCAGATGGGCTGAGGCCAAGGCCCAAGAGGCAGGAGGCGACTCATGGGCCAGAAGATATAAGCCGCCATAAGATGACTTGTTCTGTAAGACTAGGAAGTTGGAACCAGGATCGGTTACGTTGTATAACCCGACCCGGACTCTTGTAAGCCGTCGGACCTCAGCCTATGTATATAAAGGCGAGACCTGGCGGTGAGTTAGACAGGTTAAGACATACAGACAAGCCTTACGGCGAGAGAGACCAAGCAGTCGAGAGCTAGGGCAAGCAAGCCGCCCCTTGTAATCGATACACCAGTTAATACAGCATAAGCAGGATGTAGGCTTTTACCTCCACCGTGAGGGGCCGAACCTGGGTAAACTCGTGTCCCTTGTCCCGTTTAACCCCTTTGAGTCCACTTCCATGGCGTTGGCCTCGAACCTAAGCCTTCGGGCATCTGCCGTGATAAAACCACGACAGTTGGCGCCCACCGTGGGGGTAGCGCTCGGTGGTGTTGAATTCTCAAAGGGTGCTCTCCTCGGGGGCGAGGGGTACGTGGTCGGCGAGATGACTAAGAGCCGCCATGGAAAGCTTTACATCGACGATGCCGGCTGGGGTCCTGAGGCCGACACAATCGAGCATGGTTTCCGGGTCCCCTTTGGTGGAATCAACGTCTTCATCGGCAAGACTGGCGGATCTGAACCCGGGCCGGACATCTGCACCGACATCGTCGAGCCGGCTCGGCGCAAGCAACTCGCCCGGAGCGTGCAACCCGCCCGTGTTGACCCGGGCAAGAAGCACGTCTTCGTTGGCTTTACTCAGGGCATGGAACTTGAAGGTTCTATGTCACAGGAGGAAACTCTTGTCTACTTAGAGGAAGGATCCTCGAGTAGAGAGACGGAATCGATCTATCAGCTTCATAATGGTGGATTTGGGGGCTACGACGAGCCTTACCCGAGTCAGGGTATCATGAGCCGGAGGAGGATGAGCTGCCAAACCGCGCTGCCATCTTTATGACGGGTTCCGCGGCGGCTCCGAGCGGTACAGCCGCCGGTGCGACCGGGTCTGGGGCTGGCAGGTCGCCGGCTCAGGTTCTTCTGGATCTGATGAACGAGTTTACAACCCTAATGGAGACTGAGGTCACTGTTGAAAACCAAGCGGCCCATAACGCGGAAATCGCAAAGTTGAAGAATCAGATGGCCGGAGTCCAACAGGAGATTAATGAGCTGAAGGCTCAGATGGATGCGGAGGCAGAATGCCTTAAGGCGGACGCTTTTCGTTTTGAGTTAGAGCAGCAGTCAGCAGCGGCGGTTTATCGCATGAGACATCAATCCCGCTTGCCAGAGCAATATGAAGCTCGGAATTTTTTTAACACGCCAGGAACGGGACGGAACGTACCTTTGACCGTAACCCGGACGGCGGAAATACCTGGAAGCCGGGCGGTGGCTCAACGTCAGCAGCTAGACCCGCCCCGACGGAATCAAAACCCGCCACCTTTCTATCCAACGCCGCTGGGTTATTATGCTAACCCGGCGGAGAACATGGTGGCAGCGGCAACCAGGCTTGATACAATCCCAATCCCCGATGAGGCACCTTATGCAGAAGAGGTGCGGAATGCCATCGGATATCTGCGAACGGCAATAGCCCAGCAGGAGAAGTACACTTACAGCCGGAATCGCGTGCACTCAACCCCCATCCACAGCCGTAGCTACAGCCGGCGTTATGAGTCGCCGGCGGTCTCTAGCAGTAACCCGCCGCAGGCTGGTCGGGCGGTTCTGGATGTTCAAGCACAGGTGGAACAGGCAAAAGCACAACAAGAGGCGGCGGCTCAGGCGACGGCGACGGCTCATCAAGAACCCTCAGTTGCACCCTCCGTCCCAGCAGGAGCAGGAATGACCTCCAGGGCTGTGGGAGTGCCCTGTTTGGTGCCGACTCTACGGGATGAACGTCTGCCGAAAGATTTTAAGGGTCCTCAAAAGGTGCCCAATTACACTGCTGACTTACCTCCAGAGGCTTGGGTTGAAAGCTATGAGCTAGCAATGGAGATGTTAGACGTCAGTGATGCAGTATGTGCTAAATATTTCGTCATGATGCTGGAAGGACCGGCTCGCACATGGTTGAAGGGTTTACCACCCAACAGCATTACTTCCTGGGCCGAGTTAAGGGCGAAATTCATCAATAATTTCCAAGACACGTGCAAGCAGCCCATGACGATTGTGGATTTAGACCATTGTGTACAACGTACAGACGAGTCGGCTCATCACTGGGTCCGGCGGGTCTCCGAAATCATCCACTCATCTAAGCAGATTACAGCGTCTCAGGCGGTTTTGATTCTAGAAAAGAATTGTCACTTCACGCCTTTGAAGCAGAAGCTTTGCCGGCTCAAACGGTCATGTCAAGACATGGGGGAGCTCATGGTAGCTCTCACCAAATATGCAGACTCCGACAACACAAAAGACACAAGCTCTGATGATGAGAAATCAGGTCCGGGGAAGAAAGGCAACAACGGAAAGGGTCAACAGCAAAGCATGGCTGGAAACAACCCGGGCAAACGGAAGCACCCGGACGGCGAGTCAGAACTGGTGGCAAGCACCAACACCAGGAACACCCGTGCTACGGGTAAAGCTCCTATCAACCTGGAAGAGATGCTCAATAAGCCTTGCCCAGAACACAGCCGGCCCGATAAGCCGGCACGGCATACCTGGGGGGATTGCTACATTATGCAACAGTTCCGGGATTACAGCCTTCAACAGCATCGTGATAACGGTAACGGTCCATCAGGCGGCTCAGCACCGGGCGGCTCAGGGGCCGGTTTTGGTGCTGGCGGCTCAGGAACCGGTTACCAAGGTCAGAGCGATCATGGAGGTCATAATCAACAGTCTGGCCATGGAGGCCAGCAGCAGAATAACCAGTCGGGGTATCTGACTAACCCGAAACAACTCGGTCAGGGTCAGTACCATGCTTAAAACCCGGCTCAAAAGAAGTCTGTCTCTCACAAAGCTTTGAGACCTTGATATCCGGCTCAGCGTCCGGTTCAAAAGAATTCATCTCTCGCAAGTTCGAGTTTTCAAGAATATTGTAAAGTTGCCCAAGAGGACGAGCCGCCATGATGTACCATTCAAATATATGGGTACCCTGGTTCATTGAATAATCATAAAAGTCATTTGGGGGCTTCCAACCCACCGGGTTTAGCTTTCAACCCTCTTGACTGGCTTTTAAGCCATAACCAGACCGGAGTAATCCTGCCTGTTTGCCAAGATGTTACTCCGACCCCCTGTACTCTTGATAAGTCATGAACTTATCCACGTTAAAACATGATGGGTCATGTGAGAGCTGGCTTACAGAAAGCGAGGATCCTCCATGGGCTGTTAAGCCGCCTTCATTGAAACTTGGTTAAACCTGCCTGTTCGCCAAGATGCTACTCCGATCCCCTGTACTCTTGATAAGTCATGAACTTATCCAGGTTAAAACATGATGGGTCATGTGAGAGCCGGCTTACCGAAGCAAGGATAAACCAGTGGCTATCATGCTAGTTTCATTGAAATAAAACTCGACTACCAGACCGGGTTAGATACCCGAAAAGTTGACACCGTCAACAAGGTCGTTTGGGGGCTTTTAAACCCACCGGGTTAAGCTTCAACCCTCTCGATCAGGCTCTTCAGCCACCGCCAGACCAGGTTGTATGCCCAAAGGGTTGACTCCGTCAAAAGGGTCATTTGGGGGCTTCCAACCCACCGGGTTTAGCTTACACACCCTCTTGATCGGCTCTTCAGCCACCCTCGTAACAATGAAAGACTTAACAATTCCGGGTTATGCTTCTTCAAGCCGCCCCCACAGCAATACAGAGCATGCTCTGTATTGTTTATTTTTTGCAGGTCTCGTCTCCTAAGACAAGCCGGTCACCAAACCGGGTTACATCGTAGCCTCTGCAAGCATAATAAAGACTCTAAATAGCCGACATGGCTGGATATTCTTGAAGAGCCGCCCTATTGATTATATTGCCGGGTCATCTAATTGACCGATTCTTGGATTTCTTCAACCGGTGCTCTGTGGTATACTACAACACTCATGGATTTCTCAAGCATATATTTGCCGGGTTGCACCGCAACCACGAGCAGGGATTTTATTATTCATACCGGGTTACAACCACGGTCAAGGAGTTATATTAATCTTATACAGCCCCGAGTCGCCGCAGGCATGCAACCCGGCGCTTGGGGGCTACATTATTCAAGTCCGGTTTATGTCAAGTACGCAAGTCCCGTGTCGCTGCAAGCATGCACCACGGCACTTGGGGGCTAATGCAAGCCGGTTTTCAAGTCAGTACATTATCAACAAGACCCTGTTATCTCAAGGAGATGAGCCAGTTTTTTACAATCCTTCTAAGTCCCGGCCCATCATATACTGAAGAACCGGCTCTTGGGAGCTACACCAGCTAAAGCTTTATAAGGTATAAGACAGTTACAAGTCCCAGGCTGCTGCAGGCAAGACAACCTGGTACTTGGGGGCTGCACAGTCAAAGATATGATTGCAAAGCGCCAAGTCATCATGGATAAACTTGGAGCTTGGGAGCTACAGGTAATATGGATATATCAAAATATTGAAAGGAGTTATCAAAGTCAGCCGGAGTCTGGTTATTTGACCCGGCGTCACCAACATTACATGACCCGGCATCGTTAAAGATTATAACCCGGCGGTGATGACCCGCCAAGAGTATTGGAGGCCGACTCAATGGCATATGGGTGTTGTATTCCCAGAGTTTTTACTTCAAAGGACACTGACAAGCAAGACGATTGAGATGACGGCTCGTACACATGAAACCCGGATTTTGAAAGGAATTACTTCATTAAAGCCGGCTGATGGGGCGAGCCGGTCACGTAACATATTTATTCTTATTTCAGGAGCTTAGCATGAATAAATTCAAGCTAACTTGGGGGCTAATGTCAGGGATATAACCCCGCGATATATCCCGGCCGGAGTATAACCCGGCCAGGACTTGGCGATTCACTGAAGACCCGGAAACCAGCTTGGCGGTTCATAGTCAAGACCCATAAGGTGGGCCAGAAGTAGGAGACCAAACCACAGGGCGGGTTACCAAGTCGGCCAAGAGGAAGACAAGACATGAAGACCAGGCCATATGGCGGCTTACCAGATGGGCTGAGGCCAAGGCCCAAGAGGCAGGAGGCGACTCATGGGCCAGAAGATATAAGCCGCCATAAGATGACTTGTTCTGTAAGACTAGGAAGTTGGAACCAGGATCGGTTACGTTGTATAACCCGACCCGGACTCTTGTAAGCCGTCGGACCTCAGCCTATGTATATAAAGGCGAGACCTGGCGGCGAGTTAGACAGGTTAAGACAGATAGACAAGCCTTACGGCGAGAGAGACCAAGCAGTCAAGAGCTAGGGCAAGCAAGCCGCCCCTTGTAATCGATACACCAGTTAATACAGCATAAGCAGGACGTAGGCTTTTACCTCCACCGTGAGGGGCCGAACCTGGGTAAACTCGTGTCCCTTGTCCCGTTTAACCCCTTTGAGTCCACTTCCATGGCGTTGGCCTTGAACCTAAGCCTTCGGGCATCTGCCGTGATAAAACCACAATATGTTCTTTATTATCTTGCAAACCTATCCCGTTACACCTACAAAGTACTTCAAGTTTCATACTTGTTCTAGGTAAAGCAAACGTTAAGCGTGCGTAGAGTTGTATCGGTGGTCGATAGAACTTGAGGGAATATTTTTTCTACCTTTAGCTCCTCGTTGGGTTCGACACTCTTACTTATCGAAAGAGGCTACAACTGATCCCCTATACTTGTGGGTTATCAGTCAACTCAATGCTTTAACATGCCATATCATACATCATGTTTGTTGCATCACATTGAATGTGTTCATTTCTCTGTTTGCTGGTGTTGTTCCCTCTCGGTAGACATTGTTCCGACGATGAGATCGTTGTCACCGATGAAGACTCATTATTATCTTCAGAAGTGTCAGGCAAGCAACCCCTTCTTGAGCATCCCGATAATGTCCCACTCTATCACTCCTGCTCTCTTATACTGCATTAGGACAATGACGATTCAACTGTTGCATGTTCTCGGTAGTTGAACCCATTCCTTTGCATGACTTGTCCTTGCCACAGTAAATAGTTGAAACCACTTAGCATGAGTTGCAACTGTTTGAGCCTTGATGTGCTTGCTTACTTACTGTGCCTGCTATGCTTAGAGTCGTGTCATGTCGGGTCCGATCCATCTGGGCGATGAATCGGAATAACAGTGCTCATTACCTACTGTGTGAGAGCTAAGTGTGTGAACACGATTTGGTAAAGGTAGCGATGAGAGGCCATGTAGGAGTACATGGCGGATTGTCTCATTGGGATCGTCCTTAAGAACTGAGTTCTGTGTTTGTGATCCAAGACAGTTACTACCACACGTTGGGCCCTGAAATATGACCCCACTCGACTTATTGATCGCCTAGATCTCTGTCCAGGAGTTGCAACTAGTTTCTGGTGTTTGTAGGAAAAGTGTTGGCGGTCGTGCAAAGCGCTGCCCGACGGGGTGGGCTGTGATGCGGTATAGACACAGTGGCACGGTGTACCAAGTGGCACCCGAACGATGGGCTTGGGAACCCTGCGCACATGGTTTGAGGCCGTAGCGGAAACTTCGGCCGGACTTCCGTGCGGGTTCAGTCTCAAATAGGCGATAAACCTAGACTAGGGTCTTGTGTGATTGACGGTCGTGGCCGACTCCCTCGCTGGGCTTCCGCTTGAAGGTTGCCGAGGTGCCTTTTTATGTGCACATGGTGATAAGTGGCGAGAGCATGTGTGAAGAAGTACACCCCTGCAGGGTTATCAATCTGTTCGAATAGCCGCGTCCTCGGATATGGACTACTTGGAGAACTTATGTGGTTCATAGACAACTTGACATGGATACTTTAAAATGCGCAAGATAAGCGTGAGTGCTATGGATGGCCTTCTCGTAGGGAGACGGGAGTGGATCCATAGTGGTGTATTGATATGGTGAATATGTGGACTCGTGTGCGTTATCCCACCTCAAAGAAAGTACTTGTAGTCATAGTACAGGTTAGCCAAGAGTCAAAGCTGGCATGCTGCAATAAACTCCGCAGCCCCCTTTGTTGACAATGATGCATATGTAGATAGTTCTGATGTAAGTCTTGCTGAGTACCTTTGTGCTCACGGTTGCTTCATTCATGTCTTTGCAGATGAGACATCAGTCTCAATAGTGATTCTTATGACGTGAGGTCGATGTTGACCGGATTAGCTTGGGAATCCCAGACAGAGGTCGGGTTCCTTTGGTAGGGTCGTTGTAGCTTTTCAGGCTCCTCCAGACACTTTTAATACATGTCTGTACCAAGACATATGACTTCCGCTTGTGGTTGTATGCTCTGAATGATGGGTCATGTGACCCCTGTTTGTACCATTAATCTATGGAGGTTCTCTGGAGCCTTCGAAATAAATGATATGTTGTTGTATGGTTATGTTGTGATGCCATAGTTGTATCTATGCATATCGGGCATGTCGTGCGTACGTGTGACGTGCAACGGTATGTATGGGATCCGACACCTAGTTGTGTGCCTTAGGAGTACTCTTTACAGGGAACTGCCTCTTTGTGCTTCCACCGAGCCTTGGTAGCTTGCTACTGCTCCGGACACATTGATTGACCGGCGTGTATCCTTCTTTGCTGTTGTGTCTGTCCCTTCGGGGAAATGTCTCGCAGTGTAATGGAGTCCCTGTAGCCTCCTACGACTCGTCTACGTGCAGTGATGACATTTTTGTCCCATGGCGTAATGGAGTCCTTGTAGCTTGCTATGACTCGTCTACACACGCTGATGACCGACACCTGCATTGCTGGGTTATGTATGCCTGTCCCTGTACGGATGTGCTACTTGGGTTCTATGACTAGTCATGTCGGCCCGGGTTCTTTGACATTCGAATGCTAGCGACATGTTCACATACGTGAGCCAAAAGGCGCAAATGGTTCCGGCCCAGGTAAGGTGGTGTTGGGGAACGGAACATGAATTTCAAAAATTTCCTACGCTCACGCAAGATCTATCCATGGAGATGCATCGCTATGAGAGGGGAGAGTGTGTCTACGTACCCTCGTAGACCGTTAGCGGAAGCGTCTCACAACGCGGTTGATGTAGTCGAACAATCCTTCGAGCTCCACCGATCGAGTACCGAACGTACGGCACCTCCGAGTTCTACACATGTGCAGCTCGGTGACGTTCCTCGCCATCTTGATCCAGCAAGACGTCGAGGTAGTAGATGAGTTCCGTCAGCACGACGGCGTGGCGACGGTGACGGTGTAGTGATTCCGGCAGGGCTTCGCCTAAGCTCTCCGAAAATATGACCGAGGTGGAAAACAGAGATCGGGGCACCGCACACGGCTATGGGACAATTGTGTACTTTGGGGTGCCCCCTTGCCCCCGTATATAAAGGATGAGAGGGAGGAGGCCGGCCCCCTAGGGGTGTGACAAGTGTGGGGAGTCCTACTAGGACTCCTTAGTCCTAGTAGGATTCCACCTCCCATACGGAGTAGGAAAGGGGGAAGGGAGAGGGAAAGGAAATAGGGGGCTGCGCCCCCTCCCCTAGTCCAATTCGGTTTGGGCAAGGGGGGGTGCGCGCCTCCTCACGTGGCCTGCCTCTCCTTTTCCCGTATGGCCCAATAAGGCCCATTACTTCTCCCGGTGAATTCCCGTAACTCCCCGGTACTCCGAAAAATACCCGAATCACTCGGAACCTTTCCGACGTCCGAATATAGCCTTCCAATATATGAATCTTTACCTCTCGACCATTTCGAGACTCCTCGTCATGTCTGTGATCTCATCCGGGACTTCTAACAAACTTCGGCCACCAGTCACATAACTCATATAATACTAAATCATCATCGAACCTTAAGTGTGCGGACCCTACGGGTTCGGGAATGATGTAGACATGACTAAGACGACTCTCCGGTCAATAACCAACAGCGGAACCTGGATGCTCATATTGGTTCCTACATATTCCACGAAGATCTTTATCGGTGAACCTCATATGTCAACATACGTTGTTCCCTTTGTCCGGCGGTATGTTACTTGCCCGAGATTCGATCGTCGGTATCCAATACCTAGTTCAATCTCGTTACCGGCAAGTCTCTTTACTCGTTCCGTAATACATCATCTTGCAACTAACTCTTTAGTCACGGTGCTTGCAAGGCTTCTGTGATGCTGTATTACCGAGAGGGCCCAGAGATACCTCTCCGATAGTCGGAGTGACAAATCCCAATCTCGATCCATGCCAACACAACAAACACTTTCGGAGATACCTGTAGTGCACCTTTATAATCACCCAGTTATGTTGTGACATTTGATACACCCAAAGTATTCCTACGGTATCCGGGAGTTGCATGATCTCATGGTCAGAGGAACGTGTATTTGACATAGTGAAAGCAATAGCAATAAACTGAACGATCATTTGCTATGCTAACGGTTGGGTCATGTCCATCACATCATTCTCCTAATGATGTGATCCCGTTATCAAATGACAACTCATGTCCATGGTCAGGAAATCTTGACCATCTTTTGATCAACGAGCTAGTCTAGTAGAGGCTTACTAGGGACTCAGTATTTGTCTATTATCCACACATGTATTAAGTTTCCGGTCAATACAATTCTAGCATGAATAATAAACCATTATCATGAACGGAGAAATATGATAATAAACACTTTATTAATTGCCTCTAGGGCATATTTCCAACAGTCTCCCACTTGCACTAGAGTCAATAATCTAGTTTACATCTCCATGTAATTAACATCCAATCAGTTCTAGGGCTGATCATGTTTTGCTTGTGAGAGAGGTTTTAGTCAACGGGTCTGCAATATTCAGATCCGTGTGTTCTTGGCAAATCTCTATGTCATATGTAGATGCTGCTACCACACTCTGCTTGGAGCTACTCCAAAAACGACTGTCCCACTTTACGTATCCGGTCTGAGACTCATAGTCTTCCGGATCGGTGTTTAAAGCTTGCATCGACGTAACCCTTTACGACGAACTCTTTATCACCTCTATTCCCAAGAAATTCTTCCTTAGTCCTTTTCAGATACTTCAGGATATTCTTGACCGCTGTCCAGTGATCTACTCCTGGATCACTTTGGTACCTTCCCACCAAGCTAATAGCGAGGCATACATCAGGTCTAGTACACAGCATGGCATACAAAATAGAGCCTATGGCTGAGGCATAGGGGATGACACTCATCTTCTCTTTGTCTTCTGCCGTGGTCGGGCTTTGAGTCTTACTCAATCTCACACCTTGCAATACAGGCAAGAACCCTTTCTTTGACTGATCCATTTTGAACTTCTTCAAAATCTTGTCAAGGTATGTGCTTCGTGAAAGTCCTATGAGGCGTCTCAATCTATCTCTATAGATTTTGATGCCTAACATGTAAAACAACCTTTACCTAGATTTTCAAGTCTTACTCCACTTCACACCAGGCAAGAACTCATTTCTTTGACTTGATCCTATTTTGAACTTCTTCAAAAAACTCATCAAGATGTGTGAACTTTTATCAGGCGTTTTGATCTATCTCCATAGATCTCGATGCCCAATCTGTGGATAACTCAAAAACAGGTTTTCATTGAAAACCTCCTTTCAATTCTTTATGCTTTCCAGAAATTCTACATCATTTCCAATCAACAATATGTCATCCACATATATACTATTAGAAATGCTATAGAGCTCCCACTCACTTTCTTGTAAATACAAGTTTCTCCATAAACTTGTATAAACCCAAACGCTTTGATCACTTCATCAAACCGAGTATTCCAGCTCCGAGATGCTTGCACCAGTCCATAGATGGATCGCTGGAGCTTGCATATTTTGTTAGAGCCTTTAGGATCGACAAAACCTTCCGGCTGTATCATATACAATTCTTCCTTAAGGAATCCGTAAAGGAATGCCGTTTTGACGTCCATTTGCCAGATTTCATAATAATAAAACGCGGCAATTGCTAACATAATTCTGACAGACTTTAGCATCGCTATGGGTGAGAAAGTCTCATCGTAGTCAACTCCTTGAACTTGGTGATAACCTTTAGCAACAAGTCGAGCTTTATAGACGGTGATATTACCATCAGCATCCGTCTTCTTCTTAAAGATCCATTTATTTTCAATAGCTCGCCGTTCATCGGGCAAGTCTACCAAAGTCCACACTTTGTTCTCATACATGGATCCAATCTCGGATTTCATGGCCTCAAGCCATTTGTTGGAATCCGGGCTTGCCATCGCTTCTTCATAGTTCGAAGGTTCATCGTTGTCTAGCAACATGACCTCCAAGACTGGATTTCCGTATCACTCTGGTGCGGAACGTGTCCTGGTTGACCTTCGAAGTTCAGTAACAACTTGATCCGAAGTTTCATGATCATCATCATCAACTTCTTCTCTGGTCTGTGTCGATGTCACAGAAATTTCTTTCTGTGGCGTACTACTATCCAGAGGAGGTACAATTACCTCATCAAGTTCTACTTTCCTCCCACTCACTTCTTTCAAGAGAAACTCCTTCTCTAGAAAGGATCCATTCTTAGCAACGAATACTTTGCCTTTGGATCTGTGGTAGAAGGTGTACCCAACGGTATCCTTTTGGGTATCCTATGAAGACGCACTTATCCGCTTTGTGTTCGAGCTTATCTGGCTGAAGCCTTTTGACATAAGCATCGCATCCCCAAACTTTCAGAAATGACATCGTAGGTTTCTTGCAAACCACAGTTCATACGGTGTCATCTCAACGGATTTAGACGGTGCCCTTGTTTAAAGTGAATGCAGCTGTCTCTAATGCATAACCCCAAAATGATAGTGGCAAATCGGTAAGAGACATCATAGAACGCACCATATCCAATAGAGTACGATTACGACGTTCGGACACACCATTACGCTGTGGTGTTCCATGTGGCGTGAGCTGTGAAACAATTCCACATTGTCTTAAGTGATTGCCAAACTCGTAACTCAAATATTCTCCTCCACGATCAGATCGTAAGAACTTTATTTTCTTGTTACTATGGTTCTCTACTTAACTCTGAAATTCTTTGAACTTTTCAAATGTTTCAGATTTATGCTTCATCAGGTAGACATAACCATATCTACTCAAATCATCAGTGAACGTGAGAACATAACGATATCTACCGCGCGCCTCAACACTCATCGGACCGCATACATCGGTATGTATTATTTCCAATAAGTTGGTTGCTCGCTCCATTGTTCCGGAGAACGGAGTTTTAGTCATCTTGCCAATAAGGCACAGTTCACATGTCTCAAATGATTCATAATCAAGAGATTCCAAAAACCCATCTGCATGGAGTTTCTTCATGTGTTTAACACTGATATGACCTAAGCGGCAGTGCCACAAATATGTGGTACTATCATTATGTTTTGGCATTCGTGTTATGAACATATGTATTACGACGATCAAGATTCAGTAAACCTTTCATTTTAAGTGCATGATCATCAATGATATTATCCAAATAAATAGAATAACAATTATTCTCTGAAATTGAATAACCGTCTTGCAATAAACACTATCAGATATAATGTTCATGCTTAACGCAAGCACCAAATAAAAATTATTTAGGTTCATCACTAATCCTGAAGGTAGAGAGAGCGTGGCGATGGTGATCACATCAACCTTGGAGACACTTCCAATGCACATCGTCACCTCGTTCTTAGCTAGCCCTCGTTTATTCCGAAGCTCCATGTTTCAAGTTGTAAGCAACTGAACAAGTATCAAATACCCAGGTGCTCCTACGAGTACTAGCAAGGTACATATCAATAACATGTATATCAAATATCTTTGTTGACATTGCCAGTCTTATTATCTGCCAGTTACTTTGGGGAAGTTCCGCTCCCTGTGACATTTCCCTTTGCAATGGGAGCACTAAGTCTCGGGTTTGGTTCAGCCTTGGGTTTCTTCGCGTGAGCGGCAACTGTTTTACCGTTCTTCTTGAAGTTCCCTTTTCTTTCCCTTGCCCTTCTTGAAACTAGTGATCTTATTAACCATCAACACTTGATGCTCCCTTTTTTGATTTCTACATCCGCAGATTGTAGCATCGCGAATAGCTTAAGGATATTCTATCCCTTGCATGTTTATAGTTCATCACGAAGATCCAGTAGCTTTAGTGATAGTGACTAGAGAACTCTATCAATCACCACTTTATTCGGAAGTCTAACTCCCACTTGATTCAAGTGTTTGAAGTACTCAGACATTCTGAGTACATGCTCACTAACGGAGCTGTTCTCCTCCATCTTGTAGCTATAGAACTTGTCGAAGGTGTCATACCTCTCGACCCGGGTGTGAGCTTGAAAAACAAATTTTCAGCTCTTGGAACATCTCACATGCTCTGTGTTGCTCAAAACATATTTGGAGCTCCGGTTCTAAGCCGTAAAGTATGGCGCACTGAACTATCGAGTAGTCATCTTTTCTTGTCTGCCAGATGTTCATAACATCCTCAGACGAAGCCGTAGGGGTATTTCACTGAGCGGTGCATTAAGGACAAAAGCCTTCTGTGCAGCAGTGAGGACAATCCTCAGATCACGGACCTAGTTCGCATAGTTGCTTCCATCAACTTTCAACTTCATTTTCTCTAGGAACATAATAAAAACAGGGGAACTACAGCGCGGTCTATTGATCTACAACATAAATTTGCTAAGACAAGTAAGACTATGTTCATGACAATTGAAGTTCAATTAATCAAATTACTTAAGAACTCCCACTTAGATTAACATCCCGTGAAGTGTAACATGATCCACATCAACTAAACCACGTCCGATCATCACGTGAGGTGGATTAGTTATCAATGGTGAACATCTTTCATGTTGATCATATCTACTATATGACTCATGTTCGACCTTTCGGTCTCTTGTGTTCCGAGGCCATGTCTGTACATGCTAGGCTCGTCAAGTTTAACCCAAGTATTCTGCGTGTGAAAAACTGGCTTACACCCGTTGTATGCGAACGAAAGAATCCATCACACCCGATCATCACGTGGTGCTTAGAAGCGTCGAACCTTCGCAACGGTGCATACTAGGGGAGAACACTTATCTTGAAATTTAGTGAAGGGATCATCTTATAATGCTACCGTCGTCCTAAGCAAAATAAGATGCATAAAAGGATTAACATCACATGCAATTCAATATATGTGACATGATATGGCCATCATCGTCTTGTGCTTTTGATCTCCATCAGCAAAGCACCGTCATGATCTCCATCGTCACCGGGTTGACACCTTGATCTCCATCGTAGCGTCATGACACCTTGATCTCCATCGTAGCGTCGTGGTCGTCTCGCCGGCTATTGCTACTACTACTACTGCTAACTAATAGCGGTAAAGTAAAGCAATTACATAGCGTTGGCATTGCATACAATAAAGAGACAACCATAAGGCTCCTGCCGGTTGCCTGATAACTTACAAAACATGATCATATCATACAACAACTTATATCACATCATGTCTTGGCCATATCACATCACCAGCATACCCTGCAAAAACAAGTTAGACGTCCTCTACTTTGTTGTTGCAAGTTTTACGTGGCTGCTACGGGTTTGCAAGAACCGTTCTTACCTACGCAAAACCACAACGTGGTGTAGTGATTGCTTTTTGATCTTCTAAAAGAACCCTCTTCATTGAAACCGATTCAACTAAAGTGAGAGAGACAGACACCCTCCAGTCACCTTTATGCAACGAGTGCACGTAGCGGTGAAACCTGTCTCGCGTAAAGCGTACGCGTAATGTCGGTCCGGGCCGCTTCATCTCACAATACCGCCGAATCAAGTAACAACTAGTAACGGCAAGCAATATGTATACACCCACGCCCACAACTCACTTGTGTTCTACTCGTGCAAATCACATCTATGCATAGACCTGGCTCGGATGCCACTGTTGGGGAACGGAGCATGAATTTCAAAAATTTCCTACGCTCACGCAAGATCTATCCATGGAGATGCATCGCTACGAGAGGGGAGAGTGTGTCTACGTACCCACGTAGACCGTTAGCGGAAGCGTCTCACAACGCGGTTGATGTAGTCGAACAATCCTTCGAGCTCCACCGATCGAGTACCAAACGTACGGCACCTCCGAGTTCTACACATGTGCAGCTCGGTGACGTTCCTCGCCTTCTTGATCCAGCAAGACGACGGCGTGGCGACGGTGATGGTGAAGTGATTCCGGCAGGGCTTCGCCTAAGCTCTCCGAAAATATGACCGAGGTGGAAAACAGAGATCGGGGCACCGCACACGGCTATGGGACAATTGTGTACTTTGGGGTGCCCCCTTGCCCCCGTATATAAAGGATGAGAGGGAGGAGGCCGGCCCCCTAGGGGTGTACCAAGTGTGGGGAGTCCTACTAGGACTCCTTAGTCCTAGTAGGATTCCACCTCCCATACGGAGTAGGAAAGGGGGAATGGAGAGGGAAAGGAAAGAGGGGGCTGCGCCCCCTCCCCTAGTCCAATTCGGTTTGGGCAAGGGGGGGCGCGCGCCTCCTCACGTGGCCTGCCTCTCCTTTTCCCGTATGGCCCAATAAGGCCCATTACTTCTCCCGGTGAATTCCCGTAACTCCCCGGTACTCCGAAAAATACCCGAATATAGCCTTCCAATATATGAATCTTTACCTCTCGACCATTTCGAGACTCCTCGTCATGTCCGTGATCTCATCCGGGACTCCGAACAAACTTCGGCCACCAATCACATAACTCATATAATACTAAATCGTCATCGAACCTTAAGTGTGCGGACCCTACGGGTTCGGGAATGATGTAGACATGACCGAGACGACTCTCCAGTCAATAACCAACAGCGGAACCTGGATGCTCATATTGGTTCCTACATATTCCACGAAGATCTTTATCGGTGAACCTCATATGTCAACATACGTTGTTCCCTTTGTCCGGCAGTATGTTACTTGCCCGAGATTCGATCGTCGGTATCCAATACCTAGTTCAATCTCGTTACCGGCAAGTCTCTTTACTCGTTCCATAATACATCATCTTGCATCTAACTCTTTAGTCACGGTGCTTGCAAGGCTTCTGTGATGCTGTATTACCGAGAGGGCCCAGAGATACCTCTCCGATAGTCGGAGTGACAAATCCCAATCTCGATCCATGCCAACTCAACAAACACTTTCGGAGATACCTGTAGTGCACCTTTATAATCACCCAGTTACGTTGTGACGTTTGATACACCCAAAGTATTCCTACGGTATCCGGGAGTTGCATGATCTCATGGTCAGAGGAACGTGTATTTGACATAGTGAAAGCAATAGCAATAAACTGAACGATCATTTGCTATGCTAACGGTTGGGTCATGTCCATCACATCATTCTCCTAATGATGTGATCCCATTATCAAATGACAACTCATGTCCATGGTCAGGAAATCTTGACCATCTTTTGATCAACGAGCTAGTCTAGTAGAGGCTTACTAGGGACTCAGTATTTGTCTATTATCCACACAAGTATTAAGTTTCCGGTCAATACAATTCTAGCATGAATAATAAACCATTATCATGAACGGAGAAAAATGATAATAAACACTTTATTAATTGCCTCTAGGGCATATTTCCAACAAGTGGCAGCCGTGGGTTACCGTGCGTGAGGCCGCAAAGTGATGTGATGTGTTACATGCTAGATTCTTATGCCTTAGGTTCGGTCACGGCGGTAACGGCGGCTAGAGGACGTGCACGCCTACGCGGTTAGGGGGAAAACGGAGAGGAGCTCACGGGGATGCAGGGGATAGGTCAGCGGGCTCGGGGACGCCTCGGTTGCTGCGAATCGACAGCGAGGAGCTCCGGGCATCGGCAACGAAGACGGCGATGCTGGCGACGAACCAGAGCTCTCAGGCTCTTTTCCTTCGGCTTGGAGATGAAGTGCTCGACGGCGGAGCTTCTGGACATGGCTAAGAGGCGAGAGGAGGACGTTGGCTACGACAACAGAGAGCGACGGCGTCGACGGGGCCCGGCCATGGTGGGGAGAAGGCGAGAGAGCGTGGGGAAGGGGAAATGGAGGGGTCGGCAGGATCCAGACGACACCGGGGGCTCTATCCGTGGTGCCGACGTGGAGAGGGGAAGCAGGAGGTGGCCTGGGCGCGTGCGCGCGCGCACTGACCACTCGCTCGTCCTCCTAGCGCGAGCTAGGAGATGACTGGCAAGGGGTTGGTGGGCTGGGCCACCAACTGGGCCGGCCAGGTAAGTCCTTCTCCCCTGTGCTTTGCTTTTATTTCTGTTTTTCTATTTACTTAAACTCTGTTTGATATGATTCCATTACAATTCATTTTTGAAAATTCCGAAACATGTTCCTGTGGTTGTGTGGCTTATTCCACACACAGAGAACATTTTATTTATTTATTTTGGGCAACTTTATTTATTTATGAAAACCAGAAGTAACTAAAATAATTCCAACAATATTTTTCTCTGGTTTCAAATATTTCTTTTGAAACCTAAATTTTGTTGGTTTGGACCAGTTATTTGATTTGAGGTAAATCCCATTTGTTAGGGTTTTATGAAGGCCATTAGAATTCATTGACTCAAATTTGTTTTGAATTTGGTTTAATCCATTTGGGGCTGGGTTAGGTCACACCCATTTCAGGTTTAAGGAATCTGAACATGATGCATGGATGCTCACTGATGCAACTAATTTAATTATTTGCAAACAAATTCAAGGGTTGTCACACAATGTGACTAAAGTGTTAGCCACGGGATCTTGTATTACAGAACGAGTAAAGAGACTTGCCGGTAACGAGATTGAACTAGGTATAAAGATACCGACGATCGAATCTCGGGCAAGTAACATACCGATGGACAAAGGGAACTGCATACGGGATTGTCTGAATCCTTGACATCATGGTTCGACCGATAAAGATCTTCGTAGAATATGTAGGAACCAATATGGGCATCCAGGTCCCGCTATTGGTTATTGACCATAGAGGTGTCTCGGTCATGTCAACATAGTTCTCGAACCCGCAGGGTCTGCACACTTAAGGTTCTGTGACGTTTCGGTAGTATAGAGTTATGTATGGTGGTGACCGAAGGTTGTTCGGAATCCCGGATGAGATCCCGGACGTCACGAGGAACTCCGGAATGGTCCGGAGGTAAAGATTGATATATAGGAAGTCCCGTTTTGGTCTCCGAAAAAGTTTCGGGTATTTCGGTAATGTACCGGGAGTGCCGGGAGGGGTACCGGGGACCATCGGGAGGGGTGTCTCGACCCAAAGGGCCTCATGGGCTGTCGGAGGAGTCAAGCCAGCCCTTAGTGGGCTGTCCGAGCCCCCCACTAACGCCCATGCGGCTGGGTGTGGGAAAACACAAAGGTGGAAAGAGTTTCCAAGTGGAGGAAGAGGAATCCTACTCCTAGTAGGATTGGAGTAGGACTCCTCCATCTCTCCTCCTTGCGGCCGCACCAAGGGGCAGCCCTTGGGCCGCCGGCCTCCCTCCCCTTCCTCCTATATATACTAGAGGGAGAGAGGGCAAAAGCACTTCAACCCTAAGCCACGGTGCAGCCCTCTCTCCCAATAGATCAAGTCCTCTAGTTTTCAGCGGTGCTTAGGCGAAGCCCTGTTGGAATAGTTCCACCACCACCCCCGCCACGCCGTCGCGCTGCCGGAGAACTCATCTACCTCTCCGCTCCCTCTTGCTGGATCAAGAAGGCGGAGATCGTCATCGAGCTGTACGTGTGCTGAACGCGGAGGTGCCATCCGTTCGATACTAGATCGTGATTGGATCGCGGGACGCTCGGCGATTTGGATCGCGAAGACGTTCGACTACATCAACCGCATTTCTTAACGCTTCCCGCTTAGCGATCTACAAGGGTATGTAGATCCACTCTCCCTCTCGTAGATGCTCATCACCATGGATAGATCTTGCGTGTGCGTAGGAAATTTTTTGTTTCCCATGCAACGTTCCCCAACAGTTCCATCTCACCGTACCAGACAACTTCACGGAGCGCACGGTATGTTCAATCTCACACTACCTGGGTTGACATGCATGGCCTATTCTTTTTCTGAACCTATACTATAGATTGCTACATTTGGATAAAAGGTGCCACATGCACCATTTACGTCAAATGTGATTTCTTCTTCTTCTTATCCTTCTCCTTCTATATATGCAAATTAATGCTGTATTGTTCTTTCGTTTATTCTCATATATATTTGCACGACATCATGGTTACATTATCTGTTTATTTGTACTTTTTTATCCTTTCAAATCAACTGATGTGCATATGTTGTTCTTTTAACTACTACTCTAATACTATCACGTTACCATGTTCTATAACAATCTTATCATTTCCTGCAGTACATCCCTTGCGATGCAACGGCGACTGTAGCACTAAATCTTTGCCTTTACATAACTGAAGACTCCAGGGATGTCACATTGAGCACAAACCATGGATTTACAATCGTTGTTTCTGTAAAAAAATTGATGAAGATTGTCACTCCTACTTTGAAGAAGGCCTTTGGGGAGAAATTTCTAAGTTTTATGTACTGAAAGCTGGCACTAAAATTAAGCTACACCTAAAAGATCCTTACCAGACGATAAATGCTACCTTCCCCGACGACATTCTCCGTACATGCTATGTTGGAAGTAAGTGTTCTTTGTAGTATCTGCACGTTGACTTGTGTAGCAATATCAATGTAACTGTGTAGTATTTCAGCAACCAATTGGGATTTCATTTTCTTAATCTGTTAAAAATGTTCCTACCTAGTAAGTAGTAACTTGCAATTAACAATGCACTATTCTTCTACGCTTATCTAGCTACATAATCACTATCCTCCCACTGCTCCACTCTTGATAGGAAGATACGCCGGCGGCCATTCTCCGGACGTGGATGTCAAGGTTGCCAACAAGCGGAGGCGGGCTGAGCCAGAAACACAAGCGCCTCCGATAGGCGTAGACTTCATCAGCAGCCTCCCCGACGATATGTTGAGAGTCATCATCTTCCTCCTCCCTATCGAAGATGGCATTTGCACAACCGTCCTCTCTCGGCGGTGGCGCCCCCTATGGCGCTGCGCCCCTCTCGGCATCATCAGCGAGCACATGCTTTGCACTGGCTATCGCAAATGCTTGGATGCACTATCCCAGATCCTCGGCACGCCCTGTGGCCCAATCAAAGGCCTTACCATGGGCAAGTTCCGTTCCAATGGCAAGGACCGAGCCAAGCTTGACGAGTGGTTATTATCGCCAGCCCTAGATCATCTCGAGGAGATCCATTTTAATGATCGACATATGCGCTTGCTGCCACTCTCCGCGCTGCGCCTCGCGCCAACGCTGCGCTTCGCAAGGTTCTTGAACTGCCATTTCCCCCAGATTAACACCAATCCTGCTCTTTTGCTACCTCGACTGACGCACCTTGAGCTCGTCGCCGTCTGCATCCCCAACGACGACATGGAGCGCCTGCTCCGCGACTGTACTGCGCTCGAGTACCTTCATATTCAGGCGATCAATGGGTTGAGTAGCCTCCACATCACCTCCATGAGTCTCCGGGCAATTTGTGTGTATTGCTGGTGTTGCAACAGGAAATCGCACAAGGTGAAGCACCAAATGGTCATTGTGGACGTGCCTTTACTTGAGAGATTACTTGTTGTTGATCAACAAGGTCCAACAAGAATCGGGGTCATTCATGCGCCGAAATTGACAGTGTTTGGCTACTCGCCCGTCAACTTATCTGAACTTGTTTTTGGATCCATAACCGTCCAGGTACAACAATCGCCCTCTTCTCATTCTTTAATTAACATTTTTTCTCTCTCTATTAAAGATGTATGTTCGTTTGTCATCCAGAAAATCATATCCGCAAGCTTGACCCCATATCTATGCGGAGTGAAGGTCTTTGCAGTAGAATCTATCGGCCCGGACCTGGACCAAGTTGTCAGATTGCTGAGATTATTTCTGTGCCTGGAGAAGCTATATGTCGAGGTGATGCTCTTTCATGTTAAATTTTAAACAAAAGGGAGTTCAAATTTTGGAACCCTGCAAATCATAAGAGGTCCGTTGTGTGTCCAAGCACTAATACATTCTCTTCTTTTGCAGATACGGTTAGGCCCGGTAGTGGATAATGTGATACAATATAACAATCCCATCGAATGCCTTGATCTCCATCTCTCAGAAATTACCTTGAACTCCTACCGAGGGACCTTACCGGAGATTATATTCGCCAGGTTCTTTGTTCTGAGAGCAAGTGTGCTAAAGATAATGAGATTTTCCCTACATTTATCACGCAAAAAAGAATGGTTTGATGACCAGCTCCGGCGACTAGGACAGAATGGAAAACTCTCTGTAGAAGCACAATTTCATTTTGTAACTTCATTTGATAGACTATTCGGAAGTCCCAATGCCAAGCTCATAAATGACATGTCAGTGGCGGATCCCTTTGCAGAAATATTGAAGTTGAGAGACTAGTAGTAATATCAGTATGAACCTATCATATATGTTCATGTGCAGCTGATCAGCGCAGGCGTCTAAAGCTGCATGACAAAGTTTCCTCCATAAGCTGAATTACATTTCTATTATCGGTTTGAACCTTGTAATATTTGAATTTGAGTATTGTAATGCTGGAATTTGAACCTTTGTACTATTTCTGTCATTTGTGATACAACCATGCAAATGACATCTTATGAGGGAGACTCTTATTTTGGTAGTACTATCTTTTCCTTAGTATGCAATGGCCGATTAATATCTGGACATCAATATGCAATTGACGATTAATATTCGGACCTTAAGAAGCAGAACCACGACCGAGGGTATCCTGCGCGGCACCAATGGCGCTCCGAGTGGCTGCCGACGACGAGCGCCAGTTCACCATGCATGCCGTAGTGGACATGCCCTGTCGGTTCGTGGTGCACACCAAACATCCGATCTGGATGGAGATGTTCAGGCGGATCGTTGACATGAGGAAGTGCCTCCTACATGAAGACAACAAGGGATCGAGCCACAAGCAGAGTGCTGGCGGCAAGCGTCACAAGAAGTAGATGATTTGATGATCATTTCTCAATTCTCATACTCCCTCTATGCAGAAATGTTCGTAGTTTTAGAGGGATAAGTTTATTATGCATGTAATAGTTTATTAAGGTGTGCGCCAATGTTATGTGTGTATTGGATGCTTAATTTGGTTATGCAATCATGGTCTTCTAAACAGAGCATAGATGTTTGTGGGCAGATTGAGCAAATCACATCGCATACGGAATAAACAACCAAGACCGTCGGTGATGATTTCATCAGTCCCTGACAGTTCTTTATCCAGAACCGTTTGCCCACAACACATCCGAGTGGCCTGTGTACATCACACACATTTTGATCTGAGAAACCATTTGTCTTATTTTTGCTAATCGCACACTATTGGGGATATAACCCCGTGGTAAGACCCGCCCAGGATGGGCCAGGTCATGAGGTTGGCGGCTTAGCAGTGAGGCCTGAGCAGGCTGGAAGATCAAGACAAGGCCTAGAAGTGATTTGTCAGACGAGCCTGGAGGAGGCCCAGTGCCGGAAGGCTACGTGTGACCCGGAGGCGTAAGCCGCTGGGAGACGGCTTGCCAGACAAGGCAAGGATAGTTAGAGATAAGGTTGGTTACTAGATGTAACCCCGGACTCTTGTAAGCCCAGGGCCTCGACCTGTGTATATAAAGGTGGGTTCCCTGGGCAGCTTAAGACACGAAACCTTTGATCGAGTACTAGGTCAAGCGAATCCGCTCCCTTGTAATCAATATCCAATCAATACAACTCAAAGCAGGACATAGGCTATTACCTCCTTCGAGAGGGGCCGAACCTGGGTAAACCTGTGTCTTTCGTCCCGATCAACCCCTTTGAGTTAACCGCCGTAGCGATGGATTCACCCCTAAGTCCTTGCACTAGGACATCTGCCGTGACAAAACCACGACAGTTGGCGCCCACCGTGGGGCTGGTGCATGGTGGTTTGGAATACTCGAAGGGCTCTCTCCCGGGGATCGAGGGATACGCCGTTGGCAGGATGACCAAGAGTCGCCGCGGCAAGCTTTACATCGACGACGCCGGCTGGGGCCCCGAGGCCGACTCAATTGAGTACGGGTACCGGATCCCCTTCGGCGGAATTCACGTCTTCA
This sequence comes from Elymus sibiricus, assembly GCA_039707655.1. Lineage (NCBI taxonomy): Eukaryota > Viridiplantae > Streptophyta > Magnoliopsida > Poales > Poaceae > Elymus > Elymus sibiricus. The sequence goes on from CM077665.1 coordinate 359,800,984, forward strand.
TCGGCAAGATCGGCAGATCTAAGCCCGGGCCGAACATCTGCACCGACCTCGTCGAGTCGGCCCGGCGCGCAATACCCGCCCGGATCAACCCGGGCCAGAAGCGTGTCTTCGTCGGCTTCACCCAAGGCACGGAACTTGAGGAAGGTTCTATGTCGAGGGAGGAAACCCTCATCTACTCAGAGGATGGAGGCTCGAGCGGAGAGGGGGAATCAATCTACCGGCTTCATAATGACGGGCTTGGGGGCTACTTCAATGGTGATGATATTCCGGAGCCCTATGAGCCGCCATACCAAGCCGCCATTTTCATGGTCGGTTCGGTGCCGGCTTCTGGTAGCATGGCGGCGGCCGGCGCGGCAGGGGCCGGGTCAGCTAGGCCCCCGGCTCAAGTTTTGTTAGATCTGATGAATGAGCTAACAACTCTTGTCGGAATTCGGGCTCCGCAAAACGCTACGAAGTTCGAACCCAGGGGCGTGTGCGAAGATCCCCAACAGCTTCACCCCTCCAAGCTCACAACGCGATGACCCCGCTCAATGGCGAGGAAGAAGATAGCACACGAGAGTTTACCCAAGTTCGGACCGCTGCGAAGCGTAAAACCCTACTCCTGCTTTTGGTGGATTGCGTCACGAGAAGGTTTGTGGATGAACTAGTACAGTGGTGAGTTGCCTCGCGGGTGCGTTCGGGGTGGTGTGTTGTCTCTGCCTTCTACCGAGCAGCCTAGCCTCTATTTATAGCGGCCCGGGTCCTCTTCCCTTATCGCAAATGGCGGGAAGGTATCCCACAACGGCCAAATTCGAAAGGGGACAGGAGGTACATCTTATCCTGACGAAAGGTGGTCTTCGCCTGCAAAGTAGTCGGTGGTGATGCAAAGGTGGGCTCGGCGATGACGTCCGTCCTGCGGGGCTCGGGGTCATGGTCTCGTTGCACCAGAAGGGAAACCTTTGGGGGATGCTTTGGGAACCTGCGTGCGCCCCTGCCTCCTCTGCACGAAAGAGGAAACTGTCTTCTCTAGTGCGCTGGCGCCCGCCTGGTTCGCCTTGCGTCATCCTTGTTCTCCGGAGGTCGAGCGTTGCGTAGAGGTCTCCGCCGCTCGGGAGGAGGCTTGGGGAGGCCGGTTCCCCTGCGGGTCTTGGCGCTGTCTCCCTCGCGAGCGCGGGGTCTCGCGAGGGCCTTGTGCTGAGTGAGGCCGCGTCAGGCCGTACTTGGTCATCGAGGTGGGCCATGCCCTGGGCCGCAGGCAGGCAAGTCTGGGTACCCCCGTTCCCAGGACGCCGACAACTCTGATGGGAACCGAGGTCACAGCAGAAAACCAAGCAACCCGTAATGCAGAGATCGCGAGGTTGAAGGACCAGATGACCGGGGCCCAGGAGGAAATCAACGCATTGAAGGCTCAAATGGATGCTGAGTCGGAGCGCCTCAGGGCGGAAGCTTTTTGTCTCAATCTGGATCAACAAGCCTCGGATGCAGTTCTTCGGATGAGGCATTAGACCCGCCTGCCTGATCAGTATGAGCCCAGAAATCTTTTCAACACGCCGGGGACAGGACGGAACGCGCCTCTGACCATGACCCAAACGGCGGAAGTACCTGGGAATAGGGCGGCGACTCAGCATCGGCAGCCAGATCCACCCCGTAGGAACCAGACCCCACCGCAGCGTTTTCTGACACCGCCTGGTCATTATTCTAACCCGGTGGAGAACATGGTGGCGGCGGCTGCCAGGCTCAACGCACTCCCTATCACTGATGGGACGCCTTTCACAGAAGAGGCGCGGAATGCCATTGGATACTTACAGACGGCGGTAGCTCAACAGGAGAAGTATACTTATAGTCGGAGTCGTGTGCACTCAACCCCCATCCCAAGCCGCAGTTATAGCCGGCGTCTACAGTCGCCAGCGGTCTCCAGCAGTGAGCGACGTCGGAACCCGCCCCGTGATGACCCGCCCGTTGTTGATGCTCAGGCGATTGTGGATAATGCTAGAGCTCAGCGGGAGGCGGCGGCTGCGGCAGCTTACCAGGAGCCGCCTCCGATCACCCCCTCAGCTTCGGTGGGAGCCGGAGTCACCTCCAGAGCTGTGGGAGTGCCGTGTTTAGCACCGGCTCTGCGGAACGAGCGCCTGCCGAAGGACTTTAAGGGCCCATGCAAAGTGCCTAATTACACAGCTGATCTGCCCCCAAAAGCTTGGATCGAGAGTTATGAGCTAGCCATGGAGATGTTAGACGTCAGTGATGCAGTGTGTGCTAAGTACTTCATCATGATGTTGGAAGGACCGGCTCGCACATGGCTAAAGGGTTTGCCACCCAATACCATTAATTTCTGGGCTGAGTTAAAAGCAAAGTTTATCAAGAATTTTCAAGGAACATGCAAAGAGCCTATGACGATTGTTGATTTGGATCATTGTGTGCAGCGCGAGGACGAGTCGGCCCATCATTGGGTCCAGCGGGTCTCAACCATTATCCACTCGTCTGACAATATCACGGCTGCTCAGGCGGTTCTAATTCTGGAGAAGAATTGTCATTTTTTGCCCCTTAAGCAGAAGCTTGGACGGCTCAAGCGTTCTTGCCAGGACATGGGTGAGCTCATGGCGGCTCTCACCAAATACGCAGATTCTGATAACACGAAGGATCCTGGTTCTGATGATGAGAAGTCTGCTAAGGGTAAGAAGAATGGCAATGGCAAGGGTCAGCAGCAAAATGGGGCAGGAAATAACAATCCAGGCAATGGCGGTAAACGAAAGCATCCGGACGGCGGGTCAGATCTGGTGGCCAATACCAACACCGGGAACAACCGCGGCAAGGGTAACGAAAAACCGCCTTTCGGCAAGGGCAAGCCCTTCAACATGGAGGCAATGCTTAACGACCCCTGCCCAAAGCGCAGTCTACCTAACAAGCCGTCCACTCATGCTTGGAAAGATTGTTATATCATGCGGGAATTCCAGAATTACAGCCTCAACCAGCATCACAGTAACGGCAATGGGCCGCCCGGCGGGTCAGGATCCGGCTCTCATGGGTCAGGCTTTGGCGCAGGCGGCTCAAACTCTGGTTATCAAGGTCAAGGTAACCATGGAGGTCACAATCAGCAATCTGGCAGTGGTGGTCAGCAGCAAAACAACCAATCAGGGTATCAGAGTAACCCAAAGCAGCTTAACGGAGGCTAGTATCACGTCTTCACCACGAGCCTTGATAAGCGTGATCAGAAAGTGCGCAAGCGGGCGGTTAACGCAGCCATGCCAGCTCTTTCGCAGTACTTGAAGTGGTTTGAGTACACGATATCATGGAGTAGGGAGGATCACCCGCCGCGAGTTGATAACCCGGGGCACTTAGCCCTTGTGGTAGCCCCTCAGGTAGGAGGATAGGTGTTTACCAAGGTGCTGATGGATGGTGGCAGCAGCATCAACATCCTATATTATGACACTTTCCGTCGGATGAACCTGGTTGACAAGGATCTCAAGCCATCATCCACAGTTTTTCATGGTGTGGTGCCTGGCAAATCGGCTTATCCAGTTGGAAAAATTGCCCTGGAGGTAGCTTTTGGTGATGAGTTCAATTACAGGGTCGAGACCTTGTGGTTTGAGGTGGTTAAAATCAAGAGCCCATATCACGCCCTGTTTGGAAGGCCGCCTTATGCTAAGTTCATGGCACGGCCCTGTTATGTTTACTTGCAGCTCAAGATGCCTGGTTTAAAAGGAACAATTACAGTGCATGGTGATCGGAAGATTGCTCTTGAGTGCGAGGAAGGTGATGCTGCATATGCGGAGTCAAGTTGTGCTGATGCAGAGCTAAAGTTTTATAAGGACAATGTTGACCCGGCGGATATGACCCCGCTGAAGAAGCCCAGCACGGAATCTGACCCACCCCTGAAGTTTGTGGTAGAAGATACGAAGTTGGTGGACTTTGTTCCTAGCGACTCGTCTCAGCAGTTCACTATTGGGGCCAATATGGACCCCAAATAGTAAAGCGTGCTTATCGAATTCATCCATGAGAATCGGGACATCTTTGCATGGAAGCCTTCTGACATGCCGGGTGTACCGAGAGAATTCGATGAGCAACACCTTAATGTGGATCCTAAGTTTAAGCCGGTCAAACAATTCCTCCATCGTTTCAATGAAGAGCGGTGTAAAGCTATTGGGGAAGAGGTAGCCCGGCTCTTGGCAGCAGGATTTATCGTGGAGGTTTTTCACCCAGAGTGGTTAGCTAACCCCGTGCTTGTACTTAAGAAGAACGGCACGTGGCGCATGTGTGTAGATTACACAGATCTCAACAAGGCGTGTCCGGTTGATCCATGTGCTCTCCCCCGTATCGACCAGATCATTGATGCAACGACGGGTTGTGAGAGTTTATGTTTCCTGGACGCTTATTCGGGTTATCATCAGATTAAGATGGCAGTCAAAGACCAAGAGAAGACTTCTTTCATCACACCTTTTGGGGCTTTCTGCTACGTGTCTATGCCTTTTGGACTCAAAAGCGCGCAGGCGACTTATCAATGATGTGTGCAGAACTGTCTTCATAGTCAAATTGGGCGCAATGTTCATGCTTATGTGGATGATATTGTGGTCAAGTCAAGGAAGAAGGAGACTCTGCTAGATGATTTGAAGGAAACTTTTGACAACCTGTGGGTTTACAAGATGATGCTTAACCCGGCTAAGTGTGTGTTTGGTGTGCCTGCAGGCAAGCTCTTGGGATTCTTGGTCTCCGAGCGGGGCATTGAGGCTAACCCGGATAAGATAAAGGCCATCACCTCTTTGTCTAAGCCGGCGTGCATTAATGATGTCCAGTGCTTGGCTAGTCGGATTTCCGCTTTAAGCCGGTTCATAAGCCGTCTGGGTGAGAAAGCTATTCCTTTGTATCAGATGATGATGAAGAAGACAGACGATTTTGTCTGGAGTGATGCTACCAATGATGCGTTTGAGGCGCTCAAAAAGCAGTTGGTTGAGCCGCCCATTTTGGCTGCTCCCGTGGAAAAAGAGCCTTTGCTCCTGTAGGTGGCAGCTAATAATAAAGCCGTCAATGCTGAAGTCGTTGTGGAGCGCAAGGAGGCAGGCAAAGAATATCCAGTCTAGCGGCCGGTTTATTATGTCAGCGAGGTTTTGACAGAGTCCAAGCAAAGATACCCGCATTGGCAAAAGCTGGTGTTTGGAGTGCTCATGGCGAATCGCAAGCTGAAGCATTACTTCCTTGGGCATCCAATCACGGTGGTCAGCTCTGCTCCTTTGGGAGATATCATTCAAAATAGAGAAGCCACCGGCAGGATTGCTAAGTGGGCAATTGAGCTTGGGCCTCTTAATCCAAAGTATGTACCTTGGACGGCTGTTAAATCTCAAGCCATGGTGGACTTTATCAATGACTGGACAGAGTGTCAAGCGCCCGAGGAGAAGCCGGACAATACATATTGGACAATTCACTTTGATGGCTCCAGACAGTTGGAAGGCTCGGGGGCTGGAGTTGTTTTAACTTCCCCTAGAGGTGACGAGTTCTGTTATGTGTTAAGGCTAATGTTTCCTTGTACTAACAATCCAGCTGAGTATGAAGCCTTGCTTCATGGGCTCCGTGTGGCCAAGGAGATGAATTTGAGCCGGGTCAGATGTTTCGGCGATTTAGATCTTGTGGCCCAGCAAGTCTCGGGCACGTGGGATTCTAAGGATCCTCGTATGGCGGCTTACCGCCAGGCGGTTGACGTCATTGCTGGTCATTTCAAGGCGTATCAGGTGGATCATATTGATCGTCGGAAGAATGAAGCGGCTGATGCACTATCAAGGCTGGGGTCTCAGCGTAAGCCGGTGCCGCCTAATGTGCTCCTGGATGTACTACATCACCCGTCGGTTAAGTTGCCTTCTGAAGAGGATCTTGCTATACCTGACCCGGAAGGACAATTGGTGGCGGCTCTCCGCGCTATCCCTGATTGGACGCTGCCTTACCTGGCATATCTGACTCGTGGCGAATTACCCGAGGACGAGACTTTGGCACGAAAAATCATCCGGCGGTCTAAGTCCATGACTATTGTCGATGGCGAGCTGCACAGATGCACTGTGACTGGCGTTTTCAACAGTGTGTTTCTGCGGAAGAGGGCCTGGAAATCTTGCAAGTGATACATGCTGGAGATTGTGGTCATCACGCCGGGTCAAAATCCTTGGTGGCAAAAGCTTTTCGACATGGTTTTTACTGGTTGACAGCTCATGCAGATGCGGAGAAATTGGTTAGCAAATGTGATGGGTGTCAGAAATTTGGGTGACGTGCCCATGTGCCGGCTCAAGAGTTACGGATGATTCCAATCACCTGGCCGTTTGCGGTCTGGGGGCTTGATATGGTTGGACCGTTTAAGAGGTCTAAAGACAAGAAGACCCACCTCTTGGTGGCGGTTGATAAGTTTACTAAGTGGGTTGAGGCAGAGCCAGTCAGTAAATGTGACGCAGCAACGACAGTTCAGTTCGTCAAAAAGCTGATTTTTCGGTTTGGTTATCCTCATAGTATCATTACTGACAATGGTACAAATCTGTCCAAGGGGGCTATGAAAGAGTTTTGCGATGGTGAACACATCCGCCTTGATGTTTCTTCCGTAGCTCACCCACAGTGCAATGGCCAAGCAGAGCGTGCTAACCAGGAAATTTTGAGAGGGATAAAACCCCGGCTTATGGTTCCTTTGGAGCGAACGCTGGGTTGTTGGGTGGAGGAATTACCTTCAGTTCTTTAGAGCATCAGAACCACCCCAACAGGTCAACAGGCTACACGCCTTTCTTCATGGTTTATGGCGCAAAAGTTGTTCTCCCTAGTGATATCCGTCATGACTCGCCCAGGGTGGTGGCTTATGTTGAAACTGATAATGAGACGGCGCGTCAGGATGCTTTGGATGCCTTGGATGAAGAACGGGATCTTGTGGCAGCACGGTCGGCGATTTACTAGCAAGATCTACATCGCTATCATAGCCGCAGAGTCAAGACCCGGACGTTCCAAGAAGGCGACTTAGTGCTCCGGCTGATTCCAGACCAGTCAGATATGCATAAGTTGTCACCTCCCTGGGAAGGACCCTTTGTGACCAGCAGAAATCCCAATAATGGTTCCTATTATCTTATTGATATACGAGAGAGCGACAAGTCATGCACCTCTGGGGAGGAGACTGCCAGGCCGTGGAATATTGCTCATCTTCGGCCTTACTACACTTGAGCCACCGGCTCTCATCAATGTACATACTTCTGTCATTGTATATACTACTTTTTCTAATATAATAAAGCCGGCATCCCTATAATTAGGGGCCTCTGCCGTTTTTCCTGCACCAAGTTTTGTGCAAAGAGTTGATTCATCATAAGGTCACTTGGGGGCTTCCAACCCACTGGGTTTAGCTTTCATACCCTCTTGACCGGCTTTATATGCCATATTTGAGTTAAACCTGCCTGTTTGGAACTTGCTACTCCGCTAGGTGACCCGCCAGACGTTTGACAGTCAATCTTTTTTAAGACTCTGAACTTGTCAAAGTTAAACCGGCGGCTTATGTCACGTGAGAGCTGGCTTGCAGAGAGCGAGGATAAACTCACTTGTTTGTCATAGTCTCTCCGCTATGTGGCCCGTTCGTACTCTTAGCAGTCAATCTTTTTTAAGACCCTGAACTGGTTAAGGTTAAAACGACGGATTTATGTCACGTGAGAGCCGGCTTATGGGATTTTAGGCAGTCATGCCTAGCTTCTTGCAAGCAAAAAATTTGAGTTTTTCTAAAATATAAGAGTTGATCTCTTTGGGTTGTGCCTTCAAAGCTGCCTAAATTATACTACAAGCTATACACATGTTTTCTGCTTGTTATTTTGCAGGAGTTTTCAGGATAAGATCCTAAGTTTCTGGGTAATACCGACTTAGTATTGCTCATGGAGTATAACCCGCCAGTGAGAGTCAATGAATTCATACTGAGGCATATAATCATGTCAAGGCATTCATACTGGAAAAATTGTTGACCCGCCGGCATATAAGTTGAAGAACTCAAAACGTGCACGAAGGCACGGCACAGGCAATTAAGTTTTTACGACTATTACAAGGCTCTAGAGGGCCCAAAATGTGTGACTCAAGTTTTTTCGTGCAAGTTATAACCCGGCGGCTCAGCTTTGCCCGGGTTAACTTCATGGGAGGCCGGCTCCTCGCCTAGCTTGTCGACGGATCATCTTGGGCCGGGCCTTCGTTGTCCTGGATCTGAAGGTTGTCCACATCCCAGTTGCAGTTGAGTAAAGCTTCAAATTCAGCTTCGTCATGCAAGATTGGAGACGGGTCAACATCAGGGGCAAAGATGTGCTTACGATGTTGAGGGGTCAGGTCCTTCGGCTCAAATGTGGGCACCCGGACTCGCATATTGTTGTCATCGTAAGCCGCCTGGTACGTCTTCAGATCAGCTTCTGCTGCTAACTGGCTGGCTAACACTCGAGATGCTCTGAAGAAACGGGCGTAGTCATCTTGAGTGAATTCTGACCCGTCCGCCTTCAGCTGCGGGAAGCCTCCCGTCATTTCCTCTGGATTGAGCTTCGGCGCATATGCCAAAGCCCGGCTTAAAGCAGATATTGCACCCTTGCGGGCTGCTGATTTCTTCATCTCTTCAAAGTGCTTGGGGACGGTGGAGAGGCGATTCAGCACATCCTTGATCAGTTTGGGAACCCCTTTGTCGCCAAACATAGCCCTGATGGTGAAGAGGCTTCCAGCGTACAGCTGTTCAGTGAAGGCATATAAATCCTTTAGCTTCAACAAGCTGTCATCTGGAAGCTGACGAGTTCGTTTGCCTGAAACAGATCAAGTTTGTAAGTCGACGGGCGAGTCTCTGTAAGAATATTTGAAAAATGCTCACAACATAGTCAGCAACGTTTACCAAAGACGGCTTTAGTCATCCGGGCTCTATGGCGCTTCAGGTTGGTTAGCTCTTCAGTAACAGGTTTAAGACGGCCTTCGGCATCTTCTACATGTTTGGTCAGGGCGGCTTGGCTAGCTTCAGCAGATTTTTTGTACGCCTCAAGCTCAGTCTCGATCTTTTCCAGTTCCGCCGCAGAGAGCCGCCACTTGGTGTCAGCTTCAGCCCGGGTGTCTTCTTGCAGTGCTAGGCTTTTCCTGAGGTCGGTCAAGCTAGACTCGGCCGCATTTAAACATTCCTACACACGACAAATTGTCAAACAACAAGATCATCAATTTTAAGCCGCCTTTCCGGTTTATAATAGTGCTTGGAGGTACTACAGAGGGGTGTTACAAGTCTCAAGCAGATTGCAAGCAATAAACTTGACACTTGGGAGCTAATGTGTATCAGTTCTTTCAAATTTATCCAAATACAAGCAAGACCCAGATCATCTTCATGAAGATAAGCCGGCCCTTGGGGGCTACACATTGCTCTACAAGTCTATAGGATCAGATCTACAAAAGTTCCGACTCATTATTTACATAATGACCCGGCCCTTGGGGGCTACATGTTGGTCTGTTGAAGTCTGCATATTACTGAAGACCCGGCTTATCTTCGAGAATATAAGCCGGCCCTTGGGGGCTACGTAAGGATATACAGAGAATAGAAAAGTGGAGTACCTCATATTTCCTCTTCATCATATCAACTAGTTTGGCCTCCATGTCCCAGCTCACGGCAAGACGGCTCAGATAACCCGAATGCAATTCATCAGCAGTCAGCTTCTCCAAGTTGGGAAGATCAAGCTTAGCTTTCTCCTTCTCAGGTGAAGGCGCCTCATCCTTGCTGATGTGCTTGGCTAGCACATTGGAGGGGGCCGGAGCAGCATAGGTTGAGCCGGTGATAGTGACCTCTTCTTCTTGAGCAGTCACGTCTTGAGTCGTCGACAGGGGGCTGGGCGGCTTAGGATCCGTCTCTAGATTGGCCTCAGGAATCTTAATGTCGGCATCCACCGGCTCAGTAGGCTGAGGAATTTCATCGTGGATGCCTTGGTCAGCCTCGGAGGGTTCCACGGGAATCTCAGAAGTACCAGGTCTCGGACCCTCCGGCTCTAAAACATCCAGACGGGAAGATGACCCGCTCAATTTCCTCTTCTTAGCCTGGGCCCTACGAACAAAGATTTCATTGTCAGTTATATGCAAGGATAGAATGATAATAAATAGAAAGCGGATGCAAAGAAATTTACCCCGGGTTGATAACAAGGGGAGGCAGTTTGGAGGCGGTAGAGTCGCCAGACGAAGGAGGTGACTCCTGACACAGTTAAATTAAGCAGTATGAGCAAGTGACAGCGCAAGACTAATATGCAGAAGTACAAATATAAGTTATGCAATACCTCATTGCAATGTTTCCGACGAGCCGAAGTGTCAGGTAAGCCGGCCACCAGGTCTTCAGAGACGCCGCTCCGGGTCTGACGTCTAGCGTCATGTTGCTGCTTTTTCAAAAGAAAGTCGGGGTCCAAGTGAGCAAGAGGATGTGAAAATTTTACTTTCCGGATGACCCGCCGGATTTTCACTGTTGGCAGAGGTTCTGAGTCGGAGGAGATGATAGTTACCTCTGCATCACCGGCTTCGCTTGCCTCCGCGTCAGCCTGAGAGGAGTCAGCGTCAATAAGTTGCATGAAAAGAAGACCAAGGGAATCAAGTTCTACCTGTGAGTCATCCAGCCCAAACAGCTCCTCAGTTGTTTGTTTCTTTTTACGAGCCGGAGCTCGATCTTTGGGCGCCTTGCCTTTCTTCTTCTTGGAGGTAGAGGTTAGTCTTTTGGTCCAGAAAGAAGAGCCGGCCTGCATATAATATATGCATTGGCAGAGAGGTTAAATGAAGTAAAGTGTGAAATCTAAAGGGAAAGAATGAAGATTGAAATATAAGTTTACCTCGGGAGCTGGGTTAAGAGCATAGAAAGGGCTTAACCCCGTCTTGTTGCAGACTTCTTGGGGTTCTCCCAGTAATGATTTAACAATTGCGTTGAGGTCCTGGTCTGTCAGTGGAGTCTGGTTGAAGCGTTCAGGGTCATTTACTTCACCAGTATATTGACACATTAAGCCATCACGGCGGCTCAGCGGGAGAATTCTCCATGAAACCCAGCAGCGGGTCAGATCAACACCAGTTAACCCGTTGGCTAACAGGGCCCTTATCTTTGAAAAAGTTGGACCATATTGGGCGCGCTCTGCAGCAGACATCCGGTCTGGGAGCTCAGTGTCGGTGCTGAGCCGGTAAGGACGATAACCCGGTAGTGGATTCTCTCCTTCTGGAGAAGTATCTTTGCAGTAGAACCAGGTCTGATTCTAGTCATTGGGATGACTGGGCAGAATCGCCGACGGAAAGGATACATCTCTCCGTCTCTGAATGGAAACACCTCCAAGTTCAAGGCTTGGTCCATCCGCAATCTCTGTTTGGCGGTTGATGTAGAAATAATGTTTGAAGAGGTCAACGGACGGCTCTTCTTGCAGATAGGCCTCACATAGAATTTGAAACTGGCACAAATTGGTGACAGAATTGGGGCCAATATCTTGAGGATGTAGATTGTAGAAGTGCAGGGCGTCCTGGAAATTTTTTGATCCAGGCGGTGAGAAGCCATGGAGAAGATGGTCAGTGAAGACAATAACTACCCCATCCAGGGGTTTGGGAGTGACTTCCTTGCCAGGAACCCACCAATGGATAACATCCCGAACCGGCAAAACTCCCATAACTACAAAATCGTTGAGCATTTCCTCGGTAACCCCAGAGCCTACCCAATCGCAGGAAGCGGGGGCCTTGGCCATGACGACGGGTTAAAAGACTGTGGAAAAGCATGAAAATGTGGTGGGTTAAAAACGATGCATGATCAAAACAGCTATGACTCTAAGATGACGACGTTGTCTGACGGGTCATTATTAAAACTATGAGCCGTCGTCAGCTGCAAGTATGGACTGGGTTATATCTCGCCAGGGAGACTCGACAGCATCCTGGCTTGTCAAATTGACAGTGAAACATCGGAAATGTTGCTAAGTGTGGACAAACAAGTTCCACCAACTGCGGCTGCAGCTATAAGATCTGTGAACGAAGATAAAAGGAAAATATTTCCTAAACCTAAAACGACAGCGAAGAACATACGGTTCATATATGAGTTCTTGTGAAGGGATGATCTACGATGAGCATGGAAAGCGCATTAAGCTGAGCGCCACGGGTTTTTAGCTAGCGGATGCAGGCCTAAAGGTGCTTCCTTTTTCATCTACGGCAAGAACTCCGATGAACGGCGGTGGACTCGAAGAAACCCGATGAACTAATGCGGATCTACAAGGGGAAGAACATGGAACCTGACATGCGCGGGAGATGCGGGCGAGCGCCGGTGAGCTCTGGACACAATCAGGGTGATGCAGCGGCCCTTGTTGAGGACGACGGCAAGGTCCGGACGGCGCGGAAGAGCTTCGGCTGCGCGAGCGTCTGGAGGAAGAAGAAGAGAGCGGCGGCGACGGGGGAAAGTGAAAAAAGATAAGGACCCCACGCGCCTATTTATAAGGAGGATGGAACAACAACAGTCTCACGCGGGAATCGAGGAGACAAAATGATGATTGACCAAGAAGCGCCTCGATTCTCGGATTGACTAGTTAATGCAAAAGATCCGTTGTGATGTCATCCCGATTTTTTGGATTTATCACAGATGACGGCACCCATTTTTACATGGTGGGTCATGAAGATTTATTACCGGTCAGGTGCTTACGAAGAATGCAAGACTCGCCAACTAGAAGACTTGAAGATTGACATGAACCAGTTCAAATCAATCTGGGGCCTAATGTTGGGGATATAACCCCGTGGTAAGACCCGCCAAGGATGGGCCGGGTCATGAGGTTGGTGGCTTAGCAGTGAGGCCTGAGCAGGCTGGAAGATCAAGACAAGGCCTAGAAGTGATTTGCCAGACGGGCCTGGAGGAGGCCCAGAGCCGGAAGGCTACGTGTGACCCGGAGGCGTAAGCCGCCGGGAGACGGCTTGCCAGACAAGGCAAGGATAGTTAGAGATAAGGTTGGTTACTAGATGTAACCCGGCCCGGACTCTTGTAACCCCAGGGCCTCGACCTGTGTATATAAAGGCGGGTTCCCTGGGCGGCTTAAGACACGAAACCTTTGATTGAGTACTAGGTCAAGCGAATCCGCTCCCTTGTAATCGATATCCAATCAATACAACTCAAAGCAGGACGTAGGCTATTACCTCCTTTGAGACGGGCCGAACCTAGGTAAACCTGTGTCTTTCGTCCCGATCAACCCCTTCGAGTTAACCGTCGTAGCGATGGCTTCACCCCTAAGTCCTTGGACTAGGACATCTGCCGTGACAAAACCACGATACACACAGTTCATCCCAGTGAACTGCATGTTGTCTATCACACACATCTTGATCTATGTAACCGTTTATGTTATTTTACCTCATCACAAATAGTTCATCTGAGCGACTTGTATGCCGTCTATCGCACACGTGATCATCTGGACAATCATTTGTGTTCTGCTTGATCAGCGCAAACAGTTTATCGGGGTGAACTATATGCCGTGCATCGCACACACTTGTATTTTCATAAGCGTTTGTGTTATATTATCCAATCGCAAACAGTTTATCTAGGCCAACTGTTTGCCAAACATCGCACACACAACTATTTTTTAGATCGTATTTGATGGATACGCCATCGCACACAGTTTACGTCATTAGCGACGGAGCTTGCACTATACCGTTTGCGATTTGGTCATCGCACACAGTTTTATCGAAGGGTCTCTGATTGATGTGTCGTCTTTGGACCATTCTGTAGTAGTGACGGGTTACACGCCATTTTTTCTGGTCTATGGAGCGGAAGCTGCGTTGACAAGTGATATTCGTCATGACTCGCCCAAAGTTGCCGCGTATGTCGAAGCAGCTAATGAACAAGCTCGTCAGGAATCTCTGGATGTGTTGGAGGAAGAACGCGATCTTGCAGCAGCACGATCAACTATCTAGCAGCAAGACCTACGTCGCTATCATAGCCGTAGAGTTCGCAGTCGGACCTTCCAGGAAGGTGACTTAGTGCTCTATTTGATTCGAGACCAAACAGGTATGCATAAGCTTTCACCACCTTGGGAAGGGCCCTTTGTCATCAGCAAGAACCTCAACAATGGGTCATCTTATCTTGTTGACATACGTGAACGCAAAAAGTCACGTACCTCTAAGGAGGAAACCAACATGCCTTGGAATAGTGCTCATCTTTGGCCTTATTACACTTAGAGCCATTGACTCCAACTCATTGTACATTCCCATGTATATATATATATTTATGATCAATATAATAAAGCCAACACCCTCGAAACTCGGAGTCTCTATTGTTTCATCCCAAAAATTATGTATGAGGCTTTATTCTTTGATCACAGGTCACTTGGGGGCTTCCAACTCATCGAGTTTAGCTATTAACATCCCTTTTCACCCGGCATATGCCATTATATAACTTGGTTATACCTGCCTATCTTCTTGATGCTACTCCGAAAAGGTGACCTGGCGTACTCTTGATAAGTCAATCCATATGGACCCTGAACTTGTCTAGGTGAAAACATCGGCTTAAGTCATGTGAGAGCCAGCTTACAGAAAGCGAGGATAAACCAAGGGATATCACGCCAGCTTCATTCAAGTAAGACCCGAGCCTCGAAAGCCGGTCTAATGACAAACCGAAATTTAACCTGCTTAGAAATTATGCAACTTATTTATTTTCTGTTACAAATTGTATATATCTCTTCATATTCTGTTTTATAGGAATAATTATGTTATCATCATTTGTAGGGTCAATAATAATATGGGTTATTATCTTTAGCCTCTCAAAATAATGGCATACTGGATCGCACATTGACGAGTTGATAACTTTGGTAAATTGTTACCATCTTATAGTGTTGGCTTATGTAAGCTACAAAAACCGGCTCATATATGAAGAACAAAGAAAGAGAGTCACGCAACGCAGTCTACCTATTAAAAAGAGCCGACACATTGCCTTTAGAGGATGACATTTCAAAGTATTCAGTGCACGATGGCAGAACAAATGACCAAGTGTTTTGACTAATCCTATTACAAGACCAACTTGGGCCACCAAATCCTCAAGTTTTTGAAGCACAGAGACTACTCCCGCGCGCCGGCTCTTGAACCGTCCGGGTCGACGTGTCCCTGCTGGTCTTCCGCGCCAGAGGCTTCCGGGTCAACTTGTGCCGGATCATCCTACTATGTCTGGGGGTCTCTTGCCGTCCACTGGATAGTTGACAAAGCTGGGAAAATTGAGTCCTCGCGGGTGATAACAGACGGGTCGACGTCAGGAGCGAAGGTTTTTTTACGACCTAGAGGATTCAGCTCAAATGGCTTATACTCAGGCGGGTTGATGCGTTTGTTCTCCTTGGTGTGGCCGGGTTGGTATTTTGACAAGTCAAGCTCTTCCGAGAGTTGAGTCGCCAGCATTCGGGTTTCCCTCACACACCGTGCATAGTCTCCCTAAGAAAACTCTGAGCCGTCGACATTGAACTCCGGAAACCCGCCCTCCATTTCAGCAGGCTCCATCTCAGATAGATAAGCCTTCGTACAAGCAAGCGTCGAGTTGGCTCCAGCATGAGCCGCCGATTTCTTCAACTCCTGTATCCGTTGAGGAAC
This sequence comes from Elymus sibiricus, assembly GCA_039707655.1. Lineage (NCBI taxonomy): Eukaryota > Viridiplantae > Streptophyta > Magnoliopsida > Poales > Poaceae > Elymus > Elymus sibiricus. Next base: position 359,816,497 of record CM077665.1, read on the forward strand.
CGTTGATAAGTCATTAAGCATATCTTTGAGCCGTAGAGGGGACTTTTTGGCCTTCATCACTGTTTTTACTACATAGGCACATCCTATGAACATTTGTTCTAGGTATGTGAATATGACCTTTAACTTCACTATCGACTGTTGAATAACGTTGTCACTTCTTCTACCTGCACAACGGAGAAGCACATCAATAAGATGGCCGACAACTTAACCCGGATTATGATTACAATGATGTTAATACATACCAAAGATAGCCAGAGTCATGTTGGTAATGTGGCACTTCAGAGTTTTCAACTCCTCTTTTACCAGGCCGAGTTGCTTTAGGCTACTCAATCAAGGATGTAAAGGGGATACACCCTTCTATATATTCTCATGCTATACCTATAGAAGAAGGGGCAAAACCAGTGATTGAGAGCCAACAGAGACTTCATCCGACCTCCAAGAATGTGGTGAGAAAAGAAATAGTACGCCTCCTTGATGCAGGGGTGATTTACCCCATATCTGATAGCAAATGGGTAAGTCTGGTTCATTGCATTCTAAGAAAGGAGGAGTTTCCTTGGTAACTAATGAAAATAATGACCTGGTCCCTACTAGGGATGATGTTGGATATGGAATGTGTGTTGATTTCAGGAAACTAAATAAATACACAAAGAAGGACCACTACCCGTTGCCGTTCATAAATGAGATACTGGAGAGATTGGCCAACAATTCTTATTTTTGCTATCTTGATGGATATTTTGGGTTCTCTCAAATACCAATCAGACCTGAGGATCAAGAAAATACTACCTTCATCTGCTCGTACGGTACATATGCATGTCATAGAATGCCATTTGGTCTATCTAATGGACCACCCTTGTTTCAAGAATGCATATCTAAAACTTTTCCTGACTTTATTGAAAAGATTGTTGAAGTGTTTATGGACAAGTTTTCTGTTCAAGGTACGTCCTTTGATAATTGTCGCTATAATCTTACAAAAGTTCTGCAGAGATGTGAAGAAATGGTTTTGTGCTGAATTGGTAGAAGAGTCACTTCATGGTCACATAAGCGGTAGTATTGGGACGTAGAGTCTCAGAAAAGATCATCGAGATAAACCAAGATAGAATTGCGGTAATAGGGAATTTACCTTACCCTCAAGAGGTGAAAGGTATGCAAACTTTTATGGGACATGCTAGTTTCTACAAGAGTTTTATCAAAGATTTCTCCAAAATATCTAAGCCTTTGACTAACCTTTTGCACAAGGATGTACCCTATTCTTTTGACAAAATTTGCATGCAGGCCTATGAGAAGTTAAGGAATGCCTTAATCACGGCCCCTATTATCCAACCTCCAAAGTGGGTTGAACCCATTGAGATAATGCATGATGCTAGCAATTATGTTGTTAGTGCTGTCCTAGGACAGCATGCTGATAAAAAACTTAACATGATATTTTATGCTAGCAGGAGTTTGGATGAAGACCAAATACATTTCGCAACTACTGAAAAAGAATTACTAGCTATTGTTTTTGCTTGTGACAAATTTCGTCCTTGTATTACTATTCAAAAGTGATAGTTCATACAAATCACCGTGCCTTATGCTACCTTCTTGCAAAAAAGGATGCTAATCCCCGGTTGATTCGATGGATATTACTGCTTCAAGAGTTTGATTTGCAGATAGTAGACCGCAAAGGATAGGAAAATCCCGTAGCAGACCACTTATTGCGCATGGAAAGAATACCTTATGATCCAGTACCTATAAATGAATTCTTTCCGGGTGAGAGCTTGGCTATGATAAAAAAGAAATAACCTTGGTTAGCAGATTATGCTAACTTTGTGGTAGGAAAGTACATGCCGCCTGGCATGAGTTATCATCAAAGAAAAAAGTTCTTCAGTGACCTGAAATATTATTTCTGGGGTGATCCTTTTTTAATCGGCATGGACCAGTTGACATGATAAGGCATTGTGTTCCAGAGCATGACATGAATGCTATACTTGAAGGATGCCATAGTAGCCCTTATGTAGGATATCATGCTGGAAATAGGACCGTCGTCAAGGTGCTTCTGTCAGGATTTTATTGGCCCACTCTCTTTAGAGATGCTCACAGGGTTGTTAAAAATTGTGATGCGTGTCAACGCACGGGTAACATTGGACGGAGGCAAGCAATGCCCATGAACTATAGTCTAGTCTGTGAACCTTTTGTTGTTTGGGGATTGGACTATTTGGGACCTTTTCCTGTGTGAGATGGGTACACTCATATTCTTGTGGTTGTAGATTATGTCACCAAGTGGGTTGAAGCTTTACCAACCAAGCATGTAGATGCGGCTACTTCATTAAAGATGATAAAGGACGTCATATAACCCAGGTCTGGAGTTCCCAAAATTCTTATCACTGATGGTAGATCTCATTTTAAACAGGGAATTTTCGGTAGAGTACTTCATAAGTATGGGGTGACTCACCGAGTAGCTTCGCCTTATCATCAACAAACTAGTGGCCAAGTGGAACTCTCGAATCAAGAAACAAAGAAAATATTGCAGAAGGCGGTGCAGAAGTCTAGAAAGGACTGGGCAGCACAGCTAAACGACAAACTATGGGTCTATGACACCGCCTACAAGAATCCCATGGGAATGTCACCATATAAGATAGTATATGGTAAGGCTTGTCATTTACCTTTAGAACTAGAGTATAATACTTTTTGGGCAATCAAAAATATCAATATCAATCTTAAAGAAGCTGGAGAAAAAAGTTTCCTAGATATACATGCTCTAGGAAAACTTCACAACAGTGCTTACACGAGTGCCAGGTTATTCAAAGAAACGGTTAAGATGTGGCATGATCGTAAGATACTGAAACGAACCTTCAATGTGGGGGACAAGGTCCTCCTATTTAACTCTTGTCTCAAGTTGTTTCCAGGGAAGCTTATATCTCGCTGGGAAGGACCTTATGAGATAGAAGAGGTGTACAATTCTGGAGTTGTTCGTCTTAAAGGAGGGAAAATGGACTCTGGATTGTGAATGGACAACGCTTGAACTATATCTCGCAGATGAACAAAAGGAAGAACGGGGTATAGAAGAGGTAAGTTTCCTCACGATCGAGCAAGACAAGGTCCTCCGTAAGGAGCGAAGAGTGTAAATCATCACTCCGGTAAAGGAGATGTAAGTACATAGGTAGAGATTATATAACTTGTTTTGCTAAACTTGTTAATCTTAAGTCTCGCAAGGTAGAATTTTAGTCTTAGTTGGGAGCTTTGTCACTAATCTTTCAGGGATGAAATTTTTCTAAGGAAGAAACTGGCACAACGGCCAATAGAGCCAAAGACGGCGTTCCGAACGACCGCGAGCGCCCATTTGAGTGGTCACGCGGAAGGGAGACTGATACTTGTGATTTGTGTTGGGTTTTCCCATGCAGAGGAACGGGTGATGCAACACAGTATAGATAAGTATTTCCCTCAGTGAGAACCAAGGTTATCGAACCAATAAGAAGACCATGCAACCCCCGTCTTCAGCGCCTACACACAAAAGAGCAAACACTTGCACCCAACGCGGCCAAGAGGGTTGTCAAGCCCCTTGAACTCGTTACTTGCAAGTAGATAAGCAGTGTAGTTGATAGTTAGATAATTATAAATTGCAAAATAAATAAAAAGTAAATAATGGCACAATAAAATTATAGCATTTGTAAATTTATAAGTGAATAGACCCGGGGGCCATAGTGTTCTCTAGTGGCATCTCTCTCGAAGTAGGCATACGATGGGTAAACAAATTACTGTTTGGCAATTGATAGAAAAGCGCATAGTTATGTGATATTCATGGCAATGATCATTTGTATATAGGCATCACGTCCATAAGCAAATAGGCCGACTCCTGCCTGCACCTACTACTATTACTCCACGTCAAGAGCGCTTCTATGCTTGCCTCTCTAAGTATTAAGTTCATGACAAACAGAGTAATGCTTGGAGAACGATGACATGATGTAGACAAAGAGAATCCAAACAATATAAATTAACCCCATCGTTTTATCCTTAGTGGCAACAATACAAATACATGTCTTGTCCCTTTCTATCACTGGGATATAGAGCACCGCAAGATTGAACCCACTACAACGCACCCCTCTCACTGAAGATAGATCAATCTAGTTGGCCAAACCAAATCAATAGATCGAAGAGATTTACGAAGCTATAATAATCATGCAAATAAGAATCATAAAAGAATTCAGAGAAGACTCAAATCTTTTTCATGAATAAACTGAACATAAACCCACAATTCATCGGATCCCAACAAACAAACCGCACAAAGTGATTACATCGAATAGATCATCGCGAAGATGCGATGAACTTTGTATTGAAGAGCAAGGAGAGAAAGAGACATCTAGATACTAGCTATGGACCCGTAGGTCTGTGGTAAACTACTCACACATCACCATGGGAGCAGCAAGGTTGATGAAGAGGCCCTCTGAGATCGATCCCCCCTCCGACAGGGCACCAAAACAGGGCTCCATATGGGCACACGGAGGAACAGAGACTTGCGGCGGCGGAAAAATTGTTTCGGGAGCTCCCCTAGGGTTTTCGGGAAATATGAGAATTTATAAGCCAAAGAACGAGGTCAGGAGAACCATGGGGAGCCTGACGTGGCTTGAGACTGCGTCGGTATTTCCCCAAAGAGGAAGGGATGATGCAGCACATCGACGGTAAGTATTTCCCTCAGTTATGAAACCAAGGTATCGAACCAGTAGGAGGATCACCACGACCTAATAAACAACACCTGCACACAAAGAACAAATACTTGCAACCCGACACGAAAGAGAGGATGTCAATCTCTCTACGGTAAAAAGATAGATTAGGATATGATAGATTGGAGAGATAGATCTCTCAAGAACACAAAATAAAAAGGGATAATAAAAAGTGCAGCAAGGTATTTTTGGGTTTTTGGAATAATAGATCTGAAAACAAAAGCGGCAAAAAGATAGATCGGAAAGCAATATGTTGGAAAAGTAGACCCGGGGGCTGTAGGTTTCACTAGTGGCTTCTCTCATGAGTATATCACACGGTGGGTGAACAAATTACTGTTGGGCAATTGATAGAAGATCAAATAATCATGACGATATCCAAGGCGATGATCATTATATAGGCATCACATCCAAGATAAGTAGACCGACTCCTGCCTGCATCTACCGCTATTACTCCACACATCGACCGTTATCCAGTATGCATCTAGTGTATTAAGTTCATGGAAAAACGGAGTAATGCAATAAGAACGATGACATGATGTAGACAAGATCTATTCATGTAGGAATAGACCCCATCTTGTTATCCTTAATAGCAACGATACATGCGTGCCTTGCTGCCCCTTCTGTCACTGGGAGAGGACACCGCAAGATCGAACCCATCACAAAGCACCTCTTCCCATGGCAAGAAAAAGCGATCTAGTTGGCCAAACTAAACCAAAGATTCGAAGAAGAAATACGAGGCTATAAGTAATCATGCATATAAGAGATCAAAGAAGACTCAAATAATATTCATGGATAGAAACTGATCATGAACTCAAAATTCATCGGATCCCAACAAACACACCGCAAAAGTTTACATCAAATAGATCTCCAAGAGACCATTGTATTGAGAATCAAAAGGGAGAGAGGAAGCCATCTAGATACTACCTACGGACTCGTAGGTCTATGGTGGACAACTCACGCATCATCGGAGAGGCACCAATGAGGATGATGAACCCCTCCATGATGGTGTTAGATTGGATCTCGAGGCTCTGGAACTTGCGGCAGCTGGATGTGTTTTTCGTCGACTCCCTTAGGGTTTCTGGAATATTTGGGAATTTATAGGCGTGAGAGGCAGTGGAGAGGGGTCCCGAGGAGGGCACAACCCATCAGGGCGCGCCCGGGGCCTCTCGCGCGCCTTGGTGGGTTGTGGTCTCCACGTCCCACCTCTCTGGCACTTCTTTGGCCCACTGGATGTCTTATGGTCCCGAAAAAATCTCCATAAAGTTTCGTCGCGATTGGACTCTGTTTCGTACTAATATTCTGCGAAGTAAAAAAACAAGCAAAAACAACAACTGGCACTATGTCAATAGGTTAGTTCCAAAAAATGATATAAAGTTGCTATAAAATGATTGTAAAACATCCAAGAATGATAATATAACAATATGGAACAAGCAAAAATTATAGATACATTGGAGACATTTGAGCATCCCCAAGCTTAATTCCTACTCGTCCTCGAGTAGGTAAACGATAAAAACAGAATTTTTGATGTGGAATGTTGCCTAACATGTTCATCTCATATTCTTTTCTTTTGTGGCATGGACATTTGGACTTTTAGATGGTTCAAAGCAATAGTCTAGTTTTAACATGATGACTTCAAAACTCAAGCATGCCAACAAGCAACCATGTGTTTCAAAATATCAACACTAAAGAAAGTTATCCCTAGCCCATCATGCTCAATCATTGATCCATTCATGAAACACACTCAAATATTAGCTACACCCAATGCTTAAGTACGATCATAGTGCCCCCTAGTTAGTGCTTTATAAGAGAAGATGGCGACTCAACGTAAAAATAAAAGTTGCATAAAGTAAATAGATAGGCCCTTCACAGAGGGAAGTACGGATTTCTAGAGGTGCCAGAGCTCAAAGTTTAAATTGAGAGAGAAAAATATTTTGAGTGGCATGCCTTTCCTGTCAACGAAAACGACAAAGTAGTTCACAATACTTTCCATGCTAGATATATCATAGGCGGTTCCCAAACAGAAAATAAAGTTTATTCCTTTTTCCACCATTCTTTCACAATCCATGGCTGGCCGTATCCACGGTTGCCTTCCATACCAACACTTTCCAAGGAATTTATTATTTGACAACATAAAGTAATTTTTTTTTCTTTTTTCATTTCGGGGCTGGGCATCCCTATTACCGCCGTACTCTCGTGCAATGACAAGTGAATAAACACTCATCTTGAGAATAACACATCTAGCATGGAAAAATATTGGACACCCCCTACCGTTTCATGAGCGGTACGAGCACACAAAAAGAAAATTTATTTCGAAAAGTAGAGATAGCACATACAAATTTGCTTAGAATGACATGGAAATACTGCATATAGGTAGGTATGGTGGACTCATAAGGCAAAACTGGGTTTAAGGATTTTGGATGCACAAGTAGTATTTCTACTTAGTACAAGTGGAGGCTAGCAAATAGATTGAGAAGCAACCAACCAAGAAACAAAAATTCACATAAGCGAGCATTGAGCATAACTAACACCGAATAATGCAACATAAGTAGGATGTAATTTCATTGCATAACTATTGACTTTGATGCATGCATAGGGAATCACAAACCTTAACACCAATATTCTTACTAAATCATAATTACTCACTAACATGACTCACATATTACTATCATCATGTCTCAAAACTAATACAAGGAATCAAGTTTAATTTGTCCAATGATCTTCATGAAAGTTTTTATTATATCCTCCTTGCATATCTATCACTTTGGGACTAGTTTCATATATTGCCATTGCTTTTGACAAGCTCAAACAAATTTAAGTGAAGCACATGAGCATAGAGATTTCATCTCTCAAAATAGTATAAGTGAAGCATGAGAGGATTTCTTCAAAATTTACTAACTCTCAAAATAATCTAAGTTAAGCATGAGAGGATTTCTTCAAAATTTTCCAAGCACACCGTGCTCAAAAAGATATAAGTGAAGCACTAGAGCAATTCTATAGCTCAAAAAGTTTAAGTGAAGCATATAGAGCAATTCTAACAAATCATAGCATAATTTTGGCTCTCTCAAATAGGTGTGTCAAGCAAGGATATAAGTGGCAAACTAAAAATCAAAGCAAGCAAAGACTCAATTGATACAAGATGCTCCAAGCAAAACTCATGATATGTGACGAATAAAAATATAGCTCCAAGTAAAATACCAATGGTCGTTAGAAGAAAGAGGGGATGCCACTCGGGGCATCCCCAAGCTTAGTTGCTTGTTTCTATTTGGATATATCTTGGGGGTGCTGTAGCATCCCCAAGCTTAGGCTCTTTTCACTCCTTATTCCTTCATCCATCGTGATCTCACCCAAAACTTGAAAACTTCAATCAGACAAAACTCAACAAAATCTTCGTAAGATCCGTTAGTATAATAAAGCAAATCACTACTTTAGGTGCTGTTGCAAACCCATTAAAATTTTATTATTGCATTATACCTACTGTATTTTAACTTTACTATGGCTCATACCCTTCAATATAACCCATATATTCATCAAAACAAGCACACAATGCAACGAAAACAGAATCTGTGTTAAACAGAACAGTCTGTAGTAATCTGTACTCTAACTATACTTCTGTAACTCTAAAAATTCTGAAAAATTAGGAGAACGTAAAGAATTTGTATAAAAACACTTTGTTAAAATTTCATCTCAATATCACGTTCCAGTAAAAAATGAAAATTCAAACACTGCAGGCAAAGTTTCTGTTTCAGATTCAGCATTGTTTCTTCTCATCTTATGAATCATCCTAAAGGCTCTACTTGGCACAAACACTAAATAAAACATAAGAACACAATCATAACAGAGTCATAATTGTGTCAACACTCAAAAACAGAAAGGAAAAGACGAAAATAAATTTATTCATTGGGTTGCCTCCCAACAAGCGCTATCGTTTTACGCCCCTAGCTAGGCATAATGCATAGATTCAAGTGTTGTCATCTTTGGTTTTTGCTCCATAGGATGCTCTCATGATTGATTAATATGGTGGCTTAACTCTTGTTCTAGGGAAGTGTTCCATACCCTTTCTTAATGGAAACTGAAATCTAATATTGCCTTCTTTCATATCAATCACGACACCTATAGTTCATAAGAACGGTCTACCAAGTATAATGGGACAAGACGGATTGCAATCAATATCAAGAACAATAAAATCTATGGGCACATAGTTCCTATTTGCAATAATAAGAACATCATTAATTCTTCCCAAAGGCTTTTTAATAGTAGAATCCACCAAGTGCAAATTAAGAGAACATTCTTCAATATTGGTGAGACCAAGCACATCACATAAAGATTTCGGAATCGTGGAAACACTAGCACCCAAATCACATAAAGCAAAACACTCATGATTTTTAATCTTGACCTTAATAGTAGGTTACCACTCATCATGTAATTTTCTAAGAATAGAAATCTCCAACTCCAACTTTTCTTCAAAAGATTTCATCACGGCATCAACGATATGTTTAGTAAAAGCTTTATTTTGTTCATATGCATGGGGTGAATTCAACATGGATTGCATCAAAGAAATACATTCAATCAAAGAGCAACTATCATAATTAAAGTCTTTGCAATCCAAAATAGTGGGGACATCACTAGTTAAAGTTTTGACCTCTTCAAACCCACTTTCATCAAAATTTTCATCAAGATTTTCACCCTCCAGATTATTGGGACGCCTTCTAGATAAAGTTGACTCTACTTCAGTCCCTTTATCATCAATATTAATATTACTAAACAAGGAATCAATAGAAGAAATACCAATCACTTTAAGATCTTCATCATTTTTGTGAAGGCAATCACTAGAAAACGATTTTTCTAAGAATTCTCTTCTAGCTCTAAGCATAGCGGTTCTTTTCTTACTTTCATCCATGGAGGCATATAAAGCTTTAATTGATTTATCAATCTTAGGCACAAAAGCTTTCAACTTGAGATTTTGCACATCATGAGAAATTCTATCAATGCTTCTAGACATATCATCAATCTTATTCAACTTTTCTTCTATCGTAGTATTAAAAAAATTGCGTATTGATAAATTATTTAATATTATTCTCAAGATCAGAGGTGTTCCTATTATTATTGTAATAAGAATTACCATAGGAATTACCATAACTATTAGAGGAATTTCCAGGAAAAGGCCTAGGATTAAAGTTACCTCTATAAGCATTGTTATTAAAATTGTTTCGCGAGATGAAGTTCACATCTACAGAATCACTATTTTGCTCAATCAAGGTAGACAAAGGAACATCATTAAGATCAATAGGATCATTTTTTACTACCAACCAACTTCATCAAAGCATCAACTTTATCACTCAAGGTGCTAATTTCTTCAACCGAATTAACCTTTTGACTAGTAGGTGCTCTTTCAGTATGCCATTGTGAATAATTTGCCATAATATTATCTAGCAATTTAGTAGCTTCACCCAAGGTAATTTCCATAAAAGTACCACCCGCGGCGGAATCTAAAAGATTTCTAGAGACAAAATTCAATCCCGCTGAAAAAATTTGAATGATCATCCAAAGATTGAAACCATGAGTAGGACAATTTCTTAGCATCAATTTCATTCTTTCCCAAGATTGTGCAACATGTTCATGTTCAAGTTGCTTAAAATTCATGATTTGTGTCCTAAGGGAAATAATTTTCGCGGGCGGAAAATACTTAGTAATAAAAGAATCCCTGCACTTGTTCCAAGAATCGATACTATTGCGAGGCAAAGAAGAAAACCAATTTTTTGCACGATCCCGCAAGGAGAAAGGAAATAATTTCAACTTCACTATATCATTGTCCACATCTTTTTTCTTTTGCATATCACACAATTCAACGAATGTGTTTAGATGGGACGCGACAGCCTCATTAGGATTACCGGAAAATTGATCTTTCATGACAAGATTCAACAAAGCGGCATTAATATCACAAGACTCCGCACTAGTGGCGGGAGGAGCAATAGGAGTACTAATAAAATCCTTATTATTAGTATTGGAAAAATCACACAACTTGGTGTTTTCTTGAGTCATCGTGACTACGCAAACAAGATTGCAAGCAAGCAAGAGATCTGACAAGAAAAAGGCAAACGAAAAAGAGGACGAACAAAACGACAAATTGGGTGAAGTGGGGGAGATGAAAACGAGAAGCAAATGGCAAATAATGTAATTGCAAGGAGATGAGATTTGTGATTAGGAACCTGGTAGATGACGATGGTGTCTCCTCGGCGCCAGAGATTTGCACGTATAAGAGACCGCTTCCTCCCCGGCAACGGCGCCAGAAATTCCTTTGACGTGGCTTGAGACTGCGTCGGTATTTCCCCAAAGAGGAAGGGCTGATGCAACACAGCGACGGTGAGTATTTCCCTCAGTTATGAAACAAAGGTATCGAACCAGTAGGAGGATCACCACCACCTAATAAACAACACCTGCACACAAAGAACAAATACATGCAAGCCGACGCGAAAGAGAGATTGTCAATCTCTCTACGATAAAAAGATAGATTAGGATATGATAGATTGGAGAGATAGATCTCTCAAGAACACAAAATAAAAAGGGCAAATAAAAAGTGCAGCAAGGTATTTTTGGGTTTTTGGAATAATAGATCTGAAATCAAAAGCGGCAAAAAGATAGATCGGAAAGCAATATGTTGGAAAAGTAGACCCGGGGGCCGTAGGTTTCACTAGTGCCTTCTCTCATGAGTATAGCACACGGTGGGTGAACAAATTACTGTTGGGCAATTGATAGAATATCTAATAATCATGACGATATCCAAGGAGATGATCATTATATAGGCATCACATCCAAGATAAGTAGACCGACTCCTGCCTGCATCTACTACTATTACTCCACACATCGACCGCTATCCAGCATGCATCTAGTGTATTAAGTTCATGGAAAAACGGAGTAATGCAATAAGAACGATGACATGATGTAGACAAGATCTATTCATGTAGGAATATACCCCATCTTGTTATCCTTAATAGTGACGATACATGCGTGTCTCGCTGCCCCTTCTGTCACTAGGAGAGGACACCGCAAGATCGAACCCATCACAAAGCACCTCTTCCCATGGCAAGAAAAATCGATCTAGTTGGCCTAACTAAACCAAAGATTCGAAGAAGCAATACGAGGCTATAAGTAATCATGCATATAAGAGATCAAAGAAGACTCAAATAATATTCATGGATAGAAACTGATCATGAACTCAAAATTCATCGGATGCCAACAAACACACCGCAAAGTTTACATCAAATAGATCTCCAAGACACCATTGTATTGAGAATCAAAAGAGAGAGAGGAAGCCATCTAGCTACTGCCTACGGACCCGTAGGTCTATGGTGGACTACTCACACATCATCGGAGAGGCGCCAATGAGGATGATGAACCCCTCCATGATGGTGTTAGATTGGATCTCGAGGCTCTAGAACTTGCGGCGGCTGGATGTGTTTTTCGTCGACTCCCTTAGGGTTTCTGGAATATTTGGGAATTTATAGGCGTCAGAGGCGGTGGGGAGGGGTCCCGAGGAGGGCACAACCCATCAAGGCGCGCCCGGGGCCTCTGGCGCACCCTGGTGGGTTGTGGTCTCCACGGCCCACCTCTTTGGCACTTCTTTGGCCCACTGGATGTCTTCTGGTCCAAAAAAAATCTCCAAAAAGTTTCGTCGCGATTGGACTCCGTTTGGTACTGATATTCTGCGAAGTAAAAAAAAGAAAAAACAGCAACTCGCACTTTGGCACTATGTCAATAGGTTAGTCCCAAAAAATGATATAAAGTTTCTATAAAATGATTGTAAAACATCCAAGAATGATAATATAATAGCCTGGAACAAGCAAAAAATTATAGATACGTTGGAGACGTATCAGGGTCCATGACCCAACAGGGTGCGGCCACCCCCCGGGCGCGCCCTGTTGGCTCGTGGGGCCCTCATGTGGCTCCCGGCCTTCTCCTGAAGCTTCCAGGTCTTCTTTTGTCCCAGAAAAAATTGTCAAAAAGTTTCGTCGTATTTGGACTCCGTTTGGTACTGTAAACATGAGAAGCCAAAAACATGCAGAAAATAGCAACTAGCACTGGGCACTAGGTTAGTAGGTTAGTGCTAAAAAATAATATAAATTGGCAAATAAATGCCTAAAAAGAATCCTAGAATGATAATATTATATCATGGAACAATCAAAAATTATAGATACGTTGGAGACGTATTAGCATCCCCAAGCTTAATTCTTGCTCGTCCTCGAGTAGGTAAGTGATAAAAACAGAATTTTTGATGTGACATGCTACCCAGCATGCAATCTATTGCAGGTGTGATCATTGAGAAACACCGAATTAACAAACATTAACATAATGATATCCATAAACATAAGTAACATAATCACCAATATTCAAAATATACGATCCTTAAAGAATGTTTACCCCCCCCCCCCCATTCATTTTATCATATTACCATGGCATGGATTCGTCTTCTCCACATAAATATGAATGTCAAGCACCACGGTGTCAAGTTAGGCAATTGGATCATACTTTTTAACGCGCTTCAGCTTTTATTACTCACGCAATACATGAGCGTGAACCATGGATATAGCATATGGATGGAATAGAATATGGTGGTAGGTATCAAAGGGGTAAAAAGGGGAGAAGAAAGTCTCGCATCAACTTGGCGTATCAACGGGCTATGGAGATTCCCATCAATAGATATCAATGCGAGGAGTAGGGATTGCCATCCAACGGATGCATTAGAGCTATAAGTGTATGAAATCTCGAATGAAGCTAAGTGGGTGTGCATCCAACTTGCTTGCTCATGAAGACCTCGGGCATTTGAGGAAGCCCATCATCGGAATATACAAGCCAAGTTCTATAATAAAATTTTCCCACTAGCATATGGAAGTGACAAAAAATGAGACTCTCTATATGAAAACATGGTGCAACTTTGAGGCACAAGTGTGGAAAAAGAGGTAGTAGCACTATCCCTTCTCTCTTTTCTCTCATTTATTTCTTTATTTTTTTTCTCTCTTTTTTTTCTTTTTTTTCCTTTTTCTTTCTTCATTTTTCTGTTTTTTTCTTTTTCCCCTTTATTTATTTTATTTTTCGTCCGAAGTCTCATCCCAACTTGTGGGGGAATCATTGTATCCATCATCCTTTCCTCACTGAGACAGTGCCCTAATAATGATGAATATCACACTTTTATTTCCTTACAACTCGATATGAAAAACTACTAAACAATATGACTATATGAATGCCTCTAGCACTGTACCAGGGTGTGCAATGATCTAGCATAACATGTATGATAATGATGAACGGTGGCTTTGCCACAAAACTATGTGAGCTACATGATCATGCAAATCAATATGACAATGGGTGTATAAGTCATATGATGTGACGGTGGAAGTTGCATGGCAATATATCTCGGAATGGCAATGGATATGCCATAATAGGTAGGTATGGTAGCTATTTTGAGGAAGATATAATGAGGCTTATGTGCAACAGAGTGTATCATGTCGCGGGGTTTGGATGCACCGGCGAAGTTTGCATCGATCCTCGAGGTGAGAATGGGCAATGCACGGTACCGAAGAGGCTAGCAAATAGGAAAGGTGAGAGTGCGTACATGATACGTCTCCAACGTATCGATAATTTATGTAGTATTCATGCCATATTCACCTATGTTTATAATACTTTTATATTGTTTTGATGCACTTTACATGATTTATTAAGAACTAACCCGGACTGACGCTGTTTTCAGCAGAACTACCGTGGTGTTGTTTTTTGTGCAGAAATAAAAGTTCTCCAAATGCAACGAAACTTTTTGACGTTTTTTTTAACAAATGAGGCACTAGAATCTTCGTGGGAGGGCCAGAAGAGCCACGAGGTGGCCACAACCCACCAGGGTGAGCCAGCCCCCTCTGGCGTGCCTTGATGTCTTGTGGGCCCCTCGTGGCCCATCTTCGCGTGAAACCGACGCCCAAAAATCCTATATATTCAGAAACCCCCAGAAATAACCCTAGATCAGAAGTTCCGCTGCCGCAACTCTGTATCAACGAAAAACCAATCTGGAGGCGTTCCAGTACCCTGCCGGAGAGGGTAGATCATCTCCGGTGGCCATCTTCATCATCCCAGCGGAGGCCATGACGAGGAGGGAGTAGTCCACCCTCGGGGCTGAGGGTATGTACTAGTAGCTATGTGTTCAATCTCTCTCTCTCTCTCATGTTCTTGAGATGTCACGATCTTGATGTATCACGGGCTTTGTTAATATAGTTGGATCATATGGTGTTTTCCCCTCTCTATCTTTTTGTGATGAATTGAGTTTTCCCTTTGAGATTTCGTTATTACCGGATTGAATACTTTTATGGATTTGAGAGCACTTGATCTATGTCTTGGCACTCAACTCACGGATTCCCGAGGTGACATTGGGGTAATCTATGCATAGGGGTTTATGCACGTTTTCATCCTACTTTCTTCGGTAGAAATCTTGGGGCACTCTTTGAGGTTCTTTGTGTTGGATTGAGTATTATGAATCTGAAATTGTTTGATGCGTATCGTATAATTAACTCATGGATACTTGTGGTGACATTAGAGTATCTAGGTGACATTAGAGTTGGTTGATGTGTATCATATGGTGTTATTTTAGTATGAACTCTTAGATAGATCGATCGGAAAGAATAACTTGGTGTTATTTTAGTATGAACTCTTAGATAAATCGATCGGAAAGGATAACTTTAAGGTGTTTTCGTACCCTACAAACAATTTATTCTTATGTTCTCCGCTAGATAAGAACTTTGGAGTGATTCTTCGTTGCATGTTGTGGGATGGTTATGTGATCCAATTATATTAGCATTGTTGAGAGATTGCACTAGCGAAAGTACGGACCCTAGCCCTTGTTTTCAAGCATTGCAATACCGTTTGTGCTCACTCCTGTACTTGCTATGTTGCTGTTTTTTATTGTTACTATTACAAAAATCAATATCTGATATCATTACTACACTTGTATCACCATCTCTTCGCCGAACTAGTGCACCTATACAATTTACCATTGTATTTGGTGTGTTGGGGACACAAGAGACTTTTTATTATTTGGTTGCAGGGTTGTTTGAGAGAGACCATATTCATCCTACTCCTCCCACGGATTGATAAACCTTAGGTCATCCACTTGATGGAAATTTTCTACTGTCCTACAAAACTCTGCGCTTGGAGGCCCAACACGAGTCTACAAGAACAAGTTGTGTAGTAGACATCAGTACATCCATGGATTCACATTAGTCATAAAGAAGTCACATACTTATTGCAAGGTTTTATTAGCTCTCTCGAAGCAAAGTACTAATCGCATGCCCCTAGGGAGGAGGTTGGCAGGAGTTAACCATCGCGCGCCTCCGACCTAAACAGCACTAGGATTTCAACGAGGAATAAGAATGCTCACACATCATCACCATGCCATAACCAATATTTAGATGAACAACAAATAAACACCCTTTAACTATCGATATTTCTACTAACCAACAACCATGCACTCACGCCCTTTCATATTACCACATCAATATCATTAACCCACAATTTCTCTTTTATGTGCTACATGTGGTTTTGATTATGCACTCATTGAATGCCTATTATTTTTGGACTAGTCTTAGAACCATGCAAATTACCGTCACTATTTATTAACTCTCAAACAAATATAAGTGAAGAACGAGAGTGCAATTATTTTTCTATAAAATCTATAAGCCACCGTGCTCAAAAACATATAAGTGAAGTACTAGAGGAAGTGCTAAGCTCAAAAGATATAAGTGAAGCACATAGAGTATTCTAACAAATCATGGTGAAAGTGTGTCTCTCTCAAATAGGTGTGTCCAGAAAACAATGATTCTGGCAAACTAAAACAAAAGCAAACTAAAGCAAACGACGCTCCAAGCAAAACTCATATCATGTGATGAATAAAAATATAGCTCCAAGTGACATAACGATGGATTGAAACGAAAGAGGGGATGCCTTTCGGGGCATCCCCAAGCTTAGATGCTTGAGTCTTCCTAGAATTTGACTTGGGGTGACTTGGGCATCCCCAAGCTTAGGATCTTTGCCGCTCCCTATTCCTTCATCCATCGCGATAACAACCAAAACTTGAAAACTTCAGCACACAAAACTCAGCAGAAACCTTCGTGAGATCCGTTAGTATAATAAACATATCAAATAATTTAGGTACTTCTATAAATTGATTCATATTTTATTATTGCATAAGGTACTATATTCTAACTTCTCCATGACTTATACCCTCCCTGATACGTCCATTTTGCATCATGATTTCTTACCACTATCTACCTTATTTTTGTCCATTATTCCACATTATCATACAATTCATCTGTTTACTCTCTCTGAATATGCAAGGTACATCAGAAGGAGGGAAATATCTGGAAACTGGAATTCTGGACCGGAAAACCGAGGAAAAGGCAGAAAAATCACCAGTCTCAGAATGACCTGAAAATTTACGGAGAATATTTTTGGAATATTTAAGAATTTCTGGGGCAAAAATATACCGAAGAGGGGCTGCCAGCAGGCCACAAGCCAACAGGCCGCGTCCCCTGGGGGCGTGGCCAGATGGCTTGTGGGCCCCCTGCTGGTCCTCCGATACCCCTCTTCTCCTATATGGTGTGATTTACCCTAGAAAAAATCATAGGCAACCTTTCGGGACGAGGCGCCGCTGTCTCGAGGCGGAAACCTGGGCAGAGGCCCTTTTGCACTCCGACAGTCAGATTCTACCAGGGAAATCCCTCTCCGGGAGGGGGAGATCGAAGCCATCATCATCACCAACGCTTCCTCCTTCATGGGAGGACCAATCTCCATCAACCTCTTCACCAGCACCATCTCATCTCCAACCCTAGTTCATCTCTTGTATTCAATCTTTGTCCCCAAACCTCAGATTGGTACATGTGGGTTACTAGTTGTGTTGATTACATCTCGTAGTTGATGCTTGTTGGATCACTTGGTGGAAGAGATTATGTTCAGATCCTTAATTATCATTATTACTCCTTTGATCTTGAACATGTTGATGATGTGTGAGTAGTTACTACTGTTCCCGAGGACATGGGAGAAGTCTTGTTATAAGTAATCTTGTGAAGTTGGTATGCGTTCGATATTTTGATGATATGTATGTTGTTACTTCTCTTAGTGGTGTTATGTGAACGTCGACTACATGACACTTCACCATGTTATGGGCCTAAGGGAAGTCATTGTGGAGTAACAAGTAGATGATGGATTGCGAGAGTGACAGAAGCGTAAACCCCAGTTTATGGGTTGCTTCATAAGGGGCTGATTTGGATCCACATGTTTCATGCTATGGTTAGATTTATCTTAATTCTTCTTTCGTAGTTGCGGATGCTTGCGAGAGGGGTTAATCATAAGTAGGTTGTTAGTTCAAGTAAGAACATCACCTTAGCACCGGTCCACCCACATATCAAATTATCAAAGTAGCGAACGTGAATCAACTCAACATGATGAATATGACTAGATAGAAATTCCCATGTGTCCTCGGGAGCACTTGCTTAATATAAGAGTACTTCCAGGCCTGTCCTTTGCTACAAAAAGGATTGGGCTACCTTTCTGCACCATTGTTACTATTGTTACTTGTCACTTGTTATGAATTATCTTGCTACAAAACTATCTACCACTGTTACTCACAACACTTGCAGAGAATACCTTGCTGAAAACTGCTTGTCATTTCCTTCTGCTCCTCGTTGGGTTCGACACTCTTACTTATCAAAAGGACTGCAATTGATCCCCTATACTTGTGGGTCATCACACCCCCCTGATATAATACATAGCATCATCAAAACGAGCAAACTATGCAAGCAAAAACAGAATCTGTCTAAAACAGAACAGTCTGTAATGATCTGTAGAGAAACTATACTTCTGTAACTCCAAAAATTCGGAAACATTAGTAAAACCTGGGGAATTTGTATAGAAATACTGTGTAAAAATTTCAGATCAAAAAAACATTCCAGTAAAATCATAGGAATTCTGCACTGGACGCTAAAGTTTCTGTTTTTGCACCATATCAATTCTACTCATCATGCAAGTCATCCCAAAGGCTTTACTTGGCACAAACACTAATTAAAAGATAAAAATACAATCACTACAGTAGCAAGAATCATGTTATCAAACCAAAAACAGAAAGTAAAAGCAAAAAAATTAAGATAACTATTGGGTTGCCTCCCAAATAGCACTATTGTTTTACGCCCCTAGCTAGGCATAATGCATATGATCAAAGTGTTGTCCTCAGGGTCGTCCACCTTGGCTATTTTAGCGGGAACTTTTTCAAACCCTGAGGGGTTCTTTTCTTTTAATAGTATCCTCTGAAAGTGTTGTCATCAATTTCTCTAAGGACTCAAGCTTTTTATTAGCAGTGGTAAGAAAAGAGTTCATACGATGAAGGCTAGGGCCTAAGGCTTTAATAGGTTTGTTAACCTTTTGTATTCCACCAATATTTTTATTCAAATCCCCTAGATTCCCTAAAATTTGGATCCCCTCATGTGTTAAAGAATATATTTGAGGTAATGGAGGAGTTCCAACCATTCCCTCTACTATTTCATACGCAGCACAGGAATCCAAGTCAATAAAATTTCCTTTAGCAGCAAAGTCTAGAACCTGTCTATGAGATATCCCTAGACCTATATAAAAATTACGAAGGAGGATTTTCATATCATTCTTTATGGTAGCATTACGATGAGACTCTATTATGCGATACCAGACATCTTTCATGTTCTCCCCATGTTTATGTTTAAAGTTTAGTACCTCAAAATCCGGAGAAACATTGATCGGGTGTCTAGACATAGTAGCAAGCAAACAAGTAAACTAGCAAACTAGCAAAGATAAATATTTTGGTATTTTTTATTTTAATAGAAAGCAAAATACAAGAAAAAATAAAAAAAGTAGAAAAACGAATGATAATTTGTGAGAAGGTACTTGATGGTAAGTTAGTAATATTCCCCGGCAACGGCGCCAGAAATCCTTCCTGATACTTGTGATCTGCGTTCGGTTTTTCCGTGAAGAGGAACGGGTGATGCAGCACATTATAGATAAGTATTTCCCTCAGTGAGAACCAAGTTTATCGAACCAATAGGAGGACCACGCAACCACCGTCTTCAGCGCCTACACACAAAAGAGCAAACACTTGGGTTGTCAAGCCCCTTGAAATCCTTGCTTGCAAGTAGATAAGTAGTATCATTGATAGTTGGATAAATATAAATTGCAAAATAAATAAAAGGTAAATAGTGGCAGCAAGAAAATAATAGCGTTTATAAATTTATAAGTGAATAGACCTGGGGGCCATAGTGTTCTCCAGTGGCATCTCTCTCGAACTAGGCATACGGTGGGTAAACAAATTACTGTTGGGCAATTGATAGAAAAACACATAGTTATGTGATATTCATGGCAATGATCATGTGCGTATAGGCATCACATCCATAAGAAAATAGGCCGATGTCGGCGTTCTGGATACTAGGGTACCCAGACTTGCCTGCTTGCGGCCCAAGGCATGGCCCACCTGGCGGTCCGTACGGCCCTGCGCGGCCTCACTCAAGACAAGACCCTCGCGAGGAGCCCATCCTCATGAGGAGGACAGCGCCAAGGCGAAAGGGGAAGGCCTCCCCAGGACTCCTCCCGAGCAGCGGAGATCTCTATGCAACGATGGGCCTCAGGAGGTCAAGAGTGACGACAGCCAGGCCAGGCGGGCGCCAGCCCGCCAGAGGGGACAGTTTCCTCTTTAGTGCAAAGGAGACAGGGACGAACGCGGGTTCGCAAGGAGCCCCGCCAAAGGTTCCCATTCCGGTGCAACAAGACCGGGTCAGCGAGCACAGCAGGACGGATGTCACCGGCGAGCCCACCACCGCGTCACCACCACCAACTTTGCAGGCGAAGACCACCTTTCATCAGGATAGGGTGTACCCCCTGTCCCCCTTCAAATTTGGCCGTTGTGGGATCCCTTCCCGCCATTGCGATAAGGGAAGAGGACCCGGGCCGCTATAAATAGAGGCTAGGTAGCTCGGTAGAAGGGGACCAGAGCACCACCCGACAGAGCAACCACCCCGCAAACACACCCGCAAGGCAACACACCTCTGTACTAGTTCATCCACAAACCTCCTCGTGAGGCAATCCACCAAAGGCAGGAGTAGGGTTTTACGCTTCGCAGTGGCCCGAACCTAGGTAAACTCTTGTGTGCCATCGTCTTCCTCGCCATCTAGCGGGATTATTGTGTTGTGAGCTTGGAGGGGGCGAAGCTGTTGGGGAATCTTCGCACACGCCCCTGGGTTCGAATTCCTTAGGGTTTTGCGGAGCCCGAAATCCGACATTTGGCGCACCGGGTAGGGGCGTGTCGGAGTCTTCCTCAAGCCTCACTCTTCCTCCGCCTCACCACTCCGATGGCCGACGCCCGCCGAGCCTGCGCTGAGCGTCGTGCTGCCCGTGTCGCCCAGACGGCGCACGTGGGCCGCGCCGCTGTGCGCCGCTCTCCCTCTCCTGTGGCCAACGCCGTCACGGGCCCGGAGGCCCACGAGCAGCAGGATTCGTCGCAACCGGTCACCGCGCGGCATGACGGCTGCACCGCCACTCCGTCAATCATTCCAGCTACTGGGTCATCCTCCCACGCCCGCCCAGGGCCGGCGCGTGGATCGGGCGCACTGAACATGGAGCGCGAGCTGCTGCGCTACCGCCCCGCCCCCAACCGCCTCGATTACTGGCTCAGGCGCGTCGTGGAGCTCGTCAGTGCAGCCGGCGACACTTCGACGTTCACCTACTCGTTATGGCCCCAACCCTCCCTGGCAGGCGATGAAACTCATGATGTGCCGCCTCCTCCTCCCCAGCGCGACGTCGACCCCGAGCCCAGGCGTGAAGCACGACCGCGCGACCAGCCGCGTGGGCCCCCGGCGAGGGTGAGAGAAGAAGTAAGCTGCCAGGTGGTGCCACGGCCGCACGTTGACGCGCGTGCGGTCCCAGCGCCGGCGCGCCAGCGGTGCGACCGGGCACCCCTGGAGGCAGCCATGCAAGAGCATCAAGACCAGGTTCCTCCCGAGCGCGCACCGCCCGTGGGCCCGGTGGGCTGCCGCGCCATCGCCCCGGAACTCCATCCGTCCGTGTGGCCCTACAAGTTCAAGCCTGACCTGCCTCCTTGCTATAACGGCACTGCAGACCCCGCCGAGTTCTTACAGCTCTACTCGCTGAGCATCCAGGCGGCCGGCGGGGACGACAAGGTCATGGCAACCTGGTTCCCCATGGCGCTCAAAGGTGGCGCACTTTCCTGGCTCCTCAACCTCCCGGAAGGGTCAATCACCTCCTAGGAAGTCCTGCGTGAGCGCTTCATCGCCAACTTCCAAGGCACCCGCGACCGCGCGCTTGGAGTGGGTGACCTCCGTCGCGTGAAGCAACAACCTGAAGAGACCCTGCACAAGTTCATACAACGCTTCACGACTACCCGCCTCAAGATCCCGAGGGCGTCAGATGAAGCCATCATCTCAGCGTTCACCGACGGCGTCAGGGATCAGAGGATGAGGGAGGAGCTGGCTATCCACGACGACCTGAGCTCAGCCTTGGAGATGTTCAACTTGGCGAACAAGTGCGCGAAGGCCGAGGAAGGCCGCATCTCCCTCCGCGAGCTTCCGAAGGCGGAACCCGAAGACAAGAAGACCAAGGCCAAGGAGCCAAAGCGCAAGGCACCCGCGGTGCTGGCGGCTAAGCCCGAGGCAAAGCGCGGCCGAGACGAAGAACCCCTCACGGGCGGGCGACCATTCTGCATCTTCCATGGCACCAACAGCCACAACACCATCGACTGTCAGGAGCTCAGGGTGGTCCGTGACGAGCACTTCAGCCGACGCCCTGGGCGCACTCACCGAGGCTACGGACGTGGCGGAGGCCGCTGGGACAATCGAGACCCGCGTCAGGAGTGGCGAGACCAGCCTCGGGAGGACCGCTGGCGCGATCAAGCTCGTGAGGACCGATGGCGCGACGAGCCTCCGGAGGGGTCACGTCGAGGCCAGCCTCGTGAGGTCCGCCCTCGCGAGGCCGGTCTTCCCCCACTACCGCCTCCACCCAGAAGGAAGGAAGAGGACATGCATAACTATGGGGCTAGGGGCTTCCAGGAGGTCAGGGCAATAGCTTGCATCCTGGGCGGCGCCCAAGCCCCGGCCTCGAACCACGTCTTCAAGCAGTTTTCGCGGGAGGTGAACGCGGCTCTTCCAAAGCTTGAGGCCAGGCGCCCCCTCAAGTGGTCCCAGTGTGCCATCACCTTCGACTCCAAGGATCAACTCAGATGTTCAGCCATGGCGGGCACACTCCCCATGCTGTGCACGCCCACCATCAGCAACATCCTCGTCACCAAGACCCTCATCGACGGCGGCGCCGGACTCAATGTCCTCTCCATCGAGATGTTTGAGACGCTCCAAGTGCCTTACGACCAGCTCATGCCAACCAAGCCCTTCTCAGGAGTCACTGACGGCTCCACGGTCCCCATCGGGCAAGTGCGCCTGCCGGTCACATTCGGCGGGCGCAACAATTACCACATTGAGATCATCGTCTTTGACGTCGCCCACATCCACCTCCCGTACAACGCGATCCTTGGGTACCCAGCCCTTGCCAAGTTCATGGCGGTGACCCACCACGGCTACAACGTCCTCAAGATGCCGGGAAGTGGCGGCGTCATCACTATCGTCTGCGATGAGAAGGACGCCGTCTGCTCCCTTGAGCGCGCCTACCGTGCCACGGCGGCCGAGCACTCGAACGACGAAGGAAGTGTCCTGCCCCGCGAGGACATCCCCAAGAAGAAGAAGCAGCTCTTGTCCAAGGGACGCTAGGGGGCTGAGAACCCTAAGGACGGCGCCTCAGGATCCGCGCCAGGGGCTCAGGCCCCTTCCTCCCTCGCATAGGAAGGCGCGCCCGGCGCCTCCCTTGGGCCGGGCTTGGGGGCTTCCACCCGGAGGACTACCAACCTGGCCAGTGAGACGAGGGAGGTGCTCGGGCACAACTCGGGGGTGTGTGTCGGCACACACCCATCCAAGCAAGGAGCACGGTGCGAGGCGCCAAGTTCACGGGAGTTCATCACCAGAGTAATCGAGGAGCTTCGGGAAGCACAAGCTGTACGAGGTGGGCGCGGCCCCGCACCACCTAGCGCCGTCACCGTCATCGACCCGGGCAGCGCCACGCATCTGCGTCAACGTACCCAGCATCAATAGGGCTGCATCATCGGACGTCTTCTGGACGATGCGCGTCAGTCACGGCAGGGCCTACCCGCGCAACTACGTCAGCATGCCCTTCGGGCTGGCGAACGCGGCCGACACGTTACAGTGCCTTGCCCGGACCATGTTCGTGCCATACCAGGCCAGGCACCATGAGGAGTTGGAGGAGGTTCCGGGCCCGAGCGGGAGGCCCGAGCCTCCTGAGGCGACCGGGTCGTGAAGGCCGAACTTGCGGAGGCACAGGGCCAAGCTCCTACGACCACCTCCATGCTTCGGCGGCATCGCCGCTAGGTGATCCTTTTGGCCCGTACCAGGTAACTTTTGGTTTGCTCAGTTTGAGGGCGCCCATCGGGCCGCATTATCCTTAGGCGGCTGGAACTCATCCTGCCCGCGTTTTCCCGCATGATTTGGACCTTTACATGCTTTCAATCTATTTCCCCAAGTATTCCAACCTGCATGCTCGGTGCTTCGCCGCCATGAATGTCGCTGCGCCCTAATGAGCCTGTCCTTGACGGCCTCATGATTAAGGGCTTGCATGGCGTCTGTGCTTGGGTCCGTCCCTGCAGCGTCGAAAAATCCAAGTGGTCGAGCTCTGTCTCGCGGGCTGGCCCCGTGTACATCACCTCGCATGGCCCTCGGTGCTTCGCCCTCGTGTGAGCTAATCAGGAGTGGGTGAGTCAGGGCGCGCGGCATGGTTCCGGTCGGCCTTTCTCCGCCCTAGGAGCCGCGTGCCGGGTGTTTTCTCCTCGGAGTTGTCGCATGAGAAGACTGGGCACGGCGTCTGTGCTCGGGTCCGTCCCTGCAGCGTCGATAAACCCAATGGCTGAGCTCTGTCTGGCGGGCCGGCCCCGTTCACGTCACCTCCTGGGGTCATTGGTGTTTGGCCTTCTCATGCGATGGCCCTTGGAAATCCATTCGGCGCAGGTTTCTCCAAAACGTACAGGACTCGAAGTGGCGATTTCCACCAAGAAGATTCAGGCGCAACCCGCCTTTGAGGTAGGGCCACGTGAGACCTGAGCTGTCTCATGTCGCCCATATACACCTCCCAGTTCTACCGTGCAGGCCACGCGTACGAACTTAATGGGTTGTACATGCCCGGAGCCCCCCGAGGACGCGGAGGGGTTCCATTCCCACGCCCAAGTGGAAGCCCCATGCTCCGCGCTAGCGGACGACACGGCCCACCAATGGCTATGCCCACGCAACGTGGAAGCCCTATGCTCCGCGCTGGGGATAAACAACTGAGGGCGGCTTAGCAGGTGCATTCAACCTCAGGATGGCTCCTCGCGGCTCCATCTCGCGACATTCCCCCGGGATGCACACGTGAGGGGGCTGCAAGGGGGCTACGCCACCTCACCAGGTCCCTGGCACCTGGTCTTCACGCGTCCCTCCCGGACAAAAACAAAGGTATGGAAGCCGCTCGTACGTCAAGGGGGACTCTTGAGCATCGCGACTCAGGAGCCTCACTGGTCTCGTAGCCCCTCGCCTCTTGGGACCGTCCTGGCGATCTGGACGCCCCAACGACGGTCGAGGTATGCGCGAGACCGGGCCCTGCCGACGCAGAGCTCAAGGCGCTCCAAATCCCCAAGTCAACCCCGTCTTCGCCGCGTTCCCTTCATGAGGGCTGCTCGTACGTCAAGGGGGGCCCCTGAGCATCGTGACTCAGGGGCCTCACTGGTCTCGTAGCCCCTCACCCCTTGGCATCGTCCTGGCGATCCGGACGCCCAATGGCGGTCGAGGTATGCGCGGGATCGGGCCCTGCCGATGCAGAGCGCTACAGCAAGCAGGAAGGAAACGAAGCGAGGAAACAAAATCACACAACTTAGCAGTCATTACAAGCATTAAAATGTCTTTGAAAATGCAAACAAGTCTAACGCCTCCATGAGGCACGAAAAACATTACAGGGGAAGACCCAGGAAAAGAAGCTAAGAGGAGCTGGCACCACCGCTCGCCCCGGTCGTGGGGAGCTCGTCGTCGATGTCGCTGCCGCTGTCATCGTCGTCGATAGCCCTCGCAGTTGCAGGAGGAGCCGAGGGAACGGCGACGCAGGCGAACTTCTTCATCAGCGCATCCACGGCGCCCTCCACGGCTGTCGCCGTAGCGGCGCGAACCCCAGGATCGACCGAGCGAATCACGGAGCCGAAGTCGAAGCTCGGCTCACGAAGGTAGAGGTGGCTGAAGACGCGCGTCGCGGCCTCGGAGAAGAGGTCGCAGCACTCACTCTCCAAGATGTTCTCCACCCTGGCGACGGCACCCTCAAGCAGTTCGGCGAGCTTTGAAGAGAGCCCAACGAAGCCACCCTCAGGAGCCGCCAGGGGCTCTGTGAATCCCCCTCGGCAGATGGATTGCAGCGCCTGGCGGAGCCTGAACTCGATGGAGGGGAGGGCGTCGAGCTCCGCGGCCTTCCTCTCCTCAGCCGCGGCGAGGGACTCCTCCCTCGAAGCAAGCCGGGCCTTCTCCGCAGCAACTTCCTCCTTCAACTTACCCTGCTGCTCGCGCCCGGCGGCTAGGTCGGCCGCCGCCCTGGACAGCGCAGAGTCACGATCGGCGAGCTTGACCTCGCAGGCCTTGAGGTCCTCCTCCCGCTGGCGGAGCCTCTCCGCAAGCGCGGACCTGTCCTCTTGAAGAGCCTTCAGGCGGGCCTCCGCCTCGTCACAGCACTTCAAGGCAGACGTTGCGTCAGCCAGTGCAGCGTCTCGGGCTGCCCTGGCCGACGCGACCTCCTCCCTGCTCACAGCCGCGGCGGATTCGGCATGGCCCCAAAACCCCACGGCCGAGGCGTCGAATTGGAGCCACCGAGAAAGAAGACCCAGGCGCTCCCTTGCGAGGCGATCGTCGGCGCCACCAAGAGCGCCTCGGACCTGATCCAAGACGGAGTAGGCCCCGTCCAGGGCGCCTGACTCGACTAGAGGGCCACGAGACGGTGGCACCAGAGCATGGCCCGGAGGCGGCGTCTGCGAGGCGGCGGGAGCCGCCTTCGGAGGAGCGGAGGCATGAAGGGCAGAAGACGCCGGTAGCTGCGCCACCACCACAAACAAGGAAGGGGCGGACGACCCTACACCCAGCTGGCCCTCGGGGGCTGTCCCCCCAAGCTGTAGCGTGGGCATGCCCCCAAGGGCAGGGACGGCCCCTTCAGCAGGCATCGGGGGCTCCGCGGCCGCGACAGGGAGAGTCGCCCCGCAGGCCTCCTCGCCCGCGACGTCTGGCGCCCCGTCAGGCGGTGGCGAGGCACCAGGAACGGGCGTCGCATCGGAAGGCGCCCTCGGCTTGACGCCGGCCTTCTTCTTTCTTGACTTCGGCACGGCGGCGCCCCTGATTGTCAGACAAAGAGAGGCCCATCAGTACATAAACCACTAGAAGGCGGCATGAAACCAAGCGGGACAACTTACTCCTCGATGTCAACCCACTTCCTCTTTCTCTCCACATCGGCAAAGGCGGGGAAGCCTCCGTCCCTCCCCGAGGAGCCGCCGCTGCGTGGAGGAGCGGTGGAACCGCTCGAAGCAGCCACAGCCGACAAGGTCGTGTCAGCCCCGGATGCGGCTGCCTTGCCCACAAGCTGTGGCTCGGGCAGGGGTGAGACGGGCGCTTCGGCCACCTTGCCGACGCAAGCTGGGGGCTCCGAAGGAGGCCTAGCCTCGCGCTTCCTCGGGGTCACCCGGCAGGCGGA
Organism: Elymus sibiricus; assembly: GCA_039707655.1. Taxonomy (NCBI): domain Eukaryota; kingdom Viridiplantae; phylum Streptophyta; class Magnoliopsida; order Poales; family Poaceae; genus Elymus; species Elymus sibiricus. Next base: position 359,844,054 of record CM077665.1, read on the forward strand.
TCGAGCGGCCCGAGGTGTGGGGCCTAGCCCCCTGAGGACCCTGGCGAGTCGCGGAGGACTTGTAGCAGGGGGCTTGCCGGCGTCGTCGTCATCGAAGCCGCAGAGAAGGGCACTCCGCGATGGAGGAGACACCTCCTCCAGGTCGTCATCCGTCGTCTCCTCCGAGTCCTCTCCATCAACGGTGTCGTCGGAGGACACCGCCACGGGGGTGCCAGAGCACTCGGCCGGAGAGAGCCCCAGCTCGTCGAAGTTGGGCATCGCGGCAACCAGGTCAGCCTTGTCGTCGCAGCAGTATAGTGGGGCATAGGCCTCAGGAAGGTCCCCGGGATCGTCGTTGAGCAAGGTCGTCACAACCCTGTTCAACTCCACGGGGGTCAGGAGCGCAGAACGGAGCCTCATGTCGTCACTGCCACCCTGGTAGTCCCACATGGGCCTTGAGTGGGACTGGAGGGGCGCCAGGCGCTGCACCAGGAAATCCTTCACTATTATTCCCCCTGTCAGCTTCCTGGCGCTGATGTCTCGAAGGACTCGCTCCAAAACGGGCTTGGCCCGGGGGTCGGAGAACTTCGCGGAGCTCCACACCGGGATCTTCTCCGGTGGCCCCCTGGGGAGCTCCAGGCGAGGGTCGTTGCCCTTGAGATCCAAGAAGACCCAACGGTTCCTGAAGTTCTCCACCTTCTTCCCGGCCTTGAAGAGCATGTTCCCGCTCTGGACCGTGACGAAGGAGACGCATGCCGACCGCTGAGTTCCGTCATGAAGCCGCAAGCTGAAGAAATGGCGGAACAGGGCCACCGATGGCTTCACGCCCACGAAATCCTTGCAGTAGAAGGCAAACACGGACAGAAGCAGGATGGAGTTGGGTTGAATATGGAGGGCCCAGATCTTGTAGTGCTCAAGGATGGCGGTGAAGAACGCGGAGAAGGGTGGGACGAGCCCGGAGAAGACGCTGTGGAGGAAGAAAGGGTAGGCCGACTTGGCCAGGCGACGTCCCTCCGCGGAGCCGCACCATATCAAGGTCCGCCCCCACTCATTGGAGTCATCTGCCATCGATGGGAGCACCGAGGCGAGGTCCCCGTCCTTGGCTATGGTGGACTCTGAGAGCGCCGGCAAGATAGGAGCAGAAGCCGAGCCCTGGACCTCAGGTTTCGACTTGCCGGCGGGAGCCATTGAGAAGCTTCCAGGGCCAAGCGAGCAAGAAGAAGGATGGAGCGGTGCCGATATCTGGGGAGGTTCTCGCAAGGGGTGGAGATCTGGAAAGAAGAGCAAGGGTGAGGAAGAGGAAAGCAATAATGGCTCGGCGCTGGACGTCAGGCTTTTGTCGGTTCGGGCAGTTGCCAAGGAGACACGGGGCGGGACGCCCGCGCCCCACCGAGCACCGCACGCCAAACCAGGCCCGCAAGCAATAAGGGCCCACGGTGCCCCGGGCCACCTCCTTCGACTTTCCCCTCGAAGCCGGCTCGAGCGCGCCTTGGGCCCGGGGGCTACTATCGGCGTTCTGGATACCAGGGTACCCAGACTTGCCTGCTTGCGGCCCAAGGCGTGGCACACCTGGCGGTCCGTACGGCCCTGCGCGGCCTCACTCAAGACAAGACCCTCACGAGGAGCCCATCCTCGTGAGGAGGACAACGCCAAGGTGAAAGGGGAAGGCCTCCCCAGGACTCCTCCCGAGTGGCAGAGATCTCTATGCAACGATGGGCCTCAGGAGGTCAAGAGTGACGGCAGCCAGGCCAAGCGGGCGCCAGCCCGCCAGAGGGGACAGTTTCCTCTTTAGTGCAAAGGAGACAGGGACGAACGCGGGTTCCCAAGGAGCCCCGCCAAAGGTTCCCATTCCGGTGCAACAAGACCGGGTCAGCGAGCGCAGCAGGACGGATGTCACCGGCGAGCCCACCACCGCGTCACCACCACCAACTTTGCAGGCGAAGACCACCTTTCATTAGGATAGGGTGTACCCCCTGTCCCCCTTCAAATTTGGCCGTTGTGGGATCCTTTCCCGCCATTGCGATAAGGGAAGAGGATCCGGGCCGCTATAAATAGAGGCTAGGTAGCTCGGTAGAAGGGGACCAGAGCACCACCCGACAGAGCAACCACCCCGCAAACACACCCGCAAGGCAACACACCTCTGTACTAGTTCATCCACAAACCTCCTCGTGAGGCAATCCACCAAAGGCAGGAGTAGGGTTTTACGCTTCGCAGCGGCCCGAACCTAGGTAAACTCTTGTGTGCCATCGTCTTCCTCACCATCGAGCGGGGTTATCGTGTTGTGAGCATGGAGGGGGCGAAGCAGTTGGGGAATCTTCACACACGCCCCTGGGTTCTAATTCCTTAGGGTTTTGCGGAGCCCAAAATCCGGCAGCCGACTCCTGTCTGTACCTACTACTATTACTCCACGTCCAGAGCGCTTCTATGCTTGCCTCTCTAAGTATTAAGTTCATGACAAAGAGAGTAATTCTTGGAGAATGATGACATGATGTGGACAAAGAGAATACAATCAATATGAATTAACCCCATCGTTTTATCCTTAGTGGCAACAATACAAATACGTGTCTTATCCCTTTCTATCACTGGGATATAGAGCACCGCAAGATTGAACCCACTACAACGCACCCCTCTCACTGAAGATAGATCAATCCAGTTGGCCAAACCAAATCAATAGATCAGAGAGATTTACGAAGCTATAATAATCATGCAAATAAGAATCATAAAAGAATTCAGAGAAGACTCAAATATTTTTCATGAATAATCTGAACATAAACCAACAATTCATTGGATCCCAACAAACGCACCGCACAAAGTGATTACATCGAATAGATCATCGCGAAGATGCGATGAACTTTGTATTGAAGAGCAAAGAGAGAGAGAGAGAGAGAGAGAGAGAGAGAGAGAGAGCCATCTAGATACTAGCTATGGACCCGTAGGTCTGTGGTAAACAACTCACACATCACCATGGTAGCAGCAAGGTTGATGAAGAGGCCCTCTGTGATCGATCCCCCCTCCGGCAGGGCACCGAAATAGGGCTCCAGATGGGCACACGACGGAACAGAGACTTGCGGCGACGAAAAAATTGCTTCGGGAGCTCCCCTAGGATTTTCGGGGAATATGAGAATTTATAAGCAAGAGAATGAGGTCAGTAGATCCACGAGGGGCCCACGACCCAATAGGGCGCGGCCACCCTCCCTGGGCGCCCCGTGTTGGCTCGTGGGGCCCTCGTGTGGCCACCGGCCTTCTCCCAAAGCTTCCAGGTCTTCTTTTTGTCCAGAAAAACCGTCAAAAAGTTTCATGGTATTTGGACTCCATCTGGTACTATAAACCTGAAAAGCCAAAAACATGCATAAAACAGCAACTCGCACTGGGCACTAGGTTAATAGGTTAGTGCTCAAAAATAATATGAATTGGCAAATAAATGCCTAAATAGCATCTTAGAATGATAATATTATAGCATGGAACAATAAAAAATTATTGATACGTTGGAGACGTACCATAGACGGAAGAGACACCTAGAACAGAGATAAAGATGGAGTACCATGCAGATGCAAGCACCCATTTGAGCGGTCATTTGAGTTGTGCTCGGCGAAGACCTTGGCAACAAAGTCAAAGACGGCATTCCAAACGACCAGTCACGCTCGTTCGAACGGTCATATGGCTCCTTCTCTATGGTAGGTATTATTATAAAAAAAGAAGGATCTCAGCGCCCAATCAAACGACCGTCCATACGAGTGTGAGCGCTTGCATGGAAGGTAGTCATTCAGCCAGTCGGCGCGATTCTTTCCTGATTTCGTTTTGGTTTCTTTCTAACTAACTTTTTATCTCTTATCTCGTGATTACCTGTAGACTTAGCCTTTATAAGAAGGAAAAACGTACGTCCATAAACCTAAAACCATCTGATCTCCCATCTTCTTTGCTTCCCATCTCCTCCAAAAAGCTTTTAGTTACAGGTAACAAGCACGATCGCCGTCATGAGCAACAAGACCTCGTCCACCTTTGCTCGCATTGTCCCCTTCCCCAACCTGGATGATGGTGTGCCCTCAGGATGGGAAGACCCGAGAAAGCTTAGCATCAAGGATGAACCGCATTTGGAGAAGAAGGAGATGGAGGAGAAGGTCGAGGTGATGGAGATCAAGGAGGAAGAACAAGCAAAAGAGGGAGACGATGACACAACTTCAGATGGGTATCCTCCTAATCCCTATCAATTCAATATCCACAGATCTATTCCATTATTTCCTCTAGGGCCTCCTCAATTTGAGTGGGGAAAGGAACCCCCTACCTCAGAGGAGATGAAGGAAAAGATTCGGGAATCGGAAAAGGTTTGAAGGCTTGTGTGAATGTGCTCGGAGATGGGATCGATTCTTACTGATTGATGAGCAGGGATTTGGAGGCAAGAGTAGATGGCCTTTTTCATAAGCTTGGGCTTATGATTGATACTCTTAACAACAACTTTGCACAACTTGAGTTTTTGACCCAGGTTGTAGATGATCAGCAAGCCGTGATCCAAGAGATGAAGAACAAGCTTACGAGCATCTGCGCTGTCTTCCATGGATTCCAGGAGTGAGCATGAAACGCTTAGTGCCTGGATCTCCCCGGCTTGATTGTAAGCTTGGGGGAGATTCATGTGCACTTTGTATCTTTACCCTTTCCGCATTTACTTTTCAGCAAGATTAGAGAATAAGTTTTATTTTCAATAAGGATGAACCATCATTTTTCCTCTTGAATAAGGATGATCCTTTCCAATGAGCATATGCATATCTTGATGTGTGAGATCATTGCTTTTGTTTGAGAACGTGCTTGATGGTTATTGTGATCCAAATAGTAGCGCATAAATACTTGCATGGTGATTATGAGTACCCCACATCTTAGTTGTTAAATTTTTGAAAGGACATAAAACAACTATATATGCTAGCTCATTGAAGGGTTCAACTTACTTAAGGGCAAGCAAAGAAATTAATCCTCTCTAAAAATTTAATAAGTACCTTGGGAAATGGTCTCTCCGAGAAATATGGTTGGCATGCATACTAAGTTTTAAAATGAGCCTTCACCATGATTCAATGACGAGATACCAAACCTTTTTATGAAAGATCTCAATAAGAAAAACGAGGAAAATAAAAATTGCTTGTCCCGTTGAAACAACAATGAATTAGGATATGAAGTTGTTACTTGTCCTTGGTGAAATTAAATAACAAGGTGTGGATACCTATTGGAAATATGCCCTAGAGGCAATAATAATTTAGCTATTATCATATTTCCTTGTTCATGATAATCGTTTATTATCCATGCTATAATTGTATTTATTGGAAACTCAAATACATGTGTGGATACATAGACAACACTGTGTCCTTAGTATGCCTCTAGTAGACTAGCTCGTTAATCAAAGATGGTCAAGGTTTCCTAGCCATAGACATGAGATGCCATTTGATAACGGGATCACATCATTAGGAGAATGATGTGATGGACAAGACCCAAACTATAAACGTAGCATATGATCGTGTCAGTTTATTGCTATTGTTTTCTGCATGTCAAGTATCTGTTCCTATGACCATGAGATCATGCAACTCACTGACACCGGAGGAATACCTTGTGTGTATCAAATGTCGCAATGTAACGGGTGACTATAACGATGCTCTACAGGTATCTCCGAGGGTGTCTGTTGAGTTGGCATGGATCAAGACTGGGATTTGTTACTCCGTGTGACGGAGAGGTATCTCAGGGCCCACTCGGTAATACAACATCACAATAAGCCTTGCAAGCAATGTGACTAAAGAGTTAGCCACGGGATCTTGTATTACGGAACGAGTAAAGAGACTTGTCGGTAACGAGATTGAACTAGGTATAGAGATACCGACGATCGAATCTCGGGCAAGTAACATACCGAAGAACAAAGGGAACAGCGTACGGGATTAACTAAATCCTTGACATAGAGGTTCAACCGATAAAGACCTTCTAGAATATGTGGGAACCAATATGGGCATCCAAGTCCCGCTATTGGTTATTGACCGTAGAGGTGTCTCGGTCATGTCTACATAGTTCTCGAACCCGCAGGGTCTGCACACTTAAGGTTCGGTGACGTTTCCGTAGTATTGAGTTATGTATGGTGGTGACCGAAGGTGGTTCGGAGTCCCGAATGAGATCCCGGATGTCACGAGGAGCTCCGGAATGGTCCGGAGGTAAAGATTGATATATATGAAGTCCCGTTTTGGTCACCGGAAAAGTTCGGGTGTCACCGGTAGTGTACCGGGGGTGCCGGGAGGGTTCCGGGGGTCCACCGGGATGGGCCCACTCACCCCAAGGGCCACATGGGCCTAGGGGGTGGCGCACCAGCCCCTGGTGGGCTGGTCGGCCAGCCCCTAAAGGGGCCCATGCGAAATATGAAAGGAGGAGGCCAAGTGGGAAGGAGTCCTCCCAAGACTCCACCTCCCTTGTGGGAGGAGGAGTCCTAGTTGGGGGAGGACTCCTCCTCTATGGTTCGGCCGAACCCTCCTTGGTGGAGGGTTTTGGGCTGCCTCCTCCCCTCCCTTCCTCCTATATATACTAGAGGATTTGAGGGCAGCCCTCACCTGAAAAGCCACGGCTGCCTCTCTCTCCCTCTAGATCTGTTCTCGGTCGTGCTTGGCGAAGCCCTGCCGAGACAGCTCCACCACCACCGCCACCACGCTGTTGTGCTGGCGGAGAACTCATCTACCTCTCCGCTCCCTCTTGCTGGATCAAGAAGGCGGAGATCGTCATCGAGCTGTACGTGTGCTGAACGCGGAGGTGCCGTCCGTTCGGCGCTAGATCGGAAGGACCGTGATTGAATCACGGGACGGTTCGTGATTGGATCGCGGGACGGATCGTGATCGGATCGCGGGACGGCTGCGATTTGGATCGCGAAGACGTTCGACTACACCAACCGCGTTTCTTAACGCTTCCCGCTTAGCGATCTACAAGGGTATGTAGATCCACTCTCCCTCTCGTAGATGCTCATTACCATGGATAGATCTTGCGTGTGCGTAGGAAAATTTTTTGTTTCCCATGCAACGTTCCCCAACAGTGGCATCATGAGCTAGGTCTATGTGTAGATGAGATCACGAGTAGAACACAAAGGAGTTTGTGGGCGTTGATGCTCAGATTGCTTCCTCCCTTGGTCTTTTCTTGATTCAGCGGTATTGTGGGATGAAGCGGCTCGGACCAACATTACTCGTACGCTTACGAGAGACCGGTTCCATCAATTGACATGTGACTTTGTTGCATAAAGATGGATGGCGGGTGTCTGTCTCTCCCACTTTAGTTGGATCGGATTCGACAAAGGCGGTCCTTGAGAAGGTGGAATAGCAATTTGTGTATCACCGTTGTGGTTTTTGCGTAGGTAAGAATCGTTCTTGCTAGATACCCGTAGCAGCCACGTAAAACATGCAACAACAATTAGAGGACGTCTAACTTGTTTTTGCAGGGTATGTTGTGATGTGATATGGCCAATTACATGATGAGATATATGTGATGTATGATATGATCATGTTTTGTATAGAATATCACGACTTGCATGTCGATGAGTACGGCAACCGGCAGGAACCATAGGGTTGTCTTTAATTTATTTTCGCCATTTTTGCTTTACTTTATCGCTATGAGTTAGCAATAGTCATAGAAGCAACAGTTGGCGCGACAACCTCATGGCGACACGTTGATGGAGATCAAGATGATGGAGATCATGGTGTCATGTCGGTGACGATGGAGATCATGCCGGTGCTTTGGAGATGGAGATCAAAAGCACAAGTTCATGGCCATATCATGTCACTTATGATTTGCATGTGATGTTAATCCTTTTATGCATTTTATTTTGCTTAGGACGACGGTTGCATTATAAGGTGATCCCTCACTAAAATTTCAAGATAAAATTGTGTTCTCCCCGAGTGAGCATCGTTGCGAAAGTTCGTCGTTTCGAGACACCACGTGATGATCGGGTGTGATAGACTCTACGTTCACATACAACGGGTGCAAGCCAGTGTTGCATGTGCGGAACACTCGGGTTAAACTTGACGAGCCTAGCATGTACAGACATGGCCTCGGAACACAAGAGACCGAAAGGTCGAACATGAGTCATATAGTAGATATGATCAACATGAAGATGTTCACCATTGAAACCACCTCATCTCACGTGATGATCGGACTTGAGTTGGTGAATCTGGATCATGTGACACTCGAATGACCAGAGGGATGTCAATTTGAGTGGGAGTTTTTAAGTAATATGATTAACTAAACTCATTATCATGAACATAGTCAAAATGTCTTTGCAAATTATGTTGTAGATTACTAGCTCGCGATGTAGCTCCCTTGAATTTTTATATGTTCCTAGAGAACTAGAGTTGAAAGACGATGGTAGCAATAATGCGGACTGGGTCAGTGATCTGAGGATTGTCCTCATTGCTGCACAGAAGGCTTATGTCATTAATGCACCGCTCGGTGCGCCACCCCCTCAATTGTCGTCTGTAGATGTTGTGAACATCTGAAAGGCACGTTCTGATGACTACTTGATAGTTCAGTGCGTCATGCATTACGGCTTAGAAGTGAGGCTCCAAAATGTTTTGAACGTCACGGAACATATGAGATGTTCTAAGAGCTGAAATTCGGATCTCAGGCTCGTGCCCGTGTTGAGAGGTATGAGACCTCCAACAAGATTCTTTCCCTGCAAGATGAAGGAGAATAGCTCAATCAATGAGCATGTACTCAGATTGTCTGGGTGCTACAATCGCTTGAATCGAGTGGGAGTTGATCTTTCAGATATGATAGTGATTGATATAGTTCTCCAAGTCACTGCCACCAAGCTGCTAGAGCTTCGTGATGAACTATAACATGCCAGGGATGGAGAAGATGGTCCCTGAGCTGTTTGTGATGTTTGACACCGCGAAGGTAGAAATCAAGAAGGAGCATAAAGTGTTGATGATTAGTAAAACCACTAGTTTCGAGAAGGGCAAGGGCAAGGAGGTAAACTTCATGGATGGCAAGCCAGTTGCTGCTCCAGTGAAGAAACCCAAGGTTTAACCCCAAACCCGAGACTAAGTGCTTCTATTATGAGGAGAACGGTCGCTGAAGCGGAACAACCCTAGATACTTGGTAGATAAGAAGGCTGGCAACGTCGACAGAAGTATATTTGATATACGTTTTATTCATGTGTACCTTACTAGTACTCCTAGTAGCACCTGGGTATTAGATACCGGTTTAGTTGCTAAATGCTAGTAACTTGGAATAAAAGCTACGGAATAAACGGAGAGAGGTGACGATGTGTGTTGGAAGTGTTTCCAAGGTTGATGTGATCACCATCGCACGCTCTCTCTACTTTCGGGATTAGTGATGAACCTAAATAAATGTTATTTGGTGTTTGCATTGAGCATGAACGTGATTAGATCGTGTTTATTGCAATACGGTTATTCATTTAAGTTAGAGAATAATGGTTATTCTGTTTACATGAATAATACCTTCATTGGTCATGCACCCAATGTGAATGGTTCATTGAATCTCGATCGTAGTAATACACGTGTTCATTGATGCCAAAATATGCAAAGTTAATAATGATAGTACCACATACTTGTGGCACTGCCACCAAGGTCATATTGGTGTAAAGCGCATGAAGAAACTCCATGCTGATGGATCTTTTGACTCACTCGATTTCGAATCGGTTGAGACATGCGGACCATGCCTCACGGGCAAGATGACTAAAACCCCGTTTTCCGGCTTGATGGAGCGGGCAAGTGACTTGTTGGAAATGATACATGTTGATGTATGTGGTCCAATGAGTGTTGAAGCGTGCGGTGGACATTGTTATTTTCTTACCTTCACTGATGATTTGAGTAGATATGGGTATATTTACTTAATGAATCACAAGTCTGAAACGTTTGAAAAGTTCAAGCAAATTCAGAGTGAAGTTTGAGATCATCGTGACAAGAAGATAAAATGTCTACGATATGATCGTGAAGGTAAATATCTGAGTTACGAGTTTGGTATGCAACTTAAGACTATGTGGAACTTGTTTCACAACTCATGCCACCTGGAACACCATAGTGTGATGGTGTGTCCGAACGTCGTGGTCATGCTCTATTGGATATGGTGCGTACTATGATTTCTCTTATCGATTTGCCACTATCGTTTTGGGGTTATGCATTAGAGACAACTACATTCACTTTAAATAGGGCACCATCTAAGTCCGTTGAGATGACACCGTATGAATTTTGGTTTGGCAGAAACCTAAGCTGTCATTTCTCAGAGTTTGGGAATACGACGCTTATGTCTGATAAGCTTGATCCCAAAGCGGAAAGGTGCATCTTCATAGAATACCCTAAGGAAACAGTTGGGTATACCTTCTATCTCAGATCCGAGGGCAAAGTGTTTGTTGCTAAAACGGGTCCTTTCTCGAGAAAGAGTTTCTCTCGGAAGAATTGAGTGGGAGGAAAGTAGAACTTGATGAGGTTGTTGAACCGTCACTTCAGTTGGATAGTAGCACGACGCAGAAAGATGTTTTTGCGACGCCTACACCAAGTGAAGAGGAAGCAAATGATGATGATCATGAAGCTTCAGATCAAGTTACTACCGAACCTCGTAGGTCGACAAGGACTCATACCGCCCCTGAGTGGTGCGTCAATCCTGTCTTGGAGGTCATGTTGTTAGACAACAGTGAACCTACGAGCTATGAAGAAGCGATGGTGGGCCCGGATTCCAACAAATGGCTAGGAGCCATGAAATCCGAGAAAGGATCCATGTATGAAAACCAAGTGTGGACTTTGGTAGACTTTCACATTGAACGGCAGGCCATTGAGTACAAATGGACCTTTAAGAAGAAGACAGACGCTGATGGTGAATGTCACCATTTATAAAGCTCAACTTGACGCAAAGAGGTTTCCGACAAAGTTCAAGGAGTTGACTACGATGAGACTTTCTCACACGTAGCGATGCTAAAAGTCTGTTAGAATTATGTTAGCAGTTGCTGCATTTTTCGATTATGAAATCTGGCAGATGGATGTCAAAATAGAGTTTCCTTAACGGTTTCCGTGAGGAAAGGTTGTATGTGATACAACCAGAAGGTTTTGTCAGTCCTAAGGATGCTAAAATGTATGCAAGCTCCAGCGATCCTTCTATGGACTGGAGCAAGCATCTCGGAGTTGGAATATACGCTTTGATGAGGTGATCAAAGTTTTTGGGTCTATACAAAGTTTATGAGAAACTTGTATTTACAATAAAGTGAGTGGGAGCACTATAGAATTTCTAATAAGTATATGTGGATGACATATTGTTGATCGGAAATGATATAGAATTTCTGGAAAGCATAAAGGGTTGTTTGAAAAGGAGTTTTTCAAAGGAAAACCTGGAATGAAGCTACTTAAATATTGGGCATCAGGATCTATAGAGATAGATCAAGACGTCTGATAAAACTTTCAATGAGTACATACCTTGACAAGATTTTGAAAGAGTTCAAAATGGATCAGTCAAAGAAAGAGTTCTTGCCTGATTTGTAAGGTGTGGAGTTGAGTGAGACTCAAAGCTCGACCACGGCAGAAGAAAGAGAAAGGACGAAGGTCGTCCCCTATGCCTTATCCATAGGCTCTGTATAGTATGCCATGCTATGTACCGCACCTGGTGTGTGCCTTGCCATGAGTCTGTCAAGGGGTACAAGAGTGATCCAGGAGTGGATCACTGGACAGCGGTCAAGTTATCCTTAGTAACTAGAGGACTAAGGAAATATTTCTCGATTATGGAGGTGATAAAGAGTTCGTCGTAAAGGGTTACGTCGATGCAAGCTTTGACACCTATCCGGACGACTCTGAGTAGCAATCCGGATACGTATAGTGGAGCAACCATTTGGAATAGCTCCAAGTGGAGCGTGGTAGCATCTGCAGTATGACATATAGATTTGCAAAGAACACATGGATCTGAATCTTGCAGACTATTGACTAGAACCTCTCTCACATGCAAAACATGATCGAACCCCAGAACTCATTGGGTGTTAGATTCATTACAATGTTAATCACATGGTGATGTGAGCTAGATTATTGACTCTAGTGCAAGTGGGAGACTGTTGGAAATATGCCCTAGAGGCAATAATAATTTAGCTATTATCATATTTCCTTGTTCATGATAATCGTTTATTATCCATGCTATAATTGTATTGATTGGAAACTCAAATACATGTGTGGATACATAGACAACACTGTGTCCCTAGTATGCCTCTAGTAGACTAGCTCGTTAATCAAAGATGGTCAAGGTTTCCTAGCCATAGACATGAGATGTCATTTGATAACGGGATCACATCATTAGGAGAATGATGTGATGGACAAGACCCAAACTATAAACGTAGCATATGATCGTGTCAGTTTATTGCTATTGTTTTCTGCATGTCAAGTATCTGTTCCTATGACCATGAGATCATGCAACTCACTGACACCGTAGGAATACCTTGTGTGTATCAAACATCGCAACGTAACTGGGTGACTATAAAGATGCTCTACAGGTATCTCCAAGGGTGTCTGTTGAGTTGGCATGGATCAAGACTGGGATTTGTTACTCCGTGTGACGGAGAGGTATCTCAGGGCCCACTCGGTAATACAACATCACAATAAGCCTTGCAAGCAATGTGACTAAAGAGTTAGCCACGGGATCTTGTATTACGGAACGAGTAAAGAGACTTGCCGGTAACGAGATTGAACTAGGTATAGAGATACCAACGATCGAATCTCGGGCAAGTAACATACCAAAGAACAAAGGGAACAGCGTACGGAATTAACTGAATCCTTGACATAGAGGTTCAACCGATAAAGATCTTCTAGAATATGTGGGAACCAATATGGGCATCCAAGTCCCGCTATTGGTTATTGACCGTAGAGGTGTCTCGGTCATGTCTACATAGTTCTCGAACCCGCAGGGTCTGCACACTTAAGGTTCGGTGACGTTTCCGTAGTATTGAGTTATGTATGGTGGTGACCGAAGGTTGTTCGGAGTCCCGGATGAGATCCCGGACATCACGAGGAGATCCGGAATGGTCCGGAGGTAAAGATTAATATATAGGAAGTCCGGTTTTGGTCACCGGAAAAGTTCGGGTGTCACCGGTAGTGTACCGGGGGTGCCGGGAGGGTTCCGGGGGTCCACCGGGAGGGGCCCACTCACCCCAAGGGCCACATGGGCCTAGGGGGTGGCGCACCAGCCCCTGGTGGGCTGGCCGGCCAGCCCCTAAAGGGGCCCATCCGAAATAGGAAAGGAGGAGGCCAAGTGGGAAGGAGTCCTCCCAAGACTCCACCTCCCTTGTAGGAGGAGGAGTCCTAGTTGGGGGAGGACTCCTCCTCTATGGTTCGGCCGAACCCTCCTTGGTGGAGGGTTTTGGGCTGCCTCCTCCCCTCCTTTCCTCCTATATATACTAGAGGATTTGAGGGCAGCCCTCACCTGAAAAGCCACGGCTGCCTCTCTCTCACTCTAGATCTGTTCTCCACTAGATCGTCTCGGTCGTGCTTGGCGAAGCCCTGCCGGGACAGCTCCACCACCACCGCCACCACGCCGTTGTGCTGGAGGAGAACTCATCTACCTCTCCGCTCCCTCTTTCTGGATCAAGAAGGCGGAGATCGTCATCGAGCTGTACGTGTGCTGAACGCGGAGGTGCCGTCCGTTCGGCGCTAGATCGGAAGGACCGTGATTGAATCACGGGACGGTTCGTGATTGGATCGCGGGACGGATCGTGATCGGATCACGTGACGGCTAGCGATTTGGATCGCGAAGGCGTTCGACTACATCAACCGCGTCAACGCTTCCCGCTTAGCGATCTACAAGGGTATGTAGATCCACTCTCCCTCTCGTAGATGCTCATTACCATGGATAGATCTTGCGTGTGCGTAGGAATTTTTTTGTTTCCCATGCAACGTTCCCCAACAATACCTGCATGATCATTACCGAAGTAAGTATGAGATATCATTTGTGACGTATCCTCATCATAAAGCGTTCCTCTTAGAAGTGATGGACCCATATCTTTTGATATCATTATCTTATAAACACAAGGTTGACCTTGTTCTTTAGAAGCCATGGTACTTGCTTGGGGACGAGCAAGACAAGCTTGGGGGAGTTGACGAGTCCAATTTATGTGATGATTTTCCTATGTATTTTGTGCCTACAAGGTAGGCTTTGTGGAATTTTATCATGTCCACACACTTCTTTTGTTTATAATCCCTTAGTTAACATCTTTTGGAGGAATATTCATTTAATGAAGAAAATCCCCAATAAAGGCGGTGGAATCACGTATTTAGGGTGATAATCACTTTCCATAAAAAGATCAAGCAAAAAGGCAAAGGAACGGGTGTCGTTGAGCTTCCAAAGCAAACGACGACGTTCCATACGACCGCGAGCGCTCGTCGTTTGGGGCGCCGACGCCTCTGGCAGATCAATTATTTTCACCCCGTCGAAACGGATCGGGAATCAGACGCACAGAGACACCAAAAACTCGTCCAGAAGAAGAAAGGGATTCTATGATTATTAAGTCTTTGCCACCCGAGGGCATTGCCACCCCTCTCGCTTCCGTTTGATCTGTCTTTGAGATCCCTGTAGCATCTTTTAGGCCTGACATTGATTAGTCTTTCATTTGTCTAATTGCATTGAGATGAGTCCTTAGCACTAAGTAGTAACAAGGTTGAATACTGATAATGTGTATACGCGAGGATATTTGTTCGTGGAATCTTTTTTGAGTTCACGGGGAACTTCTTTTAGAAATATAAGTCTTAATCACGAGCCAATTTTTGGTACTATTACAGAAAGTTAGCAACTTATACTATTTTTTAATGCTCTTAAGGAATCTTTTTGGTTAAGTATTCATGACCTGACATTTTGATACCCCTAGTTTGACACATACTCTGCTGGAATCATATTAGTGTGATCATTAGCATGCTTCATTAACTAAATCCTGATGGAGAAATGATGATAGCATAGTGTTTGCACGGATCACGAGGCATGAATTGAACAGAGATAATATGGGGTGGCACTACAACCTAGACGGGTGGCATAGTCACCGGGTGTTAAAAAATCCACACTGATATATATATATATATATATATATATATATATATATATATATATATATAGCCGGTCTATTCTGCTAATCCTAACACTTACGAACTGCACGCACAACGTGAGGGCACTGCATTTTCTGTAGCAAAAGTACTGCAATACAGAGACTAGTGAACTTCGTGTCAGAAAAAACTGCACGACACTGTTTTTCGCGACACCAAAATCCACGAGTGAACCGCATCAGACAGAAAACTGCACTACTTCAGACTGAAAACCGCACTGTATCAGACAGGCAAGCGAACTGCACGGATTTTGTTGTTTCGCTAAAATTTTCACACTTACACATTGGACGCAAGTGAACAGCATCACTCTCAAAAGTGAACCACATCCAACGACCCAACGCACTGCAGGTGTTGATGTAGTAAAAATGAACTGTGTCATACCAGATATCTAGATGAATTGCATTTATATTTTTGTGTTTTACAAATACGACCAAACTGAATGCCGTGGCTAGTGAACTTCATAATGAAAAACTGCATTCAAATTTTAATTTGTTACTAATTACAAACGGGACTACAGAGAGTTTTGAATGTGTAGCGGCGTGGTGCCTGGCTGGTGGAGAAGGAGAGCAGCAGAGGGGGTTCCCTCCGCTCGACGGATCTGGTGGTGGGGTGGCGATGTTGCCGGCGAACCGCAAGTTGTTTACCGGCGAGCTGCACGACGCGCACCCCCGGATTGCACTCATGCGTGCCCCACACTGCACCACCGTCGCCGGAAACCACCCGTTGGCGGACAACCTTCCCTGCGCTGGAAGTGGAAGGGAGGGTAGCGGGGTTCTGCGAGGGAGGAGGAAGCAGGGGGCACTGGTGGGCGGTTTCCGGCGCGGATCTGCAGGGGGTGCCGGCACTGATCTGGACAGTGACCGCCGCCGCATCACGGTTTGTCAGGTGCCTAGATCCATGCGGGGGCAGGGCGGGGAGCTGCATCGGGCTCACTGCATGGACCGCCGTGGCGTCTCACCTCAGGGCGACCTCCAACTCCCTCTCCCCCTCGTCTCACACCTCGGACCGGCCGGAGCCCATCCCGTAAGGTCGGGCCTCCTCCTGCCTCTTCTCGGATCTGCCAGCAAGGGAAGGAGAGGAGAAGGGGGCATCAGATCTAGAGAGGACAGGCATTGGTCGCCGGCGCCCCTGGCTGGTTGCGATGGTGGGGTGTGGATCTGGGGCGGTGTGCAACTAGCGGTTGGCAGAGCACGACAGAGTAGAAGGTAGGGGCACGGCGACGGTGTGACGGCAAGCGGCGCTGCAGCGGCAGAGGAAGGGGAGGAGAAGTGGGTTGGTCTTGGTGTGGGGCATGGCGGTGGTGGGCGCTGGGCGGCCCGGTGGTTGAGGGCGCTTGGGGGCGCGGCTGTGCAGCGGCCAGAACGGCTGCCCCCCGATGAAGAAGGTGGGAAGGAAGAGGGAGAGGGTGTGGGCGGTGTAGGCTAGTGGCCAGGGTGGGGTGGTTACCAGGGGCGAGCGGCACGTTGTGGTTACCAGGGGCGGGCGACGCTGGGTGTTAGTAGAATAAGCTAATGTTAGGAGAATAAGACTCTTAAGGGGTGTTATTAGAATAGACCATATATGTCGGATTTCGGGCTCCGCAAAACCCTCAAGGTTCGAACACAGGGGCGTGTGCGAAGATCCCCTGCGGCCTCGCCCTACCTAGCTCGCTACTCGATGGATAAGACGATGAACTCGCGCGATGACGAGGAAGAAGATGAACACGGTGGTTTACCCAGGTTCGGGCCGCTGCGAAGCATAATACCCTACTCCTGCTTTGGTGGATTGCCTCTCGTGGAGGTATGGTGGATGAACTAGTACAATGTTGAGGGGCCTCGTGAGGGCGCTCCTGAGGTGTTCTTGGCCCTCTGCTGGCTTTGTTATGGATCGGATGGATGGGTGGATCGACTGGTTGCCGGATCCCCCTCTACGGTGTAGCCTAGCCTCTATATATAGCGGCGGCCCGGGTCCTCTTCCCTTGTTGCAATGGCGGGAAGGGATCCCACAACGGCCAAATTTGAAGGGGGACATGAGTACATCCCCGCCCTGTCCAAAGGCGGTCTTCGCCTGCAAAGTAGCTGTCGACGACGCAGAGGTGGGCTCGGCGATGACATCCGTCCTGCGGGGCTCGTGGTCGTGGTCTTGTTGCACCGGAATGGAAACCTTTGGGGGTGCTTTGGGAACCCGCGTACGTCCTTGCTCCCTTTGCACCAAAGGGGAAACTGCACCGCCTGGTGCGCTGGCGCCCGCCTGCCCTTCCTTGCGTCACCCTTGACTCCTGAGGCCGGGTCCTGCATAGAGATCTCCGCCGCTCCGGAGGGGGCCTGGGGAGACCCTCCGCTTGCTGATCTTGGTGTTGATCTCCCTCGCGAGCCTAGGGCCCTCGCGAGGGCCTTGTCTTGAGTGGGGCTGCGTCTGGTTGTGCTTGGCTGACGAAGTGGGCCATGCCCTGGGCCACAGGCAGGCAGGTCTGGGTACCCCCATTCCCAGAACGCCGACATTAGCCCCCGGGCCCAAGGCGCGCTCGAGCTGGCTTCCGGGCGAAGCCTTGGGGGCGGCCCGAAGCGCGACGGGCCCCAAATACCTGCGGGGCAGGCTTTACACGCGTCGAGCGCCTGGGCGGCGACGCCCCCGCTCCCCGAGGGCGTCAGGAACCGCTCCAAGTCAAATTGACGCGATGCCCGTGTGCAGCACCGGCCATCATTGCCCTTCCTTGAATGTTGTTGTTGCTTCGGGCCTCTATTCCTCGGGCCACGCGGATGTGACCCGTCAATCGGCAGGAGAGGCGACGCGGACGGTACTGCGCCGACCGAACCGCTCCGCGGCGCCCGAGAGGCGCACGACGCCTGCTCTCCCACGACGCCTCGCGGCTGCAGTTACGCCTATAAATCCGCCCCGCCCCTGGCAGGGGAGGGGCATTGCACTCTCGAGGTATCTTCCTGCTT